>VHKM01000437.1:1077500-1677500 GCA_007210695.1 Neogobius melanostomus
AATTGTCCTGATAAGTAAATACATTTCTGACCAGGTACTTTGATGCCACGAGAAGCAAGAGAGAAAGGGGAGCGGTGTGTGGAGAGGGGAGAAGAAGCTCCCGTCTTATGGAATCAACTTCCATTCTACGTCAAAGAAGCAAATACTGTCCCCATTTAGCCTAGTCCCAAGACTAGGCTAAAAACGTTCCTCTTTGAAATGGCCTACGGTCAGGTCAGCTAGGATTAACTAATTCAGCTTTTTATTGTATTGTATATAAATGTTTTTACATACAGCTCAGGGGCTGACTTTAAACATTCAGATCATAATGGAGAGTGTTGAATTTCTGTATGGCTGTATAGTTATATGCTGTTTATGGATGTTTTAATTGCATTGTTTGTATTTTTTTATTCCTGTTACAGCGCTTTGAGATGCACTGTGTGCCTGAATAGTGCTTTACAAAAATGTTTTATTGATTGATTGATTCAAGGGCAGGGCTGCAGGGGGACGCACTTTTTGTCAGACAAATAACGATAGTGGAAATACGCCATATCCTGGCAGTTTGTAACAAAGTAACACATTTACAAATCCAGTGCCGCCGGTCAAAACCAGGGATGTACCAGGTCTGAATACTGTAGCTCAAAGCTTTAAGGCAACACACAACTTTTTCATTTTCACATCAATATGAGAAGAAAAAAATGTATTTTAAGTTTTCTGTCACTTTATGGTTTTAAAGCCTTTTAAGCCTAAACATACTCAAAGTTTCCCATTATGTTTAAATGTATGGTTTTATTTTGTGATGTATTAGGTACAAAAACAGCATTTTCAGAGGGATTTTGGATCTTGTTTAGTTTTAAAATAAACAGTTTATTAGTGGAAGAATATATGAAAAAAAGGGAAATTTCGCCTTGTCTTTTGCAATTCAAACTCAATAAGGTTAAGAACTAAACATTAAAAATCCCCCTGAAAAAAACTTCAAATATTGTTCAGTCCAAGGCTGGAGAGTTTGAAGTCGGTACTGTAGGTGTTACTGAAATGGAGATATTGTTGCACCAATGTGAGAAAAATGGCCATTGAAGTTACAATTTCCCATATACTGTAAAACACGTTATTGTGAAGATTAGTTTGTTATGTTTTTTTTGTTTAAAGGTGAAAATGTATATGTTAAGAGCCGTATTTACAATTTTGCCCAAATCTGAAATTGAAATAAAAAAGAGTTTTGCCTGCAGTGTCTCCCCTTAGGTTACAAACAACAAGGGAGAGTAAATAAATGATTTGCTGGAATCAGGCTTTTTTACCGGTTACCCATAACACAACATCACCAGAGAGCCAGCCGAGCCACCCCTACTTTCTTTGCCGAGCGCTGGAGCATCTGGAATGGCGCTCACAGCCAGCGATTCCCACTGCTCCGTTGTTAGGACGGTCCCAGCAGTCGGGCTAAGCTTCATAAACATGAGTTCACAAACACACTAAACCCGACCCTTCTTACGAGTCTAACAGCGCCTGTGTTCATGATCGTTACCATTACGATTGTGCTGGGTGCAGTTAGCTCCAGGTGCTACGACAACACTCCAACCCGCGCAGGTGTTTTCCATTTCGCGCGCCACTTTTCCCGCTCATTGCCTTTTATGCACTCTGTCATTAGTCCGACGTGACTGCGGCCGTAATGGAGAGGCCATGTGTCGGAGCCTTGGCACGCTGAGAATACGAGCCCTCAGACGCAGGACGCAAAAGGGCCCCGACAACGACACGCTTGCATAACAGCCCGTAATGAGCGACCATACTCTCACTATATGGGGCTATTTTGGGAAGAGTGCGAACATCCCTGAAGCAGGAACTCATTTGGTGTTGATGTAATGATCGCATTAGCAGCTGCGGCATCCAAGGACAATTAGAAGACAATTGGTTCACGACGCTGGGGTTTGATGTCACAGTTTCAGATGGAGAGCAGGGGCTTGTGTAACTCTATGGACGATCCACTCTTTCTTTAGCTTTGAATGAACTGTCCAAATAAACGTGACATAATGTTGATCCCTTTGGTAAGTGACCACAAACCTTCTAAAGGTGTGGTTTAAAGTTCGTCCGGCTGAAAACAATCGTAGTGACACTTGCCTTACGACCACTTTTATCTGCAGCACTATGTGAATTTAAATCCCGGGTTGATAAAAGAGTCGTATCGCAGGTGATCTCCATGGTAACGCAGGACAGTCAGCGCCATACTGCTCTATAACAGACAGCTTTCACTGGACTTAAAGTGGGCAGAAACCAACCACTATCTCTTAAAGTTTGAAATGACATAACTAAACCAAATGGCCTTTCACACGGCATCTTTCAGCCGCCAGATTCATTTTTATATTGATTGATTGATTGATTGATTTTTATTTCGAGCTACACAACACAGGCACAAAAGCCAGAAAAAATATAATAAAAGAAAAATAATTAACATTCTAGCTCGAAAAGGAGTGGGAAGAAGACAAGCTTATTGACTCCCACCCCTGTTCATAAACTTAAATAATAATGTGGTTGCAACAATAACACTGTTTAGTTCTTATTATCTTACAAAACGATTAACAATTAAGTTGGTTACATATTTACAGACGCAACAATGCATTACATTACAAGTCAACATTCACAGTATGTTACACTTTATAACAAGTGAATAATTTTGTTTCCTATACCTATTTTATTACCATGTTGGTATTACTGTTATTCACCATCACCATTCCAGCCCATATAAGATTACTCTGTATCAAAGTGTTTGAATGATACATAATATACTCCACATTTAATCATGAAAGGTACAATAATAGCAGACTGATTGATGCTCATGATAACAAGATTAATCTTAATGATGTGTGTTAAAAAGGAGTCGGGGCTCTATATTGGATTACATTACACCTGTAAGACAGTGTTTCCCAACCAGAGGTACAGGGATGCCTGGAGGTACTTAAGAACTTTGCAGGGGGTACTTGGAATGGCCTCAGATTAAAGAAAAGGTAAAACTGAACTGAAAATTTCAATATTACTTTCAAATCAAAGTTTGTTTTAATGAGGTTTTTCAGTAAAAATGTTGACTTGTAGAGTATTTTAAATTAAACATTTTGAACATAACACGCAAACTAAATACTGAAAAATCTATGTTAAGTTGCTCACTTTGTTAAAATGTTGGCAGGATGCTCGAGTTCGATATTACTCGGAGTATACTTCATGCTGCTTCAAGGGGTACGTGGGACAAAACAGGTTTGGAACCACTGCTGTAATTACAGTAGCTAATCATTTGTTAGCACTTTAGGCAAAATACCCTAAAATCAAGCAATTTGTATGCTCCTCAGCTCAGCAGAGCCCCCTCCCCGCACAGTAGTGTTGTTTAGATGCCACAGCAGTGTGCTGAAGGGGGCGTGTCGGAAAGCTTCTTAAAGAGACAGAGGCCTATTTCAAGACGTTCAGTACAGCCATTTTGAGAGAGCAATTTATTCAAGGCAGTTATTTTAATTTACTGCATATACAGACCAACAGAAGGTTACGTCATCATTGTAGTATGCTATAGACTGGTGCTATGTGATTGAAAAAAGCATAATACCTCCTCTTTAAGATATCGCTACATTTTGTGCAGTACTCTGTGGTTGTAGTAATACCTGTTGCCTCTCTGTGACAGTAAAAAAGCAATCATCATGGCAACTTGAATAGTTTCAATCAGCAAAGGCAGCAATAGGAAAACAGACCCAACTAGAGAGATGTCATTTGTCTCCAGCCTCTTGTTTCTGAGAAAAGAGCGAGAAGCAGCTTCTGAGGATAGAAACATTACGTCCTCAACTCAACCAACCCAGTCCAATTGAGGATATTTGAAAAACGCTGCAGAAAATCTTGAAACTAACTAAGTAAAAAAAAAAGCACCCTTACATATTGTTTAAAACTTCTCCCTCCCAATGGCTTCATGCAATAATGTACCTCGCTGCGAAATGTTTTCCCACTTAGACAATTTTCCATCTATTGCACAGGGAAATGCAAGTCCCTAAAGTCATCAGAGCGAACCGTAGGTGGAAATCCAACTGCTCCTGGGTGGTAATCTTCATCCCAATATGTTTCTCGGTGCACGTTTTCACAACTTTGCCCCAAAAAAAAAAAAAAATCTCCTGCAAATCCCCCACCTCTGCTAATCCTCAGCCGGTCCACGTCCCGGATGAGGGAGCATGATAAAAGGGTGGACTCTGGACTCGGCCGGGTTAGACAAGGACTGGTGTGGGAGTGTTACATCTCATCTGACGACCAAACACGTTCACGGGTTCGATTTCCATTTCTGCTCTTTCAGGAGTTTTGACGACCACTGCCTCTTGAAAATTCCACTCCCCCTTTTATTAACGAAAAATAATCAATCAATCAATCAATCATAGGGCCTTTAAAGTGATACTCTGTAAAATTGCAAATGATTTTAAAAGTACACAATCAAGCCTGAAAATCACACCTAGTTTGCGAAATGAGGAGACAAAGAATGAGAAAAGAAATAAACCTGACAGGAAAAGCTCATCTCATTGGTCAAAGTGATTCTGATTAGTGTCTGAGATCTGCAAAGGGCGGGACTAGAAAATATATCATTATTTTGTATTACTTCCGTTACGTAAAATTGCAGGCCCCGACCAATGGCCGCTGGTTGCTTTATAACCACAACGCTAGGGGCCGACATTGCTGCAGTACCTCCATATAGGGGCGGCAGAACAAGCTAGTTCTCCATAAGCTACTATTGCATTTTAGACACATTAAAAATAACTTTAAAGCTTGGTGCCTAATTTTCCTAAACTTTCTACAGCTAGATATTCCTCCTGTGATAACGCTGGGTTAAGACCAGGCGGCTTTTCATAAGGAACATTTTAGAAATCTCGTATACTAATGAGGGCCAGACTTTGATTGACAGGCCATTAGCATGAGAGCTAACGTCATGGGCATGGCTACGACTGAACTACACGTCTACAGTGACGATCCCGCCCTTATGCCCTTTTTAGGAACATGCGCCGTCAGACCAGGGTAGGAGGAGTCTGTAAATCCGCCATGATTTCACCCTCGAACGTGGTCATTGTGGCAAACGGGGAGGAGTGAGGAGGAGTTGTCTATTCTTTTTTTACTGTCTATGGCCCCGAGGGACAATTATACACAATCTATTCAATTTGTAAAACATTAGGGCTCAATCTTCTGCCTGGCGCAACAACAGCATTGCTCAAGTCAAAGTTGGAATCTTGCGTACTATTTCTCCCACTGTGAGTTAAACACTGTCCAACTCCCGAATATATCGATGGTCAGGCTCTAGTGCCTGTGTCAAAGAGCGCAGGGCAAACTACATGCCCCAGAAACACCATTACGTGCGCCACCCAGAGTAGCGGAAATTATTCCAGTCTGGTGCGGTCTGTAGGAAGTCTAGTCTACCGTCTGTGTCTAGAAACACAGGATCAAGGCAAGGCAAGTTTATTTGTAGAGCACAATTCATACACAAGGCAATTCAAAGTGCTTCACAGTTGTGAAAAATTACAAGAAAACAGATCAAATCAATCAATAAAACATCAACATAAAGTTAATCAATGACAGTAAAAGGCAAGAGTGCAGATAAAATACTTTCAGTTTTCATATGCACGGGTAAAAAGAGCTGTTTTCAGCCTGGATTTGAACATTGTCAGAGTTGAGGCCTGTCTCACATCCTCATGAAGACTGTTCCAGATTTTAGCTGCATGAAACTGAAACGCAGCCTCACCGTGTTTATTATTGACTCAGGGAACCACCAGGAGACCCCTCCCTGAAGTTCTCAGGGCCCGAGATGGTTCATACGGCTCTAACATGTCAGAGATGTACTTTGGTGCTAAACCATGAAAAAGACTTGTACACAAGCAGAGCTGTTTTAAATTTTCAGGCCCTTAAACTTACAGACATGGTTTCCCGGGTGCTACACCGCGGCGGACAAGTTGCCCCAGCGGCGCTGATGAGTCAGAGGACAAGTTTCCCCTCGGGTCCCATGTAACTTTGACCATCTCTGATATCACTAGCAGGTGAAGAAACCAAATTATAGCCCTCTAGGGTCATAAGTTAATGTGGAGGTAATAAATCATATTTTATGAGAATAAATATCACTGCTCTGACTGATGAGCGGATGTTTGAGAGGAAATGTAATGTGCATTTGAGAGACAGAAAGTAGGAGTGGCCCCTCTTACAGTGTAATGCATTATTATACCCAACATGATCTTTTTCCGGCCTGTTCTTTGTGAGTAGATTTCTTCCATGCACTGAAAGGTAAGAGGACACACTATTCAATCAGTAATTATACGTTACGCGGCATTAACAAACAAAGACCTGTCTTATGTAACCTCCATCTCCTGTACACTTCATTCATCCGTCAATCTGACTGGTCGGACCACTTTCCCATTGTGCAAGTTCTCCGCGGGCCCGGCGCCAAATGTGTCTGTGCAAAAACTCCAGTTATTTCCACGTTCTGGCTTGTATCCACAGCAGTTTGGAGAGAGCTCCCGGTGCGAGCGTTTCGGCGCTTGGCCTCGCACCTTGTACAATATTAGCTTTGGCAAGAGCACCGGTGTGCAGTGGGCGAAAGGACATTGGGCTGTTTGGAATATGCAGCACTACAATAATAAATAAAAAATGGATATTTCAGTTTTTGGAAGGGTATGGGTGCATGGGTAGAGTTGAAAATCTAAAAACAAGGAGAACAGAATAGAACTGATTGACAACTTATCGATTATTAAAATAGCTGACCATTATTTTAGTTCTGGATGAATGGTTTTCTGGTTTAACACAGACGCAAAAATGATTGAAATGAAGTGAACTGAAAAACGCCATTGTTTTTAAAGTGAGGGTCTACAGAGTGTTATCTGAAGCAGAATGAGCTCCACTCTCACTGTTGCCAGGTCCAATAGAATAGATGAAACCACTTTTCAATCCAAGCTCCTGTCCCCGATTAAGTCCCAGTCAGTGCCAGCGCAGCCTCCAGCCATTCTTAGCTTTCAAATGTTCACATAAACTGTAGATGTTTTTGTAAAGCACGGAGAGCCTCCTACATTCACAAAAAATAATTGTTAGTTGCAGCTCGAGAAATTAATATACTATTGCCACTAAGGATCCAAATGAGGACAAATCAAAACCTTAAAGAGGGGGTATTATGCTTTTTTTTTTTGTAGCATACTACAATGATGACGTAACCTTCTGTTGGTCTGTATATGCAGTAAATTAAAATAACTGCCTTGAATAAAATTGCTCTCTCAAAATGGCTGTACTGAACGTCTTGAAATAGGCCTCTGTCTCTTTAAGAAGCTTTCCGACACGCCCCCTTCAGCACACTGCTGTGGCATCTAAACAACACTACTGTGCGGGGAGGGGGCTCTGCTGAGCTGAGGAGCAGTGGTTGGTGGCTTGGCTGGTGACAAAAGGTCCAGAGGCGTCTCCAGGAGGTGGGGGCGTTCCTAGGAGGACTGAGGCATAGCTACACCTAAAATGGCTGCCGTCTAAGTTTTTACTGATTACTCAAAAATATGTGAATGAGCCAAGGCAACACTCCAGGCATGTGTTTAATGAGGGAATGACATAATAACATGATATAAAGCTTGAAAAAGTCAATTTTACATAATACCCCCCTTTAAAGAGTAACTAAACACCAAATCAAGTTTTTTTTACTGATAAACTGTCTCAATGGGTGTCTCATAGTGTTCCCTGACATTATTCTGACATTATAGCGCAAACATGTGTAAAATCCTAACTTTGGCCTGAAAACGAATGGGTTGCGCCCCCTTCAGGGTAAACTCTGCTACTAAATTAGAATTTCCTGATTGGCTGGAGAGTGTCCACGGCCTCCACAGAATGTCATAAGCCGCACCAGCTCCACACATCGTCATCAGGTGCTGCCCATTGTCCTGCCCCTGTACCTGTGGTTTATAACCAAGTCCCTCCCACGTAATCAGTCTGCTGTGATTGTGCCAATGCAAAGTCCCACACACTCACCCCCCGCATGTCACCCCCAAACTTCAGAGACCGCCTCTTTCACAGCACTTTTTGACTTTTGTATATGGGTGGGGAAAGGCTTTGGCACGCCCGTTTAGTTACTCTTAAAGTAAAAACCTTGTCAAATAGGATCCAAGAAATATAATCTTTAACTCTTATTGCCGTACGTCAAAATGAAGCATTTGCCTCTTACTCACAGTGGAAAGAGTAATCAAAAGCTTTACTCCAGTAAGAGTATCGACATGGGAGATCAGTTGTAATATGAACATTTCAAACTTGATTTGGTCACTAAGAACCACTTTTGGTGTGTCTATCGGAGCATCAACAGGACTAAACTGAGTATCAACATGTCGCTCCTCAATATTTCAGCAGTTCTGTGCATGGACATGGATCAAGAGCATCATGAAATATGCAGATGCAAACCATATCATATCTCCCGTGTCCCTCCGGTCTTTTTCTGACCTTCTCCCTCACCAAGAACGGCCCACGCTTATTACGCTGTTGTGCATCGACCCTTCCGCTGCAAACTGGAAACTGCGGCTTTAATTACACGACCCTCATTGATTTATGCAAACAGCCCGCAGTGCTGAATATGCCGCCATCGACCCCACACACACGCGGATTATTGCGGGCCTGTTTGAGAAGCGCGTCGGAGGGATCGTCACTGCGGAGGATTAGCAGGAGCGGCTCAGCCCTGACAGGTTTGTGCCGAAGGGGGAGGCAATTAGACAGGAGCCTCTCGGAGTCATTTTGAGATTAACAACATCGAGAGGGAAATTGTTTTGAGAAAAAGAACAAGCCCAGCTACCTCCCAGACGCAAGTGGGTTCTTCCAAAGAATACAGAAGCAAGAAGCAAATATGTCCGACAAAACACCACTTTAGGGGGAAACGCTCATAACGTTCATTCAGCACAACATAGGCCCAAACAAAATACGGCAAGGTGCGGAAGTGTCTTGCCCAAGGAGACAACAACAATATAAAGGGACTAGAGCGGGATACAAGTCACCAACTTTCTGAATTTAGACCCCTATATCGCTTTTCATTTTGTCGCCTTTTTTTCCTGCTCGGTCGGCTGCGCGGACAGACCAGAGTGCAAACCAAACTTGGCTTTTCCTCTCATACCTGCTGATGGAGACAGAAGAGGGCCGTGGAAAGGAGCTATCGGTCAAAAGGACAAAGTAATCGCAGATTTACAGCGAACATTTATCACAGGGTAAGATTAAAAGTGCATTATGCAACTTTGTATGGGGAAAAAAAGTTGATGTTAGTGCGTATTCGACCTTTCAGTGCCCAGCGGCTTATGCTCCAGGACCAATTGTGTTTTTCTATTAGGGTTACTGGTTGGTTTTCACTGCTGGTGGATCTGTGTCCATGGATACGTAAACATTCCATCCAGAAAACCTACCAGAAACACTAAAAAACAAATCTGAAATATAATTGTTCCTGGAGCCCCGTTTGCCAGGATGGAAACAAAGGCGCCATGTTAACCAGCCATACGACCTTTAACATGTATTTCAAACGCAATCAAAGGCAAGACGCAATTGACAAGGTGTAAAATAACTAGCAACTGTGCAGAACATACGTTTCCATTTCTGCCCTGGGGATAAACAAAGGGACAATATAAAAAATCCATAAGGCTGTGTTGATGTCTTGTTAAACATCTGGCAAATGCTAGAGACTTTTATCGACATACTTCAGGAAATGAAACAATCATTTCTGCAGCATTTTTGGACACCCACCGTAAACTGCTGCGCTCCAAATGTCTAAAACCTGGCTTTGCGCAAACTCCGGATGGTGTTTACAGTATCCTTTTGTTTACGTTTTATAGCTGTTTGGCCCAAAGTCCATATACAAACACCGCGGATACGTAAATGGTCTCGTAAAATATGGCGAGGTCATTTGAGTGTTTGCTAACCCAGCCTTAGCCTCAGCCTCGTGGAGTGGCCCCTCGCTGAGCTGTTTGCACCAATTTGCCGTGAATCTCCTTGAGACAAATAGGTTGGACCGAAGCAGTATGTCAAAGTGGCCCCGGGCCCCTGGCACACGGCCAAACCCCCACTGAGGAAGTACATGCACTGAGCAGAAGTAGAGGTGGGAGAGATGTTGAAGAGATGGAGGGAGATGATTATGGTTGTCCAGAAGATGCATAAGTACATACTAGTAACTCATTCTAAAACAAAATGTCGTTCAACAACCAAGTCCAGAAACCAGGACTTATTGTAGCCAAAACCAAGACTAAACAGGGCAGAACCAGGACTAAAATGAGTATTGATGGATACGATTGTATAGTTGAAAGGATAATTCCACTTTCAAAGTAACCACAGAATGACCTACATAAAGAGAAGCTAAGTAAATATATCAAAAGTCCATAGTGGAAGATGGCTGTGTGCTGTGGAGAAACCCGATCTGTCCCGCCGTCAGATGGACCATGTGGGGAGCAGACTTTGTAAAGCCAGGATTCCTCTGATCCAACAGATGTGGTCCAGCGGATTTCCTGCAGGAGACCGAGTCCGCGCTTAAGACCCGTGAAACCGGCGCAGACGCCTGGAAGAGACAGCTTTTTGGCTCGCACCGGCCCCTTCTATAGCCATGTATAAGGGATGGCACTGCGTCAAATATAGGCTTACTGTTATTGTGACTTAAAGGAGACATAGCAGGCAAAGCTGACGTTTTGATTTAACGTTCCCTTCCTTAAAAACACACTAGTATTTCGCCTTAATGTCGCACGTTTGAAGAATCCTATTTACTTTGGTCCATCAACAGCTTGGATTTGTATTTGTATTTTTCATCACAGTGGACGTGGAAGTGATGACCAAAACAAAAACCTTCACCAGACCCACAGTTCTGCTCTCAAACTCTGCTTATTAGAGCATCGAGGATGTGTTAGCATGCCTTTAGCTAAAAATAAAAGCTTGTATTCAGTTTAAGACGGACAAATCCAACTGCCCCCAACAGAGGGTGCCTCAAACAAACTTTGTGATGCAAACCAACACAGTCCTAATTGATAGTGTCCTCCATGTTTTTAAATTATAAATTATCAAAGGTGAAACGTCTTATTATGTATTAAATTATGAACGACGCCCACTTTCATTCCTTAAATATATTGGTCCAGGTGGAAAAGTTTGATAAATAATAAATGATCTGATATATAAGTTCTTAAATTCTGTCAACACTATCGTTTCCATGCACAACTTCACATTTTACAGTTCGATAGCGACTGGATGTCCCAAACTCCACGCAGATATTTGGCAGACACACAGAGAGATCAGAGGGCCTGGGTCAGATAAACCGGGCCTGGTTCAGTGCTTTCAAGTCCCTCTTGCTGTTGTCAGGGACTGCAGAGAGTCAACATTGTGTCATGAAAGCAGCTGTGTGCGGTCAGCCAGGCCCCTCGGTGCGTCCATTACCTCACCAGGACATATCTATACTGCAGCAGGGACTGGGCCACGGGCTATGGTACTGATAGCGGACCGTTTGAAGCCAGCAGCGGGGCGAACAGTCGCTGAACGGTTAGCATTGTAGCAAGTTTGAGTCCCAAATGTGTATGTTTGAACACTATTTTTTCTTTGCCTAAAGAGGAAAAGAGCAGCCCAATCTGGAAACACTGGTTCTGACCACTCTAAGGGGTGTGTCAGGGTCAGTCCACCATTGTCCACTCAAAGGTTCAAGGGATTCAATATTTGGAAATGGCCATAAATAAGCACTAAATTAAGACTGAAGTGTTGCATCCTGAATTGAAATTGAGCTTAAACTTGGGCTGGTCCTTGCCCCTGGTCATTCTGCCTGATTGACTTTTGATGGACCAACTGCACGGCCGGACCAAAGATAAAAAATGAATAGTGTCCTTAACCTGGATGTCACTAACTGTTCTGATGTGGGGCTGCTGCAGGTCTGAGCGAAACCCTTTGAGTTCTTTAGATTATTACATTTCTATAAACATTAGTAGGGATGTTCATGACCGAAACAAATATAAAGTGAGCACAAGAAACAGCAAAACAACAGTGAAAGAGTTATGCCCGTAAATGAAAACTTGAGACTAAATACCAGTCCTGTTGTAGGCTGATAATTAGAGTTGTTGCATAATATTTGAGATAGGTTGGCATTAAAATAAAAAGCCAAAAGAGCCAGTATCTGAACAGATCTAAAGATTCGGCCCCCGGTATAGACTCATAACTCTCATAATTTCCTATAAATAGGACAACCTTTACATTGATTTACAGCTTCCTTTTACACCTCTGACATGTGTTTCCTAACTCTTTTGTCATTAATCCCAGCGCCGAAACGAAGCAGATCAATGTTTAACACTTTATCCAAACACTTCAGCCATATTTCATAACAAGTGCTCTGACCCACATTGTGTCTCCGAGCGCTTTATCAGCCTCCTGCCCGAAAGCACAAAGGAAATTCATTATTTACCCTCTGCACCTTTTAATGGCAGGAAGATTGTGACAGGAGGGAAAAAAAAAAAGATGCTAGCTTTTCCAAACACACAGAAAAGGAGACATTAGTTAATGGTAAACTAAACAGGCCGGGTTAGCGCGCCGAGCCTGGAAAGCACACGCCGTTGAAAAGCTGGATTAGACGAACAATCGCACAAGGATGTAGAGGAAACTGTAAGTGCCAGCTCCTTTGCAATAACAAAAACAGAAATATGCAACGCGTTAGCTAAAGAGCTGCGCAAAAGAAACAAAATGATGAGCGCCGCTTCCTTTTGGGATTGTGCTGTTAATCCAGGGAACAAGTGTTGAATTACGTGACGACAGCGGTGAAGTCTAGAGGGGTTTTCAAAATGGCGGCGGATATTCTATGATGTAACGTGTCTGTTGTGTGACGTAGTAAGTGTGCGAAAGGTTACGGGTTTCTTGTGCTTCAAGACATATTCGTTCGTCCAAGTCTTTGGTGAGTGTATTTGTTTGTTTTGCTCAAATGTGGGTGATTTATGTCCAGGGTTCAACAAAAATACGCTTCACTTCATCCAAACCCCACAGTCACAAATTACGATGTCTTATTGATAAAATAAGTTGATGGAAAAAAAACCTTCTTATTTGAGGTCATCTACATAGATAGTAGGGCTGGGACGATACGCTTTGTCTCGATTCTATACGTCTATCACAATACTGAGGGCTCGGCACGATATATTCCAATGTATTACAGTTCTTATTTTTCATTATGACAAATTGCAATATTTAATAAGAAAGTGCAAGTTGAGTTTACAAATGTACTGATATGTATCAGTCTGATATGGATTAAAACATTGCAGTGCAAATGACAGAAGCATTTTTAAAATGCTGGCTCTTTTGTTAAAACCAATCAGCAACGATAATAAAACTACATATAACTGAGTTGAGTATCAATATATCGCAAACGATAGTTGCGATATATTGCAAAACGATATTTTGTCCCAGCCCTATTAGATATATACTGTTGGAAATAACGAAATATTGGAGTGAAGTTATTGTTTTTTGAAAATGATATCTTGAAATAATCTCCCGACCACCTTGAGGGTCTCAACTTCCACTTTGGGAACTCTTGTAGATGATGGCGTCAAGATGAACAAGCAAACTTCGCAAAGACAGGAATTTGAAAGCGGGACCTTCTTGTTGTGAATGGAGAGTGTTCGCTGGAAAGCCCAACAAAAAAGGTACCACCCACCTGTCTTTTCCTGATGTTTAGACGTCCAACTGCCAATATTGTTCATTTCAAAACAATATAGAACATTAGTTTGCTATAAGCATACAGTAATCCAAGTTCTTCACCACAAACTTTCATACTTTTGTGTTTACTTATTCTACACTGCACCACTATATCAACCCTGAGGTGCCCGGGAGAATGCCACAATTCTGCGAGACGTGTCCACTCTGAAGCCGTACTGACCATTTCCTCTTTTGTACAGGCAATCCCCGCTTCTTTTTACGCTACATTCTACGGTCAACACTGGGAGCGCGGTTCTGGAAATTCCTCGACAAACTGGTCGCAGCACATTCTCCACAGCAGATGAAGAAGTCTCCGCGAGTTCCTCCGTGGAAGCGCTCTACGGCGGTTACTGTGACAACATAATTACACAGAGTTAAGTATGGAGGGCCGAGCGACACAGACGGGCTGAGGGGAGTGAGAGAGTGCGCTGGCTTGTCATTACGCCTGTTTGAAGCGCCGACCGGAATCCAAAAGTTGACAGTGCTCAAACGCTGCTGTGTATTTTTGGTCTAACCACTCTGCCAACTCCAGGTTTTGAACATAAAAACTCATGCTTGAAATAAACACATACAACATTTGCTACTATACTGTACACTTTTGGAAAATCATAGAAGAAGCTGCTTTTGGACGTGACAGCGTTGAGATTTCATGACTTACACCTGAAATTAAAACCGTTCTTTTGAACTATATTGGATGACACGCCAACAAATCCATGGTGCTGTGAACTACGCAGAATGACTACAGAGAACACTTCTTTGTTTTGTGCTGCAAACTCCAGGAAATACAGATGGGAGCGCTTCAGTGGTAAAAGAAGAAATGATCAAAATGAAATGGATTACTCAAACCTGTGTGAATGAAGCAGAATGGGTTTTTGGATGAGGAAACAAATGTTTACGACGAGTCACAGCAGGTGAATAGGGAAACAAAATGAAATGTAGAGATATCATTTTGATGTAGATTACTGATATAAATATGAGAACGTTTTCCGTCATTTTAGTTTTATATAGAAATAAAGCACTTTATGCAAAAATCCATTTTCAGCCACGGAATGTAAATAGTGGATAGACTCTATCCATTATTTAGAGCCAGGTTTAAACGTATAGTTTTATTGTGTTGAAATATTAGTTACAAAGATTAGTTTATAAGTGACAATTAAAATGTCACCTTGTTTTTTGCATTTCAAAACAAAATAAAAAAGGTACTTTATTCAAAACACAACAGAAGAAATCAAGCTAGTAAAGAAATCCTTCTGAAAAACCTTCAAAATCTTGTTAGGTCCAAGACTGTAGAGCTTGGAGTGTGTAGGAGCAACTAAAGTGGAGATGTTGTTGCAAGAGTGGAATGAAAAACTCATTGATGCAGTGTTGAAGTTATTTCTGAGAAATCTCTGGCTCGCTCATGACAAAAATGTAAAAGGTAAGTTTTGTCTTCTTTTTACTCTGACATTAAAACTAAGATGCAAAGGGATAAAAGTAGTTCATCTCAACATTGACCCTGCGTGAACAGACGGTGTTTTCCCTACTCGTGTCTCGAGTTTTCTTTTTTGTTGAGAGGAACAAACTATATCTGCAGGGCATTTATCCAGCACTTTTCCCCCCAGGTCAACAATGGACCAAGCGTCTGGAAATGCACTTAAACGTTTGTGGGAAAACCCTGTAAAACTGTAGACTGCTTTTTGCGATCCCTCAGATTTAAAGCTCCCATCGCAGACAGCGTCCTACCTGACATGTAACCTCAGAGGACCCACAGCAAGTCTATAGATCACCTTTTTTATTTTTGCTGCTTCATTTAAAGTCCATATCACTTTTCCACGAAGCCTTATCTAACCTTGGAAGAGCCCGGCGCCTCTCGGGGAGTCCGGGGCTGCGTCTTGCTTCTCTACCCCTCTGTCCAGATAGGGTTACTGGGGTGGCTCCGCTGACAGCCCGTGGACATCTGAGCTCTCATATCCCGAGGAGAAGAGAGTGTAGATAAAGGGTCCGCTCGGCTGACCTCTCCACAGCCACCGCCGCTTTAAAGAATCATGGGAACTAATTTGTCAACAGGGGTGAGTCATCTCCGAGGCTAAAAGGCTGTTTTCTCTGTAAGGCGACTCTGGGATAGTTTTGTTTATGCATGCGGAGAAGAATTAGTTTTGAAAATATCACGCACGTTAATAGCAATCACGTCAGTTAATAAAGTAACGTAAACTCTGCAATTGCAATCACGAAGGCGTTCCGAAAGATCTCCATTTCATATACTTTGCAATCTCCTGTAGCCTTTTTAGGTGACGCATATTTGAGTATGAACACAACAAAACTATAAAGTATATTCATTCAGTATTTCCTAGTTGTCGGCCAATCACAGCCCGCTATGTTTGCCTCTCAACCAATCACCTTCCAACTACTTGATAGAATAAATGCACTCTCTCCCCTTTCCTTTCATCTCAAAGTGGTCAGATATTGACTCATGTTTTGAACATTAACCATGCCACAATGTTACCTTGCCAAAAACTCACACAGTTTTGAATTCACAAAAGTGTTTATTAAAGGTACATCATGCAACTTTTTACATTTGCATCACAGACTATGATGCTCCAGGATCAACGGTTTTAATAGTTTCTGTTAGGTTTTCACTGCTGATGGACACTCGCACCAGAAACACCAAAAAAATATTTATCCTGGAGAGTTGTAGAGGCCATCGTTATGGAAAGTAAATACGCCATGATAAACACTCATACAACCATTGAGTAACAACAAGGTCAATTATGCACAAATATCAAGTTTTTTTTCACATACAAAGTTGCATAGTGCACCTTTAAGGCACCATCGATTTTTAGCTACAGTATAAACGAAAGCCGTATTTTCCATTTAAGACAGACAATTTCCACATAGCCTAGAGACGGCGCTAAAACAAAACGACGAGATGCAAACCAACACGGTCCTTGGTGATTCCATACATCGAAATGATTTATAAAACGTAAGATACTAATGCTGAAGTGCCCGAAAGCAGGGTTCCAAAGAGCCACAAATGTGCAGGATATGTCCACTCTGTGTTCACTGTCTGCGGTTCAACTTAGTGCAACAAAGCCATGCCAAAGTGCTGAACGGCGGAGTGAAGAAAATCAATTTAGGTCGAGCGAGGCCGGCCGTGGAGACTTGAAAGAGTCTGCAGCCCGGGATAAATATTTAGACTCCGAAACAGCCCGAACCGCAGGAGAAAAGAAGTTGTTCTGCTTGTGTTTATCCCCAGATCCTTTGGTCAGAGTGAAAACCTGCGGAAAGCCAAACCAGCCCCAGGTTTGTCACAGTGAACCCACAACTACAGCGGAGACTGCACAAACGGAGCAACAAACGCTTCAAAGGATCTATAAATGGATCAAGACGGACAAGTACAATTTTTGAAAATCACTACTAAATAAATAAAGGGGTAAAGTGATGAAAACGGATAAAAGTAACATCTCAAATAAGTCAGCAGAGAGTAAAATAACTTTACTACGACTTTTAGGTAAGAAGGAGTGATTAGAATATCATTTGGTGAAAATATATTAAGCATACTGTGAAACTCTATGGACCTCCCCATCCCAGTTTTGACTCTGTTCTACAGAGGGACAGTGTCTGCTAACGTATGGCATGCTGTCCTGGTTCAGCAGTGTCCAGCTGAAGAGAAGCAGAGTCTCGGTTGGATCGTGAGAACTGCAGAGAAGATCATAGGCGCCCCCTTACCACCACTGCAGGACATCTTCACTGAGCGCTGAGCGCAGAGCAGGCTCTATCCTGAAAGACTGCTCGCATCCCTTCCATACAATGTTTGAACTGATGCCGTCGGGGAAGAGACAGCAGCATCAAGATGACAAAAACTCAAATGTTAAGCAGCTTCCTTCCCACAGCTGTCGGCCTGATGAATGAGACCCTATCGTCTACAGACTAATTAAGTTTTGTTAAATTAATTAATTTTACATTGCACTAAATTGTTGGGTATGTGTGAAACGTAATTTCGATTTTATGTTGCATATTAATGACCAATAAAGCTATCTATCTATATAGTATTAGCATGTTTCAGCAATAAGCTGATTAGACAAATACACAAAACATTTTCTAAACAAAGAGAAAATTACAAGCAAATGAGCAAATGTGGGATCATGTAGACCAGGGGTGTCCAAAGTGCGGCCCTCAGACCAATTTTGTGGCCCTCGGCCTTCTTGTTGAATCGGTACACATCATCAGAGACGGTCCTTTTTATTTGAAATGTAATAATTCTACACAATTCTAACCTAACAACTAACATTTTATTGTGAGACAGAGCTGGCATGAAGGTTTTAAACATAAATAAAGGTGTGGGGCACAATTTAAACCTGGACCACTGATCTATGGCCTTTCACCCCGTGTACGCTTCAATATGCGCTCCACCGTGAAAAAAGTTTGGACACCCCTGATGTAGACTATGGACATACATCTAAAATTAAGATTTTAAAGTATTGTTACTTGTATATGGTGGAGAAAAGTATGTTTCTATCAAGTGAATCATTGCGCCTATAATGACATAGTTCTAATCTTGACACAAATTATATAAATGTAAGTGTTTCCTTACTTTTTTGCTACGTGTAATGCTGGACAAGGCTTACTCACAGACGCTTGACAAGTCTAACCCACTTCAAAGCCGTTCTGCTTGGGCTTGAGTGAAGCGCAGAAAACGGGGAATCCGCGCTGGCAAGAGCGGGCTTCATTAAAAGGATGACTTAAGAAGGGCGCAACTCTCGCATTCCTTTTCATATAAAACCTCATATCTATCTCTCTGACACGCAGCCCAAAGAGGGTCAAAACAGAGGGGCCTTTGTTCCCTTTGTGGCTCCTGACCACCTACGGAGGGGCCCTATAGTGGAGCCTCACCCCGGGATGATCGGCCCTCCCCGCTCCCCCGCGGCTCCTCGGGCCTGGAGAGGACCAAACACATCCTATTGCCATCTCCTCAAAGATTATTCAAACCAATGAACACATTCACAGGGAACAGTGGAAATGGCAAACTGGAGCAGCCATTCAGCCACATTCCTCGGGCTGGAGAGAAACAACAAAGTGACAAAACAGACCGTTTCCAAACAGATCAGAGACATATCGCACAACAGTAACATCTGCACCATGTGATACTATATAATACTACGAGGTATATCCCATGTTCACACATTGTCACCGGCCTTATATCTGTTAAAACACCTCAGCAACTAGCAAGATTCTGACACAGAGTAAATAAAAATTAAATAAAAAAAAACATAATAGTGCACAAAACACACTTCTAGGTTAAACTGTGGGAGCCAAAGATATCCTAAAAGATAACCCTGACTGATTTGATGTAAACAATAGCGGGACTAAGCTACAACTTTAAGGTAGTCCATTCTGAGTTGCCTTTTTGTTACAAATGAATGCCTACTCTGTTATAGCCTCCAACATAATGTATTTCCATTTGCAGTACAAAAGTTGAGGGCTAAAAATACCCAATTAAACAACTTTACCCAATTTAACAACTTTTACAAAGCATAGCACCTCTACTGACCCAAGAACGACCAAGAGCTTCTAGGCAACAATACCGGGACCAAGCTACAACCTTGAGGTATTCCATATTGAGTCGTCTTTGCCACACATGAAAGCATATTCTGTTTCATTTTTCAAATGTAATGTATTTTCACTTGCAGACCAAAAAAATGATGGCTAAAAATAGCCAGATTTAAAGCAGTAACAGCTTTTACGATGTTTAGCAAATCTTTATTCACCCAAGAACACCCTAAAGCCAGCTTCTAGGCATTTATTCAAAGCAATGATCTCACTCTGAATTGAAACTGACACCAAACCGGAGAATGTATTCAGCCACATTCATATGCGCACAGTCACGCACGGCAGCCTCCACGGCGGGAGGATCAAAACCATTGATTGGTTCACAAACAGCCCAGGCTTCAACACACGACAAGCACCAGATCAATAATATGGACGTTTGCTTGATGTTAATGTAGCACTTTGCATTTCAAAGTCAAAGTTTGGTTAACATAACAATAGCCAGATTAACGGTAAAATGATCCAAAAGCAATGGTAATTACCAGGAGGTCTAGGGCCAGATGGGGTTCAGGTCTTGCTCAGTTTTGAAAAAGAAAGTATTTTGCATCTTAAAATATATCTGTATTACTACTTTACTCTTTACTTTACTCAACAATTATTTACCCTTTAGCCTCTTGTGTTAAAAAACAAGCGGTGCAAGGCCGCTATCTTGAGGTACGCCACTTCTGTATACTAAATGTATCATTAACTATCAATTTATTTAACCACTTTTATTGGGTCCAACTGAAAAAAGGATTATTGTAATTGTGTATAAGTATCTTAATTTTTGCAATAGTATATTTGAATCACATCATTCTGCTGTAATTCACCTATGAATAGGTTGAGTTTCTGTGACATTATATAATTCCAAAAAGTCTGAAGCTTTATATTGAGGAGGAGGAGGACAGGCAACAGCTAAAAATAAATATACAGTATGTATATTTTTCCTTGTATTGTGTAAATTGGTATATATATCAAATGTATGGATCCAATCACACACAAAGAGTTTTTCAAGGTTTTTCTGTTTCGCTCTTTATCTGAAAATGTTAAATCTGAGAAGCCAGGGCCGTTTTGTGAAACCATCCCCAAGAGTCATGCACCACTTACTGGCTACTTCCAGCGACGCGTTGTGACTGACCGCCTCGCCCAGGTAATTCCGAGCCACGCACACGTAAGATCCCTCGTCCGGTTTGCTCCTGCGGCCGTGCACGATTCGAAGGAAGAACAGAGATCCGCTAGGAAGCAGCATCTTCTGGGAGCGCGGGTTATCCGTCTCCACGCGCTCCCCGTCCTTGTACCATTCCACAGTGGGCGTGGGCCTTCCCTCAGCCTTACAATTCAGAGTGGCTGGTTCACCCTTGGAGACGATCAGGTCAGACGGGTGCTCCACGATTCGGGGCGGCGTGTCCTCTTGGCGCAGTCGGGACCCTGGAAGAAAAGGAAACAAAAATGAGTGCTTCTGAGATGTTGACAAATAGCAAACCATTAAATAAAGACCAAAATGTTCAATGACACTTTTAATGCAGTTGGCAACATTGTTTTCTAGATGTAATGATAATGCCTTACACATTGTAGTTCACTTTACAAGCCTGTGAAACACCTCTCGACATCACTCACACACACTCACTACATTCACACACAGGCAGTGGGTGAAGTGTCTTGCCCAACACACATAAGAGACAGTACTAGTTAGAGCCAGGATTCGAACCACTGACCTTTGGATATGAGGACGAATGCGCCCACAAACTGAGCCACTGTTGCGAAAAGACACAACATGGATAAACAAAGAATGATTCA
The DNA here is from genome assembly GCA_007210695.1 of Neogobius melanostomus. Taxonomy (NCBI): domain Eukaryota; kingdom Metazoa; phylum Chordata; class Actinopteri; order Gobiiformes; family Gobiidae; genus Neogobius; species Neogobius melanostomus. Next base: position 1,098,519 of record VHKM01000437.1, read on the forward strand.
TGGCTTAGGACTGCAGCCTGTAATAAAATAAACTATTGAAAACATCACGTGACTAAAACCTATGAATGGTGTACCAAAACATATCTTCATTTGCTAAATCTGAGAAGTGTGGAAGAAGTCAAACCTCTTATCATGATAAATTTACTTAAATAACCTCAATAACGACTACCTCATATAGAACCTATTTGTCACCTTTTGATCCATCGAGTGTCACGATTTAAGAAAATGAAATTGCTCGATACACTATAACATAGAGTATCGAGCAATTTCATTTCCATTGTTATAGAGTCTATAACAATGATGCGTAAAGAACTGTAGAGAAAACGCTATTTTTTGACCCCCCAAAAAAAAAAAAAATCTTCTCCTCTGATCAAATGAAAAGGAAAGAAAGGCCTGAAGATGAGGCTTGGTAGATAGAGGATATGAAAAGATGGAAGATAACCACCTCCGAAGGACTACGTGAAGCGCGCTCCGGGAATTCATAAGGAGCGAACCAAAAGGTCACGATGTGCCAACAATATGGGACTAATAAGTTACGTCCAGTCTGCTGTTACTATCAGATCCTGCATTGTGTTTCTGATAGAGCCGCACTAAATAGAATCAAATTAATCATTCTTTCCCCCAAAAATGAACTAATGAAATAGCTATGTCTCAGGAAATCAAATATATTGTAATAAAGCTCATGTTTACACAGAATTACAATAACAATGTGGTGCAATTTAAATTATGAAAAATGACTAAATACAGTAAATTCCCGACTATTGAGCACACCTGAATATATGCTGCAGCAGCACTTATAAAGATTTTTTTTTTTTCCATAGACTTTTGAGTCTTTTTTTCCCCTCATATGTGTGCAAGCTGAAATTCTGGAGAATGAGAACAAGTTGCTTTCTTTATTTGGTATTTTTTGAGATTACGAACACTTGTTATTATGCCCATGAGCAACACACCTAACCCGATTTGGGGATAATGAGGATTGTGGCATCCACTAAATAGTCAATCAATCAATCAATCAATCATCAATCAATCAATCAATCAATCTACAATTTGTTATACAAGGGGCATATTACGCTTTTGGTGATCATTACAAACACGTCTTATGTTTTGTACTTTTCATGGACTTACAATGGGCAGAAAAGAATCAATATTAATCTCTATAGCTGATATTTGGATTCCAAACAATGAAAGAGGATGCCACTAAATGAATGTTTGGTGCTCTGCAAAGGAGAGCTGAGCCATGCTATGGATTAGGAGCCGGGACGGAGGTCGACAGGGAACGTTCTGGTTACTTTGTGGCGTGGGAAGAGCTTGGGGCGAAATGCTGGAACATTGTTTAAAAAAATCAAGGCCAGGACCATGGCACTTTGAACAGTCGCAGCGGAAGATGACTCAAAACACTACTCCAGGTAAGTTTTTGATGAGAAAACCATGTTGGGCTAATCTCTTAAAACAAAAAAGAAGTCGATTTTGCGTAATATCCCACATCACCGGCAGTAAGCACGTTTGAGTCTACTTTGCTGGCGATGTCGGTCCATTGTGCAACAGCTCTGAACTGAGCAGAAGGAATCCCAGCATAGGCCTTTGGAGCCCATTCAGCAGCCAATTAAAATCAGCCTGCTCTAATTGGAGGCACGGGCCCGCAATTAATTTACCCCGCGACGAAGCCGGCAGAGTGGTTGGCTTTCTGGCTGCCCTCTGCCCCTCCCCCGCTCACACGCTTCTCGGTCGGCCGCGGTGCTGAGACGGCAGCTTCCTCGCCTGGTCTCGTCAGCGTAATTAGTTGACAGCTCGGCGGGAAGATGGATCACTCGCATGCATATGTGTGGTGCGGTCAATGGAGAATAATTAATCGGTGCCATCGGAGAGCGCGCGGATTGGGGGCTTGTGGCGTGATGAAGAGGGTACAACTAGCGTGGGGCTGTGGACACGTGCTAACTCGACATGCATTAGTGGGCGGGAACTCGCCAGCTTCCCGCAACTCAAGGAGCTGGCCCAAAATGAGGGACTGAGCCGCAAACATGCTATCAGCGGATTTGTTGTTTCCTGCTATATCCAGTTGAAATTAGTTTTAAAAAATGGATGAATGGAAAAGTTTATGCCAACCTTTGGAGCACTAATGTTAGCATTAGCAGTCAGTGCCATTTTGACCCAACGGCTCATGCACAAATTATTCAGACTATTACATATTAAGGTCAAAAAGTTCATATTGTTGTGCTAAGTTGAACCTTTATGTTTTCCGCACACATCCGGCTTCAGACAATTAGTTATTTTCATTAACTCCTAGTCAGCACATTATTGGACATTTATGCTAATCAAACATGCTAATCACCAGGGCTGGAGCTGGGCTCCACTGAAATATGGCTTTTTCTGGAGTTGCTGTAGGCTATAGGCCTGTCATGATAACAACATGTGAAGTTGGATATATTGTGATAAATGATATAACTGAACTAAAGCTAAAAGATGACTGTGAGGCTTTGTTAGAAGTACTTCAGCTTAAAATATCCCACTATAGAAATGTGACAAAGAAATGTAAATGGAGATAAATGCCAAAATGCAGTGTTTAGATAATGAGATAGAAGTCTAAAAGTCTAATACTATTATTATTTTTAAAAACACAACATGTGCGTCATCATGAAACGCTCCCACAACAGTTTTTTTTTTGAAGGAGCCTCCACTTCTGATGTGAATGTTTACACATTTTCACAGCGATGTCAAACAGCTCCCCGGCAGCGTAGGATGATCACGAAGGGCTTCGATAAAAGCTTGAAATCTTTAGTTTCTGACACAAAACACAGCCAGTCTCCATCACGTTCCACTCTAAAGTTACGTGTGAAAGTCGGCGATGTTGTAGATGGCGGGGGCTTAGGGTCCTGCAGATGGCACTCTAGGTGTCCGCCTGGGTTGCCAATGCCCAGGGCCGATCTGTGTTGCCAGATACGATCTACTTTTAGGCCTTCTCCACCAAACTGATCTGCCATAATGTCAATTGCTTCTTGCCTTCATCTAGATAACACTTATTTTAATGGAGACTTGTTCTAAATACCTTTGAATGTCTTCTAGATATTACATGATTTAGGTCTCACTCCGATCATAATCAACTTAAATCCAAGCTTTCTTAATTCAAGCAATTTTAACTTATGTTGTATTTTGATATGTATATGCTCAAACAGGGCCGAAATGTAATTGTTTTTATTACAAGATGAAATTACAATTTTTTTTTCTTGAGCAACATGTCATGATACATAAAGTCTTAGCTTTCATCATGATCAGTTCTTGCAGATCTTGTATTCTTTACCATGAATAACTCAATGTACCGTCTAACACAGCGGTTCCCAAACTTTTGTCCCACGTACCCCTCGAGGCATTCATTTATACTCAGAGTACCCCCAACCTCGAGGATCCTGTCAGAATGTTAACAAAGTCAGCGATTTAACATAGATTATTCATAGGATTTATTTTAATATTTAGTGTTACTGAAAAACATCCTTAAAACTTTTATTTGAACGTTATTTTGAAATTCCTCTCATTTTCACCTTCTTTTTAATCTGAGGCAATTGAAGTACCCCTAGGGGTCCCCGTACCCCTGGTTGGGAAACCCTGGTCTAGCATACAGTGCTACTGACAAAAATGCCGACATAAATCTTGATATGAAGCTCACGTCTTTAGTAAGAACTACGTACGGTCCGCATCTAATGAAAGAAACATCTTTTCGCACAACATTCAGACTCCCCATGTCCGTCATCTTGACCATATTCCAAACACATATGTAGAACGAAGCCACACATGCTAATGCTAAGCCAGCCTTTTGGGCGGGCAGTCATTAGACACTAAAATACCGTAGCACGCACCACGAGCTGCAGCTACCGACCGCCGCTACCAACGCCCATGAGCAGAGCGGAGGAAACCCAGTATGTTTTATTAAAGAGTGCTTTGAAGGGGCCGGGGCGCAGGCTTCTTCTGGGCCTGTTCCCTTCGCTCTGTCTCCACTGAAGGCTCGTCTCTAATTCGAGCGGGCCTGAAGTGTTGCTCTTCTTTCATGGGGCCGTATTAAGTATTCAGGAGGCGCCCACTGCGAGCTGGGAGAGAGGACAGAGCCGTGTGTTTGATCACAGAAGGTTATTAAAGCAAATATGTTCAGCAGAGCGGGCTGAGGGGGAGATTAGATTAGGAGCTGCTCCGTGGCTACATTAACAGTATAGGAAATGGTATTAGGCGAGACGCTGCAGGTGAATGGGGGAATAAATAAATTAGAGCTATCAATTTGAAACCTTTGCTGTACATTACTGACATGTATATGAGGAAAATGTAGAGCTACTTTCTGTCATTTGGTTCTCAGATTAGATTAAGGCATTTTATGGATAAAAATGCCCAACACTGCCGATATCATCTGCAACCAAATCTAAATAATTTAATGTATGGTTTTATTTTGTTGATGTTACAGTACAAAGATTTGTTTTTGTATAAGCTATTTAAAAATTTGTATTTTTTTTTTAGTTTAAAAGCTCAATAAATCAAGATAGGAATTTATTATTAAACAATCCCTGAGGAAAAAATCATATGTTGCTGCAAGAGTGGAACAAAAATGTAATATTGAGAAAACGGCCTAAAGTTTTGTAAAATCTGCACATGCGCGTGTACATTTCTCCCATCTTTAACGCTGCTGTCTCCCACACAGGAAATGACCATATTTGGATTGCAGCGTCATCTCGGTCACAGCCTTTTGTGCAACACGTGGATACCAAACATGTCAGTGTTGGTGAATGAATGCGTGTGGTAAACCTGCCTTTGTGCCGCGTCTCGCTAGCTACAAATCATCATAAAATAAGCATCGCAAAGCGTGAGTTTGGTCTTTTAAAGAGAGAAAACTAACACTCTCAACCCTTACCACTGATGTTTCCTCACCTCGCTGGTAAAACGAATCACCTTCAAGATGGTTTGAAAAGAAGTTACCAAACAGAAAAAGATATATGAAATAAGAATGCTCAAACACCCAGGTGACCTCGCTCTGGCTCTCCCCAGGACAGCGAAGTGGGCGGTGGCACACAGCAGTGCACGGGTGTTGAAAATTGACGAACTCTAATAAATGCTCAAACATCCAGGTAAAAGAACATTCTTTCACCATCATGCAGAAAGTCCGTCCTTTGGCCCTTGAGAGAAATTTTGGATGAACCGTCTGCAGTCTTTTCATTGGATTTTAGAAAGTTTTCAAAAATAAGAACCTCCAAAATATCACCAATCTATTGATGACACCTCATAATACAAGTAACCCACACACTAAAATAAAGCAGCATGACAGCAATGGTCACATTTAGCAAGTCCAAAAGGCCGCAGTTGTTTGTTTTAGATCTTAAAATGTACAATACTGTGAAGAATATATCGAAGTGATTAAAGAGATAGCCGGTGTGATGAATCCCCCGTCACCCAGAGCATGGAGCAGGTTTGTAGAGAATAGTAGGCGCGGCGTGTATCACTTCCATTTGTGAGCGAGCCCTTTGTGCGTCAGTGTGTACGACATGATCAGGGAACACTGGGAACACACTCCAACACCACTCGGTCATGTAACTTCTGCTATCAAAGGGAACACACTGTTAACCACATAACCTGTTCATTTTGGTTGTTTCTTCTTCTACTGCGGCAGTGCTGTTGGTTATACATCGGAGGATGGCTGCCTTCAACACCATCCTCCCTGGACTGCTACGAGACAAGCTCTACCAGCTCAACGTGCCCGACTCCCTCTGCAGGTGGATCACTGACTTCCTGATGGACCGAGACAGCACGTGCGGCTGGGAAGATCGTCTCGGACACTCGGACTACAAGCACTGGAACTCCTCAGGGCTGTGTACTTTCCCCCTGGCTCTTCTCCCTGTACACAAACTGCTGCACCTCCAGTCACCAGTCCGTTAAACTGATCAAGTTTGCGGACGACACCACCCTTATCGGGCTCATCTCGGACGGTGATTAGTCGCCTACAGGAGAGAGGTGGACCGGCTTTCGTCCTGGTGCAGCCACAACAACCTGGAGCTGAACGCCCAGAAGACAGTGGAGATGATCGTGGACTTCAGGAAAGACACAGCCCCACCGTCCCCCCTCGCCCTGACAGACTCTCCCACCCCCATCTCCATCGTGGACTCCTTCCGTTTCCTGGGTACCACCATCACCCAGGACCTCAATGGGAGCCGACCATCTGCTCCCTCATCAAGAAGGCCCAGCAGAGGATGTTCTTCCTGCGGCAGCTGAGGAAACTTAAGCTGCCAACCAAGATGCTGGTGCAGTTCTACACGGCCATCATCGAGTCCATCCTCACCTCCTCCATCACCGTGTTAGTACCCCGGTGCTACAGAACGGGACAAGCATCGACTGCAGCGCATTGTGCGTGCTGCTGAGAAGGTGATTGGCTGCGCGCTCCCATCTCTCCAGGACCTGTTCACCTCCAGGACCCGGAGGCGTGTGGGTCGGATCACAGCTGACCTTCTCACCCTGGACATGGACTATTCACCCCTCTCCCTCAGGCAGAAGGCTACGGTCTATCCAGACCCATAAATCCCGCCACTTGAACAGTTTCTTCCCCTCCGCCATCATGAACTCATGACTCATGAACAATAACAAGACCCAATAACCCAGTTACAGACTCATGGATGTATCTGCACTGCACTGTGTGGTGTGTCCACACTTGGACCCACTGCTATCACTTATCACTAAATCACTTTATCACTTTATCACTTTATATGCCTACATCTGTTAATACAATCACGCTGTTGTTCAATGTCAAATTGTTGTTGTCTATATGTCATATGTCACTTTATTTATTATCTTATTTATTTAATATTTTTCACACATGCCCTTAATAGCCTTACAGTTTTAAAGTTTTTTAGCTTATTTTTATCTTAACTGTGTTATATGTTCTATGTCGCACGTTTGCACCGAGAAAAATTCCTGGTTTGTGAACCTGTTCTCAAACCATGGCAATAAAACCCATTCTGATTCTGATTCTGATTCTGATTCTGACTCACTTAAAATGTATAATCCACCAAAACAAAACATCATTTCTTGAGCCTTAATTATTCCACTTTAACGTTTCAGCTTCTATGTGTTGATTCTGCAGCGTTTCCTTGTGCCTTTGTGAGGAGTAACACTTTGATGTTGGGTGGACGAAGTGTCCCAGCAACAGAATGCAATCGCAGTATAGCAAGAATTGGCGGCACAGGGGTTAGCACTCACAGCTCGCGTACAAACACATGCACAGGAGGTAAGAAAGAGCAAAATCATCATAATAAAAAAAAAGAATTAATTAAAAGAAAGAGAAATCTAAGGGGCCATTCTGAGCTCGTGAAAATGATTCCAAACTAGATACATATTGTGAATTCCAGTCATTTTACTCCAATGCTTATTCCGTTTTTTGCAGCCTGCCCCTGCCCCTCTTCCTCTTCTCTCAGACGGAGAGTCCCAGATGAGCTCAGATGAGCTCACTCCTCCACCAGCGCAGTCCTGATCGATCAGCGCCTCGGGCTAACTCCGCTCCCATCTCTCCCTCTCTCATTCATCCGCACATGTTAAACTGGGCGAGCTTTCACCGCTGTGGACTTCATTAAAACATCGCACTTCTACAAGAGACGTCTTGCTATCAAAGCAACAGTTCGATCTATGAAACTTCGAAATGACCCCATGTAAATTATTTTTGAAGGAAACAAGGCAGTGGGACTTTCTGGTGGTACTTAGGAATCTTTTGTGCTTTATCTGCTCATGCTAGTGCTAGTGCTCACCTTTACAGCTCAGTGACTGATTCTGGAGGTTGTTCACAAACCTGTTCCAGCGTCCAGCAGCTGAAGGAAATCTTATGTGCATCCTACACTGCTTTGAATTAGGGCTGGACAGTTGATCCAATTTGATTCCAAGTGTGATTTTACTAAAGGTCGAACTCCCGTTGCAGACATAAACATGTGGAACTGGGCAGCAGGAAGCGCCCGCATGTTGACAAAGTGAAAGACACGAGCCAAGCAACAGCGTCCAGTGAGTGTGTGACTGGAGAAGCTTGGAGAGTGTTTGGTGGAAAATAACGGAGAACAGAGAAGGCGAAACAGAAGAAGTGCAGATACTTCACACCAATCAACGGTGGCTGTGACATTAAAGAAAGCTGTTACAATAGTTTGGATACTACAGAGAGGCCATGAGGGAAACAAAACCCGTCTTGAGGGAGATTGAACTTATTTAATCGTCTCAGGAACCATCATCCGTGTGAATCCAAAGAAAGCCTGCAAAAACGCATCTGCGGATAGGAGCAAACAGCAAACCATCCTGAATATTTCAAGAGGAAGTCAACTCCTAACTGGTAGGACCGTTGGTTTTAAAGTCCACAATTGTTAGTAAAGTACAATATATACATAAAAGCACGTCGTAATGCGAACTGTAACCAAAAAAAGCACCCTGATCTCTCATGATGTCACCCTTTGCACTCATTTCTCATTCCGCCTGTGATACTTTGAAAACCCACTGTTCCCTGTGTCAGTAACTGGGGTAAGAATCACCGACCTCAGGGTTAAGCTACTCCCTTCACAGACAGACACCTGCTCCCTCTGGCGCTGCGTCCAAATCTCATTCATTTTGGTACATTTTCTAAGATTTTGCGACTGCTCTCGCAAAAAAACTCCAAGGTCATCCGCATTTCCATTTCTCCCCGAGGCTCAGACGCAACATTAAAACCATATCTCCCAGCGTCGTATCGATCCATCCCCGTCTCCCAGATAAACAAGTCGGATCATGCAGCAGGAGCAGATACAGAGAGTACATGCATAATTCAACAGATTCCATGTTCATACGGAACACATGCATATATGGGCATGTGTTAATAATGCTATGATGTATAGCAGCATTCGTTTATTATTTATGATCTATTGATTTGAAACACAAGCCTTCTCGTTCCATAAAGCACTTCGAATAACTGTGTAAGATCTGAGCATTACAAATAAATAATTTAGCAGGAGAAGCAGTAGTTAGTACTCTCAAAAACTCAGCAGGAAATATGAGATGAATATCGCCCAGCCCTAGTACTGGTAACAGTATACATATATTATTTTTACATACTGTATAGGTCGCACTTGTCTGTAAGCCACCTGTGTCCATATTGTAACAGGAGATCTTTACACAGAAAGATGGTAAACGGAAATATCTTTTTCATCTGTAGTTAATGCTATTAGCTTTATGTGTGATTAATGTATGCAGCTGATAAACTGAATTTCCTGAAAATGGATCGTATCGAATATTTCATTTCATATAATTTGTAAACATTCAGATGAATGGGGAGGGGATATTTTGCCATTCAAAACCAAATTGGACCCAACGGGAAACTTTTGAAGTCTCTTATGAGAAACCAACAGGCCCAGTTCATCATGAGGCCGTCTGTCTGTGGACCCACCACCTGCAACAGGAGCCATAGGGGCTGGTGCTATGTGATTTGGGCAGCTCGGACAGCTGCCCCCACGACCCGGCAACCAACAAGTGGAAGAAGATGGATGGATGGATGGATGGGAAACTTTTGAGCAAAAGATTCTGTTTAATTTTAGTCAAAACTGTAGTTGAATTTTTTTTAGGCCATAGTTTTTTACTTTTGACGACTGTATGCAGTAAACAGTTGAGCTATGTCATTGTAGTGCGTTCTGTCTCTAAGGAAAACATATATTTTCTAAGAAATGTAGATTTAATGCCAATTTGAATCCAAAGGAATGCTTCTTAATGACCTTTAAGGCCTTCATTTTGGCATAACTAATTAAATGTCTTTTAATGCCCCACGGAAACCCTGACGATCAAACTAGCACCTTCCTCTGTGCATTATCTCTTCCACCTGTTTGTCTCACTCCTGCACTTCCTGCTAGAGTGCCCCGAGAGGCCGTTAGCCATAAAATCTATAAATTAGCCGCATCCTTGTTTAGGCCACAGGGTCCGAAACGCGTGGGAAAAGTAGCGGCTTTAACCAAAGTGGCGCTATACGCCAAGTTCCTAGAAAAAATGGGTCAGAGGGAGGATTCCAGGATTCAAAAGGTCATATTCGAATGGAAACCAATAGGAAAGAAACTGGAAGGTGGACAACGGAAGCCAAAGAAACCAAAAGCCAAATATGTGTCGCTGAAACATCTGAAATACTTGTAAACCTCTGTGACGGAGGTAACACAGCTGTAAGGTCCATGACTAGGAAAACCTGAATGTCTCGGTTGATAAAAAAGAGTGTGGGGGCGTCGTGAGGTCTTTGAACGCCTCGTCGCTCACATCTCTGTCCCACAAGTGAGCGGCCGCTGCACAGTAGGCCCCTCCCATGTCTGCAGGGCCATTAACGTGTGATTAGGAGCTTTAAGAGGATTTACGGGGGAGATAAGGGCAGGGGCGGGGCTACGAAGGGAACGGGGTGGAGTCTGGAGACGTGCCAAGAGTTTCCCATGAACGAAAGCGCGAGACAGACCAGCAGCAAAGGAGAGAAACGCTCTAGGATTCTTGTCTTTTATGTCTTGTTTGGTTGGTGAAGCCAGTCCCTATAAAGCATGGCACATATAGCAGGTCCATTTCATGACTTTTATCAAATGTATCTTTAAATCATCCTAACAAAATCGATTCAGTATTTACGTCAAAGGCTTCTTTCTTGCTCATTCTGATCCAAAGTAAGATCTCAAAATTCAGTGTATTCAGTAATGATTTGATGATTGACAACAGTTGAAAACATCTGGATTGTGATGACTGACGGCTAAATGCTGATGGCTATAGGAAAAATACATTGAACATGGCTACAGAATTGTGAAAAGTTTCCTGGAATAGCCGGCTTGCTAACTGTTACATAAAGAACGGATTCTCCAGTTGATTTCTTTGGTCAGAAACGCTATTGTAAAATGATTCTCCATCCACTCCTATTGGTCAGTAGCTGTCATCTTCTTTGTGTGTGGCAGTCGGACTTGACCAATCACAGAGAAGAGTCAATCATCAGACAGATTTATGAGCAATCCAGGGCGCTAAGGAAATGGTGACGTTCCATTAAAGCTATCATAATGTCTTCTATAGCCGCTCGTAACCATAAACGGGACAGGCCCGGGCAGAGAGGGAGAGGATACTGTTGGTACCAAAGACCACTAACTGTCCTGGAGAGAAGCTTAAAAAGAGGCTAATCACTATCCTATGATCTGTGACAGCATGCAATTACAGCGTTTAAAACAGCGGCTTCTTCCCCCGGGTCCTGCCCACTGTAAACCAGAGCAAACCCTTCTCCCTGGTGGGAACAGGCACCCGGGACGTCCCATGTGCAGACCCACCAAACACAATAGACAATGCACGCTGGTAAAAAGGGGAATGGTACAGCGAAAGGGACGACGACATGCAGTCATCAGGAAGTCGCAAAAGTTCCATTTCTCTTAGGAAAAAGATACATGGATAAACAGACAGTGGAATCTGAAACGTCAACCTTCAAATTATTTTTAATGGAGAGAGAATTTTCTGGGCCCAAAACTTGACACGAGTCTAAATACAATCAACTGAACCAACTCTTTTTGTCTAAACATGTCTCTTTTACCAAAACCCTTCTCGAACTGTGCCACATTCTTTCAATTGTTCTCATGAATGAACTAATCATGAAGAGATGTTTGCCACGTGCCATACAGTATTTGCTCTGTGTATAGTTTTGACAACAGAGCTCGGTTTGTACAAGAACATTCAAGTACAAGCACAAAGACAGATCATATATTATTCCAATGAGCCCAGCTGTAAACATAGCTAAGCTCAGAAGCATTCTGTCCCACACTGAACTGGAAACAGTTTTTCACCCCTTTGTCTCATCAACGTTAGACTCTTATAACTCTCTGTTCATTGGTCTCAGCGAGTCATTAACCTCTCAGCTCCAATCAGGACAGGATTCTGCAGCAGGTTACTAACAAAGTCTTGTAAATGCTTTCATGTTACCCCGCACTGGTCTGTTGAGCGAAGGGGTTCATTTAAAATGTTTAAAATGCTTAATTACAGAGCTCTCACTGGTCAAGCTCCAAATATTTACAGTAAGAACTCCTTAACTAATCTGTGAGGCCGTCGAATAAGGACCTGTCACTCATTCACGTTACTTTTCTCAGTGTAATAGCTTCAAAGTGATCTCTTCTGTGACAGGAATCCAGCTCATCGGCTCCTAAATACTTATTTGTTATTTTATTAGGAGTTTATTATTATTACTTACTCACTATTACAGGGATGTCACGATACTGAATTTTTGATTCACAAAAATATTTTATGAATGGAGAAATTACTGAGAATGTCTCTATGCACATTTTTATATTTTTTAGCCAATGTCTTCTTTATCTGTAGTATGTGTATACAATTATGTGTTTACCCTTATGTATAAAATAAAATAACATATTTTAAAATAATAAATAGTCAATAGAATAGTATTATAAGCAATGTCTGAAGGAAGCAAACTGGTGAGAATGTTTTCAAAAGATAATAATAATAATAAGATCTTCCTCTGATTTGTGCCTCATGAATTCACTATGATTACGAAAGAGTTCATAAACAAATGAAGCTGATTCCCATGAACCCATGAACCTACCGTGAGCTTTTAGAATTGTATAATTTATAATTGTAAAGCCGGTTTATCTTGACATCTTTACTGACTAACCATTCACACGGCAGTCTACCTGTACCAGACTCTATGAGCAGGTAATGACACGGAAACCCACTCAAAAGACAAACTTGTCCTTCTCTGTCTCCATGCGCTGATCCGGTGACATTATCCGTTGAAACAGAAACCGATCTGCAGGACCCCCAACTTTAGCGTCCCGCCCCGGAATGCGCGCCGTGAAAAGGGTCCTGCCAGTCCGGTCCCGGATCAGCCTGCTTTAAATGCTACATACAAGGCTATCGCTTTCCCCTCCCGAGAGGCAGGATTAGCCGTGTGCGAGCGAGGGGGCTGATGGATATCTTTATGGCCTCTTTCTCTCCTCCTCTCTTTGTCTACTTTTAGCAAACAGCGCGGGATAGGGTGACCGCGCCGATACTGCAGTGGCACCGGAGGAGGCGGCTCGGGTTGCAGTAAGAAAGGAAACGATCGGCAGGAAAGGGTTCAGCGAGATCATGGAATCAAAACTGCGGACTGGAAAACGTGCGACCGGGCTGTTTTTATGTAATGGGTTTAGAATGCGTCGCTGCAGGTAACGCGGCATCAAGGCGAGGGCAGGAGTGGAGCTCTGTTCAACGCTTCAAAACAGATCTCACGTTTGAAAAGAGACACATCTTATACTTTTGTTTTCTTCAGCAATTTTGCATAAATGTAACTGAACAAACACAGGCAACGGCACAGGAGCTGAACAGAAACCACCAAGGAAAGGTTTTTGCTCCAAAAATGAGGCAGCTATAGCCTCTTTTCATTGTGGCACAAAGTATTATATACATGCCATACTTTTCAGAGGTTCAAACGCCAAACCTCTGAGCAAATTAGTTTTCAGACCACAAGAGTTTCATGTCTGGCTTCTTTAAAAAATCAATATAATTATGAGCCATTGAACGGCTCTTTTAAGGCGAGATGTGGCAAGTGAAAACATACATTTTACACACTCCAAACTTTCCATTCCTGGACTTTTAGGAAGGGATTTTGTTAACTATCTCATTCCTGCCTGATTTATTGAGCTTTGAACCGCAGAAAAAACAAGGCAAAATTTGAATTCTTACACATTTATATTATTATTGTTCTCACTTTTAAATATTCAAAAACTAAACAAGATCCAAAATCTCTGTATGTAATACATCAACAAACTAAAAGCATACATTTAAGCCTGGCTCTATCCATTATTGAGATTAAAATTTAGGCAATTATGGCAATGTTTATGCATAAAATCTTATTTTTATATGAAAACATAAAATGTCTTTCTTTTTTTTACTACAGCAAAGGTTTCAAATTGATATCTCTACATTATAATTGTATACCCTTTTCACCTGCAGCGTCTGGCCCTAAATGAACTGATCCCAAAGATTCGGTTCTAAATGAAGAGCCATGAATCCCATCACAATACTGTAAAAGTCAACGCACAAATTCAGCGACTGTAACCGATTCAGACAAACTTTGCATCTGAAGGTAAAAGTGAGGCTATTATCAATAAACATAGAGTGTGAAGGATTACCATTTCATCAACACTCGATTCAGTTGACACTTGATTCATGATTCAGTTTACTTTGTTTGGGAGGTTTAGTTCTCCAGCCAATTATTCAGTCAGAAAGTAGAGAGAGCCCTACACTTTTCCAATAAACCTACAAAGGACTTTCTCTGGTGAAACACTTGTCCTCATTTTTCTAAGATGATGGACTTTCAAAAGAAGCAGATAGAGTCTGTTGCCTTGGAAAGACAATGTAAACATGTTCTGATCCTCAAACATGAATGCTTCTCGACCTTTATTCATATTGTAATGAACACATGCATGGAGTCGGTATGTTTTTACACACGCGCCACACTCCACGTACCCCTCCCTCCTCATCTTTGTGTCTGAGGTATCATCAGTCATCGCCCAGACAGCCAGCAGAAGGCCAGAGGCTGCAGTCAGCTGGGACCCATCTCTCTCACCCCCACCTCCACCACCGGGCCCACCACACCCCTGACAGCGAGCAGGGGAGGGGGCATGTCAACGTGCTGTCCCGCTCCACTACTGCCAACACAGTTCCAAGAGACATTTTCTTAAGATTCAAGATTTTTATTTGTCAAATCATGTGAATGATTTGAAATTATATTTCTCTCATCCTTGATTGTGGAGATGGGGGTGGAGGAAGAGGGGTGGGACGGAGGGCAGGGAGTTCAGCTTCCCGATGGCCTTGAGTATAAAACTGTTTTAAGTCGACTGGACCTGGCCCGTAGATTCCGCAGTCTCCTCCCTGAAGGCATTACCTTGAAGAGACTGTGTAATGGGTGCGTAGGGTCCCTGGTGATTCTGACGGCTTTGCGGGTGAGACAGGTGGAGTACATGTCCTTAATGGTGGTGAGAGGGCTCCACAGATCCTCTCCGCTGCTCTCACGATGCGCTGGAGGCTCCTTCAGCAGGAGGCAGTGCTGGCCCGTGCCACACAGTGATGGAGCGGTCAGGATGCTCTCTATAGTCCCTCTGTAGAAGAGCCACACAGTGATGGAGCTGGTCAGGATGCTCTCTATAGTCCCTCTGTAGAAGAACCACACAGTGATGGAGCTGGTCAGGATGCTCTCTATAGTCCCTCTGTAGAAGAGCCACACAGTGATGGAGCTGGTCAGGATGCTCTCTATAGTCCTCTGTAGAAGAACCACACAGTGATGGAGCTGGTCAGGATGCTCTCTATAGTCCCTCTGTAGAAGAGCCACACAGTGATGGAGCTGGTCAGGATGCTCTCTATAGTCCCTCTGTAGAAGAACCACACAGTGATGGAGCTGGTCAGGAGCTCTATAGTCCTGTAGAAGAACCACACAGTGATGGAGCTGGTCGGGCTCTCTATAGTCCCTCTGTAGAAGACCACACAGTGATGGAGCTGGTCAGGATGCTCTCTATAGTCCTCTGTAGAAGAGCCACACAGTGATGGAGCTGGTCAGGATGCTCTCTATAGTCCTCTGTAGAAGACCACACAGTGATGGAGCTGGTCAGGATGCTCTCTATAGTCCCTCTGTAGAAGACCACACAGTGATGGAGCTGGTCAGGATGCTCTCTATAGTCCCTCTGTAGAAGTGCCACACAGTGATGGAGCGGTCAGGATGCTCTCTATAGTCCCTCTGTAGAAGAGCCACACAGTGATGGAGCTGGTCAGGATGCTCTCTATAGTCCCTCTGTAGAAGTGCCACACAGTGATGGAGCTGGTCAGGATGCTCTCTATAGTCCCTCTGTAGAAGTGCCACACAGTGATGGAGCTGGTCAGGATGCTCTCTATAGTCCCTCTGTAGAAGACCACACAGTGATGGAGCTGGTCAGGATGCTCTCTATAGTCCCTCTGTAGAAGAACCACACAGTGATGGAGCTGGTCAGGATGCTCTCTATAGTCCCTCTGTAGAAGAACCACACAGTGATGGAGCTGGTCAGGATGCTCTCTATAGTCCCTATGTAGAAGAGCCACACAGTGATGAGCTGGTCAGGATGCTCTCTATAGTCCCTCTGTAGAAGTACCACATAACGGAGGCTGGGACTCTGTCTCTTCTTAACTTGTGGAGAAAGTAGAGACGCTGATTACTTTTCTTGACCAGTGATGTAGTGTGCATGGGGCGATGTGGCGCAGATGGTAGAGCAGGTCATCTCATGATCGGAAGGTCAGGGGTTTGAATCCCGCATCCTGAAGGTGCACATTGTCGTTGTGTCCTTGGGCAAGACACTTCACCCTCCTTGCCTCCAGTGTCTGCGTACACTGGTGTATGAATGAGAGTGTGAATGGGTGAGTGGATCCTTGCTGTAAAGTGCTTTGAGTGCTATATAAGTTAAGACCATTTACCATGGTCCAGGAGAGGTTCTCTGTGATGTGCACACCCAGGAACTTAGTGCTTTTCACCCGATTAAGATGAATCCAAAAGAATTGTCTACAATCCTGGTCTTTATTCTGCTATATTCATTGAGCAGTATTCACAATTTAGCACGCTCATATTGCCCAGTTAAACACTACAGGACGACAAATAAGGAAGATGGAATGTTGTCGAAAACCAAGTAACCAAGCTTTTACTCAACAGCTTTCGAAAGGGGATAATTCAATGTACTGCCGCTTTACCGGGGCTTCACACTGAGACCTTACAATGTGTTGAGAAGAACAAAACCATTTCCATTTGACCAATGTCAATTGGATTAAACGTATTATTTTTGTATCAATGAGACAGAAATGGCCAAAAATAATAATACCAGGCCTCTATGCCCTTCTTATTTTGTCCAATGATATGTATTACCATGTTTAATGTAGGTCATAGAAAACAAATTGAAATCGCACACAGCAGACGGTGATTGTTGCTGTTGTGTCTTGTTTTAAGTCGTACATCTAAATGTTGTCCTGATTTTGCGCTTTGATCATAGACTGTAGAATAGTGGTGGACTGAGGGAGGCCCCAAGGCTAACTCCTTCATACGAGCAATTTGACTGAGCTCCTGTATTTAGAATTTATTATTATTTATTTTTTTATTTATTGGTTTATTGGTTGGACAGTGCATGTTAATGAACATACATGGTTCTCATGCATGTAAACACGCCACACCGGATTGTAGCCTTGGCTAATTTCATCCGCCGTCCCCATTCACACTCTCATTCATCTGGCCTATTGTACATGTTTTTAGTGGTAGGGAAAACCGGAGTACCCGAGGAAACCTACGCAGACACGGGGAGAACATGCAAACTCCACACAGAAAGGCCCCGTCCAGGTGGGAATCGAACCAGGGACCTTCTAGCTGTGAGCACGAGCACTAACCGCTGTGCTACGTGCCGCCCTAATAATAGAATAGTGAAGAAGAATGTTGCGAGTGTTCAGACGAACACGCGGAAGGTCAGAATGACAAGCCTGAGTTCAGACATCAGCTAAACGAAGCACACAAGGGTTAATAAAAAAATAGAAGGCAAATCATTAAAAACAAGACTCTGGCTCTGGCTGAAGGCCGTGTCTACTTTTCCAAACAACCAAACACATTTACACCTTTGTATGCAACATTTTTACACTGCTTCCCCTTCAAACACCGCTCCCCATAAGGTCTGAGCGTATGGCTATCTTCTGATACCCAATCCCAGTGAGTGCCATTAAACCTCCATAAACCATACAGAGGATTCCTGGTGCTTGATTAGCGCCTTCCCCGTCGACATGTTGGAATATAGCAGGGCGGGACGCTCATTAGGATGTGCCTGTCGGTGGGATCCAGGGAGAGGGTCCGCTGTGGGGAGGGGCAGGCGGGGGGTACAGGAATCACAGCCGACATGATGGATAAGACCCGACTCTGTTGGACTTTGTGTGGGAATCGCTGGTGTAGAAAGAAAGATTAAGATGTCGCTGAGGCACAGAAATTCAACCTTATTTCTACAGACTTAGATAACTACCAATGTGCTTCATGTACACAGACAAAGGTAGATATCTTGAGTAAACCTCAGCTGATTACAAAAGAACGAACGAAAGAAAACCCTATTGAGATTGACCAAGGTGCAGATTGCAATTCAATTTAATTCTACTCTCCAGAGTAGAATTAAAGAGACGAGAGATTCAGCACAGCCTAGAGCAGGAGCTGAAACAGACCTAAATGTAAAACGTATACTAGACTTCTGGAAGAGCACCTCTGATCATAGTACTAGTGTCATTCATGGACAGGAAGTTGAAAGTGTGCACACATATAAATATCTTGGCACCATGTTCTTTTGAGTCGAAGTTTGGCATAAACACTGATGTTATCACAAAGAAAAGCCAACAGTGGATTCATCTTTTAAGAAAACTCATTTAACAACTGAACAACATTGTGAGACTAAGCACTACAACTTTAAGGTTTCAGATGCTAAGCTTAAACTCCTTGTAGAGCTGACAGGTCTGATAAACTAGGAGCATTTTAAGCTTCTCTGTTCACTCATTTTCCTTAATGGCCTCTGGCCCCAGCTAAAGATAAGCAGGTATTTAAACTCAGCTCAACTGCAGCATTTGAGTCCTGTTTTGATGGCTGTCCGTTCCCTTTTCTATAGCCGTACCTTCTCTGCTGCTGCATGTGCCTTGTTACAGAAGCTGCTTGTTGTTACCTACGATCAGCACTGACAGATAGCAACTATGTTCATGTTTGAATGAATTTCTTTTTAATAGTTTTAATTCTTTGAAAGTGGAGGCAACAAACCTAATTGCCCTTCTTGAAATAAAAAAAACTACACTTTTTTGAATCTGGATCTGAACCTTTAAAGCTGGACTGACACCAATCCGACACAATGTCGCTGTTTGGGGGACAGGGTGACTATTTGTTTGCTATTTGTCTGCCCCGTCTCACCTGCTCAGAGCAACATCCACACTGAAGTGACCTAAACCCCACACAGCCACACAGTGTGCATGATGTCTGTGAAATGTTCGTATGTTTCGTAGTAAATTGTAAAGAAAATGCCTCGCCATGTGGTGGTAGTGTCTGGCGTGTGAATTGTTTTCTCATAGAGTCCTGTACATTTGTATTTCTGTTTATGTCACAAAGAAGTTTGTACACGTATCCAGCTAGTTGATAAAACAGCACGACAAAATTAGTGTGAGGGAGCCAAACTGAGTGACTTCAGAAACTCAAAAACACAGTAGAAATACTGGCTGCCAGCCGGTAACACTCAGCCAATCACAGCCCCCTAGTGCGGCGAGACGGCGACTTGACAAATGCATCCCTCACGCAGGAGGACGACCGGCAGAAGCTCACGTCCACCACAGTTTGAGTGAGTTTTACTTTGGACCACTTTTAGCAGATGCGTGGATCTTTTTGTCAGGACTTTGAAACACAGGCCTCATTTAGACCCTCCACAGTTAAGGGGTAAGAAGGACACGGCCGACCAGCAGTGACCAATTACGTGTTGTTTTGTTTTCCCATCTCCGTCTCTCTCTAATGAGCTCGGACCAGTGCGTGTTCTTGGACACTTCAAAGACCAACCCGCTGGAGGAGGCTGGATATGTACTCTCCCTCTCCGTTTGTGCGACGAGAGAAGCCAGCTCCACTGCAGCCTCAGCGCTCTCCCGAGATCAATAAAAGTCTTCCCGGCCAAACAATTTGCTCCACATTTCAGAAACAAACTGTTTGATAGAAATGAAAGAGCCGCTGGAGGAGGCCCTCGGGGGTAAACATAATTGAGATTGAACTAAAAAGGAATGACGTAATGTGACTTCTTTTTTTAAGGTTCAAAAGGAATTCTTCAAAGTTGAATTATTTGTACAAATGGAAAAGTGATAGTGCCATAACTTGGGATGAAATGCCATGGACACGAGTATGATATAAGAGCCGCTGGACAAGCTCGTAAATCTATTGGGCATTGCCTCTGTGGACTACACAATAAAACTTTCATCGAGCTCTTAACATTACGGGCTAACACGGTTACAGTAGCCCTAATTCAATCTGAAATCTGCCGTCTCCCCAGTCTGCGCCCGACAGTATGTTCTGAAGTGCTCCGCTCCGTCCGAGTCAGGCAGCAGTTATGAACACTGCAGAAAAGACCACTTCAGTAGTTTTGACAAGTTTGATTTGTTTACTTCTATACGCCTATTTAATCGGACGTTTTGAGATGTTCTTAACTGTAAGTTGCATTTTTACAGCACAATGAGCAGCAGTAGTTCAAACTTTAGTAGCTCCTTGTATAGTGGTTGAAAATGGGCAACATTTTAAGTAGAATCTTGAAATCAACTTGGAATAATGACTGCAGCTACTGATAGACATTGCTGTGTATTTGCTATTCTATTCTAGATATACACTATTTAACAGACGTGGGTGTAAGTCACTGAGTCCAAGTCAAATGGTTATGGAGTCAAGTCCAGTCATGCTCTAGTCGCCGCTTCATTAAGTCGCACACATTTATCTACTTGAAAATGTGCAATAAACAGAAGTACTTTGACAAAATTGAGCAATACACCAAATTTAGGGTAATGTAAAACTAATTTAATGGATTTAGATTGCCATGCAGTTTGAAAGATGAATATAAAATAATGTTTTTTGGAGAACTTTCTGATGGATGTCTATATAAAGATATGACTCACTCACACTCTTACACATCAAAGTACTGCAAACAACTTGCTCTTAACAGACTCCAAGTTCAAATATTGAACTGGCTTTAGTCGATGAATGCAGCTCTTACTGTGTTCATGTCGTACTTCGCCACAGCTTCAGTCCATTGTTTTAAACCAGGGTAGGCAACGTCAGGCCCAGGGCCCAAATCCGGCCCTCCAGCACAGAACCTCTGGCCCTCAAGATGAATTTGAGAAATATTATTATGCAGGTAAGGAATCAAATAACTGTTACAGTACTCTAAAAAATGCAAGAAATTGTGTCAGTATTTTTAACAAAATGTTTTTTTTTCAATATTTTCCATCTGAAACTACGTGGAAACACACCGGAGTCTGCTTAAAAGCATATCTACAGCTGTTCAATAAAAAACTTGTGTGGAAAATACAATATTTTATACAATATATGAACAATTACAGTTTATTTTGGTCGCGGCTTGTCATCATAGAGCAATGTTGGGTCCCAAAGCCATGTCACCTAGAACCACTGATGTAAAGCATTGGCATTTGGAGAAAAAAGTCATTTACTTTAGGTTTCTATGGTGATGTTCGGCCCTTGGTGTTTTGGCAAGGATGAAAATTGTCCCTCCACGACGCAAACTTGCCTACCCCTGTTTTAAATGTTTTCCTCTCAGTAAACTTCAGTGAAGTCTATGAATCTTCACCTCTTCACTCACTGTTCGCCCAC
Organism: Neogobius melanostomus; assembly: GCA_007210695.1. Lineage (NCBI taxonomy): Eukaryota > Metazoa > Chordata > Actinopteri > Gobiiformes > Gobiidae > Neogobius > Neogobius melanostomus. The sequence goes on from VHKM01000437.1 coordinate 1,119,886, forward strand.
TGTGTCGGGGAAACCGAAGTAAAGAGCACGCGGCTAATTACCATATGTAAACATAGATGCGCTGGTTTTACGGCCCGCATCCTGTTGCAAGTCATTGGTCTCAAGTTCTAAAAGGCAAGTCCTAAGTCAAGTCTTCATTGGTTAATTAAGTCGAGTCTCTGCTATTGAAGAAGCTTATTGGAAATAAGAAATACATGGAAAAGCATTAACTGTGTTCATATTGTACATGTTTTTACAGAGTGGAGAGCAAGGTAATAGGGGAGGGGGTTAGGGGGGCACTTGGCTGGCACAGTCCAGACATGGAGAGTATGGCATTCAGGCAGCGTGCCAATAAAAGCCCAGCGCTGAGTGGAGGAGGAGGGGGTGGAGGGGCAGAGTGGAGCGGCGGTGGCTGCCAGGGCCAAAAAGCAGCTAATGTGTTTGAAATGTATTGAGTGGATGGAAGTGCTGATACGACCCGCTCGCTCGGCGTCGGGACGGGGTAGAGTTACCGACAGAGAGAGCGCGCTGAAGCACTTACAGTATAGGGGACTCTGTCAGTGCTACGCCAACACCTTCTAATCTGCCATCTTTAAACGGGAGGAAACGGGTCGAGTGAACAAAACAGTTGACTTTCTTCCTTTGTTTTTACAGTTTTAAAGAAATACATTTGGACAAGCCTCAATGATCACATACTGTACAAGTTTATGAGAAGTTCAATGAAAAATGATCACAAACATTTACGGTTCAAACTGTTTTTTTCAAGGCAAGACACAGGAGGTGTATAGGAAAAAAATAAATCTAGATGTATCAATTTGAGACTTCTGCTGTAGATTACTGATGTAAATACGAGAAAAAAATGTATTGTGATTTTTCTGTCACATTTTAAGCATAAAAATAGCCAAAATTGCTCATATTTTCAGTGATAATGGATAGAGCAGGTTTAAATTGACGGATTTTTGTGTTGATATATTAGTTAAAAGAACAAAAAATTCAGAGGGAATTTTGGATCTTGTTTAGTTTTGGAATAAGCTGTTTATAAGTGAAAAGAATCTGTAAATTTGCCTTGTTTTTTTGGTTCAAGCTCAATAAATCAGCACACAAATGTTAAGTCCAAGCCTGTAAAGTTTGGAGTCTGTCAGAGCTAAAGTTGTCAGAGGAATGAAAACCACATTGGAAGAAAACTCTCTATAGAAAAGCTCTATAGCAGAGGTGTCCATAGTACGGCCCGTGGCCAACTGCGGCCCGCGGTCCATTTTAAGTGGATCACTGCAAAATTCTAAACATTTTAAATTTTAATTTTAATTTAATTTTTTTTTTTTTTAATTATATTATCAATTATTATCACTTTGGGGCCTGTCCCTTTGTGTCAGAACCACTATCCACTAAGCCACTGTCAGACTCGGATTTAGGATGACACTAGTCTATTTTCCCCCCATTGTTTAAAATGGTAAATGATCTTTTTTTAAACATGGCAATGTTTACCTGGTCAGTTAAATATTTTTCTCACACAGTATTTTGCTGTTTTAAAAAATGTGTCCTGTTAACAATATTGAAGGGATTCATGTTAAGTTACTGGCTATCTCCAGTCTGTGCTGGTGAGTAATTGTGTTATTTCGCTTTTACCTTTTTTCTTTTGTAAAAATAAATGAAAATCCATTAATAGAAAGCTGTGATGAAGGCTGTTTTTTTACTTAAAGCATATTCAATTAAAAAAGCACAGTTAACAATTTATTGATTTTGCTAACTGTAATACAACAGTGATGAAGTTATATATCTGACCTCTACTGAGTGCGGCCCAGTTGTTTGTATATTTTTCTGTATGTGGCCCTCAGTGAAAGCAGTTGTGGACACCCCTGCTCTATAGTTTTGTAACGTCTGCACATGTACATTTCTCCCTGGGAATATTGAATATTGAACCTTTTAAGTATATATATCAGAAATCCGAGCCAAAACGAGATATGACTCTTTTCCTGAGTGTTTCTGGATTCAAAAGCACACTTTGTTTGGGTTTGACCAAATGCAGAAAGTTGAACTTAACTCTCCATTAGCGGCGCGGCCAGTTGGCATATTTTGTCCAACAATACCCCCTCTCTACTCCCTGACAGATTATTTTGATATAGCGCTGTTTTAAACGCCAGCTAATGCGCTCTAAATGTTATTGGCCCGATGGCAGGTCCTGATAGAGTGCCGCGGGGTGTACGGTTACCGGAGACGTGACCTTCAGAGCTCGGGGGGACTTTGTGCCAAGCCCTCTCTCTCGGCGGACAGCTGGAGCTGACCAGTGTCGTATGTGCGAGAGGCAGAGGAACTCAGACTTGGCACGTTTCCCCCGCGGTGCCCTTTCGGTTCAGAGGGTAAGTATGGAGGACAGGGGAGGGGGTGTCAATGCGTGCAGGAGCGCATGTGTGCACGCTCATACCCATGTAGCAACACTTCATAAACACCACGCTTCCAGTCGGGTGTGACGCGCACAGGCGCGGCGGACTGTGGGAATGTGTGCCGCCTTCTCCGATGTGCTGGGGGAAGATATTTATATGAGACTGAGGGATCTGGATAAGTAAGTAACCGACAAAGGAGCAGGACAATAATGCTTTCATTCCTTAGTTAGAGAACACTAAAGCAAAATGCACTTTATAACATTTTGAGGAGGGTTGACAAACTAGCTTTGCAGACACATGAGTCTTGGTAGAAAAGTGGGCCTGTTTTTTGTTAGGCATATGTGTGTGTTTCATTCAAGCAATGCCTTTAATATCTGTTCTGTCCACCGTGTTGACAGTTTCTCCAAGCTCTTCAGCCCCTGGTTACACACTGCCATTGCAACACCCCCACACTCCAACATTAATTGTCGAACTGGGGGCATTTCCCCGACTAGAACTAACCCTAACCTTACCTTAGGCCTAACCTTGAGGATAGTGGAGTTTACAAACTGAACAGGCTACTCTCGGTATCAAAAAGTGTCAGATTGGCGGGACGTCGCAATGGAGGGTAGATCCCTCAGCCCCTTTCACCCAGAAATGTCCTGGCTAATAAAGTCAAATCCTAAAGAAAATAACCATCCTGCAGTGGGAATTCATTCTGATCACTCATTCTGACCACAGTCCCCTTTATTAAAGGGACACAAAGCTGTGTCAACATTCAGTTTATCAAGCAAAGACTCAAAACAAAGTGGATTGACGTTAAAGATCGGTCCCCCTCAGAAAGGCCCATGGAGAGGTAAGGTTTTACAACAAATACGACAAATCGAGAGGTCCTAAGTCAACCTCGAAACCAGTTTTCTTGCCACATGCTTGCACAAATCTCTGCAACAATCTTTCAACGTGCTTTCTGTGAACACGTCTGCACTTTGAGGCAGTTGGAGGACGAAGCCCTCCATGTGCCATCTCCCTGTCCAAACACAGTAGCTCTGAAGTCCAGCACTTCTCCTTCAGGCACAGAGTACGGTAAGACTCTGTGGAGCCTGGCCCTAATGTGGTCCAACCCCAAAAACCAGCGCTCCCAACCCTGCCACGGAGCGGGGCATGGCGCCCCTCCAGTGGCTTGGAACAGCAAAAAAAAAAAAAAAAAAACTCAACCGTTCCAACTGCACAGAAAAAAGAAAAAAAAAGCCCAATCCGAAAGCTGGCGCGGAAAGTCTGGAGTGCCATGCCGTGCACTGTAAATATTTGGTCAAAATTAATGAAGGGGCGAAGGCTGCCAAGAGTTCTTTTTGAGCGGAGAGAGAGAGACGGAGGGAGCGTGCCCAGTCTGAGCCCAGTCTGTACGGGTTTTTAATGGATATTGCTTCTGCAGACAAACGCTAAGTGCTACTGTCTGCCTTCCAGCCTCTGCACCACGTCACACTGTCCACCCAAACTTTAGCTGCGCTTCCAAACTCTACCTCAGCAGATAGAGCTGAAATAGCCTTTTATTCCCATTTTCATTGAGTTTGAAACTGTTATAATGTTGTTCCCTCATGAAAGACACATTCATGCCTCTTGTAAACTTTCAGTCAAGGATTTCCATAACTTATCTGTTTCACGAGCATTCCCTCAACCTCCTCCATCAAACATGTCTTTGAGCTCACACACAAAAAAACTTAAAAGTATATTTAAAAGAAAGAAAAAATAAGTAGGTGCAAGTGAAAGCCCATCAATCATATCCAGCAGCTGTAATCCCCACAAGAGCTGTTGGGGTAGAACTACTGTCACACGTCTGATCTGAGCGCTGCCACTTTTCCACACATGAATTTAAAGATGGAGGAGCGGGCGGAGGGAGGAGACGGCGCCGTGACAAATGTGGATCAACACGCTCGCTCCAAAGTGTTCAGCAAAGTGGACACGAGGAGTTAAGGCCAGATACTGCAGGTGAACGAGGGAAAGTTAGAGATATCAATGTGACACTTTTGCTGTAGATTATGAGGAAGTATGAGGGGGAAAAGTAAGTTTTCTGTCATTTTATGGTTTCATACAAAAAAAATGTATGCATGTCAATTCCCTGAGTAAAGGATAAACTGGTTTTGTTGACATATTACAGGGGATTTTTTTTTTGTTTTTGGGGTTAAAGCCCAATAAATGAGGCAGGAATCAGATAAATAAGTGAAGTCCGAGCCTGTAAAGTGTGGAGTCTGTAGGAGCTGCTAAAGTGGAGATGTTGTTAAAGGAAAGGCCACGTTTTTCACACTGAGATATGTTCTTACCTGAGCTTGAAGAGTTCATTGTACCTGTCTGGTCTCACGTGTGCCTTCTGAACGTAAACACAGCACAGACGGCTTAGCATTTAGCCTCTCTCTTCTCCTCTATAGCTCCAAACGAGGTGAAGATAGAAGCTACCAAACTCTTCCACGTTTTCCCTATTTAAATATGGTTATGTGAAGTGTTACACCATAAAGTATAATACACAAAATTAAACAATGTGGATTTTCTAAGCGGATAAAAAGGGGAAGATATCACTGCGCGGATGCCGAATTACTCGGATGCCCGAATCCACATTGTTTAATTTTGTGCAATTATACTTTATAGTGTAACACTTCAGTAACCATATTTAAATAGGGAAAACGTGGAAGAGTTTGGTAGCTTCTATCTTCACCTCGTTTGGAGCTATAGAGGAGAAGAGAGAGGCTAAATGCTAACGCCGTCTGTGCTGTGTTTACGTTACAGAAGGCACATGTGAAGACCAGACAGGTACAGATGAACTCGTCTAAGCTCAGGTAAGAACATATCTCAGTATGGAAAAACGTGGCCTATTTCTTTAAAGAGTGAAATGAAAACCTCATTTGGAGAAAACGGCCCTAAAGTTTAGTCCCTTTGTCTGCACATGCGCCCTGTATTTCCTCGTCTTGTCTCCCACAAAGGAAATGACCATATTTGGATTACAGCGTGGATACAAAATATGAGCATATTTGTGAATGAATACACGAGGGGAAAGGCTGTTGCGGTGTGATGTTGTATTTACTTACTGGAAAAGTCTTTTTATCATCTTGACTTTAATCTCTTACACCCCGCCTTAACCGAGCGCATTTTCTCCACTTCGGCTTTACCCAAATCTAAAAGCTTCTCGACTGGCGCTTCCTGCACCTGGGTAACGCCTCATACGAAACCCATCGTGACTTTTTTCTGGTGTTGTCGCTGCGTTTATGTCACGTTTTTGTCTGGTTTTTTGTCGGGTTTTGTCGCTTTTTTCTTTGCGTTTTTGTCTCTTTTTTTGGTCGTGTTTTTGTCTCTTTTTATTGTGTTATAGTTGCTTTTCCAGCACATTTTTGTTGTTTCTTTATGGCTTTTTTTTGCTTTGTTTAATCATGTTTTTGCCACTCTTTGTTGCTTTTTTTGTTGTATTTTCATCCTTGTTTTTGTTGCTGTTGTGGCGCTTTTTCTGTCGTGTTTTCGTTGCTTAGTTGTTTTTTTGTGGCTTTTTTATTGCATTATTGTTGCTTCTCCGGCACATTTTTGTTGCTTTTGTGTTTGTGTTTTTCATCCTCGTTTTCGTCGCTGTTTGACACTTTAAAGCCAAACTGTGAAAATGTGCTCAGATCAGGTTAAGATGTGAAGGCAGTAGAATCAATGTTTTCACCTGCAGCGTCTCGACTTTTCCCCTTTAAGCTCAGGTTATAAAATGTGAAATTCTTGTGCAAAAGTGTCCAAAAGCATAAAAAAAGCAAAAGAAAACCAACGCACAGTTTGTGATAAGCGTCTTGCGACCATTCATATTCCAGCTGAGTTGCGATTAACCTTTCAACCGCACAGCCAATGCAGCCTGGAGCTCACGCCTCCTGACAGCCATTGTTATTCCATTAGAGCTTTGGTGGATGAATGTGGGCGAGAAGTGACGCGGAGGGCTCATAAACAGAGTCGCAAATCAGTCGGTTTGTCTCAGGGCTTTTGGGAAACGCCGGAGGGATCAGCCACAAAACAAGTGCACTTTTCAAAGACGCTGAAGCACACGCCGCCCACAACGGGAGAAAAGACTTGTTTTGTAGAGGAATTTAAAAGTTTGTTACAGGTGGAAGTTCTTTACTTTGTGACAAGGCGGAAAGGGTAATTGGGTTTGTGACAGTCGGGGGGAGCGGAGATAGAAACGTGTTCAGTGAGAGCGTGTGTTTTTGTGCTTATGCTGTAAATCTATCGTATTCCATTCAATATTTGTATAGGAATAACTCTAGCACATACAGTAGTTTGGCTTTTTGATCATGAAGTGAGCTCAGAATGGGGATCCTGTTGATAAAGTAAATACATAATTTTCTAAACAAAAGTGCAACATGCCTTTCTCGTGAAAAAACTAACAACTGTTTTCTTTCAAGAGACTGTAGAGCTCACCAGTAGAAGCAAAATACCATTCATTTTATCCACTGACTTTTCAGTTTAAAAGCACGACAGAGGCTAATCAGCTACATGCTAACTATTGACCATAGAGCGGATATTTTATGAGAAAGTAATACTGAAATACACTGAACAAAGTGTTTGATAAATCTTCAATTTAAAATTGTGTTTTATGTCCCTGAGTGACCACATCGCTGAATAGTGTCTATTAACCTCTTAACGCGTTGACCAAGGACATTTGCTCTAGTTCGGCTTTACCCAAATCCAAAAGTTTCTTGAAAGAAATAGCAAAAACGTTATGAAAACACAATCAAAAAGCAACAAAAACGTGACAAAAAAGCGACCAAAAAGAATTGAAAAAACTAAAAATTCGACAAAATTCGATAAAAAAAGTTACAAAACCGCAACAAAACAAGGCGACAAAAAAAAGTGCTGAAAAAGCATCAAAAAAGCATCATAAATGCAACCAAAAAGTTACAAAAATGTCACAACAAAGTGACAAAAAAGCGAAAAAGCAACAATGCAAGGAGAAATCTTTGCTCTGTTTTGTAGGTCTTAGCTTTCAAAAGAGGCATGAGTGACACTGGCCTATAAGCTGTAAGCTCCAGTTGAGAAGTGTTTAGATTTGGGTAAAGCTGAAGTGGAGAAAATGTGTTTGGTTAAAGTGGGGGTTAAGAGGTTAAACTTTTAGGGGCTCGTTTACCAAGTGTTTGCAAGAGTGGATCAGCAGGGCATTTCTTACTCGTGCTGCACTTTCTCCTTTACATATCAGAGTCTTAGCCCTAGTCCTGTAAAACATGCAACATGCCCACAAACAGCAATATGTCTGCACTCGCTCTTCAGCACCTGTCTTGGTAAACGACCTCTTTATTGTTTTCCAAAAGTCTATGAATCCGAATGAGATTTTTTCTTCTGGCATCATGGCCTCAACCACTGAGCTCTGTTCTAAAACACAGCAGACTAACAAGTCCAAAGGGTGTCACAGTCTCCATGTTAGTCTCGAGGAAGACAGTGAAAAAAGACAGTGTTTGTTATTGTTGATACAATAACTTTGAGGTTGAAGTCTTTCACAAACCAAACAGTGATTGTGAATTTGTGCCCAGTACGTAATTATCTTTTATTGCGTTAACTTGCTAATTCAAGTGCTGGGCCTGTTCGCTCTGATTGTGGACTGAGCCGTGTCATTACGGTGAAGGTGACTTTGTGTAGAACTCATCTGTACCCGTATGCATGCGCATTAGCGTGTTAGCACATTAGCATTCCTGATGGATTTTCTGTGGGCTGCTGCTGCCGCTAACAGCTGTTAACATTATTGATTTATGTTTACGTTCATCGACCACACGTTAAATACAGATACACATGTAAATGTATGGCCGTCCATGATGGATGAGTTGAGGGAGCAGAAAGTTTCATGTGTAATGAGGTTTCTCCGTGACTCATGTAAAAACAATCCAGGCTTTCAGTTTCAACTAACGCCATGCTAACAAATCGCACCGTAACAGACACATTCTGAGAGAACTGCTTTGAAGGAGAGATCAAGGTTTAACACTTAAAAAGTTCTTTTTTAAGCATGACATGCCCCCGATTAATAACTTTGGAATGATTAGTGAGAATAAGGCACTGGAAAACATATGGCTCATTTGCATAAACATATGTACGCAGTAATCACATACTTCCACTTACATTTCACTGAACATTGGGAAGCCCCAGTGTGTCTCCAGCAAAGCCACATCCACACCAGCAAAGGAAGTCAAATTACTGACTCCGCCATCCAAAATATCTGTTATTATCCAAAAATTGCTACAATCTCAGTGGGTCAGACCATATCCTGAAGCTCCTTTTGTCACAATATGCATCTAGGCTACTGTTCCTCTAACAGCGGGCAGAAAGCAGCGCATTAATCAGCTCATTAGCACGCTCTCTATGAACCCTGAAACTGAATTGGCTCCTTTCAGCTTCCTTTAAGCTATTTCCCTGTCAGCGCCGACCAAAAGAACTTGCCCATTTCAAAAGTGCAGTGAAAGCCTCATTGGTCTTTGAGTCCGAGAATGGCAGTATGTTCTCATTCGCCTCATCAGTTCAGGAAATGACAGAACCGGGAGGTCTTTAGGTATGCCTGAGTTTGTTCCTCAGCCAAATCAGAAGGCTTTAAGAGGATTGTATGAACGGCACGGACAGTATAAGGGCGATCCGGTGGGGTTTTTCTTTGGTTTTGTTGACCTTAATCCTCATTGGAGCAGGTGTTTTTGCTCTCTCAGCACCTTGAAAAGCCGCTCCTCTCCCACATGTGCACCCGAAGGAGACAAATTGCCCCGGCGTCCTTGTCTGCAGCCTCCCTCCCTGCACACAGCCCACTCCACTTCGGATCAGAGTACGGCCGTAAATAACAAGCAGGAATGCATGTTACATAGAAGTGGCATACTGGGGAAACAATACAACTATCACATCCCAGAACACCTATGCAGAGACTAAAGAGCAAAGTGAGCGACTCTTAGACAAAAAGAACTCATGGACATGGTGATATTCCAAAACTGTCTTGAATATTCTGATAATATTATTGCAAAACTGTGTGTCCCACTCTTTATTTATCTATCCTTATTTTATGGCGTTTTGTTGCGAAGGAGCTGGACATGTTTGGTATCCACGTGTAGCACGAAAGGCTGTGACCGAGATGACGCTGTAATCCATATATGGTCATTTCCTGTGTGGAAGGCAGCAGTGGCTAAAGACAAAGCAGACAAAGGGACTAAACTTTAGAGTTGTTTTCTCTAAATGAGCTTTTAATTTCACTCTTTAACAACATCTCCACTGTAGTCGCTCCTTCAGACTTCACACTTTACAAGCTTGGACTGAACAGTATTTTCAACACTTTTTAGAGGGACCTTTTCATATCTAATTCCTGCCTGATATATTAAGCTTTGAACCCTCCAAAAACAAGGAGACATTTTATTTTTTACAGGTTTTGTAGAAAGCTTATTCAAAAACTAAACATGATCCAGAATCCACCCTGAAAAACTCTCTGTAACTGCTATATTAAAAAAAAAAAAACATACATGTAAATTTATAGGCAATTTTGTCAATTTGTATTCCCCTGCAGTGTCTCGCCTTAAACAAAAGCAAATCCAGACCAAACCAAGGCATAAAGGGGAAAATCTGCATATACTGAAGTTTGCAGTCCAGTAATCTCAAGTTGCAAATGGTCCATTCCCCACTCTGACCTCGCCAATACAGATGTGAACAGGCTTCAGGGTTCTCTCCATCCTTTCACCCATCCCCCCGCTTTTTTCCTTTCCTTTTATTTCTGGCCCAATTTTTTTTTTCTTAAGTCTTGCCTTTTTTTTGTGGCCGGTCAGCGTAGAGAGAGGGGGTCCTCTCCTGAATAAAGCCGTTTAAAGCCTTCGGGGACGGATTCAGCGGCTGCATTGTGTCTGCCTTTAACACAGTGAGCCGCGGAGAGGAGAGGGGGGAGTTTGGGAAGAGGGGGGCACATAAAGGAGATCCCAGCAGAGCGGAATGGAGGAAGAGGAGGATGAAGCAGTCAAACCAACACGTCTGCACCTCAGAAACCACTGCATTTGTAAATGTGTACATGATTTGAGGTCATTTTGGAAAAAAATGTGCGCTTTTATTACGAAAATAAAATAAATAAAATGTTCATTTCACTGGCAGATTCGTTTGCTTTGCAGGTCAAAAGTATTCAAACTAGTAGAAATACCAGAATCGTCATATCAGCTCAAATAAATGATAAAAACCGTGTTCTAGATCATGAAAAATATATATGCTGATTGTGAGCAGGTTTAGACTGTCTTGAAATAATATCTTCAAAGGAACAAGCATTGTTAAAGTCGATTTACAGTCCTGTTCATTTATTCATTCACCCCATACTCGGTGGTGGTAAGCTGCATTTGTAGCCACAGCTGCCCTAGGGTAGACTGCTGGAAGCAAGGCTGCTAATCTCTGCCAATCCGACGATCACACACCATTGATAGCCCCGTACGGTGAAATCGGAGGAAACCTTCGCAGACATGAAGAGAACAAACCAACCAACAGTCGAGCAAAGGGCTGGACACAAATTCAAAATATCTAAATGCAAAATTATAAGTAAAGGTCAAATCTGACTTAGACAAAAAATATGTTTCCAGAAGAGGTTTACAAACAGGTGAATCAGCCATATTCAGCAGGAGCTCATCCTGACGTTTTGGTGCCGCCACTGAAAAGGCTTCTTGGTGAGATTGCCGACATCAGCGAACGAGATGGAGTGTAGGACACAAGCAGAACGCACAGGTACTGGAGGCTAAACCATCTCGACCTTAAAGAGGGGGTATTATGCTTTTTTCAATCACATAGCACCAGTCTATAGCATACTACAATGATGACGTAACCTTCTGTTGGTCTGTATATGCAGTAAATTAAAATAACTGCCTTAATAAAATTGCTCTCTCAAAATGGCTGTACTGAACGTCTTGAAATAGGCCTCTGTCTCTTTAAGAAGCTTTCCGACACGCCCCCTTCAGCACACTGCTGTGGCATCTAAACAACACTACTGTGCGGGGAGGGGGCTCTGCTGAGCTGAGGAGCAGTGGTTGGTGGCTTGGCTGGTGACAAAAGGTCCAGAGGCGTCTCCAGGAGGTGGGGGCATTCCTAGGCGGACTGAGGCATAGCTACACCTAAAATGGCTGCCGTCTAAGTTTTTACTGATTACTCAAAAATATGTGAATGAGCCAAGGCAACACTCCAGGCATGTGTTTAATGAGGGAATGACATAATAACATGATATAAAGCTTGAAAAAGTCATTTTACATAATACCCCCTCTTTAAAAAACACATCAAATAATTGCAAATGCAAACTCCACAGAAAGGCACTGGGACTGAACCCAGGACCTTCTGGCAGTGGAAGTGTCAAGCGTGAAGCTCGAACTCAAATTCAAGATACAGTACACTCTCTCAATTCAAGTAAACTTCGAGTCATTTTTATCATGGGCATCGTTTCCAGTGTATTTTAGAACGTGCAAAAATGTATGTGATTGTTGTCTTCATTCAGGTTTTGGCTCCAGGATGTGAACTTGAAGTTGAATCTTGACTCCAAAACACAAGTAATCTCTATGGTATCACTTGCTACATGGGTCGTTGTCAACAAAGGAAATCGAAACTGCTGTGGGGAATTCTCTGCCTGGCCGTTATGAACCAAGACGAACGGCACACAGGAGCTCTCAGCCCAGAAGAACAGGTCATCTATCAGGACGGGAACAGGGGGAAGAGTGTCCTCAACGTCCCAACAAGATGGATTAGCAAAAGGATGACTCACTTTATAGCAAAGGAACGACAAAAATAGATTTCTCAAGACGTCAGCACAAGGACAGTATATTGGTAAACTGCTTTCCTATACAGGTCCTATAATCTTCGTCAGGCTTTTTAATAATACTTTTGGATAGTTTAACATTGATATTTTATAAAGCTGAACACAGAGTAAGGGCGGTGAAGGCCACTGGAGTGCATAGTGTTCATAAACCAGGAAGAAGCGGAGTTTGCAGAGGAAGGGTGCATCCAAATTGGTCTAAGCCAAAGCTGGATGTGCGTCATGATAAGAAGTGTACGAATAGTGCTGTCACTTAGGAGGGAGGTAGGGAAAAAGCTTGTATGCTTCCTTTCATATCTCTTTTAGCATATAGGGATCTCTGGAGGTTCCTCACCTGCGATTAGGAGCTACAGTATGTGCTATCCCATAAGCCACCGGGCTGCCACCCCCCACTTCCAACTACTGTTAATGACAGACGCACATTTCATCCAATAAAAAAAAAAAAAATCTGCACAAGCCAAACGTTATAAAAGTGACACAATAAATGCTTGAGTCACCACAGCACAGTCACATCTCACTGTTTTAAAGATTATTCAAAGTAAATGGCCTGAAGGCAGTTGGTGAACTTTAACTTTCATTTAGAATCGAAACTTGAAAGCCACAAGCAATGCTGTCCTCTCTCTCCTCATTTTGTAAACTTACTTGATAATCCCACACAATTAAAACCTGAAAAACTAACATTTATTGCGACACAGAGCTGGCATTATGGCTGCAAGCCTAAATAAAGCTATGGGGGATTGTTTAAACGTCTCTTAAATGCACCCAGTTGAATATTTGATGGCATTCACAACCAATGGGTTGTCAAAGCACTCGCTGATAAAGGTTTGGACACCGCTGGTCTAGGAGCTCAAGTGCTAAAATGAGCAGTTCTAAAATAATGGTAAATGGTCTCAACTTGTACAGCGTTTTTGTATACCTTTATCAGGCCCAAAGCGCTTTATAGCAAGGAACCAGTCATCCATTCACTCTCATTCATACACCAATGTACGCAGACACTGGAGGCAAGGTGGTGAAGTGTCTTGCCCAAGGACACAACGACATTGGGCACCTTCAGGTGCTGGGGTTCGAACCCCCGACCTTCCGATCATGAGACGATCAGCTTATCAAACCATTTTAGACCTAATTCACACCGTTCTTACCCTTGTTTCACAGTCACACACTCTGAATCTGATTAGCTGCTCTCTGTGCTCGTCGAGAGGTCAGCCGAGGACGTCTGTCCGGTGAAGGTGCGGCCAGGAGTCAAAGGACTCATTTCTCCATCCCTCGGTCCAACTGCTAACTGCTCATCGGCGCGGGCGCCATTAGTGAGTGGGAACACTGCGAGCAGCGCTAAGCTAAAGTCGCTAATCCCAGATCTCCGAGTGTAAAAGCCTGCTTGGTCGGGATTAGCAGCAGATTAAAAGCGTGTTAGTGGAAGTTACAGAGATACGGATTACTGTAAACTTATGTAGGTGTGGTGTTTGGGGGGAAACATGTATTTGGGGCGCTGTAGCCTACATTTTAGCGTAAACTAACCTACTTTGCTGCTTTAGATCAATGAGTTCAGGACAAAAATAAACTATGTCCTGAATGGAAGTCACAACTCCAAACAGAAACAGAGACAGTCTTTGAGAAGCTGCTTGGAAAGGCTACAACTGTTTGATTTGAGTATAATAAAACATTTAAACCATTATGAGACTAATTCCCCACTACTTCATTAGCCACTTAGCATTACAAGTAGTGGGCCAATCAGCACTTATAGAAATGATTAACAAAATGTCCCGCACAACTTGATCATTTCTTCGTTTGTTTTTGTTTTTTTTGACACATTCATCTCAGTGTTGTTCTCATTACGTGTGTTTCTGGATACAAACTGCAGTGCTCAAGTGGAAAAATGTGATTGGACATAGAACTTTCAATAGATACAGACGACATCTTATGGAACAGCACAAATGGCCACAGTCAACTCTTTCACCAATTATTAGTCCAACATAACTTTAACAAATTCAGGATTTTCTACCAAATAAAGACACAGGGACTTGGAGAGGAGCACAGTGAGTGGTTCAACAGCCCGCAAAAACATAATAATGGACAATGCTAACCATAATCCTAATGTTAGCTTCATGCTACAAGCTAACAGCTAACTTCAAGTGCCCTTATTTTTGTTTAGTGGACAATCTGCTGTGAAAAAACATTCATAATGACCCGACTGGACTTTATTTGTGTGTGCTGAATCTTGTATAGTCTTCTGCAGGGGACAGTGAGTACAGTCCTTTTAACTTTCATTAACATGTATGATATGTGTCTACTGCTGGTATAACCACATTACAGTCTTTCATGAGGTCTGAAAGTGGGTTGTCAATCTGATATCAGTTTAGATTGAGTTCTTCGATGCCCTTCTCTCCTGAGCGACAGCGCTGATGGAGTGAATGGAAATGTTTAACCTCCAATTAACTGCAAATATCAGTGTCATTCCTGCGCGGCGCTGCTAATCCAATTGTCCCGACACTCCGCCTAATCCAGGGAGACAGCAGAGGAGGGCCGCCTGCAGCAACTCTATTCTTATACGTGCACTCGCTACAAAGCACCAAATGTGTTTATGCGGACCACACGTTAAGTTAAACGCTGCATATTCAGAAAAAGCACCTTCAAGATCAACAACACAATATAAAATTACTTTATTTTCTGATTTGTAATGTTCTGGGTGGTGTAGAGTTTACGTATGTGCTTAAAATGACATTATGTGTAATAACGGAATAGTTGTGTGCGCTTGAATCATTTCGAACTTCACAGCAGCCTGAGGACCATGGCCGACATTTTCACATGGATTTGGGGACCAATCACAGAACGAGGAGGGACGGCAGGACGATGACGCACTATTGGACATACGGAAGGTTTATTTACAGATCCAACATGACAGCAGCAGATGCGACGCCATCTTTCGATCAAGCTTTAGACCGTGTTCTAAATAGTTTAGCTCAGAAGTTTACAGCGGGTACGTCATACGTCATCTGATACAATGATACGATTGGCTATGGCTACTGCAGACGCATGAGAGACATTCAGCCCAATAAACGCCCAGATGTTTTAACGTCAGCATTACATCCAGGTTTACCATCACAAAAGAAGGTTTTAAATTCACCGCACAAGAACTCTTTTCACACATATCTCTATTGGTAAATGTGTGTACTTCTGTCCTTTAAATTGTTATTGAATTGATTGATTGATTGATATGCTACTAAGGGTGAGGATGTAAAAGCTAGAGTTCCAATTATCCAAAGCGGAAACTTGTTTGAGAATCCTGTATCTTTTTCATACTGTAGATTTCCCATGTTCTTTGTTTCCAGATGAAGGTTTACTTGCAACGAGAGACTGACCCCAAATCACAAAATTGATAATAGTCCATGTTGCCTGTGAAGCCTCCCTGTCCAATTGTATACAGCAGTGCCTTTAATCTTATTCTCTGTCCTCATCTCCGCACAGCCCCCTGAGGTCCCAGTCTTCGTATGAAAGGACACCTCTCCAGTCCCAGCCTCATTACTCGTACGAGCTTTTACATTAGAACGCCCCAGTAGCTGACTTAGCCCCTCTGTCTCCTATTGCCGTACAATGGCAGCTGGCTGCTTCTTCATAACTACGCTGCATTAACTGACCTGGAAAATCCCAGCGCTCCTACGGTCCGGAGTCCAATAAAACCTCGGCAAAGACCTCATAACGAGCGCCGGAATGAGCTGTGCTACATCGCATGAAATTAAGACTGTGAGGCATCAGAGTAAAGTCCAATTCCTTAGATGACACAACTAATTGAACAGTTGATATGTTTGAAATGGATCTTTCTACAAGCAGAATACTACCACTGCGCCCTCCACCCGCTGATAAGTTTCCATTTTGGGCCCTACAAGGTGGAGAACAAAGGTCTGGGCTCCATAGGTTAGTGCTGTGGCGTCAAACTGTACCTGCATTTGGGTCGTAAGAATAACGCCTTTTATCTAAAAAGTACTTAAAGCTAGTTTTCATGAAAGCACATGACAAGGCAAGACAACTTAAAAGCGAGAAAATGACAGTATGGCAGTGCACGGTCTCTTGAGTTGATGCGTTGAAACTCTGCTTTTGCAAAATGTATTACGATTTCATTCAAACTAAATATTGTATTTATTCATTTATTTCTGAATTTGTTTGAGCAGCATAGCGATGGACAGAGATTCCAGAAGGTAAACATGGAGCATTAGCGCTCAAAAGGAGTAGATTGAAGTTTGAAGTCCCTCGCTGGCGCTTACTAAAAATGCAGAGCTTTTATCTTCATTGATTTCACTTGATGATATAATGTATTGTTTATAATGTATTGAATATGTGTCTTATTTGATTATTATCATGCCCAAAGAGTAGCGGAGTCGGCCCTCGGGAAAAATAAAGTTGTTTGATGGATTTTGAAAGTCTCGCGCCCACGTACATTACACAGTATTCACGTTTATGGTTGTACAAAGCCTAATATCTAATATCAAATATCATATATAATAGAAAGAATCTCGTGACCTCGAGCTAAGACTACCCCCAGGGCAGCTGTGGCTATACAGCATGGAGTGTGGAGAACATGAATCATGACAATAGTGTCGCTCCTTCATAAGGTTGTCGGATTCAAGTGGAAGACATTGTTGATTTTTTTTGTCAAAATAAAGCCATGTCTAAAGTTATAAAACATGACATACTAACACTATTTCAGCCAACCATGCATCAAAAGCTTGAATATTGCATAATCTTGGAGGAGAAACGGGCAAAGACACAAACAGCAGGGTCCAGCGGGTTGAGAACCACTGCGGTACAGCCCAGTGGTTGGAAGTGCAGGGCTAAGCAGTAATGGCCATCCCAGTTTGGTGCATGGAAAGCGGGGTGATTGGGGGGGGATCGGGAGGGGGTGGTCCGTGGAGGCTTGGCTGTCTGCATATGACCGATGATACTGGCGCTCCGAGCTCATCCCAAACGCGCTTCAGCAGTTCGGGCCTGGCTCTGTGTGCTCAGCTGTTAAAACTTCAGCACACTTTACAAGCACATTTAGCTTTCACTACAGCCCAGGGAGGGAGCGAGTGTTGGGGAAATAACGCTCTCGCCGTGCAGGAAGGATCAACGTGTGAGTCCGCCTGCAATTGAATCACATTTTTCAAAGAAGTGCTGGTATTATGGTTGGATCATCGAAATCAAAGACATGCCGTCAGCCTTGAGCCTGTTCCTACAAATGCCAATGGCTTCCCAGACCTGCTAGAATTGAACGTTCCCAGTCCCTATTTAAAGTACGGCAAGGTGTGACGTGTCGTTTCAAGGCATTTATATCATTTCTGTGGTTTCTCCATCATTAACATATATTCAGTGTCATTAAAACACATTCAATTGGATTCAAAACTGGCAAATTTCTTGGAAAAGTAAGGCATTACTCAACATTTTTTACTGTAAAGTGTATTGAAAATAACACAATTATGGCCATTATGTTCAGCTGCAGTTTCCAATTCTCTTTCCTCTGTTCACTGAAATTTGCAGATCTTAAGAAATGCATTGTGGCATTAACATGTCAGTATAAACCCTGTGGACATTGGATGAGGATCCGACCCCACAACACGCGGAAACTTAACTAAAAATGATTTTAGCATTTACCTCAGAGGACACTTTAATACGTTAATTCTTACTTAAAGTGAAATCTCCAAAGGTCTGTACATTCATGAAGGATTTCTAACCAGGCTTTGACCTCACCACAATGTGACCGATGGTTGACAACAGCTGAAAACATCTGGATCGTTCGTTAAATGCTAACGGCTAAAGGAAAAATACATTGAGCAGGCTAACGAACGCCGTTTCTCCTTTTATTTCTATCTCGACTGAGTAACTAAGAAGTACCGGCTTATTAACAGCTGATCTCCATGGTAACGCAGGACAGTCAGTGCCGTACAACAGGCACTTTTGATGGGCAGAACTGACCAAAATCCATCTCCAAAAGTTCACGGAGAGTTTCAAGCAGTTCGACGGCATCTCCTCGTCGCCAGAAGACTTTTTGTGTCATTTTGTGTTAGGCCTGTAAGCACCTTCCTAATCATTCGTTAGCATTTTAGGCAAAACGCTTAGCAGTAAAGCTATTCATAAGCTTTAAGATGTGGCAGTATTAAGTGCAGTGTATCCTGTGGTTGTTGTAATTCCTGTTGCTTCTCTCTGACAGTAAAAAAAAAAGCGAGACATGTAGGACCAATAAGCAGTTATTGTTTATATTTTTGCCCCTTTACGATTTTTTGTTATTACTCTTTGTACATAAGATACCTCTATTTAATATTTAACTGTTTGCATATTCCCTGTCTCTCCTGCACACCCTGAGTGTCTCTTGAGAGCCGAATGTAGCAAGTGAATTTCTCCATTGTGAGATCAATAAAGGATTATCTTATCTTATCTTAGTAGCTTTGTGACTTCAGGTCAGGTTTGATGAGACATCCACTGTGTTGTCACATGACTCATAAACAAGCCTATTGCTGACTGAATTAAAGCAAACATAGACAGCTGTAACTTATGCCAGTAGTTTTCAAACGTGTCAAACCAAATCCTAACTTAAACATGGACCTAAACTTGTATTGAATTAAAACATGAAACTTGAAACAGGTTGAGAATCACTGACTTGTGCAATGTTTGTGGAATTCAGTAGAAAAAGTCTCAGCTCACATGGACACGATTAACTTTTGGCATTTTCAACACCACTGTACTGTAGTTAGCAGAGGGAAAAGCAGTTCAAACTTTGTGTTGTGGCCTATGTAGAAGGAGAAAAGAAGTATCGTCGTGCTTGCAAATACATGAGTAGATAGGCTATAGATATTAAATTGTCATAACTGTTTCCACTCCGATACATTGAGATTCCGAGCTAAAGTCCTGACCGCGCTCTCTGCAGTCAAGGTGTGGACTGTCACAGCCGGCGTTACGACACAGACACTGCCACTCACTGCCACTCTGTCATTGACACCGCTCTTATTACACCCTGGGCTTCTTGAAATCTGTTTGAACTCCCAGCAGCGCGAGTAATCACCCGCAGCAGCAGAGACTCGAGACCGTTTTCTGTGGTGCAAAGTAACAAAGTTCTAAAGCGCAGCGGCTTACCTGCGCAGGTCTGCAGAACCGCTGCCAGCACGACTATCCCGATAGAGGTTGGAGACATCGTTTGCCTCTTTAACATCCCTTTATAATCCAAATTATTCTTGCGTAAAGTTACATTCCTTCATGACAACAACGCAGAGCAAAGTTGCCTGGTTCGCTCTCGCACCAAGATGTGCCGGCGCAGTCCTCTTCTCAATGCGCAGTTTAGTACTCCGTGTAAAGCATGGCGAAGGATAAACGCTCAAGTTTCAGATGCCCAAGCAGCGCACGGGGAGACTCTTAGCATGTGCTGGAAAAGAATGTGGGAAAGGAGTCGCGTATAAGGCTGTAAAGTAACGTGAATGGGTTCCAGTGGTAAAAAGCGCTTCTCTGTCTCTCAGTAAAACCACGCACTTCCTCCGCACAGCGCAGGAAAACGGCCACAAAACGATAAACCCTCCTCAAAGAAGTAAAACAAAAACAAAACAAAAAAACAAGTCGTCCCCAAAAGGGAAAATCCACAGGGTTACGCCATCCAGTCCACTCGAAGATGGAAAACTTTTACGCGCAATGTCCACCGCTCGCTCCTCATCCAAAACGCCAATAAAAGCTCCAGCGGTGGACGACTTCCCCGTCACTTTTTGCGCCCTGGTCTCCACGGGGCTGCGGCGTCTCGGGGGCAGGAGGAGCGGGGGATGAGCGTGTAGCCTGTCCCGGGCTGGAGTGCTTTCATTGAGGGGAGAACGAACAGCGCGGCCCCCTTCGTCTCTTGCTCCGAGTCCTACGTGGAGCGGGCTGGTTCCCACAGCGCTCGCACACCAAACACACGCGCACACACACACACGCACACACACAGCGCACTCGAGTTAACCTCTTCCCGCCCGCCTCTCTCTCTCACTCACTCACTCACTCACTGGGGCTGGGAACAGCACGCGGCAGAGGGAGAGTGGAGTGCGTAAAGGTGTTCTACAGTTCTGTCCTGACAGTTTTGTGCCATCATTGTTTGGAGGACGCGTGTCGTCGCTGAAAGCAAACCAAACAGGCATAGGTTTTTCTTTGGAAACCTTAACGAGGATAAATCATTCCTGGACGATTGGGAGCCTGCACATATTTAACCAAAGTCGTTAACCGTCTCATCCACCACTTTGAAAAACTCTGCCTTTCTGTTCACTCCAACGTTACTCATTTTCTCCTCACTCATCCATCCTGCCAGTCTGCACTTTCACAAACTCTTCAAGCATCGCCAGTCACACCGTCACCATCACACTGATGCAAAGGCAAAGTGTCTGGCCCGAGGACACAAGGCAGCGCACACTGTCAGAGCCGGGATCAAACAAAATATGAAGCACCATATGTATTTACTCTTGTGTCTTCATTGTTAGTCTGCAGCCAGGTGTGATGTACAATTGCAGCATTACTTGAGCTTGGCACAGGGTTTTCTTTGTAGTCCGTGTGCGCGTCTAAACATGTACATATATGAAAGGTTCTGACAAGTCAAGAGACTCTGGGTACTTGTGGATAAACTAACCCAAGAGCGTAAACTGTTTGACGTCCCAAGCCTCACCAGGCCTATAGATCAAGGTCCAGTCAGGGCGAAACTGGACCGAAAAATGAGGCCATGTCTAAATCAAACACATTCCTAAAAACATAATGACATTTGTTTGTATTTCGATCTTCTCTCAAATGGCAATGCTCCCATTCACAGACAAAATAAAACAGCCTTGTTTCAGCTTCACATTCCTGCAAATATATGCGTATACAAAAAGTACCCAAGTGACTCAAGTATTGTGGTGGCGCTCACACAAGTCTTATCACGCCTTCCTGTTTTTCGTTTTCTGTCAAGCCTAAAATATTAATGACCCCCCCCCCCCCCTTCATAAAAAGAATCAAAAGTTAAACCCAACATGAAAGGAGAACTGGAGAATTTCATATGCGCTCTGCTCCTTTGTGGACAGCCTCACAGTGAGAGAGGAGAGGGGAGCATTCGTGACCACACAGCGCCCTCCAGTGGCCGAGCCCGCTACAGCAGCCTGGAGCACAAAGAGAGACCCCCAGACCAGACAAGCACGGGACACACCCACACAGATGTGTTACAGCAGCCGCTTTAAATTGTGCTTCTGAAACTGAAACAAAGCTCGATTAATAAGGGTTTATTTACATTGCACTTTTGAAGAATGTACGATCCCGGACTCTTTGATCGTATCTATAGCTCTGTGTTTAATGTACACAATTTACTTCTTCACTATTTGTGTAAATTTAATGCAAGGCAATCCTTAACAAAATCCTGGAGCTAAGTCTCAAACAAATTTCCCTACGGACAATAAAGCCTACAAACATAAATACAAATAATCATTTTCCCACATTATTTTAGCGTACGTTATTCTCATGTGTCTCGTAAACATAATTAAGATGCGAGAGAGATGGAAAATACATTATTCTCACACGCAAAAAGCAACACACTTGTCTGTTATTGGCTTTATAAGCTCCAGAAGTGTCAAAAGTATAGTCAATCATTTGTTTAAAAAAAAAAGAATAGTTATGACATCTCAACACTGATATTTCATTTTTTACAGCGAAAAACAAAGTTCAATTATTTTGTCCCAGAGGCAAATAGAAAGCTAATAAATAACTGCTGGTATTTATTTATTTATTTTTTATATATTTTTTCACATACTTTGTAGCGGCTCACAGTAAATTGCAGATAGTGAGAAAATGTGCACTCAAAACATTGATGAGAATAAAATTACAAACGGAATATTGACTAAAATTGAAGTAAGGAAGCAAAATTATATATAAAATCATTGCAAAAATATTAATGAAAAACAACAAAAGTAAAACTTTTTTTTTTTTAATGCAAAGAACCCATGTGAAAAACATACAATACAACAGTCTTTGGGAAACGTTGCAGACCACAAAGACCCAGGAGCAGTTATGAAATAGTCCTGAATCAGGAATGTACATCGACCAAAAGTTCTAAAAAAGATTAGCACCAGATATAACTGCTGAACTACTGCACCACAGCCTTTTACTTTTTACTTTTGGAGCTTTTGTAGAAATGTGGTGAAGCTGAAAGTATTGTTTTTGTCTTTCAAATGTAGTGGAGTAAAATAATGAGTGTGCCGCTGAAATACTACACAAATAAAGTACATACCCTCAAAAATTCTTCTTATGTACTGTACTTAAGTAAAATACCTTTGTTACTGGCCGCCTCTGCCACAGTGGAAGGCAATGTCAAACCAAAATGACTTTTAATGTGCCCACATATGACAGATCAAATACCTGTGAAAGTACTTGAAAATACTCAAATATAAAGCATCTTAAACTTGTGCCTTTTACTGCAAAATGAACTTGAAGCTTTATCTTGAACATAACATCCAAACACTACTTTAGAAAACCTTTGTTATAAGTGTGAAGTGTTCATATCCCAGTGGTCCCTGTACCCTAGGTTGGGAAACACTGGCATAAACCACTGTATACGGAAATATATTGAACCGTAGGAGACACAAATGCCATAAAAAGTCCAAGCACCACCAGTGCCATTCATAACGTACTTTGAGCACCGCTGCATAGCTGCAACACGTTTGTGTCTCTCAGTTTCCACTGTGGACAAAAGTACTTAAGCTGTCATTTGTACTGTGTAGTTGTTGGGTTTAGTGCACATGTTGCCTCTCACCTAAAAGGGCTGCACTACCCGGTACAGATGACTTATTTTATATTATATTTATATTACAATATCAGCAAAATGGGAAAAAAAGACAGTTTGCCAATGTCTGACGTGCCCGTTCACAAAGTTAACAACTTGAATTGATATAACACTTCCATTACAGTGTGCCAAGGCAGTCCAAGGACTCATATCTCAGCTAAACATAAATTCCCCATTGGAGATTAAAATGACTTTCCAAGGACTTTTGTAGGTCTACTTACTGTGCCAGTGCAGCTCACACTTCTTAGCTTTCCCGTGAGAGTGCCTGAGCAGCGGGTAACTATGCCGTTCTTCGAAGTCGCTTTGAATCCGCTTGCAAAACTCCGGCGTCCAACTTTTTCTCTGCGTTTTGTGCTCTTTGAGGCGCAACGCACGACCTGCATGGCCCACACCAGCATAAGTAGCATCCACTTCATTCTCCAAATAATCCAAATACGTCAAGTTCTACAAAAAATGACTCACTCCATCTTTCACCCATCCAGTGAACTTAATACTGCCAGCTACTGCAAGCACACATGCCCTCAAGAATCCGCCACTTTGCCAAATCCGTTGAAGTTTTGGCAACGCATGTTAAGCTACATACTACACTACCCCTGAAAAGTATGGGATTTTAACGAGGGTAGCTCTATACAAACCGAAAAAAAGGTCCTTTCAATAGCCACGCTGTCTCTCATCTTTTCCCCCAAAAAACGCCGATGTTAATATTCACATGGAGGTTTCTTGCAAGGTTGCTTTGGGAAAGGGATCCAGAGACGCCATGCTGGGTTGTATTGAGACGTGGCTGGATAGGGCCTCTCCAGTATAAAGGTGCAGTGGTGAGACGCGAGGGGGGGACGCGACAGGGGGGTCCACTTACCCCAAAACTATTTCAAGTCTTTGAAAAGTGCCAGAACACTGGAACACCAAACAGGACGGAGAGAAACAAAAAGGAACAGTGTTGAAAAGATGTTCCCCGGTGAGTGGAGAGAGAGAGATTCTATCAAGAGGGACTTTGGAAAATATAAAACAGACTGGTAAATATTATGAGAAAGACAGCAACGTTTGCTGTTGTAATTTTTCAACCAACAATAGGTATATTTTAGGTGATGGAAAATGTATAAACAGTCATGTTATTACTATCAACAGAACGGACAAAAGCAAAACTCTGTAAACTTTAAAATAGGGTATTAAGCTGTGATTTATGCTTGATCACTATCCTACCAAATGCTGTATTGATCTAAAACAATGTACAGAACTTCTCATTTCTGTCACGGAATGTTCGGACTAGTCTCAGAGCGGACAGCTGTGTGTTGCTCAGTAGTCCGTACATACTGTACATAATGATTGCGGTGGCATCACTTCAATAATCTTATTAGCCATTAAGTCTGGTCCCAGAGAGTATGGGGCACTAACCTGCCTTTCAAAGGCAAAGTGCAATGTATACGGTAACATTCCATTTGAGAAAAATGGCCTGAAAGTTACTGATTTAACCTTTTACCCAAACCTTTAAATGGGTTGATCTGCGAAAACATATTTTGAGAACTATTTAATTGGCAAAAGTATAAATTGTTTAGAATATAAACTTTAGATGATACAGTGAGAAAGATAATGTGAAAGTTTCATCGCTATATTGTGTCCCTTCTCAGAGTAAGACTAATCAAGTTTGCTCTAACAACTTTCCCAAAGACCAAGTGCAGTAACTGCATCCGTTAGGATTCAATCTGGTTTATGGTAACTCAATTTTGACTAAATTCGCTGATATTGCACTTGTAATGTTGCATGTTTCTTTGTCATTTTAGTCCGTGCAAAGCAATTTTGATGCATTTTAGTTTGCTCGTTTCAGTTCTGGTACCATCGAGTCCCGTTTAAAAGGTCAAAAATGGGCAACTTCTCCATCAGAGTCTGAAGGAGAAGGGCTCAGACCAAACATTGCTTTTTGACGGGCTTGTAGTGAGATTGTGTTGGAGTGGTGGATGTTTGACGAAGCAAAGTAAAAACTTGACTCCCCCAAACACTGTTCTCAGCCTCATCAACTTGACCAGATCAACCCATTTTGTGACAATAGGTACTATATAACTCTAACAACATATTGTTTACGCTTCAATTATTCATGAACAATCCTTTATCCAAAAACTGTGCGGTCAAGTTTTCACGAATCTGAAAAAATAAGATTTACACTAAACATTCTGGTCCTGTGCGTGTGGGGCCATCCCTTCTCCTCTCCATTGTGTCTTTTCCAAACCTGCACTTCAATATTCTCTACTTGGCACTGGACAGCTCCAACAGTCCCAGGTGTTTCTGAAAGATAAATGCCTCCAGCACAATGTACCGAGACTGTGTTAGGCCCCGATTGTTTCGCGTTCCCAACCCAAGTGAATAGCTCCAGGGCGCATTGTCCGGCCTGGGGGTTTGGAAAATTGTTACAGATGCACAAAAAAATGGAAGATAAAGGAAAGAACAAATGTGTTGAAATACTTTAAAAAGTCTCTCTCTCAGCCCATATGGTAATGTATTTATTAGACAAAGCCAACGTTTATTCAACCTTTGCAAAATAGGTGGATTTCTCTGTTTCTACAACTTCCTGACAGTCGGAGCTGTTTTGTGACTGACAGACGAGTGGGGCATGTTTCCAAGAGAAATTTTATACAATAAGGACATTGTCTACATGCATAGGGGAAAACACATTTATTTTCAATCTAACTTTTTCATCAGTTTTATGAAGGTGAGACAAACCGGTAACACAAGGATGTAGTTAGTTCAATTGCGTGTTTCAGTGACAACAATGTTTTCAGGAACAGGGGGAAAAGTTGGATTCCCGGCTGGACGGGGCCTTTCTAAGTGGAGTTTGCACTTTCTCCCCGTGTCAGTGTAGGTTTCCCCTCGGTACTCTGATTTCCACTGCTATCATTTGTGTTTGTCTCAATGCAGTGGTTCTCAACTGGTATGGTGCCAGGACCCACAATCACCCTGCCACAACCTAAATATGACTTTGACTTGTAAAATGTAATGTAACATGTATTTTTCTCAAAAAATGTTTAATGAATAAGCTACCCCGTGAACTGCTACCTTAACGTGGTGGGGTTGTTTGAGTGCCCGAATGATCCGAGGAGCTATGTTGTCTGGGGCTTCATGCCCCTGGTAGGGTCTCCCATGGCAAACAGGTCTTAGGTGACGGGTCAGACGAAATGCAGTTCAAAGACTCATATGGACAGTATAATATCAAGGACCGTGACGTCGCCCGGTATGGCGCAGCCGGGGCCCCACCCTGGAGCCAGGCCTGGGGTTGGGGCTCGAATGCGAGCGTCTGGTGGTCGGGCCTCTGCCCACGGGGCCCGGCCGGGCACAGCCCGAAGGGACGACGTGGGCCCGCCCTCCTGTGGACCCACCACCCGCAGAGGGATCCGTAGGGGTCGGGTGCAGAGAGGACTAGGTGGCAGTCAAAGGCGGGTGCCTAGACGACCTGGTCCGCGTACGCAGCTTCTGGCGTTCGGGACATGGAACGTCACTTCGCTGGGGGGAAGGAGCCTGAGCTTGTGCGGGAGGTCGAGAGATACCGGCTAGATATAGTCGGGCTCACCTCCACGCATAGCCTGGGTTCCGGATCCCAACTCCTGGAGAGAGGCTGGACTCTCCATTTTTCTGGAGTTGCCCGCGGGGAGAGACGGCGGGCTGGGGTGGGTTTGCTTATAGCCCCCCAGCTCAGCCGCCACGTGTTGGAGTTTACCCGGTGAACGAGAGGGTCGCGTCCCTACGCCTTCGGGTTGGGGACTGGTCTCTCACCGTTGTCTCGGCCTACGGGCCCAACATCGGTGCAGAGTACCCGGCCTTCTTGGAGTCCCTGGGAGGGGTACTAGATAGTGCTCCGACTGGGGACTCCATTGTTCTACTGGGGGACTTCAACGCCCACGTGGGTAACGACAGTGAGACCTGGACGGGGGTGATGGGGAAGAACGGCCTCCCCGATCTGAACCCGAGTGGTGTTCTGTTATTGGACTTCTGTGCTAGTTACAGTTTGTCCATAACGAACACCATGTTCGAGCACAAGGGTGTCCATAAGTGCACGTGGCACCAGGACACCCTGGGCAGGAGGTCGATGATCGACTTTGTAGTTGTGTCATCTGATCTCCGGCCGCGTGTCTCGGACACTCGGGTGAAGAGAGGGGCTGAGCTGTCAACCGATCACCACCTGGTGGTGAGCTGGATCCGCTGGCAGGGTGGGAGGAAGCCGGTCAGACCTGGCAGGCCCAAACGTGTTGTGAGGGTCTGTTGGGAACGTTTGGTGGATCCCTCTGTCAGTAGGGTCTTCAACTCCCACCTCCGGAAGAGCTTCAACCAGATTCCGAGGGAGGTTGGAGACATGGAGTCCGAGTGGACCATGTTCTCCTCCTCCATTGTCGATGCGGCTGCTCGTAGTTGTGGCCGTAAGGTCTCTGGTGCCTGTCGCGGCGGCAATCCCCGAACCCGGTGGTGGCGCCCGGAAGTAAAGGATGCCGTCAAGCTGAAGAAGGAGTCCTACCTGGCCTTGTTGGCTTGTGGGACTCCGGAGGCAGCTGAGAGGTACCGGCAGGCCAAGCGTGCTGCAGCTCGTGCAGTCACAGAGGCAAAAACTCGGGTCTGGGAGGAGTTCGGAGAAGCCATGGAGGAGGACTATCGGTCGGCCTCGAAGAGATTCTGGCAAACCATCCGGCGCCTCAGGAGGGGGAAGCAGTGCTTCACCAACACTGTTTACAGTGCGGGCGGGGAGCTGTTGACCTCGACTGGGGATGTGGTCGGGCGGTGGAAGGAGTACTTCGAGGATCTCCTCAATCCCACTGTCACGTCTTCCGATGAGGAGGCAGAGGCTGGGGACTCGGAGGGGGGTTCGTCCATCACCCAGGCTGAAGTCACTGAGGTGGTTAGAAAGCTCCTCGGTGGCAAGGCCCCGGGGGTGGATGAGATTCGTCCCGAGTACCTTAAGTCTCTGGATGTTGTAGGGCTGTCTTGGTTGACACGTCTCTGCAACATCGCGTGGCGGTTGGGGACAGTGCCTCTGGATTGGCAGACCGGGGTGGTGGTCCCTCTCTTTAAGAAGGGGGATCGGAGGGTGTGCTCCAATTACAGAGGGATCACACTTCTCAGCCTCCCGGGTAAGGTCTACTCCAGGGTGCTGGAGAGGAGGATCCGGCCGATAGTTGAACCTCGGATTCAGGAGGAACAATGCGGTTTTCGTCCCGGTCGTGGCACACTGGACCAGCTCTATACCCTACATCGGGTGTTCGAGGGTTCGTGGGAGTTCGCCCAACCAGTCCACATGTGCTTTGTGGATTTGGAGAAAGCGTTCGACCGTGTCCCTCGTGGTGCCCTGTGGGGGGTGCTCCGGGAGTATGGGGTCCGGGGCCCTCTGCTAAGGGCTGTCCGTTCCCTGTATGACCGCAGCAGGAGCTTGGTTCGCATTGCCGGCAGTAAGTCAGACTTGTTTCCGGTGCGTGTTGGTCTCCGCCAGGGCTGCCCTATGTCACCGGTTCTGTTCATTACCTTTATGGACAGAATTTCTAGGCGCAGCCAGGGGCCGGAGGGTGTCCGGTTTGGGAACCTCAGGATCTCATCTCTGCTGTTTGCAGATGATGTTGTTCTGTTGGCTTCATCAAATCAGGACCTCCAGCGCGCACTGGGGCGGTTTGCAGCCGAGTGTGAAGCGGCCGGGATGAGGATCAGCACCTCCAAATCTGAGGCCATGGTTCTCCACCGGAAAAAGGTGGCTTCCCCGCTTCAGGTCGGTGGGAGTCCTTACCTCAAGTGGAGGAGTTCAAGTATCTCGGGTCTTGTTCACGAGTGAGGGACGGATGGAGCGTGAGATCGATAGACGGATCGGTGCAGCGTCAGCAGTGATGCGGTCGCTGTATCGGACTGTTGTGGTGAAGAGGGAGCTGAGTCAGGGGGCAAAGCTCTCGATTTACCGATCGATCTACGTTCCCACCCTCACCTATGGTCATGAGATCTGGGTAATGACCGAAAGGACAAGATCGTGGATACAAGCGGCCGAAATGAGTTTCCTTCGCAGGGTGGCTGGGCGCACCCTCCGAGATCGGGTGAGGAGCTCAGTTACCCGGGAGGAGCTCGGGGTAGAGTCGCTGCTCCTTCACGTCGAAAGGAGCCAGCTGAGGTGGGTAGGGCATCTGTTCCGGATGCCTCCTGGTCGCCTCCCTCGGGAGGTGTTCCAGGCATGTCCTATTGGGAGGAGGCCTCGTGGAAGGCCCAGGACACGCTGGTGGGACTATGTCTCCGAGCTGGCCTGGTGTCGCCTCGGGGTCCCCCAGAACAGCTGGAGGAGGTGTGCGTGGATCGGGAAGTCTGGGCATCTCTGCTGAGACTGCTGCCTCCGCGACCCGGCCCCGGATAAAGCGGAAGAAAATGGATGGATGGATGGATGGATGGATGAATAAGCTTCTTAGAAGTTCTGCGACCCACTTTTGGGTCCCACCCACCAGGTTAGAATCCCTGTTTTGATGGATTCTATCTGTGTTTGCCCTGTGTTACACAGAGACAGGAGGATATTACTTAGTTTGTGGTTGAACTAGTCCCGACACTGGTCTGCTTGTTTGTGTCTCCCACTATCACCTTTGACACACTGATTTGGCAAACTGGACAAAACACCATATCTGTGAAAGGCACAAGCTGGAATAGTCTTCCAATGACTATTCGAGAGTCCTCTACCTTTACAGTGTTTAAAAAAGAGCTTAAACTGTGGTTAAAAGCTAAACAATCTTGTGATCACTTGTAAGATTTACTGTTATAGATTGGGAAACTTTTTATAATGTGCTGTAAATAGTGTAAATACTATATTTCCATGTTTTATTGTTTGTTTTAAACATTTGTTGTCTTAAATGTACGAGGACTACGGATGGAAAGTAGCCCATGGCTAAATCTGGCACATTTACACAAAGTAACTGTACTGAGTGTTCATTAATGTGCACTGTCCTCTTCAAATAAACAAATAAAGTAAAGTAAACCTCAAGAGGAGGTTGTTAGTAGATGTTGGTCTACAGTAGGTGTAATTTGCTGCTGTTGCTACAGTATTCTCAAGATAGAATGAAGAGTAAGGACATATTATTATTTGTATAATATTTCAGCACTGTAAAACATTTGAGACGCCCGGGTAATGTTCTTGCAACCCGTGGTTCACTGTGGAGTCAGAATCGTTTCTAAAACGGGGGCTGATCAGAGCAGATTGAGGGCTAGGGCCCCAACTGAGGCTCTGCAGACCTGTTCTGGGCTAGGGAAATATGCATAGGGCAGGATTATATACAACTGTATAGAGCTGTAATTCCCAAACTGTGGACCAAGCCCAAAACATGTAGTTCACAAATATTTTCAAAGTTGGTTTGGCTGATTTAAAGATTTGTTTGTTACTTTTATTAGGCACAATGTGTGATTAGAAGGGTTATACAAGAGGTCAGTTGATGTATATGGACTCCTGAGATATAACCACATAAAGATTATATGTAATTAATTGAAAACTTGAACATGGAAAAACAAAACTAAAAACAAGTACAGTGAGTGATCAGTAAATGCTCTGTTTTTTAATGAGTTACATCATTGTAATATGGCTAAACGTTATAAATAGAGAGTACAGTATGTACTTTGGCAGAGTTTGGGGTCTTAGAGTTGACCTGACAGTCTGGTATCGCCGGGCAGCACTGAGGACTTTGGAGTTCGGCGACATGAGGAGGAGTGAGGAGGAGTGAGGACACACAGATGGACTGGGATGGTGATGGAAAGCTGATGCGGCCGGGGTAAATAGATCCCTGCGGTGCTACTACAGTCATAGATCACACTGATGGGTGGGTTTGAGGGAATACAGTCCCGGGCGCACATCCATAAAGAGAGGAGCAGACAGAGGCTATAGAAACGTCTCAGGAGTGGGAGCAGGGAGACTTATTACATAAGTTTCAAAGAGATCTATAAGGCAAGAAGGGGTTTATGTGAAAAACTCTTTATAAGGATGGGGCCTCAAAGTTTAAAGGTCCTGATTCAGGATTTTATGAAATACTGCACCGCAGCGTTGGTATGCTTTATAACCTAAATTAAATGTAATTCAAATAAATAAATAAAACATTCTAATTTCTGATGGTAAGACACATTGGAATCTCTAGCTACTGGCACCGAGAGAAGTGACAAGAATAAATACATCAATTATAGTGAACTGGAGGCAATCTGAGCTCTGAAATGGTCAGGATGAGTGCAGTGAGGCTGTTTAGACTTTAAAAGCACAGGAGTACAACCTCATGACATCAGCAGGTGAATGGTCTCAACTTATATAGCGCTTTTCCACATACTTTAGGCACTCAGACGCGCTACAGCAAGGATCCACTCACCCACTCACTCTCTCATTCATACACCAGTGTACGCAGACACTGGAGGCAAGGAGAGTGAAGTGGCTTGCGTTGTCCTAAACCAAGGACATGCACAAATGCATCCAAACGTTCAGGTCAAGGCTGATCAACCAAAACTCTGATGACATCTGAGAGGAGAGACAAACCCAGGCACACTCAGCCTTCATTTTAAAAATATTAAAACATTTCCTTCTTCAGGAGGTCAACAACTGAATGATTCCAAAACAACTGATGAGAATTGAAATGAACCTTTCACCACTGGTGCTACATGTACATATTGATACAAATAGCGGCTTACGACTCTACTTACTTCAACTACGGCTGAAACAACTAATCAATTGATCAACAAGTAAACGATTATTGAAATAGTTTACAAGTATTTTAGTTGTAAACTGTGATTAATGGTTTTCTGGTTTATACCGGCTCAAAAATAGCAAACGTGACATGAAAATGTAGTATTTTTCATGAAAATCTCATTAGTTGTTAAAGTGACCGTCTGGAGAGTTTTTTTTCATTTTTTCATTGTAAATTTCATAAATTAGGACAATTCTTAATAAAAGCACAATTATCTAATCAGAAACCAGAATGAGTTCCACTCTTATTGTTGCCAGATCCTACAGTTTAAACCAGTTTGGAAATAACCTTCCTCAATCCCTGATAAAGTGCCAATCAGTGCCAGAGCCATTAAAGCTCTGTGGCTAAACTCTGGAGGTTCTTAGCTTTCAAATGTTCATACAAACTTGTGCTTGTGTTCATGTGCAGCTTTGAGCAAACCAAGTTCAGCTGTAGTGAAAAACACTAAGAGCCTCATCAACACGTTCTCAAGCGGCACCGCTTTAGCTTTATGTGGGAAAAGCCTTTCACAGCCGACACATTCATCAATTTATCATAACAATAATCTGCAGATTCATTGATTACCAACATAATCATTATCTACAGCCCAATTATCAACCCACATTTTTCTCTCCCCAAAAGAGAAACTATAACCTCCAGGATTTTTCTTTAAATTACACATCCAAAGTGGACAAAAGGGCGCAGCGAAACAATACAAAATGTCATCTGGATTTGGTCCATAGAAAACGCGTTGACCCGACGCAATGAACCGCAGTGAAGTGGACAGCTCGAAAATGTATTCTGTCAGACGCTGTCCAGAGCGGGCAGATGTGCGCGGGGTCAGGAGTGATGGGAAACAGCGTGTGACAGAACGAAAACAATAAACAAATCTCTTCTTGGTTCAGTGGGGTGTCCGCACGAAGCTTTCAGGCAGGAAAGTGCTTTACGCTGCTGGCTTTTATCATGGCTAAGCTGTGATGTGGCGTTCATGGCCAAATCAGTTTGTCACAAAATATATGTATAAATATTATATTATAAATAAAATGATCTTTATCGCATTTTTTAAACATGTAACTTAACAGACACAACAGCCGAAGATATGATCATGTTCAAGGCTAAAATGCTAACTGAAAATGAACCACTATTTCATTCAATGATAATCAGGGGCGTGGGGCAAATGGTAATAGGAACAGAGCAGTTTCCATATAAGATTGTTACAGCTAAATAACTTTGTATGCAAACAACATGGCCGGATATCATCAATCTAGTCGTGACTAGCCTGGCCTTAGCCATCCGGTTAGCACTCCAGTCATTTATAATTTCCCTACATGTACGTCTGGGTCTGATCTCAGTGGCTGCGTTTCATCGGTTGAATTTCAACCTACCATTCAGCGAGCGGGGGAGGAGGGTGTAGTGGGTGACGTCAAGCATTTGCGCCGCATTTGCTGGTTGTAGTTTGGCAATGGCAATTAAAGTAATGGAAGCTTTTCAATCCGTTCTGGCTCGGCTCCCAAATATCCAGAAATTAAAATTGAAGCCTTGGAATGCGCAAGGAATGCTCCCAAGAGTTATGATGGCTTGGTTCACTCACTCCGGAGCATTTCATCATGACAAAACGCTAGCGAAAATCAGATCCAATCGTTTCAAAGGAGTTCACCCCTCCCACCTGATCACGGATCTCAACTGTGAAGATCCAGACCCATGTACGAAACTAAATGAGTACGAGGGTATGGTAAAACCAGGCTAGGTCGTGACCAATATCAGATTCACCTCGCTGGTGCAGTGGCAAAGTTAAAAATTCATCGGTCAAATACACTTCTCTGCTATTGTGGTAGTCCATTACAGACTAGTGTCTAAAGATGGATCACTCTGAGCATCTTCAAGTCGGTCTTCAAGGCTATTGTCCTATACTGTAGTTGCTGAGCCGACATTTCCCGGTTAACAGTTGTTTGAACTCATTGCTTATCATCTGGAGAAGGTGCTCCACTGTGGTTTGTGCTCAGGTTTCTCCTCTTTCAGGGATGTGTCAAATGCGCAGGACACATTTCTCCATGGGATCAATAAAGGTCAAGTTATTTGCTATCTGTGGTTTGCTTCAGTAAGAACTGTGTGGTTCTGCTGCCTATTAGAAGCTTAGAGCTACAAACGAGTAAAGCTCAGGCAATCATCATTTGCAAAATTCAGTAAAGCCTTACAACCCATTATTATTGGTCTTTAGAATATTTCATTTCTTTAAAAGTGCAGCAGAAAGGCCACCTCCAAACATGTTGCTTGTGAAGTGACAGTTCTTCGTCCTTCGTCTGCGTACTTTTTATACATTTTATTACAACATTTCTGTGATTTTCCAATATTTAAATCCAAACAATTACATTGTAATGTTCTTGCTGCCCTTTTACATCCCAAATTGCATTAAAACTTCACTTAAGCGATTTCTAAAGTTGTTCTCTTTGCATTTCCAGAACCATAAGCTAAAAAAGTTTAAGAACAACTTAAAACGTCAAATTTATTACAAAACCCAGATGCCTTTAGTGTAATGGAGCCTTCCATAATTCACTTAAGTATTTTTGCTCCCATTACTCAGCCTTTTATCACACCACATTTTCGGTCTTAAGTTCCAAACCACATCACTGCGAAAGTCAACCGTTTTCTGCCAAATATAATACAGTTACATACACAATCCTCCTCCAAGTCTACTCTTTCTCTTTCCTCTTTATGAGATGGAAAAATCTTCCAGTTCCTACGACGTTGCATATGTCAAAACAATGGCACTTCCATATTTCGTGCCTGGTGTTAGTAGTTCCCATTAGATGGTTGTATTAGCGGTTCCCGAGGGGAGCTTAGACCAATAGTACTGACTGATGACTCTCTCTGAAGGCCACACGGAAGAAAAACTCATGCAGTTAGAGCAGTGCAAATAAAAGCGAGATTCTGTGTGTGAGCGGCCAATAAAAACACAGCAACAGAGCAGTTTCAGTATGATGGATAAAGGGGTGGGAATGGAATTATTTTACTGGTATAACTATTAAATGAAATAACTCAAAATGGACTTTTCACAGTGTTCTCATCAGAAAACAGACCTTGTTTACTCATTCACACAGTTGTGAGTAATCCCTGTTCACTTTGGTTGTTTCTTCACGCTGAAGTACTGCACTCTGTATTTTTTGGATGATGAACTTGGTGAAGTTGTTTGGAGCCCCACGTCATGACATCATCAGGAGGAGCTACTCTTTTTTAGCTCTTGAGGAGACAGACTTGTTTTACTGAATGAATGGGTAGAACTTTAATCATCCATCTTCCGCTTTGAGGCCACATTCTGAGCCGAGATGTCCAGACTTCACCAACCACTTCCTCCAGCCCTTCCTGGTGGATCGAGAGGCGTCTAGAACAGATGCCCGAGCCACCTCTGCAGGCTCCTCTCGACAAGGAGGAGCAGCGCCTCTACTCTGAGCTCTCCCCTCCCTTTTCATTGAGGTCCTCACCGTGTCTCTGAGGGTGCGCCAAGCCACCCTGCGGAGGAAACTCCTTTCGACCGCCTGTATCTGGGATCTTGTCTTGAAGAGTTTAACTCATAAAATCAAAATGTGTAGTGGCAAGTGGACAATTGTTTTTTCATGTCTCTGCGAAATGTCCCGTGTCTGTATATAGTGTCCTTGTATGTGTGTTGATACTGAGCTGCTGAACTTTGCAGAACAAATTTCAGATCCTTGGACCATGACCATAGGTGAGGGTAGGAGCAGTGACCGCATCACTTCGCTCACACAATCACTTTACAGCACAGTAAATGTGTGGTTATACAGTAGAATAGAAATAAGCTAATATTTGTAATACCTTCCTAATAGTAATTAAACAGAACAAGAACTAACACATAATGAATTAATTAAACAGAACAAGAACTAACACCAAATGAATTACGTTTAGGCGAGACACTGCAGGTGAATAGGGGAAAAAATAAATGTAGTGATATCAATTTGAAACTTTTGCTGAACATCACTGATATAAATATGAGAAAAAATGTATTGCATTTTTTCTGTCATTTTATGTTTTCATATAAAAATAAGACATTTTGTACATGAAAATGGCCAAAATTGCCTATATTTTGGGCAACGAAATCAAAATAATGGATTGAGCCAGATTAACATGTATGGTTTCATTTTATTGACATATTAGTAACTAAGATTTTTTCAGAGGGGATTTTGGATATATTGTTTAGTTTTTCAATTAACTAATCATAAGTGAAAAAATCTGTAAAAACTCAAATTCCGCCTGTTTTTTGGGTTCAAAGCTGAATAAATCAGGCTAGGAATTTGATATTAAAAATCCCTCTGAAAAAACCTTCAAAATATTGTTAAGTCCAAGACTGTAAAGTTTGGAGTCTGTAGGAGCGACTATAAGGGCTCACCCGCTGCCCGAGTGGGGCCTTCTCTCATTCAGAGAAAACAAGCTCTGAAGTTTTGTAGCGAGTGCGCATGCGCGGAACTTTCTTTTGGCTCTTCCGCACCAGGCGTCTCCCAGAAGGAAAAATACCATATTTGGGCGATAGCGTCATCAGGATCCCTTCGCAGCACATGTGGATGTAAAGTCTGTCAATATTTGTGAATGAACACCCGCATGAGAGCAGTCTTTCGACGCTCCGCAGCTGCTACTTCCGGGTTACCGGCGCCTCGCAAGCGGACAAATCATCAAAAAATAAGCATCATGCGGGGTGAGTTTTGTGATTTTTATTCTCTGACATGAAAACTAAGATGTAAAGGGAGGAAAATAGATAAAAATCTCCACTTCGACCACTGCGTGAAAAATCAATACTTTCACCTGCCGTGTCTCGCCTTCCCAATCCGGTGTATAGACTGTCAATTACCAAGTAAAATGGTTACTATTTTCTAAGTAATAATGTACAATATGAAAACTGTTCTGCAAAATGTGTTCACACATCCCTGACCATGCTATTCTTACTTAGAAACAAACAACGGAATCAACAAGGGGGAGCCAAGTCCAACCAAGAGCTTGTGATTGTGTTAGATTGTACAGTATGATGGGCAGCAACTGGTGGTGAAAAAAAAAAAACGATTTCAAATTTATTTAACTTTAACCGACCAGGAATTTCCATCCAGTCTACAGGCGCTTCATCTCATTTTTTTGTATTTCTCACTGTCACGGTTTGTTGACGTCAGACAGAGGAAAGCTTCTTTATATGCATATGGGGTATGTTGTTCTTGTGCTTCTACTGTGAGATCAAATTCAATCGGAGAAGAGCCGGGCCCCCCCGTGTTGTGTGGCCAATCCGTGCCGAGACCATGTCAGCCGTACACTCAGTCTGGGAGGGTTTCCTTAACCGCCTGCTACAGCGGAGTGCTTTTGATGTGCCCTCTGCACACTGTGACAAATGCACTGTTGATGAGAGAGAGGAGCATAACACACACACTTTCATGTGTAGACGGAGAAGCACGGAAATTCCAAGGTCCATGTTCTGCAAACTTTGCTTTTTGAGTTTTTAACCATGTTCTAATGTAGTTCCCTAATAAATTTCAACACTCGAACTGCTTCAGTTTCAAATCTTGTCTTGTTTCATCTAAAATGCTTCAGTAACTACTGTGCCCAGGATGTGTGTATGATCAGAAATCTGTGTGGAATTCATTTACTATGTTATGGAGTTCTGTTTGACAAGATCTCTCTTTTAAAGCGCATATAAACCAGGCTTGTAAAATTGCGTTCTTTCACTTGCGCAACATTGCTCAAATACAAAATATCCTACTTAAAAATGTATTCATGCATTTGTTTCACCAAGGCTGGACTACTGTAACTGCCTGCTAGCAGCGTGTCCTAAAAGTTCCCTAAAAAGTTTTCAATTAGTTCAAAATGCAGCTGCAAACACGTACAAAGAGAAGAGAACACATCACTCCTGTGCTAAAGTCTCTCCACTGGCTTCCTGTTGAGTTTAGAATCAAATTTAAAATCCTGCTCCTCACATTTAAAGCCATAAAAGGTTTGGCTCCACTCTATCTCCAAGACACTATCGTTCCATATCAGCCAACCAGAGCACTCCGCTCTCAAAACTCAGGGCTACTAGTGATTCCTCGAGTCTCCAAAATCACTGTAGGTGGAAGAGCCTTTAGCTACCAAGCTCCGGTTTTATGGAATAAACTCCCAGCTCACGTTAAAGAAGCAGACACAGTCCCTACATTTAAGACCAGGCTAAAAACGTACCTCTTCAATTTACAAATTAGCTTATGATCAGGTCAGTTAGGTAAAGCTCTAACCCACAGCCTGAAGTAAAGCTGCCTTAGAAGAAACACTGCTGTGGGAAGTACGGTACACTGAGCGCTAACCTCTTCCTCTTCTTACTGCAGACTTAATACGGACGGATGGAAATTAGCCCAAGGCTACAATCCGGTGTGGCATGTTTACATGCATGAGACCCATGTATGTTCATTAACATGCACTGTCCCGACCAAATAAACCAATAAATAAATAAAATAAGAGTGAAAAGGCACTCTGGGAGTGGATCTCTCCTTCTGTGGTTCTCCCCAAGGTTTCTCTTTTCTCCCCTGGGTTTTTGAGTTTTTCCTTGCCGTGCTGGAGAGTCTAAGGACAGGGGACACCCGCGCCGCTCGTCGCCACCTACTGCTGACGCTTATTTGGACATTATGTTTGCCTGGATACTTGATTCACCTGAACTTTACATTGTCTTATCAATGCCTTAAAGGATATTTCAGGATTTTTGTTGATTTCTGGAGTTTTTTGTTTTTTTAAATTCATGCAGTTCTTATATTTGAAGAGTTTCGTGGCGATAGGCTAGGGCAAGGCTAAAGCATTTCTATGGTATCAGTTAGCCTTCATTAAAAACAGTCTGACCCACTCCACAGTGCACCTGAGGTAAATCACTTATAACACCAGACTAACCATATAAATGTCTGTGTTAATAGAATCATTTTAACCATTTTGCATTTAAAATAACTTATATTTGAGCAGCATCAGCTTCGTGGCTGTAAGCTAACGCAGCGGCGGAGTGATCTGCGAGAAAATAGTCCCTCAAAATGCGATAATTCATGTGATGCAAGGTCAGTTATATGTAAAAAATTACTCTATCAACGCAGACATTTATATTGTTAGTCTGGCGTTATAAGTGATTTGCCTCAGGCACACTGTGGAGCGGGTCAGACAACTGTTTTTAGCCTAGCCCAGCGCCACTAGACTCTTCAAATATCGGTCAAATGAAGACACGTGACCAACAACTCCATTGGAGGTCGCCATTTTGGCTGCGTGTCATATGACACCTGTCAATCGTGTTGATTGGTCGGCAGCACGGAGAGAAGGCAATCAGCGCCCGGCTGAGACCCAGGCTAACTGGCGTCCTTTGCTAATTTCCCTCCATGGCATCTTTTCCATCTAGAAAACCCATACAAACGTAGGTTTCAGTGTATTTGTTTTGGTCCGAATTGCTACGGCAGCAGACAACTGCTCACCACTTTCTTACTGCAAACTCTTCTGTTTAGCGGTAGCTAACGTAAATAATCACGCAGTGTCCCACCAATGAGAACACGGGCAATGACATCTAGGCAAGCAAGGCAATTTTATTTATACCGCGCATTTCATACACAAGGCAACTCTACCCTCCACAATGGTGCGCTCCAGGGCCGAATGCGACGTCACAGTTTTTTGACCGATAAGGACTGCATGAATTTAAAAAAAATGCGGAAAATCTGAATTAAACTTCTTTGATACACCTTATGTGAAGAAAAGTTCTTCATTCATGATTTGTGAAAATAAGCAAACTGTTGTCTGCAGGGGGAACAGAACAAAAATAGCAATGTTTGTGGCTAACAGTGAGTGTTGTTTTTATCCCAGATCACGGTCATTGATACATTGTCCTCAGCTCAAACTAAATCCATAGAAGTCCAAGGACTTAGCCGCCTCCTCCCTCACTGTCGGCCTGATCAGATTAACACTGAGCTCTCTTTAATCAATGCACCACTTTCCCACAAAGGTCACCGCGGCAACAGCATCACATGGCGCCAAGCTGACACCAAGATGGCCGCCTCCGGATGCCTGTTTTCACCTGGGCCCAAACACTGCACACATGCATGGGAGATTACGCAGGATCGGGGCGCATTAGAGTCATTTCCAATCCACTGACCATTGCTCATGCACAGATGGGATTAAAGATGAACTTCTAACACTGTCCACAGAGATTCTGAAGAAGTTCTAAAGCGTTCAAGCGAAAGTGACGTGATTTTAAACCTATCATTACAGAGAGAACTGGGGATTTAAAACAGGCGTATCTTGACGTCACTGATCTACAGAACGTTTGGCCCATCAAGAGTCGTCACATTCACTCATCTGCCTTCATTTGACCCAGTTCAGCAAATCGTCTTCTCGCAGTTTAAGTCACTCTCCACATTTGATGCTAATCAGGCATTATAACAGTTTTCTTAATCTTTTCAAAAGAAAAATTCTACAATTGACACTTTTTCAAACACAGAAAGCAAAACAAAGAGCATGTCTCCACCATCTCTTTACCAAATAAAACAGATAATTCCAGTCTGTAAACAATAAAAGCTATAAGCTCCAGTTATAGACAATTCTTCTCCTTCCTCACACAAACATAGCTGTTCCATGGACCCCGCAGCCATACCTGTGTATCCCAGAGAGTTGTCGTCGTCCTGCTCGGCAGGGGGAGCGGCTGTGACCCCTTCCTTGGTCTCGTCCTGAGCACCTGCAGGCTCTGTCAA
Source organism: Neogobius melanostomus (assembly GCA_007210695.1). Lineage (NCBI taxonomy): Eukaryota > Metazoa > Chordata > Actinopteri > Gobiiformes > Gobiidae > Neogobius > Neogobius melanostomus. The sequence continues at coordinate 1,160,202 of VHKM01000437.1, forward strand.
ATACAACATCACAGGCACTGAAACCACGGATCCACCGGTGTCCTCCCCGTCTCCGTACCTCCAGACCTCCACCCCAGCTCCCCCACGGAACCAACATGCAAGCAACATCACAAGCACGCTTCGTCCTCGCAAACACTCTCCAAACACTCCAAACGGGATGAGGAAAGTCCACATTTCTTTACGGGTAAAGTCCAGTCAGTAGTTGTTCTTTTACAGACTTGCCATTTCAAGTTCATGCCAATTTAAAAATGCAAGAGACATGCAGTTTGCTCTAAAATCTTTGAGTCTTTGCTTCCCTTTTGAACGCTTTTTGTGCTATGGTCAATGTACCCCTCTCAATTGCCGTAAGTGTCTAGCCCACCAATGAGATCACATGGTGCGTTGCGGCCAATTCCATTCAGCCTTGATGCTAATTTGCCTATGCACTATTAATTGCTAATAAGCTACTTTCTCGGTTCAGAAGGTGCCTGCACGTTGTGAGTGACAGGTTGAGTGCATGTGACAGGAGGCCAGGGCGGGACAATAGGGGGTGTGGGCTTGGGGGGGATCCCTTTTGGGAACGGGGGAACCCAGAAGGCCAACTGCGCCCTGTGTGGAGTAAATCAGACGTAACCGGGACGACTCTTTGTAAGTCAGAGACAGGAGGTTAATTTGTATAGTGGAGAAAATGGGAGGGAGTGTGGTAAAGAGTTGGGGGACAGTGGGCGTCCTTGTGGAGAACCCCCCGGGTTGGACCTGGCATGAGCTCTGATAAATGGCAGACTGGCACTGGGGAATGGCCCACTGGAGAGCACTTTGGACCAGTTGAGTGTGGGCTTTCAGGGGAATGGGTGGTACGTGCACCTGCTACAAAGAGCATTACTGAGAGTGAAGAGATATAGTGAGACACTGTATGTTTCGGGGAGGATTTGGAGCAAAAATGAGAAAGGCTGGAAATAAAGAAATGTGTGATTAACCTCTTAACCGAGCACATTTTCTCCAGTTCGGCTTTACCCACATCTAAAAGCTTCTTGACAGGAGAGCTTACAGCCTATAGGCCAGTGCAATACCTCATTTGAAAGCTAAAACCTGATCTAAGCTCTTTCTTTGTTTTTTGTTACGTTTTTATCACATCTTTGTTCGGCACGGTAGCACAGTGGTTAGCGCTTGTGCTTCACAGCTAGAAGGTCCTGGGTTCGATCCCACCTGGACGGGGCCTTCTGTGTGGAGTTTGCATGTTCTCCCCGTGTCTGCGTAGGTTTCCTCCGGGTACTCCGGTTTCCCCTACCACTAAAACATGTACAATAGGCCAGGATGAATGAGATGAATGTTTGAGAGTGCGAATGGGGACGACGGATGGAAATTAGCCCAAGGCTACAATCCGGTGTGGCTTGTTTACATGCATGAGACCCATGTATGTTCATTAACATGCACTGTCCCGACCAAATAAACAATAAATAAAATTTTCATCATTTTTTGTTGCTTTTTTTAACATGCTTTGGTCAAATTTGTGTGGCTTCATCACAGTTACACTAAAACACCAAATGCGGCCAAAACGCACCAAAGAAGCTACGAAAACGTGACAAAAAGGTGGCCAAAATGCAACAATAAAGCAGCAAAACATGACAAAAACTTGACTACAAAAACTCGGAAGAAGATTAGATGAGTTTTGTACGTCTGAGCTTCCAAATGAGGCATTACTCTGGCCTACAGGCTGTAAGCTCTCCAGTCAAAAAGCTTTTCGATTTGGGTAAAACTGGAGAAAATGTGCTTGGTTAAAGTTGGGGTTAAGGGGTTAATACCGTGTATTTGTCTTAACTGTATTAAATTGAAGGTCAATCTGTCAGTTTTAATGATGAAATGGAAAAATTGTATTGCTCTCTACTTATTTAACATTGCAATGATATATTTAGGCTGGGCGATATGGCCAAAAACTAAAACACTTATTGTTTTGTTTGTTTACATCTCTTGGGCTATTATGACTTTAATCAATTATTTATTTGAGTATGAACTTAAAAACATGTACAATAGGCCAGGATGAATGAGAGTGTGTTTGAGAGTGCGCATGGGGGACGACGGATGGAAATTAGCCCAAGGCTACAATCCGGTGTGGCTTGTTTACATGCATGAGACCCATGTATGTTCATGAACATGCACTGTCCCGACCAAATAAACCAATAAATAAATAAATAAAATTAAAAGGGTATCGTCGAAACAGGTGAGCTTTATAAGATTATAACATTCATATAAACCTACGTGAGAGGAAGCAGTCGTGAAAAGCTACAGTGCACAAACCAAGTCCTTCTTTTTCTTTAATAACTAGTAACTGTAACTAAAGTCTAGAAGTCATATTAACTGGGAGGAACCTCGATTGTACGATATAATTGTTTACAATTACAAATACTTTTATGTCCATTTATCACAACCCATTTCGATTGACGTCATGAACTGTGTACTGGACTCAGCACATTATTTCAGGAGGGTAATACTGAAAGGCATAAGGTAAACAACACATTATACAGCATTATCGTTGGAGCGGGTGGCGTTCAACTCTGTTTTGTGTGTGTGTCCCCACAACTACTGACAAACTCAAAGCCTAGATATATATATATTTTTTCCCTTGAGGTCCTTAATGTTGCAGTCAATAGTCTTCACAACAGTCACTGGTCACTCATGCAGGTGAATGGGGAAATATGCAAACATGAACGCACATTCTGATGGTCACAGCACGCACCAAACTGTGTGGGAACGTGTGAGAGGAAATAGTTTGAATGTGTGGACGTGTTGTAGACTGCAAAGGGATGTGCAAGGATTTCACATTGAGTATTATAGTATTTCCCACAGTACACCCAAGCAATGGTAGCAATAGTATCTCCATATGGTCTAGCATCTTGATATTAACCAGATCCATTCATGCTTGGCTTCGAAGATATTACACGATCAAGCTTTTGCGGACAACTACCGATATTACAATACACAAACTAGTACTACAACTACCACTGCTACTTCAATCAGCAGAGACATGTATCCCAAAGGTATAGGTCTTGGGTCATTTCTTTGAACATGATTTCCATAGATTTGAATGACTGTTTCAGTTACAAAGCCGGTCTCATAAACACAAGAAAGACGCATGGATTCAAGTAAAGATCTGTAAAGAACTGAAGCCGAAATATATATAAACACAGCGCAATGTCAAGAATGTCATGTGTTCCTTAAACATCGCAAATTAAAGGCAATGTCAGCTTCATTTAGACCCGCAAGATGTTCCTGAATACGTGAATACTTTGATAACTTCCTAAAAGAGATCGTCAAAAATGGCCTTCGCAAGTCAATCCATACAATAAAACAAATTCACAGAAAATCAATGAGTTTGGAAACAGCCATGGCATTGAACTTTGCACGGCCCCATGACCTTGTCTTGCGCAGCCTTTAGTCACACTGAACAAAGCTCATCAAAATGGAAATGAGCGATCGTGTGGAGGGGGCAGACGACACTGGGCCTTTGTGACTTTTTAAAAGAAAACGCTGCATCTTTAACCAAAAACGCTGCACCCCAAAAGCTCATTCAAATCTATGTAAATCTGATTTGGATCTCCATTAGCATTCGCCATTGGCTGCGTGCCACACACAGATGTTAGAAAAACCCTCCAAGAAATGTAATCGGAAAACCAATGTTGGGGAGATTTGCGAATGGCTACAGCAAACCGTAATGGAGTCCGGTTAACAAGTGTTGTGTCTACTCCTCTCACTCCTCTTCCTAACCCTATCCGTCAGGGCTGGGGAGTGGGAAGGCAGCCAGTTCATGACAAGATAAATACCAGACAGCAGAACCCTCCAAAGAGTCATGTCAAAGAGGAAAAACAAGGCGAAAAGGAGCAGCGAGTTACAGAGAAGTGTGTTGTCAAGGTTTGATGGGCACAAATAATGGCTACACCGCGAGACTGTTGGAGATATAATAAAACTCAGCAATGAAAAAGATTGGAAAATGTCTTGTTTCTAAAGCCGGTGCGGAGTGTGTCCAGCTGAGATGGGGTGGAAAAGTCAACACTATTACAGTATATGAAGAAAGAAACAAAAATAACAGTCTATCAGAGCACTAAAGACCAATTACTGCTCTTTATGAGGTCAAATCTTTCTGTTCCATTCAAAGAGCGGTTTAAAATGAATCTTTTTAACAATAATTCTATGAAAATAAGAAGGATACCTGACAAGTCATAGTCATCCAAGCTTAAAGTGGACATAATTGAGGCTTGAAAACTGCTCAGAACGAACCCAGTGATGGATTATAGAAATACAGAAAGGAGCATTCAGCAGGAAAAGGCTTTCACTCGTGTTACTATACAAAACAGAAAGATAAAGCTCTTTTCAGGAATGAGGAACTATTCATGTCAAATAGCCTTTCAAAAGAGCCAGTTTAGTCGTGAATGCCTCATCGTGACAGATTAGGGCAGGTTGACTGACTATGGGTTTGATGGTTGGCACTCATGCTTCAAACACATTGATAACTTGTCCACGTGTATTGCCCAGTGACCTTGGACAATATGCAAGGGTTTTACATGTCGTTACAGGGGGAATCTACATGGGAAAAAAACTGTCTCCAAGGCCATTATGTCTCTAAGGTCAAATTCATTTTCTGAAAGGCTTCCAAAAGTGGTGACAATATTCAAAAACAGTGTGATGTTGGCCAGTAGAAAGGACTTTCTGCTCTGAAAATAATATAGAGGGTTTGTGAACATACAGATGAGGTACAATGTTTGTCAGTTTCCTTTTGGAGATGTCTTACAAAAACCCTGCCCTCCACCTGAGATCACGACACCATCCCATTCTGGAATGCGGTTGGACTTTCAGATGGATGTTCTTTGTCATTCTGTAATACTGCGTGTGATAAACCACTGGAATCATTGGTGTTCCATGTTTTCCCTGGTGCTGAGTGTCTGTGGGAACACTTTTCATTCGGAGGCGCAGGTCCCAGAGGGATGTGTCACGCTGAAGCTATGACAGCAACAGACAGCTCTGTTTAGCGCTCAGTCCCCAGGGCCAACTGCACTGAGTCACCTTAATCCAACTTTGTTTAGGGATTAAGTCGCGCAGCAGCTCTAGTCCCACGGATTTTAAACAGGCTGTATATTTTTGGACTCCTTAGCAGTAATAATGTAGCACTTTTCATATCCTCAAATTACATCTGTGTCTAGAAAGCAATGAGCACTGGAACAATGTGGTCTATTGTGATTGTGTCTGTCCACTGGATAAGATAACTTAAAAACGGTGAAATGAAACAAAGCGAATGCTAAGGCAGCACTTTATTACATGGTTAAAGGCTTTTGAATGCTATTTCGCAATTCGTGAAAGGTTTAGGAGCTTGTTTTGTGTTTGCTGTTGTGTTGGTAACAGGGCCACAGTCAGCTGCTCACAAATTATGATCCGGATTATGATTTATTTATTTCTAATGAAGGCGTAATTGTGTGACTGAGTGAGAGATGTGTTTTGAGGGTGCAACAGTGTCTTGGCAGTGACAATACAAATACAGTAAACCTTATACTTGAATTGCAATAAATGATAAATAATAATGTGCAAAAAATATTCTGGGACATAATGAAAAACAAGAAATAAACCATCTCAAAAAAAAAAAAAACCTCATACTGTGCAAGTGTCAGAGTCTGTTAGTTCTCTTCTTATCAACTTTAGCTGATAATTCTAAATTATATAATCACTGACTCTTCGAGCTTATTTTTTAACCACGTTGTAATGATTCTCCTTGTCAAGACATACCTTCTACTTCGGCACATTGTAATGCATGAATCTCCGCCATGTTTTAAAGTCCGGAGTCCTTCACCAGACTTCTTCTCAAAGTGTTAGCACTTGAAAAATTCCAACAAGTATCAAGTTAAATGTAAGTTTAGGGTTTTATTCTGATCAGAACTATTTCAAAGTGAGTTTTGATTCACCTGCAGGATTACAATGGGACCAACGTGAAATTAAAATGTTAAAACTCTAAATACCTTTACTTTAAATACAGATATATAGATATGCACATTTACAATATCGACTTTAAATCCAATGTCAAGAAATGTGGAACATGGTGGGAGAAAATTGGGAAAATTAGGGAAATAGTGGGAAAGAAAATTGGGGGAAGGGGGGGGAAGGAAAAAACACAAAAAAATTAGAAACATGGTAAAAAGAATGTCAAAAATGGGGGACAAATCTGGTAGATAAAGGGAAAGTGTTTTTTCAGGACAATATCTTTATAAGCGACAAAACAATGTAAATTAAGATGTCTGCCGCACATTCACTTTCTGATGGTTTGCAAAAATATCGCTTTATCATCGTTATCGAGAAAGTCCCAAAAAGACTGAGATATTCATTTTTGTCAGTATCGCCCTGCCCTGATTTTTTGCATCAAATACTCTAGTTTGTACAGTAGTTCCCAAACTTTTGGAGCCGTGTACCCCTGAAGCTTTGGGTAACCAATCGTGTACTCCCTACTTTGACGTGATTGAAAACACTGTGAATATAGAAGATAATAATATAATCCATTATTACTGTGAACTCAAGCAGGATTTCCACATTTAATACATTTTGCTCATCTGGGTAATATGTGAGCCTAATTAAATACAAACATATTAAACTAAAATGAGGATTTTTAATTATTTGAAAACAAGGCTGTTAGTGTGAAGAGTGTTTTGCTTTGTCCCAGTGGACCAGCTCATTCGGAACATCAGACACTGGTTTGTAGTATTAGTGTCGAACCGCTACAGTTACAGATCTGAATGCACTGGTTAATGTGAGGATCATCCATACTCAGGACATTACAGTCTGTGCACATCACCTCGTAAATGAAATGTATGTGACAGATACAAAGCCACAGGTCGAGTGTCAGAGGAGGGCAAAGACACGGCCACAGACACTTCTCCTTCCCCTCGGATCAGAATAAGAGGAAAACACTCCTCTGTCTTTATGATGGATCATCTGTTCATGTTAAAGGCGCTGCCGGTCTCCACAGAGTTTTACACTCGGGTCCATGGCGGCTTTTGAGGGTTAGGGTCCTGAACAAACTCACCCACGTCTGAATTAGAAGGCTGGTGCATATGCACGCTTCTCGTGTGTTGGTTTTAATGGGTCAATTTCTATTAGATTGTGATAAACATATTTTTTTCCTCCAAAATGTCTTTACGTACCCCCTAGGGCATCCTGCGAAGTACACGTACCACAGTTTGGAAACCCCTGCTTTACTACATAGACGTTTTCCCAGGACCGTATGGAATAACGCCGTGTCACTAGGTTTGAATCCATGTGGAGTATTCGAACTACAGTCACCGTCTCTTACATAAGCCTTGGAGACACCAGCTCCAGCTCAGCGCCTGCACTGACACGGACCTGAAGTGTACGAAGAGTCTGAACTCGTCCCGATGTCCCACGGGAGCATTTCTTCTTCTCGCGCTGCCAAACCCCCCCAAGTGCACCCCTCTCTGATTTGAGGCTGCGGCTAAAGTGAGGATTACGGAATGACGCGGGCCTCTGGAACTGCCGTTCTTCTAAGGATCTGTGAGGCGTTAGTCTGACAGGACAGCTTTGAAGTATGTTACCAGGAGGAGTGAAGGGTAATGTAAAGCAACTTCATTCTCAGGGACCTAAGATATGCTCTTTTTTTGTGTCACCACGGAAACATGCGTTGTACTCTCAAAGCCACACGAATAGGACACTCAAACCTTTTTTTTCTCTGTTAACACAAGCATTGATACTTATGTAACTATGGGCCTCAGGCGGAATACTCCCTGGACTCTTAGATGAGATTCCCTTACAGTGATTCCAACCTGGATCATGAAGTTCTGGGACTCACTGAAAATGCTTCCATGAAGATTGCTGGTCTACTGTTCAAATAATAATCCAATACAAGTTTCTCAGTCACATTATTACGTTAGTGAAAGTATTGATGTATTTGCTGTAGACATATAAATATTCAAAGTAGAAAGTGGAAATTGGTTTAAATAAGTGTGGGACAAACCCTTTTCTGCATTGATAGAACATGTGCACAGCGCCACCTATTGTTCTAGAGCAGACGTGGGCAAACAAACAAGCAATTCTGTCCGGCCCTCTCCTCTTTCCATAAATGATATAATGTTGTTGGTATTTGCCACACTGCATTGTGTAACGGTTTATCAAAAGCAACATTACCATCCCCTGCCATAGTGGGCTCTATATTTCTCAGTTTAATTTTTTCCATTTAATTGTTTGTTTCATTCAAAAGTGACATTGAAAGATATACAACAAGTCAATGCCGTTTGAATAAAAAGGAGCAGAGAGAAGATCAAACGTATGATATTACTTTACAAATCACTTCACATTAGGTCTGTCATTTTGTCTTTTTAACAATATTTATAATTACCATCAAGCGAGTTCCAGATATAAATGTGTACATTTTGCATTGGAAGAAAATTAAATTCATTTCATTCAATTTAACTGAACTCAATTGAGGTTACTCATGTGGCCCCTTGTAAACATTAATTGCCCACCCCCTTTCTAGAGTGCATTATCAGGCCATTCAAATAAACAAAACACATGGACACATTTACTTTGGAGTTTTTTTTTTGTTTTGTTTTTGTTTTTACAAGTGTAGTGGAGTGAAAATATGACTCAAGTACAGCTCCTCAAAACCTCTACTTAAGTACAGTACTTAGTCATTACTGTCCACCTCTGCCCATGACCTACATTTGGGTCCTGACTCTACAGTTGAGAACCATTGTTTTCTGTTAGTATATTCACATAATTTCTAGACAAATACTTTTAGTTTCAGTAATACTACAGAAATAACTGTCCAAAGTGCAGTCAAAGTAAGTCGAAGCATAAAATAAGAGCTTTAAGTCCCTCATGATTGAAACGTAATGCAGTGTGGCACATGTCCTTGAATGGCAATGCAAAACACATCACTGCAGACTCATTTACATGAGCGGAAACGGCCCTCAGAACAAACTGCCACATGTTTTCAGCGTCATCTCCCCAAATTCCATCAATATGCAAATGTAGACTTCCCCGACCAAAAACCAAGCCTCGAATCTGCCAGACCTCCCAGCTCCGCTCTCTGGAACTGCTCCACACTCCCCAAACACTCCCAAAGACTTTCCAGGCACAAATAAGCAGGTTTTACCCAGTTAATTGACATGTAGGCTGGATACGCTCTTGGCAACATGTTCCAAGCACGGGGGAAGTGTGATAAACTTCTGTTTCACTCGTCAGTACCAAGTCTGAAGAACATGACATTGTGTGTGGATGTTTTTTTAATTAGTCTACATTTGGTCACAATTTTATTGTATTATTTTTTTACTTTCAGTATTGCACTCCAATACACCAAACAAAATCCAAAACATTCTTTAGCATAATACTCTTTTTGAAAATGTACATCTCATGAATATTTTTTGACAGACTACATGTCTCCCTGTCTTTTTCAGTCTGAAGTCTTCCTGTTATTCCATCGTCTCCCTGTTGGTGACATATATTTCTTCAAAAATTAAGGAAATCAATACCAGAAGTGGAATGAAATGTTCACTTCCATATGTACAATTTGCGGAACATGTTGCACTTTTTAAACACTGCATAATACCATGTTGAATTATGTATGCCTTTATATTGAATCAAATCAAGCAAGCCAAAATAAATCGTTGATGAAGGTTTTTGTTTACCCCAAAATGTTTGAGACCCAAACTCTACAGCAATATAGACACTTTAATATGAATGCTATAACTTGACAAAACAATGGCACTAAATTTGTCTTACATAACTTTATGTATTGGTTTATTTGGTCGGGACAGTGCATGTTAATGAAGATACATGGATCTCCCCGGATTGTAGCCTTTCCATCCATCGTCCCCCATGCGCACTCTCAAACACACTCTCGTGGCCTATTGTACATGTTTTTAGTGGTAGGGGAACCGGAGTACCCAGAGACACGGGGAGAACATGCACACGCCACACAGAAAGGCCCTGTCCAGGTGGGAATCCAACCCGGGACCTTCTAGCTGTGAAGCACGAGCGCTAACCGCTGTACTACTGTGCCGCCTTACAGTTCAATCCTCTCTTGGCCATAATGTCTCACTGAAAAAGTGTCCGGTAAGATTTTTATAAGCCTGTTAGAAAACTTTATTTCCAACCAAATTGCCTTCTAATGAACAGCCTGCAATATTTGTTCCCCATTTAAAACCCTTGTCAATGATATGGAATAATTTAAACCATGTAAGATATATTCCACTTCACAGCAATAAACGTGTAATCCGTGCTGGAACAATGCGATGTGTCGGCCGTTGGTCACCCCCAATGTGTCGAGCCCATTAGACATCCAGAGTATCATGCACTTTCATGTGAAAGTTCTACAACAGATAACAGTGATCAGCCTGCTTCGACTGCAGACCAGTGGTCAGTGCAGGGTGCTGGGTGCCTTTTGCAAAAGGTTTAAACCACACACCTTTATTAACCTTAATGAGACAGAGCTCACAATAAAATGTGAGGTTTTGAGGTCATCATTTTAAACGGGCAGTAAATACAAGAAGCCAGAGGGCCACCAAAACTTGACAAAAACACAGTGGAGGCAGTTTGAGGCTGAAATGATCCGATTGAGTCAGTTGAAGCTGTTTCGACTTTAAAAGACAAAGGAGCAAACTTTAAGTTATTATGAATGACAAAGACTGCAGGATTACTCAAACAATGAATACAACTAAACACAGCTCAGCTTTGGTTTTCAGAGAGTCGAGTTAGCATAAAGTAAGTAAGACTATGGTTGTAACGCTGGTGTGACAGTGGAGCACCGGCGGTCCACCTGAAGTCCTCGGGGCAGCTAGTGTCAGCAGATCCGTGGCGGAGGGGATTTCTCTGCCTCGGTAAATAGCGGTTTGGGAGCGCATCAGAGAAGCTCCGCTGATGTACGGTCGGGCCAGGCTTTGATGTGACGACAACACGTTTCAGTCCTCACCACGCGCTCTCATTATCCTGCCCAGCTGTGTTGTGCTCTAAACACAGCAGCCAGGCACTAACGCTCTGGCACCACTTTGAGAGGAGTTCAACAGACAGCCGTCAAAAACAACGCCGATCATGAACTGCTGCTGAGATGTTGAAAGTTTGAGGCTTGAGTGGCCGAATATTGTAAGGTTTGTGCCACTGAGGGAGTATTTGTCCAGTTAAAAGACTCTTAATGCATTCAAAAAAGTAACAAGTGGTTGATAAAAAAAACAAAACTACATAATTCCAGGTATCTTTAAAAAGTAGTTGTACGGTTATATTTGAGAATACACATGAAGCACAAACTCAGTAAAACACCTCCCAATGATGTGATGTTTTGAGGTGTGCCACTAATGCATCTGGATTGTGTAGATCCACTGCTGAGGTGAATTGTTTCTCTGAATGCAGCTCCCGGGTGGGCTGTAGGAAACTCTGTTTTCCTCAGTGCGGTGAAACAATGGCTGGAAGGTAAAGCATGTGCTCATTTGTGCGTGATTGGCTGAGTCACGTCTGATCTGACGTGGAGCCAGTTGGCATCCAGCTATCAGTGCTCCCCACCTCATTCCAACAGGATGGGTACATGCTAATGTACCAGGACGCACACTAAACATGCTGGGACAGGCACAAATTTGTGAGCATCATCTTTGAACATTTTGTAAAAAATAACTAGTAAATAATCATTTTATTACTTCATAATAAACGCGTGTGTGTAAATGAGTTACTAGTTTTTGTTTTGTATACTTTATTGTCCCCGTATGGAAATTTGTCCTCTGCATTTGACCCATCCTTCGATGCCACTGGGGCAACCCATAAGGAGCAGTGGGCGCCTGGGGACACATCTCCAGATGTGGAGCCAGGCTGATGGTGCATTGAGTTGCCTTGTGTACGAAATGTGCGGTATAGATAAAGTTGCCTTGCCCTGGTCAGAATCGCATGGCTGGAGGATTCACCTATTGCACATGTTTTTACTGGTAGGGGGAACTGGAGTACCCAGACACAGGGAGAACATGCAAACTCCACACAGAAAGGGCCCGTCCAGGTGGGAATCGAACCCGGGACCTTCTAGTTGAGAAGCAGAGGTGCTAACCGCTGCGCTACCGTGCCACAGTTAAACTGCCTTTAACTAGTTTATAGATGCTTACGTAAGGCAAGTAAGCATCTATACTTGCCTTAAGTAAGTATAGATGCTTACGTTTTAAACAAGTTGAAACGTTTACTGCAGATTACTGATATAAATATGAGGAAAATAAGTTTTCTTTCATTTTATGTTTACACATAAAAATAAGACATTTTATCCCTAAAAATGGCCAAAATGGCCTGTATTTTCAGTGACAAAAATGTAATTAATGAACAGAGCCAGGTTTAAATGTATGGTTTATTTTGTTGATAATATAGTTACAATTATTATTATTACATTTTTTTCAGAGGAGTTTTTGCATCTTGTTTAAGTTTTGAATAAGTGAAAAAAGTAAAGACTGTACCGACAACCACTTTCATTTACCTAGCGTGACTTTGCTGCTGGGTCTGAAATCGCACAACCTGAGCCGCATTGGACCACACTACAGGGCAGTATCTCACAAAATATGACAACTTGTGTAAAACTGAGCTTGCGGGTCAAAACACATTTTATTACTCTACACAAAGCTAGGCACAGGAGCTTCGATATGCGTTTGAACTGTAATACATCACCCCGATGAGACTGTGATTTGAACCCTATCCAAGAACAGCGCCTATTGTCCCGTGGTGGCTTGTATTACAGCCCCTGCACCTGGAAACATGGATGGTAATGAAACCGATCAGAACGCCCCATGTACGGATTAAACAGGAGAACAAAGTCTGGCTTAGGCTTGGATCTTCAGGCTAACATGCTAATGTGACGCACTCCTCTCTCTCCCATTGTCACGCCGACGCTCCTACAGCTGTGAAACACGGCTGAGATGTCGTTCCGCCCGTGGCCTCTTGGCATCGCTTTTTTGACACCAGATCTGGACAGCTGGATTCTTACACACAGTGCGTCATGGAGGGAATAGAACCAGCAGCGTCTAGCCCTCTGAAAGGAGCACCCCTGGCATTCTGCACATAGCTACAGCCGGCGAAAGACAGATAAATGAGCTGTTAGAACACACCGGGATACGAAAAATTCATTAGCCTGTCAAGTAACAACAGGGTAAGGTGGAAGTAGATGTGGTCGGTAACACCTCGGGCCACTTTTCAGTCTAAGAATGTGGAAATGAAGTCTGACACAAGATTTACAACGAGAGATGTCGGGAATGTCTTGAAAAGTGTATGTGCAGGTAAGCCTATAGCTCATCAAGGAGTCTTAAGTTCTGTTTACCGTCGGTGATCCGGCACATGTGCAGTACGCTGAAGGGCAAAAGGCTCGCTTCCACAGTCAACACAAGCCACCCAAAACCTCTCTAATATCACTATTATAATTTTAAGACATCCGCCGGCAATACAGTCGCTGACAGACGTGCACCTAACGCACTGAAACTGAAAGAGTTCACTCAGATCACCTTTGTCCTGAGGAGCACGAGGTACAGCACTAACCTGACTGCTGCAGGAGAAAAGCCCTAAATGTTCGGCATTTCATCTGTGCCAAATACTGCAGCCACATCATATCATCATAATATTAATCAGCGTGCATATAACATTAAACTAGTCCAAACCTATTCCTAGTAATGACTGTCTACATTTTTGCCTTAACTAGCTTAACAATTACACACATTTATTATCATTATCAGCACTTAAATGACTAAAATCACCAAAGTACAACAAAAAAGGTAAAGACAGCTAAACCATCCCCACAATTTGGACAAAATGCCCTGCTGTGCATTTGGGAAGAGCTCATTTCAAAAGTCTGATCTGTGGCTGGACTGCCCTCATATGGCCCACTGGTTCAGCATGGGGACATTAATATATTCCATTAACTCCAATAACATGAACAGAGCAAATCCAACTCATTCATTCAGTCTCCTCCTAATCGCTGTTGCCTTCATCGTGTTAAATCTGAAACTTTCTGCTCCTCTTCTTTCTTCCTCGGTTTGTCTAGCCAATAGCACAGTGTGTGTTCACCACATTCATCATGATCTTTGTAAAAAAAAAAAAAAAAAGGTCAGCTCATTTACAATGAAGTACGAAGGGCTGTGCTTTCCTTTGACCCCAGTCAGCGCCCGGTTCATTGGTTACTCGTCAATGTGCGTATATTGACGGCATATGGAATGGCATCTGTCGTTAACTCAGTACCGCTGTTGTGCTGCTGTTTTAAGAATGCAGTTGACCGTCAAACATTTCTTCTTAGGGCATCAAAATGGCTAGCAGCAGATCTATATGTGAAATACTTTGACATTGGTAGTACTTGAAGCATGGAAATGTTGTAACTTAAATGTCCCTCAGTGAGCTCCAAAGCAGTGTGACATGAGTCAGTCACAGCTCACCTGATGTCAGCCTGGGGCGTTCACACGGCAGCGTAATTATAGCCTCTAAAATAATTCATATGCACTTGAATAGCAGTCATCGTAAATCAGACCTGTTTTATGATCAAGTGTTGTCAGCAAATTTACCCTAAAACCGCTCTGCCACGGACCAGCTGCTTATGGAAATTATAGCTAACGATAATGTTTTTACGACTGTAAGATTACATCGATAAACTTGAGTTGTGTTTTGAAGTGTGGCACATATTTGTTTTGTGGGATAAGTTGTCAGGCCTGGGCAGGAGTTTCTTACCATATGCTGTTAGCTGGATCGTCATGAGATTTGTAAGTTCACTAACTCTCTAACAAAGATCCAAACGAAAAAGCAAAAAAATCCATCTCAAACTCTTACATTTGCCAAAAACAACAAGCAATCCATCCATAATTGCGAGCAACACATTGATGACGAAAATACACACATGGTAAACATTTACAAATTAAAGCCCGAAATGACTGTTGTAATGTTTTACAAGATTGTATTGGTTTGATACTGCGTTTTAAGCCTTTGCTGTGACTGGATCAAACTACCGCATTTCAGCTAATCCATAAAAGTCCCTGCTCTTCAATGGCGACTGCAGATTGATATCACAGTGTTAATGTTATTTGCAGATATATTTAAGATAGAAAACTGTATATTTTCATAAAATTAAGCCAAATATCTAAATTTAGTATCAAAACAAACATCAATAAACTGGATTTTAAATAATTTGTACCTGAAACTAGTGAATATAATCATATTTTTCTCTATTTTGTTTGTGTGCCGGTGATTTTATTGTTTGTGTCATTTTATACTGAATGTTTTTTCTCAGTGTTTTTATGTAAAGCACTTTGGTGTTCCAAGTGTTGTTGTAAAGTGCTATATTAATAAACTTTGATTGATTGATTGATATTTTTGATTGGTTTTGGGGGTTGCAGCCTGCCTACAGTATACTCATGGAGCAAGGCACACTAGAATACTTTACAGTATACAGTACATAGAATATACCAGGGTAGACAATGTCAGGTCCTGCTGCTAGAACCTCTGGCCCCCAAGATGATTATGAAAAATATCATTACATAAATCAGAAATTAAAGTACAATAACCCTAAAAATACAAATGTGATTTACACTACTGGCTTAGAAGTGTTGCTTTACTTTGGGTCACGATTGGGTGCTTCGGCTCCTGGTCCTTTAACGAGGAAGAAAATCGTCCCATCACCAAACAAACTAGCAATATACTATAACAGTATTTGGTCAAACAAGTTTATGACTGATTCACATAAAGAGTTGTAAATAGTCCATGGTCTTACCCATAATGTCAGAGTCATGTGTCTTTTTCACATTTTCTTTTAAATGTAACTATGTCTCGCCCATAAATTATATATATGTTATAGCCCCCTGCCCACCATTAAAGAAATTCTAGAACATAAACCCAACATTCCAACTTTTCTACAGATTTCTTTTTCATTTCCAGTTACTCTCCTGAACTTCTGCACTCTTTTAGCAAAACATTCCTCAAACTTTACATGAAAGGAAAACTGTCCACCTCTCCCTGTCATACAACCCAGGCATCCACTGAAGCTAAAGCTTCATGTCAGCTCTTGTGTCACATGACTCAAGGGAGTGGTTCGGCACCTGGGGGCCAGAGGGTGTGGGGGCCGCACTGTAAATCCACAGAAGAAAAGAGTTCGAACAAAAGACGCCTCCTCCGCCCGAGCTATTAAAGAACCCGGCGACAAGGATGCCTCATATCACCTCATGTGTTCGCGCACTGGAAATACGTCAGATTTATGAGTGGCAGCTGACCTTTAGCATGGCGCGCTGTGGACTCATGTTGAAAAGTATTACATTCCATCTGTACGCCATTAGCAGAGGTGCTAAAAGAGTTTCACACGAGAGGGTCTATGGAGGTGTGAAAGCTGTTGGACACTTCGTAGAGTCCATGCTTTATGACCTGAAAGCTCATTCTGTAAAATCATTTAAAAAAAACATGTTCCAGTCAGCGCTGAATTATGGAAAACATCTGTTGATAACACGTGCAAGGGTGTCTTACATTGTGTCCATTTGATGTGTCCAAACTTTTCCATAAGCCACTGAAAATACCCCGACACTTAGCAGCCAATCTGATATTTTATTACAAAGAAAGCTTCCTCTTTATACTTTACTACGTTTCCCTAAAAGGTTTCCCGGCTGCATTCAACGTGTTCAAGACTCAGTAGTTTGATTCAGAAGGAGAAAATGAACCTTGACTTGATGCAAAGTTGTTTTCGCCAAGACAGTATCAAAGCGTTTGTAGAAATGTGGGACACTATTGGGAAAGGGCTGGATAGCCACTGGTTGCAGACCCAGGGGTCACACAACAAAAACACATATCATTATTTAACTTTATAAGGGGATTGTGCATCTGGCAACATCAAGCACCCATTTATTACCACTTTTCTTTCTATAGACAACAGAAGCAGAAGTGTTGTAGTAAGCTGCTTCAAGTCATCTGACGACACACTTCAAATATTTTTCTTTTTCACAAAGGATATTGTAGCTTGTTATAATTAAAATAATGCTACTAAAATTTAAGGTATTGTATTTTGGTACAATATCCTAAATAATCTCACAAAACAATGCAATTTTTCCGTATGTATTGAGTCTCTATCTTTTGTAATTCATAAGGTTATATTTTGTTTTCCTCATCCCGACACATTTGGCGGATAGGGCTCACTGTATTGTATGTCGTTAGCTGCGGTGCGTGATGCCAGTCGTAAGGGAACAGATGGTGGGACACATCAGTGCGATCATTTGTGAAGGGTGCCTTTTCGAAGCCACTGTGGTTCTGCTGTTGTTTTGCTTCAGGTAGAGACTGGAGAGGCAGACTGGAGGGGAAGTACCCAAGAACGACCCACATCCACCAGTTTGCTCTGGCGCACTTCTACCAGTAGGATGCACTGGTAGTACTGCATATATCTATTGTCTCTCTCTTCATTGCACTGTTGACCTGCCGAGGTCTAAGCGACAATGTTTATCTCATGACGAACTTCACTCTTGGCCAACATTTACAGTAGTTTGATATGTACCCTCCACAGTTATCCAGAGCAGGATGTGCCTGAGACAGAGTTATGTTTGTGTGTGAGGTGTGTAATTAACACTTCATCAGTGAAGGTCCATATGGAAACACCGAGATCAGCAGACTGAGACCGGGACAGTGAACGCACCATCTCACTCTGTCTCACTCCTGCCTGTGCTGATGAGGCCAGCAAAAGTGACTAGAGCCAAAGCTGCCCTGGGGCAAACTGACAGCACTCATACAACACATTAGCACAGGCCGTAATGTCTTAAAGAGGGGGTATTATGTAAAATCGACTTTTTCAAGCTTTATATCATGTTATTATGTCATTCCCTCATTAAACACATGCCTGGAGTGTTGCCTTGGCTCATTCACGTATGTTTGAGTTATCTTTAAAACTTAGACGGCAGCCATTTTAGGTGTAGCTATGCCTCAGTCCTCCTAGGAACGCCCCCACCTCCTGGAGACGCCTCTGGACCTTTTGTCACCAGCCAAGCCACCAACCACTGCTCCTCAGCTCAGCAGAGCCCCCTCCCCGCATGTCAAGCGCAGATGTAAACAGTCATCATCATGGAGGATTAGCTTCACGTGTTGTAAACACATGAGACTTTTACAAAGACACACATCAGTGTTTCTGTTACCTCAACACCCGTGACAAGAAAACTTATTTCCATGACGGGATCTGCGCTGGGAATGCGTTTGGGCCTTGATGATGCCCTGATAGCATTCCCTCCGGAGAAAGCTAATATTACAAGCTAAAGCTCCAGTCATGACGTGAAAACGAGAAATATGCACAATAAAGTCAATAAAACCACCATCTACATAAAGAACTGTTTAACAATGATCACACACTGAGACGGATTGTTGATTTTGAAGTTTATTGCTCACATTTAATCTACAGTGGGGTCGTACAGTGGTTTTCTCCTGGGGTTATCTCGAATAATTGTCCACCTGCACAGATAATGTCCCTGGGGAGATCCTGGTGTAGACCAGTTAAAGATCCATAGGGCATGGCAGTAACAAAGAGTGACTAGATAGCCTCCAAGCAGCAGGTATTTTTGAGGCAAGAGCTCCTTCGGTGTGGACACAGAGCCTATGAACTCTCAAAGGTTCGTCTCCAAAGTCACTTTCCGAGTCAGACGCAGAATCAAATCATATCCTGGGTGGCCATTGTTCACAAAGTGATAAAGCTAGCTCCTTTCCAACAGTAAAATTAAAACGCAGCGAAAATCGATCGTAGTTTCAACATGTGAAGGAGAGAATGTATGTAGCAGTGGTTAGTTGTGATGAGCACAATACAGCTGCTGAAGGGGGCGTGTGGAAAGGGTCGGGGCTTCTTAAAGAGACAGAGGCCTATTTCAAGACGTTCGCTACAGCCATTTTGCGAGAGCAAATTTATTCAAGGCAGTTATTTTAATTTACTGCATTTACAGACAAACATAAGTTTGGATCATCATTGTAGTATGTTATAGACTGGTACTATGTGACTGAAAAAAACATAATACCCCCTCTTTAAACACTCAATGCACCTGTACATCTGGAAATACACTCACGCTGATGTTCTATGTCAAATAGTTGTTGTCTTTATCATAGTTTAAATTTAATCTTGTTACGCATGCCATTATAGTCTTATAGCCTTATAGGTTAAAGTCTTTATAGTTTATTATTTATCTTAAGTTATATGTTATTTGTTTTTGTTTCCTGTTGCACGATCAACCTGAAAAAAAAAAATCCTAGTTGTGAACCTTCACAACTATGGCAATAAAACCAATTCTGATTCTGATGCACATTTATTTAGTTTTAGTTTAAGTCAAGGTTTAGTCAAATAAGGATTTGTATGTCTGTTTCTGGCTGGAAAACATTTCAGTTCGATTTAAAAATGCTACATTATTGTATTCAAACATATTTACATGAACAAAGCACTCTCTCCTGTGGCTGTGTATTTCAATGATATGAGGCTCTTTAAAATTCTGTCACTGGAAGTTCAGATAGTTTTAGTTCCTTCTTTTCATTTTTATGTAGTCGTTAGGAGTTGAAGAAAATCTCTGGTGATTGTATTCACAGTTTTGTCATCATTAACTACTTTTCATTTAGCTTTAGTCAGCAAAAATGAAATTAAGAAATATTTAGGGACTGAAAACAAAACTTTACAAACAACAATGTCTAAATAGAGCAGCAGATGGAGAAAGTCTCCTATACCACAGCTTTAAAGATACCATAAAGCTGTATACTGGCGCTGACCCTCATAGACAATGCAAACATGCCAATTTCACCAGTCTAGCCACAGTTACATAACAGTCTATTAGCGGCTCCATTACCCAGCATGCACCTGTGTGCACTCTGACTTCAGCAGGACTGTGTTTTCTCTAGATAGATAAAGCCTGTTGGCCGACAGTGTGAACAGCTATTGCATCATTACCACATGTGGCAGATGGTAGGGACAGTGTGGATGTCCGATCAGATCGTCAGCATCATCATGGAGTCATTTCTTTGCTAAATCTGGAATCTTCCCCAGTCTGCACTCCACACATGGATGTGTGTGCCCTAATCCAACTGTTATCTTCTTGACATGTTTGGCATATTTTAAAAACATCAAGTGTCCATTTTAAATTACACTAACCTTCTCTACTCTATTCTCTGAAAATATTATTGTGTTCTTATTATTATCTTATGTATGATTTGAAATACTGGTTCTCAACTGGTGCTGGTTTGGCATCCGCATATCGTGATCCGACTTGAAGAGAGTGTAAACTGTCAGAAGATAAAAGTTGGAGAATGACCGCATGATCAAATATTATGTCTAGCTATAAATGAAGGATTGTGCACATACTGTGTAGTTAGAGAGTAACACTCAGCTAACAGTGCAGCACCGACGCCCTCTAATGGATCATCAACAACATACACGTTTCAGGTCATCAACCGTTATTATCGAGTCATGCCTGGATGTAACTGTTCTGATGTGGTGCTGCTGCAGCTGGTCAGGTCTAGGTTCAGCAACACTATGAGCCCAAAGGATGAGATCAGCCGACGACCTGAACATCCTGAATGACCAGGTTATTCCATCAATGGATTTAGTTTAGTTAATTTCACAATTTCACACACAGAATCAGGGATTTAACTTACATACTACATAGTGAAAAATGGACACTCAAAGCGCTTCAAGCTCAAGCACAGAGGGTCATCACACCATCACCCTGAGCAACCAAAACGAGCTCCCGCTGAGACCTCCTGTCTCCTCACGGACATCTGTGAGGAGACAGGAGAGTAGATCTTTGAGGGGGCAGATTGACTGGCATCCCTGCATAGCTACAGCACGGGCAACTTTCCAACAACCGCCCATATTAACCTCTTAACCCCCACCTGAACCGAGCACATTTTCCCCAATTTGGCTTTACCCCAATCCAAAAGAGCAACAAAAATGTGACAGAAAAGTGACAAAAACTAAAAAAGTGGCAAAAATTTGATGAAACAAACGTGAAAAAGTGACGACAACACAAGGAAAAGATTAGTTAATATCAGTTTTCCTAGGCCTTAGCTTTCAAATGAGGCGTTACTCTGGCCTATAGGCTGTAACTCCAGTCAAGATGCTTTTGGATTTGGGTAAAGTTGAACTGAGAAAATGTACTCGGTTAAGGCGGGGGGTAAGAGGTTGATCCATTTTATAAATATACTGCCATTTTCCTTTGGCCATCAACCAGAGTTGGGGAGAGTAGACAAAATATTTACTCAAAGGTAGCATTACTTTGAAATCTTTTCACTCAAGCACAAGTAAAAAGTAGAGACCCAAACAATTACTCATGGAGAAGTAAAAACTGTACTGTATGATAAAACTACTCTACACTGCGTTCCAAATTATTATGCAAATTATATTTTTCTAAGATTTTCTAAATTAACAACCCAAATGTCAATCAGTGTAATTTTCAAGCCTTTACCTGTTAGAGGATAATATATATGTGATTGAAAAAAAACTCCCAGTGATAACAGTATTTTTTTCCAAAATAAATAGTAAACAACTCAAAATCTACTGTTCCAAATTATTATGCAACTCCTAGTTTCATTACATTTTAACTGAAAATGATCATTTGTTGAATTTGCAGCATTACGAGGTCATATTCACTGAAAAGCTTTTTCAATCAAAAACATCTTAACAGGTCAAATTACATTTTAATATAGGACCCTTATTTGAGCAGCTTCAAAATTCTGAAATCCATTAAACTTGTGAGTTTTTGGAGAGTTTCTGCTTGGATTTCTTTGCAGGATGTCAGAATAGCCTCCCAGAGCTGCTGTTTGGATGAAAACTGCCTCCCACCCTCAGATGTTTTGCACTAGGATGCTCCAGAGGTTCTCAATAGGGTTGAGGTCAGGGTAGGACGGGGTCCACATCATAAGTTTCTCTTCTTTTATGCCCATAGCAGCCAATGATGCAGAGGTATTCTTTACAGCATGACATGGTGCGTTGTCATGCATGAAGATGATATTGTTTGGGAAAGCACGGTCTTCTTTTTGTACCATAGAAGAAAGTGGTCAGTCAGAAACTCAGCTGACGTCACAGCCTTGTTGGGACATAGTGGCCATTCACCAACCATCCACTACTCCATCCATCTGACCATCCAGGGTTACACGGCACTCATCAGTGAACAAGACTGTTTGAAAATGAGTCTTCATGTATTTCCACTGCAGCCGTTTCTGCTCGTCAGCATTAATTTAACACATTAATTTAACAGGCCGGATAAAAGGTTTATGCACAACTGCAGCCTCTGGAGGTCCTACACCTTGATGTTCGGGAGACTCCAGAGGCACCAGCAGCTTCAAATACCTGTTTGCTGCTTTGTAGCAGCTGTTCTCTTAATCTGATGTATTTGTCTGGCAGAAACCGTCTTCATTGTGCCTTTATCTGCACAAACCTGTGTGTGCTCTGAATCAGCCACAAATCTCTTAACAGTACGATGATTAAGCTTAATCTTTCATGTAATATCGAAGGTTTTCATACCTAGTCCAAGGCATTCAACTATTTCACACTTTTCATCAGCAGAGATCCTTTTTTTTCCCCATATTGCTTGAAAACGGTGGTCTGCTTAATAATGTGGAACGTCCTTTTCAGTAGTTTTTCCTTTAACTGGGCTTAACCTGACAACTAATCATCACAGGCGTCTGAGATTAATGTCAGTGATTCAAAGAGCCCTGAGACACAAAACCATCCATGAGTTTCATTGAAAAACTTGATTTTGTTTTTTACCTTTATGGCACTGAAACACAATTTGCATAATCATTTGGAATGCAGTGTAAGCAGTACAAATTCTTCCAAAGGTTACTCAAGTACCTGGGTACCTTCCGCCTCTGCCACCAACCAATACTCATGTGACTATTTTGGTCAGGCAGGGCATTATTTTCTATGTTGAATTGGGTAAAGAGGATCTATGTTGAGAAACCATTTTATCTTGCACTTACTCATTGCTGATAAACAATATTGTAGATAAAAAATCATGTACCAACAGGTTGTTATTGAGGATGATGTGATTGAAACAAGGCCCTCTTCACCATCCCATGTGGCCATTACCGGAGTTAGGAATTGAGATTGGGTTGCTCATCTTATAACCATGATTAATTTAGATTCAAATTAATTACCCAGGCGACTTTTATACACCTCTGTAGGTCATATTGTTCTCACAAACACATTTTCTAAGCACTGTGAAATTATGCCGGAGCAGAGCCTAATTCCGTGCGACTGCAGTGGAGCCAAGAGAGGGACATGTCGGCAGCTCATATGAACTCAAACAGACAAGTGTCACTAAATATAGAGCTTTGCATGTTTTATTTATTACATTCAGCTCTGACACATTAATCTCCTCGTGTTCAGAGGCGGAGAGAGACGCACAGATCTAAATTACAGGGTTAGCTGGTATCACAGGAATAAGACCTCATGGAGACAGGGTATTTTGTTGATTGTGCTTACATTCTTAGACTTGGTTAACCTGTTTTCTGCCGGGTTAGGGTTAGCAATTATCCAAATCTCACAGCGTATTGACTGAAGAGCTTACAGCCTATATGCCAGTGTGACACCTCATTTTAAAGCCAAGACGTTCTAGTTCCACATCTCCACTTCAGTAACTCCCACAGACTCCAAACTTTACAGGCTTGGACTTAACAATATTTAAGGTTTTATTCACAGGGATTTTTTTATATCTAATTCCTGCTTGATTTATTGCGCTTTGAACCCCCAAAAAACGAATGAAGAATGAATTTGACACAGACCTTTTCACTAATAAATAGCTCAAATACTAAAAAACGTGCTATTGTTGAGGTCACGTTAACGCTATTATGGTCAACAGCTGAACTAATGGAAGCTGACCATCGCGCTTGGAGCAATGCTGTCCTTGCGCCAGGCACACAATCTGGCCGCATATGTCTTATTTTGTATGGCAGTAATACATCAATAGTTTAAATTGATATCTGAATGATCTTTTTGCCCATTCACCGGCAGCGTCTCGCCTAATGCGATTTTGATTGGATTGTGATACAGCCCAAAAACACGTCCCTTACTGATCTTCCCTGTTTATTCATTCAGTGTTGGAAACGTTGTTGATGTTACTTGTATTTTTGCGCGTTTGTCTTGTGCAGTGAGGCAGACAGAGTTTGAGACTGTCAGGTCAGACTTAGCAGAAGATTTAGCGGCCGCCGAGAGGAAATCATATCTGCTGACATTATCATTGTAATCTTCCTCTCTCCCGGCTCCTGTCTGCTCTCATAATGGAAGTTTTGTGCAGACTTCAGCTGAGCACCGTGTCTATCTCAAAGCTCAGCGTGATAAAACCCAGTCAGGGCTCCCACGTAATGCCTTTTGACAGATAAAACCTTTTTTTTTTTTTATCATGTTTGAAGGAAATAAACAGAGAATACTGCGGTGACATTTTTGCCACTAAGCGATGTGTGTTTTGACAAGTCCGCGGCATTTGAGTTCTTGGAGATTTTCCTGAGGAGTAAACACTGTAGGGGCTTATGGCGAAGTGGGGGCGCTCTGAAGGTCAGGTTTTTTAAATCTCTTGGTTCATCCCTGAAGGCGACGAGGGGAGAATATTACATTTAGATTTCAATTGGAAACTTTTGCTGTAGATTACCAACAAATATAAGCGGAAAAAAGTACTTCTTTCATTTTATCTAATAACAAAAGTTGATCATTGTATCTTTAAGAAACACGGCATTCAATATCATCTATACGCTGACAACTGCCAAATTTACATACCACGATGCTCTTCCAGCCCTTGATTTCCTCAAGTTTAGTGACGTCAGGCTTGGTGGCCCATAACTTTCTGAGTCTTAATAAGGGTAAAACTGAGGTCATCGTGTTCAGAAACAGTGACCTCTTTTGGATTTGGGTTCTTTAAAGGAACAGGCCACCGTTTTTACATACTGAGATATGTTCTTACCTGAGCTTAGACGAGTTCATTTGTACCTGTCTGGTCTCCACGTGTGCCTTATGTAACGTAAACACAGCACAGACGGCGTTAGCATTTAGCCTCTCTCTTCTCCTCTATAGCTCCAAACGAGGTGAAGATAGAAGCTACCAAACTCTTCACGTTTTCGCCATTTAAATAATATGGTATACTCCTGCTATTACTATGCCTTACAATATAGTTCCCCTTTTTATCAGTTTAGAAAATCCACATTGTTTAATTTTGTGTAATTATACTTTATGGTGTAACACTTCACGTAACCATATTTAAATAGGGAAAACGTGGAAGAGTTTGGTAGCTTCTATCTTCACCTCGTTTGGAGCTATAGAGGAGAAGAGAGAGGCTAAATGCTAACGCCGTCTGTGCTGTGTTTACTTACAGAAGGCACACGTGAAGACCAGACAGGTACAAATGAACTCGTCTAAGCTCAGGTAAGAACATATCTCAGTATGTAAAAACGGTGGCCTATTCCTTTAATTTCTTGTGTTAAACCTTGGTCACCAACCTTGGCGTCACTATTGACAATGATTTTAAACTAGACAAGCAAGTAAATGTGGTTGTCATCTGGCTTATATCACCTCAGGGTTTTGTGCGAGGTGAAACTTTTTTTATCCCGAAAACGTTTGAGCAGGCCGTTCACGCTTTTATTTTTTCTAGACTTGACTACTGTAATGCACTTTACACTGGAATCAGTCACTTTGCACTTTCCCGCTTACAGATAATGCGTCGTTTAACTGGGACCCAAAAACACGAGCACATCACCCCGATTTTAGCATCTCTGCACTGGCTCCCGCTCCGTTTTAGAGTTGATTTTAAAATTCTACTATTGTTTTTAAACATTTGAATGGACTGGCCCCTCAATATATCACGGACCTCATTCAAATTTACAAACCAGCGCGTACACTGAGGTCTGAGGGCCAGCTCCAGCTCGTGGTTCCTAAGACGAACCGTAAAACTCGAGGGCCTTCTCAGTTGTTGGCCCTAAGCTGTGGAACGCTCTGCCCCTCCACGTCCGCACGGCCCCCCCAGTGGAGTGTTTTAAGTCTCATCTTAAAATCCACTTTTATTCTTTGGCTTTTAACACTGCGTGGGTTGTGTAGCCCTCTGTGTCCTTTTTAATTTGATTTATTTTTTATCCTAGCCTTTTATTGATTTATGTCAGGTTTTTATTTATTTAATTTGACCCGTTTTTATTGTTTTTACGTGTTTTTTACATTTTTATTGTTTACATTGTACCTTGTTTGTGCAGCACTTTAGAAACTTTCTTAGTTGTTGAAATGTGCTATATAAATAAAGTTGGAATGGATTTGCCGTTTGAACTTATAATAAACGTATATACGATAACCTGATTTTTTTAAATAGTAAACAATGAAAGAGGGGACCTTGAATTTAAACTGTTAGTTGTGGTCCAAAGTCATTCTTAACTTTCCGAAAATATTTGTAGCATCTTCACAGGGACAGAGTTTATAGGCACTTTTCACAACTTCAGGGTCACTTCCACAGAAATGGATAGAAATGTTTTAACTGGATGCACAGTGTTGATCCAAATGTCTGAGTTCACACTGTACTAAAGGAGGACAAAACATGTTCTGTTCCATTGCTAGAGAAAAAAAAAATCCCGTACAGTGCCTTTAAAGAGCTTCAGCTTCAGCTTGAGCTTTTTGCAAGTATTTGGCAAAAATGTCAAACACATCTTTATTACAGTCTTGGTTAGAAAATAAAATACTGATCCAAAACAGCAGAAACTAAATATCCTGTGGATCCTCCATGTGAGTGACCATAAGCCCTCCCACTCCCCTTTGCTGTGCTGCTGTTTCAAATAAGAGGGGGAGAAAAGGGGGAAATACACCCCTTGGCGCGTGTGCTTAGTGAAGCTACGGCGAGTGTTTTCACTTCGCGATGAGAGGATGAAGCGTAACATGAAATGGAGAGGTGAGGAAAGCATTTCCTGGATACAGAGAAAGACTATGGACAAGAACTGGAGGCAGGCGCTCTTGGTAAAACTCTAGCGGGCTGGGTTTATTCTTTTGAGTAAACTCCACATCAAATGTAACGTTTTTTCCCCAAAAGAAGTGAGTTGTTAAGTTTGGGTTCGAGCCCACACTACACATAACCTTTACCTGATCATTTCAGCACTCAAACTGCCGGTATGTAAAGCCTGTAAAGCAGCCATTGTGATGTTTCTGTGGGGCAGTAAAAGTCATTCAACAAACGGTGCCAAAATAAGGGCAATACACTGATTCCAACAGGCATTAAATCTCGATGTCATCACCTCCAACCTGCTCATTAGCAATCTGACTTCCAAGTCGTATGGACAACAGAAACATCAGGCTAAATAGAACAGACTGTGACCTGTTCTCCGGCCCGTCCCTGCACTCCAGTGCCAGTTTATCTTGGATCAGATTCAAGATGGAGGAGAGCGTTCGACCTCCGCACAGAGGGTAACTCTTCATCACTCAGCGGCGCGAGGTGCATGCCAAAACGATCGCTTTAGACGGGGACAGCAAGGGCAGCGCGCTCCAAAACAAGTACTTAGGAAAGTTTAATGTTTCCAGAATACAAACCTGAAAGGACATGACATGGACAGTGCATTGTGGGTAAACTGGTGAGTCAGTAAGTGCAAGGATGGGTATGTGCACATTACTTGAGTAACTTGTTCAGTGACAGTCGCTCCAGCGATAGAACAGGTGTCTCACTGTTGTGGCTACGCTATCTGCTAACCACAAGTTGTGAGTGCCGGTACTTCCTACTAGGGCCGACTGATATGGATTTTTGGTGTCCAACACCGATACCGATATGAACGGGGTTGGCATGGCCAATGTATATGCCCATATATTAAGTGATTTAATTTTATTAGTAGTTTAAGGTCTCAATCATAGAAATATAGAAATATAACTATTAGAGGTCGACCGGTAGGCCTGCCGCAATAATTACTATATCGACTTATCGCTCGATAAATATAAAAAATGGAGGATAATATTTTTAGTCTCGATAAATGCACGTGCTGTGTGTGGTTAAAATAAATACAGAAACATGAACCCTATCACAGCGCTGTGTGAGCGGAGCGTCCATCCAACCCGTCTCCCTGTGCTTAAAGACAGCACTGAAGCACATCAGCCATATCCCGCATGTATCCAGATCATTTATAGATCAGCGCTGCTTTTGGAGCGGCGGGGTGTAAACAAAGTGCTGCGCTACTACGGAGCTTTGCTGATTCTGACACTTTCTGTGAACTTTATCGCGGAAGTCGAGGGACTCATGTGAAAACACTTGGAGTTCCAGCCAAAAGAAGCATCACAGAGAGAATAACAACATTAATGCGACTGCAGGTTTGTCCAACGTGAGAACGAAACAAAACCACCGCCCAGTCAGTGTATCAAAGCTAATCAGCGCTACTGTTAGCGAGAGGAACCCGAGCGCTTTAGCCACTATCCAAATACAAGCGCGATAGTCCTGAGAACATTACTCAGTGCTTAGGTCTATGTTACTGTTCAAAAGCCAGAGAAATGCTGCAGCGGTTTGACAAAGAGTCAACAAGTTTCCCAAAAAAGCTGCTTCACTCCAACAGCCGTGTGTGCAGGAAGAGAAAAGGAAAAAACTAAACATATCTCTCTTTTCTCTACTTTTGCAGTAATACAGTATTATCTAATTCCATATATTTAATATACATCTTATTCTAACCAGGTTTAATTTAACACAGAATTTAGTTTTTGTCAAGAAATATTTAACCAGAATAATGTAGATGAAATATCAATATTATTGTTATTGGGATATATTTAAGATGATACTGTATATTGACTTTTATTTTTTATAAATACATATCATGACAGGCCTAGTTTAAACACAGAACCTGGTGAGAGAGTAAGTTATGTTAAAAGGTTGAGAAGCACAGATGGATACAGTGTCCTAGAATATATCAACCCTTCTAGTTTGCACTTTGTTTGGTATAAGGTGTTAATATTGAATGTCAAAAGTTCAATACATTTCAATTAAAATAGTTGCTTACAGTATTTGCATTATACTCAATATTATCGTTTATCGCAATATTCTCTGGGACGATATATCGTCCTCAAATTTTTTATATCGTGGCAGGCCTATCGACTGGGTTTTACTAAGGCCCATGCTGATATGCACTGCTGATATTTTTAGCCATATCTTTAATAATGGCTGGTCTATAATCCTGAGTATGATGTTTCTTAAACGTGCCAGTGTTGAACTGTGACAGCAGGGGGCGCAGTATGAGGGGCATAGGGAAGTCTATCATTTTCGGTCCTGGAGATATTGACCTTTTTATCGGCCAATAGCCGATATTGGAAAAAACATATATCGGCCGGCCGATATATCGAATGGCCGATATTTCCTGTCCTTATTCATATCATGCCACTTTCATATCATACCACTGTGTGTTAAGAACTTGACATAGGATCTACGTAAATACTTCAGCATAGGAGACGTTTATAAAAGTCGTCATATTTGTATTAAGTCTAAGTTACAGCTAAAACACAGCTAAATGAAATGAAAACTGTAGACAAGACACTCCAACTACAGAAGATGACTCAAGAACTTTCATTGTAGACAAGACAATCGTTTCAATGTTGATTGTTAATGTTGGCCTTTAGCTTCCAGATTCCAGAGTATGGGGGCTTTAACCTGAAAGCACAGGTTTTTAAACGGGTCTTTGGGACATTTAGGAAACTATGATCTAAAGATGGAAGGGTGCACCATGCAAGGTGCGAAAGTACTGGAAACCAATGGAGAATAAAAACTTACTACAAACCAAGTATGTGGAGTGAAAGAATAATGATTACAGTGCAGAGATTTCAAATGCTATACAACCATCTCAGCCCTGATCATTAATGAGAGCCAATGAGGGAAGCACATCTCCATATCTGCACACAGCAGCGGGAGGATCTGCTCATAAAGTATGTACATCGCACTCCAGCACTTTACTGTCAAACTAATACTCAAGGCTTCAAATGGGAAATGTGGTGATGCAAGTGCCCGATGCAACACTTTGGGACACCTGAGCTCACTGACAGTTTATAAAATCAGCTGTTTAAGTCAAAAAACATAAAGTACCAAGGCTAAGTTGTCCAAAGGAAGTTTAAAAAGCCTAAATTAAGTGTGATATCTTTTAGCCTTTCAGTTGTATTTTCATGCACAGAAGGTGCTGCTATTTCTTCGGTGAAAAACTCCTCTCCGGATGCAGAACGTCTGGTGATTCCTTGTGTTTAGCTGTAGGCGCTTTGGGTCTGTTAGAGTCAGATAATAAATCACAAGTTGGTGCAAAAGCAGAGGAACTCAGTGTGCAGAAAAACATGTTGGAGGCACAATTCATACTGCATTCATAACTTCCAAGCTTTCGATTGACACGTTCTGCCAAAATGTGCCAGAAAAAGATTGGTAATGATTGAAAAGGTGCACGGAAAAGAAGCCGAAACCAAATTCAATCCGTCACCAGTGTTGGGGAGTAACGGATTATGTGAACCCAATCAGCAGTGCATCAGCTCCTGAAGACTGAGGATTTGTCTTTCCTCCCAAAATAAAACTCCTCTTTGTAGTTCATGCATGCTCTTCTTCCTGTGTGCCACGGCAAAACTAAATGTTAACCAAAATATACAGCTCATGTACATCTGAAGAACATGCAAACTTCACACAGAAAAGCAGCACACGACCTTGACAGAGAATAGAACCCTCTGCACCATCATGTTACCATGGTTCCTTATTTGAGCCAACCTTCAACCAGGGCATCAGGGCAAACGTCAGGAGCAGTGGCTGAAACGCCCAAAGGAAACCCACCAAGACACAGGGAGAACGAACAATCTTCACGTATATGCAGTATTTCCAAGTAGCAGTCTACTCTTTATTACTTCTGTTTCCATTGCAAAGAGCACATTACTGAGTGGTCCAGCAGAGAAAACAGGGTACACCTCTGCGTTACACATACAGTATCTCAACTAAAATAAAGCCAGGAGGAAATCATTCAGAAGTGCCAAGCTAGAACCTGAGGAAAGAAGCAGCTGATAGACTGAAACTAAAACTATGAATCAGAATCAACTTGAAATGTGTTTGAGGCACAAGGTACAGTAGGTGCAATAAAACACAGAATATAAAAATACAAATAGACAAATAAAAAGTACAATACATATTTATCATAGTCATAAGGCCATGTGACTATTTGACTTAGAAATGGCTGCCGGTGGTGTGAAACAGGATGCTATCAGCGGCTAATTTGTAAAATCATCTCTTACAACCGCAGTATGATGTGAAGTAGTACATGAGTTACGAGACCAGGACTAGTAGCTCACGTATACAACATGCATGTTTCAGAGGGCTCTCTCCTCTGACAATTCAGAGATCAACAGTCTTTTCACGTCACGTTAGTTCGAGCGTTGCTCGCTTTACGCCCTGATCGGCAAGCCAGCACCAAATCAAAATGCAACAAAACAGGGTAAGAGACAATGAGGCATATTTAGTGATACTGTGCCGTCTACTTGTACCACTGCTACTTCTACAATATTATAGCAAATACACAAAGTATTCTGAAAATGTCAACTTAAATTCATTATAATTATCAAGTCTATTTACAATGTAATTGTTTGCACATTTCCTGTCTATCCTGCACACCCTGAGTGTTTTGAGAGCTGAATTGTAACAAGTGAATTTCTCCATTGTGAGATTAATAAAGGCGTATCTTATCTTAGCTTTTATCAAGTCTACTGACTGATATAATTCAGTCGTTATTCTTCAAACCTTTAGCTCTGTGACTACACTCAAACCGCAAACTAATATCTTCATACTTTATAGTAGGTCAACACTGAGATGAACATGAAAACCATGGAGACAAGAGCATCAATCTGCACACATCTGCAAAGTGTAGAATGCACGATCGTAACCCAGCACAGCAGAGTGCAAGCTTAAGCCGAACTCGGTGCAGGTGAGTGGGTTTACTCACGACTCCTGTCCCCCTTCCACTTCCAGCTCTTCAGCCTGCCTCCGCTGCTCTCCCCCGGGGCACACTCGCCTCTCGACACCCCCTCCGACAGGACCACCAGGAGCACCATCATCACCGCTGTCTGGACACCCCCCAGACTGCCCCCGACCCCCTGTCTGCCGCTGGACATCCCAACCAGCCTGGGACCCTGGCTGGGGGCTACACAGCAGGACATATGAGGGCTCGTGGAAGCAATGACTTGAGCTCGGACATCTTTGGTACTGATGAGATGAGCTATGTCATGTGTATCCTTTCTGGTGGATTTAGAAGTTCTAGTTCCGATCTAAACTTGTGGAAAAAAATATTCAACTCAAGTTCTTGTGTGTATTCTGACAAACTCTGTCCACTTTCCCCAGTAATCAGATCATCATAAATGTTTCTTCTTCTTCTTCTTTATTATTATTCAAAGGTTATTCAAAAATTGAAAATGCAGCCCGAAAACAGATGGCACATCCAAATTATCTGAGGGCTTTGCAAATACTTAAAGTTCTTTTGATACCCAGGCACAATTTCTTCTTTAAATATTATAATTCATGCTCTGTACTTCACCATTTACTTCACCATAAAACGGCCAAATTGTGAGTGAAAAATATCCAGCTTCTTGACAGCTTGGCATCACAGCCAAACACTGATGACACCACAAACGTATCGTCCTTCAAATTGTTGCATTGATAAATTTCCAATGTAAAATTACAAGAAAATTGTAATTTCCCCCCAAAGAAATTCACCAGAAATCTTGAAGGTTTGGAGTCTGTTTTTCATTTATGTTAATCTTTTTTATATCTTGTTTTAAACTCTTGAATCCTTGAGATTGCAAATGGCAGCTTGTTAATGTTCTCTTAAATTCCATTCATTTCAAATTCTTGACAGCTTTACATTGCAGCGATAAAGAGATTGTCCTATGTCTTTTGAAGATTAATTGCAACAGAACAATCCAAAAATCTGTTTTTTTTATCTGTTCAAAATAGTTCCCGAAAGTGAAGGAATTCCTTAGAGAAATCCAAAGTCCTTGCGCCAAGCGATATTCCCAAGTAGATCATAGGCACCGGTGCAGCTTGTCACTCCTCGCCCTGCGCACGGAATCCGAAGTGTCCTGCAGTCAAAAGAATGGGACCTGCGATTGCATCCTTCCCCCCTCCTTCGCTTCCTACCTCCTCCCGTCTCCCACCCTCCGGCCGGCACTTAGCGCCGAGCACACGGGGCCAAACGAAAACAAGAAATAAATCACAGGGATGAGCACGCGGCAGGCAGCCTGGACTTCCTGAACGGAGTGGAGAGTGTGTGAGAGCGAGAGAGATGTGAGGGCTGTGACTGAGCATGCCTCGCAAACAGTGGACACGTAAACTCACTTTTGTGCAAATCTGCATTGATATGCTGTTTGTAACTTAAGTGGAGAAACCAACACATTGTCCTATCTTCACAATGCGCTGTTTAAAGAGTTCTGCCCTGATTTAATGTTTCTCCAAAGATTTATATGGGAAATTGTGAATTCAAAGACAATTTTCTTATGACAACATGAGTAGCACCTACATACACTACATTTTCTTGTCTTATACTTCACTATATTTTCAAGATTTTTTTTCCAGAAGTATATTTCAATCCCTTCATTCTCAAGCTTGATTTATTCATCTTTGAACCCCAAAAGCAAGGCAAAGTTTGAATTGTTTTCAGATTTTTTCCCCATAAAAACTAGTTGATTCAAATAATGCATAGACATGTAGGAAATAAAGATTGCAGCCCTCCACCAGAAGAAGACAAAATGACCAAAGTGAACGGGATTACTCAAACTATGAAATAGTAGAAATAGTACAGCAGTTATGTTTTGGATGAGAGAACACCTAATAAATGTTGATTTGTGTTTGTATTAACACGATGCAAACAGATAGATGCTTTGTTTGAAGGTTGTAATGTTAAAACCAAGAGTTTCTGTCTGTTTCAGAAGGAGACAACATATAATGCATAAATTAAGCGAAATCATCCCGGATAGTTTTTCGAAGCGGAAACACTATGGCTAAAACGCTCAAAAAGTCGATTTAGAGTGTGTCTTGGCAGCCTTCAGATTTACAAAAATCATTCCAGTAGCAGCATGTGTGGAGACCAGTTTGACAGCATGCTAATGTGCCTGTAAAAGTCACTCTGTCATTTCCCCAAAGTCATAACGGCAAAAACGGTTTGTCGGCTTTGAACTGTAGCATCAAACAGTAAGGTTGCGCAATGACTTTCATCGTAATAAGATGAAGGAGGTGCATGCACAAAAACTTTGAAATACATTTTTATCCTTAACATCAAAGCTCTACATACCTTATACTGTTCTCTGATTTTGCCATATTTACATTATTGCACTGTGGTATGGGATAGTACTTACAAAAACACATTTAAACCAATAGTAATGCTGCAAAAAAGAGCTATCCGAGTAATTCATAACGTTGGGTTTTTGAACCACACAAACTCATTATTTTTAAAATCAAAGATCATGAAGTTTTGTGACATTGTTGAGTTCCAAACTGTACAGATGTTATACAAAGCAAGATACAAACTGTTACCAGGCCAAACGTACGTAGAACGTACTGGTCCTTATGAATTACGTGATGAATTAAACTTTAGGATTCAGAAACATAAGCAGAACAGAAGCACAACTTTGAAAAGTTTTAGTCCAACAGTTAATGGTGTACAATTGTGGAATAAAATGGAGATGGAGATGAACATCAACCTGTTCAAATATAAATTCAAGCAAAAGATTTTTGCAAAGCATAGAGAAGAAGAAATGAGTTGCCACTAGGGGGCAATAGGATCAAATTGCTTTTTATTAATTAAGGAAGAGTGTTGTTGCTCTCAACGGGTGTCATTCTATTGCTCAAAATTACAAATAGAGAATTAGGGTAGGCGAGCTATGGATCTGTTGAGAGGGACCCTCCCAACGGGCTCGAAGTAAGTAAGTAAGTAAGTGCTTTATTGTCATTGTACAGTGTACAACAAAATAGTGTTCAGGTGTTAGTCCTGAGCTGCTGCGGCTGAGCCACGCTGCCACTGTGTCAACCTGACCCGCATGACCTTGGAGGTCAGCTGGCTGGCTGCCCTCTGTCTCCTATGATCCTCTGAAATGGTGCACCGCCTCCTGGGTTTGTCCCTGTTTCAGAGCGTGGTGTCCTGCACTGGTCAGCTCCACCTCCTCCTTCCTCTTCCTCCCTCCGCTTCACAACAGTCTTTCACCATCTCTCATTTGTCCTTTTTTGTTTCCTGTAGCTCCTCTTGTGACGCCTCCACTGTGCTGCAGCTGTGGGGGCTCTTGGTGCCTCTTCAGTGTCTCAGAAGAAGAAATGTGTAGGTCTCAAATGGGTTTAGCTGATAAACTTGCATTTTTTGAAACCTTTTCTTTTAACGCACCACACAACATAGGAACATCATCTACAACATCAGCTAGTTAGGGCAGCTGGGTAGGGGTTTGTTGATGAGGAGCTACTGCCTCTACCGCTCTACACCTGGCTTTTTTTAACGCACTACACTGTGTAGGGCTTACATAATAAATGTACATAATAATATTCATGGAGTATAATATTAATGTGTCTTTTTAACATAAAACTAGTGACTTTTGGTAATGCTAAAAATGTTAGACATGGTAACCATCTGAAAGAAATGTAATGAACGCCTTTTGTTACTTGCTTTGTACTAGACTTTGTACATGAAACAACACGGTTGTTGTAATTGTGCTTCTTCGTAATTAGTTGTTACGTAATCAGTATTGCTCCGTTTTGGGGTATGTATACAGTGCATACGTTCAGTCATGTAAAGCCATAATGTAAGTACCATCTTGTAAATGGTCATTTACTGCGGGTGTGTATGGTCTATTTTGTTTTGCTGTTGTTTCCTTGTTGCTGTTTTGTT
Source organism: Neogobius melanostomus (assembly GCA_007210695.1). NCBI lineage: Eukaryota > Metazoa > Chordata > Actinopteri > Gobiiformes > Gobiidae > Neogobius > Neogobius melanostomus. Next base: position 1,196,001 of record VHKM01000437.1, read on the forward strand.
CCTTTGTTGTTCCACTATGTTCTTGTGAAATGATGATTTTAATTGTATTGATTTTGGGGGTGGGGCTTATAAGCTCTTGCTTCGGCCCACTCCTTTTGAGCAGATGTTTGCTGCTCAAATAAACAAATAAACTAAACTAAACTATTTCTATAGGCACATTTTTAAATTGACATCTTTCAATTAATTTCTCCCCCTATTCACCTGCTGTCTCTAGCCTTAAAAGAATAGCTTGAGAAGTGATTAAAAGGTGGAGGTATTAAAAGAGGAAATATCGACTTCCTGGTTCGATTTGTACGACAGCTTCATAACAACAGAGACGACGCAGGTCGAAAGCTCTGTGACAACTAACAGTTGTTGATCATAAGGACAGAGCTGCAGACTCCTGAGGGCCAGTGTCTGGGCGTCTGCTGTGATTAATGGAGGTGAGAGAACAATAGCGGAGCGAGTGGGCAGCCTTGACGACAGCCCCGTAACAAATCTGAAATGTCGAGTTTCATTTGAGAATAAACAGGTGACTTTCGTGGATGAAGCATTTATAAAACAACATGCCGTGTATCGTGGTATAATAAGTTGTCCTTTGAGAACTATAATGCTCTTAACTGGATTAGCAAACTAAATCACTAAATCAATCACGTTTTAGTGGGACCTTTTCCAATGATTAAAAAGGCTACTCACGAAAGTAGGTATTCAATATTGATCAATAGACTTGATCTTTCAGGTCTCTTGCTTGACTTGATTTGAAGGAAGCAGTGTTGGTCTTCCAAGTACCACCGAGACAAGACCAAATCAGGACTAAACCAGGTCCAAAAAGGATGTAAAATCGATCTGAAGTGGAATAAATGATGGTTTAACAAGGTGTAAAGCAGTCTAAAAGTATAACATTGCAGATGACCCTGAGAACCACTTGAAGAAGCCCAAGTACCACCAGGTGTCCATATACCATAGTTCTGAAAACCACTATTCTAGCCATGTCTAGCCATTACAGTACATGACATAGTGGCATGTGGAATAGTTAGTACTGTTGCCTCTCATCAAAACAATGTGTTCAATTTGGTCCTGTCCGTTTGAACTCTGCATGTTTTCCCGGTGTCTGGGGGAGTTTGCTCTTGGGGGCTTTGGTGTCTCCCACTAACCGTAAACAAGCATATTAGGTTAATCCTCCACCTAGGTACTCCTGGCCATGAAGTTGGCTCTGGAGATGGCTCTTCACTACACTGCTCCTGAAAGGTTTCTCACAGTGGCACTGAAGGATGCACCAAATGCAGAAGACACATTTCCCTGTAGGGACTATGAGGTACATCTGCATTTGAACCAAGAAAAAAACAGACAAGACATCGAACCATGTAACCATAATGTACAATTATAGCCATTTTCACCATAGCGTTGGAATTTCACTTTATGTTTTACTACTCGGTTCGTATTAGAGCATTTTGCTTGATTCTGTCATGAGTTCTCCCCACAGCTCCAACTATTTGCTGAACATCTCTACCCACAACATACGTACCTGTAATGCCTTTTCATGTGGTAATGAAACTCATTGCAGCCCTGGCATATTTAGGAAAATATAAGAAAAGATAAGTCAAGAAATGTTTTTTTATGTGAAGAATCCATTTCCAGTTCATGCATATGTAAGACGATACTACGAGGCTATGCTGCATTTTTCAGCAACATGGCCCATTCCAGTCTGTCATCGATTACGTATTCCTCCCTCATAAAACCACAACAAAAGCCTGCTTTGTGATCAAACCTCTTCTGGCTTCTCAAATACAGCACCAGCCTGCCCGTATCCTTCCATTTGTCACACCCAGTCCATAACATAAGGCTGGCTACTTGGCGGAATTGTTTACTAAAATCCTTCAGAAGCGAAATAATCTCAACTTAAAACCACACTGCGGCACATTTCACAAAATACACAATAAAATAAATGTATTTAAAGGTGTTTATACAGCAAAAATCATATTATTTTACTGTGTGCTAATATCATAAACGTTTAGTTTTTCTACAAATTGTGGCAAAACCAGACCAAATCAGGACCAAAACAAGACTACATTCTGCACATTTGCCAGTTGAGTTACCAGGCTTTTTTGTTATGGGCAGTGTCTCCCCATACTGCAATAACAACGATTAGGCAATGTATTGGATAGTCTCGTCAAGTGATGGGAAATACGGCTCTTTATTAAAAGTCAAATAGGTTTAGACAGGGTTGGTTCAAAAGATTATCATTTTTTTGACGAGGCAGCCAGAAACATCAAGATGTCTGATCTTTGAAATGCACATTAAGCAAATTAAACTTTGCGCAACAATTAAGGGCAACTGCATTAGCAAGTTGTGTATTGTGCAATAACCTTTCAATTGTGGTTTCCGCTCTGCTTGTGGGCGGCTTTCTTGTCAAAAATTAGCAGAAAAAGATCTGGTTCGAAAAGCCGAGAACGTAACGTTATGTTATTAGCCTGTAGTTATTATGGTAATTCCATCCTATTACCATGCCATGAATGCAGTAAAGAAAAGTACAATCAGAAAAAGATCCAGCCCTCGTAACAGAGGGAACTTATTCAAAAGATCCGATCTGCTCATGAATGCCACATCCTTACTTTGCCCTGCCCATGAGAGCCTCTACTTTGTGCACACCCCTGGCACTATTTCAGTCCAGCCTCCTCAGCAGCTCTGCAGGAGGAGGAGGAGGAGGAGGGGGGGTAGGGTTACTGCGCTTGTGTCCTGCCCGGTCCGCGGTGTCAGGCGGAGGTGAGGCGGGTTAATGCGGGGTGTCAGCAGTCCTCCCCCTCTCCCCCTCTCAGGCTCCTGTCTCTGAATTGCCCTTCCTGACTGCAGAGTGGGAAGGGCGTGTTGTGGAGAGGCTAATGGGAAACACAGTGTAGCAGAGGGGCTAGTAAAGAGAGGCAGCGCGGGGAGGTCAGAGGGATAGTGGGAGTAAAGACCGGCTGTGTGGGTTTCAATATATCAGGTTTGGGAGGGAAGTGACGGGAGAGGAGTGGAGACAGACCGAAGTTTAGATTGAACCTTTATGCTGTAGATGAAAAACACCAACATTAAGAACCTCCAGTGTTCAGCCAATGAGAACCTTATACGAGTCAAGTCCCTTTATATTAATTTCCGTGGGGCTCATTTTGCTATGAAAAATCTGTCAAATCAGAGCTTGATTAGGCTATGTTCAATATGAAGGATAAAAAATGTTAAATGTTTATAATAAACTGACTTTATAATAAACTGACTTTAGGAAGCTTTATCCAGTATTATTATTTTATAAAATAATAATAGTTTTACAATGATGAAATACAGGCGCTAGAGCTGGTGAAGACTTGGGGCTCCTCCCGCTGGCAGCTGTGGGAATAACTTGTTCTTTCTGTTTGGATTCACGGCGTGGTTTACAGCTTCAGCTCGGCGTGATAAACACACTTTGAGCAGAACGTCTCAGAACAGATATAATGTTGGATGAGGGGTTTTAATAATAATGCAGAGGACAGTGTTGGGTTTTAACAATGACGCGATTGTATCCAGGAAGTATAGAACGCAGCGCTGACACCGTCGAAGAAGAAACAGCTAAATTAAACACCTGAGGATTACTCAAAACTGGGTGAATATACTACTCCAGATATGTCTCCTTAAAGGAGCATTATGCAACTTTTTATGCGGAAAAATGTTGATATTTATGTGTGTATTTGACCTTGTAGTGACCTAGTGGCTGTATGAATGGTCAGCACGGCACCTTTACTTTCCATTGCAGTTGTCTCTACAACGCTCCAGGATCAATTGTTTTGTAAGTTTTCTGATGAGAGGCTCCGTCAGCAGTGAAAACCTTCCAAACGACTATATTATGTTTTCTTATTTTTCAATTTTATATTTATCTATTTATTTATTTAATTGTCTTTTTTTGTTATTGTTGTTTCTTGTTTGTTTCTTCTTCCTAATGATAATTGTCTGTTTGATGTCAATCTTTAATGTTTAGCCTTCCTCATGTTCACTGCCCTATTCAGTTTACCTTTACCTCGACCTCGATTATTATTGTTTCTTTACTATTATTTGTTACTATCATAATTGTCCATGTTTTAATTCTTATTTGTTATGTTCAACCGATTATTATAATAGATCCATGTGTACAACCCAAGAATGACCCTAAGAATCAAATGTGTATCAATCTAATACCTTACCCTTGTGTATCCTTCCTTTGTCTCTGTGCTATTTGTAAGCTTTGTTTTATGTCAATAAAGGGAAAAAAAAGAAAACCTTCCAAACAATTGATCCTGGAGCGTCCTAGAGACCACTGCGATGGAAAGTAAAGGCGCCATGCTGACCACTCAAGGTTCAAGGTTCAACTTCATTTTTGTCCCGAAGGAAATTATAATTCAGCAAGTGTCCACACATGATAGAGTAAAACAACAATAGTGTGTAAACAAAGATCATACACTCATAGCCATCATCAGTCCGGCTCTGAAAAGCTGAGAGCCAATCAGCATAATATCAGACAATGGCCAACGCGCTGCATCCCAATGCCTCTTAACAACCACTGGGTCACTTTAAAGTTAAATCAACTTTTTTTTTTTCACAAAAAAGTTGCATAATGCACCTTTTAAAACAATGATTTTACAAATAACAATTGCAATGTCAATTTATTCTCCAGCTCAGAACGTCTAACTGAGCTCCAGCACCAGGGGAAGGGTGCTAGGATTGTGTGATTTGGAATTGGAATCTCAAGAACCTTCAAATATTTAAACACGAACAATTCCTCTATCAGGTCAAACGTTTTTTCAAACCACATTACGAGTGTTATCCCGAAAACCAGTATCATTATTATTTTTTAATAAACTAATGCGGGCCATTGCTTCCTACTTTCTTGGTCTCCCAACATAAGAGTTTGCACCCACTTCTGACCAGCGGTTATGCACCAACATAATTACAGCGTCTTGCACAAGGACACAAAAACAATATGCACTGGTCGGAGCAGGGACTGAGCCAACCTTCAGGTATGTGTATAAAACCTTGAGCGCAGAGACTGTTCTACTCCTTATTCGAGGAAAGCATACTTTTTTATTTCCCCCACTCTGTGCTCGTGAACCTGTCAGACGGCCCTCGCAGCGGTGTCCTCATACATCACATATGTAATCCAGGTACGGTGGCCCTCCAGGTCCACGCTGCTGCAGGTTGTAATTACCTGTGCCACATTAGCTGCTGATGGAGGTCTGATTGAAATGGCACTCCAGAGATTAGCCTTGTGGAATAATTAACACCGGGCCGAAGATTGTCCACTCAGAGCCCTCCCCCCGGGACGCCGATCCACCGCACGCTAACAGCACGGCTAATGTCAGCGCTAATGCTAACTGCCCTGAAATACTGACGGGAGCGCGGGCGAGGCAGGCAGCAAAGTTACTCAAGAGGAAAGAACACAAGGAAGATTGTGTTGCTGGAGCGTTTTTAAAATTAGAATCTGTGATGTCCAAAGATCCAGTGTTGCGTTCATACTGTATTTCACCAAGATCGTGTATTGATGATGGGAGAGTGTGACCACTGTGCAAAGCCTTCTCCTGCACACCCCAAAGACTCTCAATGGGGATAAGATCTGGACTCTGTGGTGGACAATCATCTCATTCTCCCTGATCCACTATTTCACAATGAACCCAATGAATCCTGGCATTGTCGTCTTGTAATACGCCTTTGCCATCATGGAAGAAGAAATCCATGGATGGAATAACCTGGTCATTCAGGATGTTCTTGTAGTTAGCTGAATCTCATTCTTTGTGCACATAGTGATGATGAACCAAGGCCTGGTTGTTTTGATCTGAGGTTGTTGAACTGCAGCGACCCTAAATCAGAACAGTTGCAGTCGGCGACTGTTTTATTCGGTCCGGCTGTGTAGTTTCAAGTGTAACATTTGCTGTGAGTATTTTACAACAAATATCCTGCATATCAAGGCGGGTTGGGAGAGGGGGAAATGGCCATTACATTTTGAATGTACTACTGTAGATGTTTGGTGAAACATGAGCACCAGGACATCCCTGACCGAAGAAATAAATATGTGAGAGTGACCACGTCTGAGACCATGAGCTGATGGACTGATGAAGAGCAGATGAAGAAAGAAATCCAGAAAAGAGAAAAATGGAGAGAAGCCAATCAAAATAGAGACAGAAATGACTGCCCAAAAAAAAGATAAAATAAAAAAGCAGAGGTATATCAAAAGACAAACATAGGTGTTAACAATGCCTCTCCAAGACAGTGTACTACTCATCAACATGCATATTTGTAATACATTTGTAAGAAAGAACAATTTGAGCTTGAAATAACACTTGCTGTTAAATGGTATTAATAGTCATTGTGACAAAATTCTATGAAGAAGATAATTACATTAGATGTAGTTTAAAGGTGTATCTTGTCTGTACTTCATCGCGCTGTCAAAATCGGAAAACTTAGTTGGTTGGAGAGAAAACATGATGAAAAGCAACAAGTCCAAATCTGACCTATTTGTAACACAACTGTACAGTTTAGTGTGGAGTGAGCCACATATATGTTTTACTGCTTTTGTGTTTTCACTTTTAAAAATATTTTAAAAGAAAATACATACAACATGAACACAGAGGAGAAACGCAGAAGATTCTGCCTCGTGTCTAGAGGACGAGGTTATGGTGGGCGGGGCAGGCTGCTCACCTATAAATCAGGCTTAAAGCTAAACAAGTTTTTCATTTACTAATGTCTCTCTGGAATACCCACAAAAAATAAGATGAAAAGCCTGCATCCTTCTTGCTGTGAAGCGAGAGTTCTCACTGTCCAGAATCCAGATTCGGTTCATACTTGAACACGAGACTTAAATATACAGTTTTAATTTTAACAGTATTTGAAGGCATTTCAAAACATGATTATCAAAGATGTTTCATTTTCCCAATGAAGTTACACTCAGAATCCCAGCCCGTGAATGTAGTCAGAATCTAAAGATGTCAGAGCAAACAGGTTACGTCCCACGTCAACAACGTTATTATGGGATTTGTGCGGTGCTGTGCTAAAGGCGAGTGTTGACGCGTCGCTGATGATGAGCGAGACTGGAGAACAATGCCTGTTTATTTTGCTCCAGTCTGAGATGCTGCAGTCATGCGTGCACACATGTATTACAGCTCAAGTGGGATTGTGTTCTGATCCAGGCTGGGTTTGGCTGTTCACACTCTCAATGGACTACACAGGTGAGCACCGTGGTAATTATAGGCTGTTCTGTTTGGGGGTTTAGTTTGGACAAAAGCCGTCAAAACCCCTAACAACAACTACAGTGTATGTATGACCCGTCAGCCAAAACATTGCCTCGTTTAAGAGGACGTATTATGTAAAAATGGACTGACCAAGTTATAAAGTTGTTTCTTCGTCAAAAACATAACCTGAAGTATTTTTTGCTGTCAGACAGTACAACCTTAAAGTAACTCATGTGAAATAACTTCAGGGCCAAATCAGAGCCACTTTATCAATCACCTGCACTAGGATTGTAAACTTGATACTTTTATATCTTATGCTCCGTTCTAATTTATTTTTTACTATTTATGTTCTTTGCCCCCCTTTTTTAGGGTTTTTATTATTCATTGCCCATAAGATACCCCATTTACTACCACTTGTTTGCACATTATCCTGTTCTTCTTTGATTGCACATTTATTTGCATTTGTTCTGAGAGCTGATGTAACAAGTAAACTCCTCCATTGTGAGATGAATAACATCCTATCTTATCTTATTTCAGTTACAGAGGTTTGACTAATCCTGTTTACTTTCATTTCTTCTTGTGCTAAAGGCACAAAGTCATAGAAAAGTCATAGAAATCTCTTATCAAAATAGGTGCTAAATAGCGAGTGCAAGCTAGAAAATAGAATACAGATTGGAGCTGTTTGCCGAAACGTTGACATGATGTCCCAAAAAATGTAATATATTTTGCAAGTTAGGCAGTGTGTGGGATATTTCCTGATCGAATAGGGTTGCTCCCTTGTCTCAAATGCACCTGCTCTAAGTATTTCAGCTATTTTTAAATGAACATAACTATGTTGGTTACTCTACCCACCTCTCATGTGTTGTGTGTGTTGTGTGTTGTGTTGTGTTGTTTTGTTGTGTTGTGTTGTGTTGTGTTGTGTTGGTTGTGTTGTGTTGTGTTGTGTTGGTGTTGTGTTGTGTTGGTTGTGTTGGTTGTGTTTAAACTTTGTTGATGGGATGTCAGCAACACATCTGGGCCTAAACATATTTCATTTGCATTTTTTTTCACTCGTTTGGAGTCTATTATTCACCAACACGATGCATGTTTTGTGTCTTTGATACCACATTTAATATTATTATTTAATATATAATTAAATGCCAAACTGTCCATCATTTCAAACTGTTATATAAACATTGGGTCTGGTCAAATATAGAGATGAGGGTCTTTAACTTAAATTGCTGTTGTAGTGTTAAAGGGGGGTATTATGCTTTTTTCAATCACATAGCACCAGTCTATAGCATACTACAATGATGACGTAACCTTCTGTTGGTCTGTATATGCAGTAAATTAAAATAACTGCCTTGAATAAAATTGCTCTCTCAAAATGGCTGTACTGAACGTCTTGAAATAGGCCTCTGTCTCTTTAAGAAGCTTTCCGACACGCCCCCTTCAGCACACTGCTGTGGCATCTAAACAACACTACTGTGCGGGGAGGAGCCTCTGCTGAGCTGAGGAGCAGTGGTTGGTGGCTTGGCTGGTGACGAAAGGTCCAGAGGCGTCTCCAGGAGGTGGGGGCGTTCCTAGGAGGACTGAGGCATAGCTACACCTAAAATGGCTGCCATCTAAGTTTTTACTGATTACTCAAAAATATGTGAATGAGCCAAGGCAACACTCCAGGCATGTGTTTAATGAGGGAATGACATAATAACATGATATAAAGCTTGAAAAAGTCCATTTTACATAATACCCCCCTTTAATAAGTGCTCAATGTTTCCTTGCCATCGTTGGTTTAATTTGTCCCTTACCATTATTGGTATATTGTCCATTACCATTGTTGGTATTGTTAATTTTCTTATATTGTTGGTATACATTTTTGTCGCATGTGGTAATGCCACCATGATATAATTTGTAGAAAAAGTTTTTAAACAAGTGACAGTGAAGCTGAGTCTGTTGAGCTCTGAGTGGGGAACGGGGGTGGGATTAAATACGTTTTCTTCTTCCCACTCCCTTTCAGGTGGAAGTGGATTTATTTTATTTTTTTCTGCTGTATATTCTTCTTTTGTTGCCCTGCCTGAAATAACATTAAAAAAAATCTAGTTGCATAATTGTTGAAATACACCAAAGTCAGTGTGAATTCATAACCTGCACAAACGAGGCAGATTGTCCCAGGAAATAATCTAAGATTTGAGAAAATGTGAATATGTATGAATGAGAGAGTGAATGGGGGACTGGGTCCTTGCTGTAAAGCGCTTTGGGCCTCATGAAGGTAGAAAAGTGCTATATAAGTTGAGACAATTTAACATTTTTACCATTTTATGGTAAAGTTAACGTCATGCTTTGGCCTTATGTACAGGCCTGATCTGACCTCGGGGACGATGAATTGTATCCAGTCTTATCTTGTCCATGTGAGAGTGCTTCTCTCTATCGCCCTCTCCACTTCCTTCTATCTGCTTACGGTGAGTGCTTAATGCAGAGATGCCCCTGCTGCTGCGCTTCTCTGCAGCCCATATCAGATGACTAACCCTGGGAACAAAATGCTTATGCAGGAGAAGCTCCAACTGCTGCATACATGCTTAGTAACTAGAATCATGGAGCCTATAGACGGCAAACAAAAAGGCTTCAGAGGAGCACATCTGCAAAAGATATATGTCTGTGACCTTTTGCATTGGAAGATAATGTGGAATTGCTGGCTTGGTTGTGTATAATGCAATGCATTCAGCAGAAGATGTTTTTAAAAAATAGATAAAATAGAAGCAAACTGTAAAGCAAAGCTGTCCTCGCCTCTTTATCTCTTGATAAAAATTAATCCTCTCATCGCGGAGTGAAAACACTTGCCATAGCTTAAATACACCCGCACAGACATTTCTTTATTGATACAGCTGCGCAGCAAAGGGGAGCAAGAGCCTATTTGGATTTTGTTTAAATACCAGGAAGTGAAACTATTGGTTGTTTTGTTTCAGCAGTTTTAGATCAATATTGCATGCTCTAACCAACAAAGTGTCAGATTAAGATGTGTTTGAGATTATTACCAAACACCTGCATAAAGCATCATACTTTAACATGTTGCCACATTAGATATTTAAATATTTTTCAATATAGGTAATGATTTATTGACCGAAGATGAAGCACAGACTGCACCTGCTCCCTCTGCACTGTGGCACTCAGTGATGACAGGATTATTTCAAACACCCCCCCCCCCAAGCCTCCCCCGCATAACTTCCCAACTTCATATTTCACTCCATCTCCGTGGACACTTTTACAGGCGCAGGTTTCCACTTCCTCTCCCTGACACCGGATCTGCGCGCGGTAAATCTGATTGGTCTCAAAGTGCATTTGGAAACCTGGGGCTGCAGACTCCGCACCGTCTGCGAGTGACTTATGCGTCCAGGATGATAAACTCCCCCAGCATGCTTTGCCCTTGGGGGGTGGGTAAGACAGGGGTCTATTCAATCAGCGCATTAGCCCCGCCCTCTCCGGTCCTCAGCCGCCTCCCGCACGCTCTCCAATCAGGCAAGAGTGCAGCCGACTCAAGGTTAATGTGTGCACTGACAACTGGAGCGGCTGATGACACGGAGGATAAACACGCTGCAGCGGCGTAAGGGGAAACAAAAGTGGGACGAAAAGCAGAAGAACTACAACAGAGGCCAGCAATAAGCGAAAACATGAGAGGGGTTAACCCTTCTCTAGTGGCTCACTTTTTCCCTGGGTAGATCTCTGTGGTAACAAGCCACACACCCACACACCACATTCATGTAGTGTCTTGCCCGAGGACACAATGGCAGCCTGTACCTGCGGGAGCTGGATGAGCCGCTCTACCGTCGGAGTCACTGTCGCCCCTAACGCCCACCACATGCTCCGTGTTCGCACCACATAAATACTTTTCTGTTTTAGTCAATGATAATAGTTCCACACATCCTCCTCTCTGCAGGTCTTGTTTGTTTGTATACTTTATTGTCTCCATAGGGAAATTTGTCCTCTGCATTTGACCCATCCTTCGATGTCGCTGGAGCGACCTGTAAGGAGCAGTGGGGAACGGCTGTGCTGTGTCCGCGGTCCCATCTCCTGATGTAGTGCCAGGCTGATGGTCAGAATCACCTGACTGGAGGATTCACTTATTATATTGTACATGTTTTAGTGGTAGGGGAAACCGGAGTACCCGGAGGAAACCTGCACAGACACAGGGAGAACATGCAAACTCCACACAGAAAGGCCCCGTCCAGGGGGGAATCGAACCCAGGACCTTCTAGCTGTGAAGCATGCGCGCTAACTGCTGCGCTAGGTCTTCAGCTGATTTCTGACAAAAATATGGATCAAGTCTGTTTTCTGCTCCGGCAGAGTTCGACCAGTCTGAAAGAAAACAACAACATCCAGATTTTCAGACATTCTGCATGGACTTGACTTTTAGAATAAAAGTGATTATTTTATGCATTATAACCACACATGACATGAGCTTACATAAGTGTATAATGGGAACACAGAAATAAACAATTACATATACATATCAGCACACATTTCAGCATCGTCATTTCAGTTAAAACATTGACAAAACGATTTTTGTTTTGCGATACTCATGTATAAATACTCATGTAATGTGCTGCTTCGATTCAAAGTGATCTCCTCAGCTTGACTGCTTCTGAATAGTTAGTTATTGTTTTACTAGGTGTTGATTTTGCTGTCATTCGGAGGCGGTCTGGTCTAGAGCGAAGTGGAGCTGAGTGAACATGAAATCCTCCGGTGTAGAGTGAGGAGCAGCTGAGACAGGAAAAAGGCAGAAGAGAATTCCTTTACATCAATGTGCATGGAGTTTATAAAGGTCCAATTAGAGCTGGATGATATGTCAAAGAAATGCATCAAAAAATTGTTTTTATATATCTATCGATCTTAATATTCAATTATATTTAATTTTTTATGATAAAATAAAATATATTTAGCTGATTCATGGACTTAGTCATGTATTTCATACAAACCTCAGCGTAAACAATAACAAATGTATTCCAGTTTTATTTAACACAAAAAATCTCCCATTCGTCAAAACTCCAAAACTTGGTGCTGTTTCTGTCAATGAAATGTCTGTATGAAGTCCCATGACGATTACTACCGAAGTAGGGATTGCGATTTAGATTAAATAGATTAGATTACATTTCTATTAATTGCCCAGCCCTAGTTGCAATATTACTGTTTGTGGCTGTGTGACATCTGGAGCTCATGGACCAAGCCCTGGGACTGCATTTCATCCAAATCAAGTCCTTTCAGCCTTCATTTCTATGGCACATTTAAAACAGCTTCTGTCCCATTACTTTTGAGTCCCTTATTAGGAGACAGATTCACTTTGAGGAGCAGTAATTCCTGAACTCTTCCTTTGATTTGGACGTGAAAAGCCTCAAATTAAAGCTGGGAGTCTGCACTTTAAATGAAGAACTTTCTGGCCTCATCATTTATAGACCTGACTGTATACATGCGTTTCCAATGACATCACACATAGTTCCGGCGGCCATTTTGAATACCGAAGTAGAATTATGCAGCACTATAACATGTAACAATATCTCTACTCAGGATATAAATTAAAGACAACTGATTGACAGTGGCATTTTTATTTACTCGTAATCATTGCTCAAGAAGACAACAGTTAAAACAGGGCCTCAGAGATGCACATTTATGTGATATAACCAGCAAATGTGGCAATTACGTAGCAGCTCTGTCTGTCTAGCTCACTCAGGAGTAACTAAAGATCTGCTTCACTCCTCAGACTAAATTAACCCATCAAAGAGCAAACAGAAAACCTTTCTCTGTGATTTTTACAGTTTGTCATGTCAACAGAGCCTGAGTTTAAGCTGCTCAAGATGTTAGCATGCTACTGGTTAGCAACTGTCAACCACTGATAGTTGATTCAATCAACTGTCAATGGCTACAACACGATAAACACATGTGTGGCTCAGATCTATGAACACTGAGGAAATACTACAGTAACAGCTCAGCTCTGACCTCTGTCACATGTTGTATCCAAGGCTAGATGTTTGTGGTTCAGGGCTTTCCCTTGGAGAGGTCAGAGCTGAGCTGTTGAAGCTAAACGCTAACCAGTAGTATGCTAACGTCTTAAGCAGTTTAAACACTGACTTATTGGTTTCTTCACATAAACATGCGTCTCTGGGGCCGTGTTTTAACTGTTATCTTCTTGAGCAATGATTACAAGGACATAAAAATGCCACTGTCAATCAGGTGTCTTTCATTTTCTAGCCTGGCACGAGCCAGACTGATCCTGATGTTCAGAGATACATGGGGATACAGTCTGGAATTATGCGATTTGAATCTCGCTGACTCCGGCAAAACCAAGACGAGCCAATCATAGCACGGGAGGCGGAAGTTAACAGTGCATCATCTTCGGATTTCCCATCAAACACCTGTGCTCCTCCAGGCCGTAACCAAAACAGTGAAGATGGCGGCCGCGACACAGCGATCCTTTACCAGTGCCCTTTCTTCTGCTTTAAATGAGCTGGACTTGTTCTTAAAGCCACAGCAAGAAGCTGCTCTGAGGACTTTCACCAGAACATTTACTCCACTGCACGTGTGGACTACAAAAAAACATGGCTGAGGACGAAACGCAAAGCGTAGGTCGCTTTGTGTTTGATTGGTTCACTCTTTCAAACTGCGATCATTAGCCCCACCTCGAGTCTCGATTTGGAAATTGCGTCCTATTACCACAATTCTAGACTGTCTTTATGTATTCATAAATACAAAAATAAAGTCAGTCTGGCTTTATGCCAGGGTATACATTTTCATCCTGAGTATAGATATTGTTACATGTTGTAGTACTGCATAATTCTACTTCGGTATTGAAAATGGCTGCCATAACAACAAAAGTCACATGACGGAACAGGTTGTATATCTTGATTTCAGTGAATCTTTAGCGCACTGCAATGTTAGAACATGCTATGTTTTCTCCAGCAGTTTGCCCGTGCTCTGAAGTAAAGCCTCAGACCTGCTGCAGCGCTCGGCCACATCATTGTTCCAGCCTGATTTCATTACCGAGATGGCTCTGGGGGATTCCTGACTTTTAGGAACCTGCTGCTGCGATATTGAGAAGGTGGCACTCTCCATGTCAATCACTTTACGATCTGGTCTGTCCTTGGACTCCACATATGCTCCTGTCATCATCGCTGCCGGCCCTCCTCCCAAACGCCCCCCCTCAAACACACACTTCATCCCAGTAATGGCGCCCTCTGCTCCCAGCGCCGCCTCGCTCGCTCCACTGAGCGTTGCAGTGCCGTCTGATTTACAGCTGCCCAGAGCGGGACGGGGATCACTCAGCACCAGAGCCTGACCCCCAGAGCCTGACCCCCAGAGCCCACACACCTGGCTTTTTCAGGTGGGACTCAGGGTCGAGCTGCTTAATTGAAGGATCCCCATGATGAGTCGTTGCCAAAGTAGACTATTCTCCCTGGGGTCTATTCTTATTAGAGATCTTCATTTAGTCTTCAGTAATGTATTTAAGTTTGTGTTTGTCTGGTTTAGAAATGGTATTCCCTCAGGGACTTCATTTGAATACATTTTTAAACTTAAATTCTTGATTTGATCTTGCTAATGGTAGATTGGATGGTCAGATATTTTATGAAGTGGAGCGCAGTGTGAAAAGTTGGAGAACCAGCGTTCTACATAAAGACTTTTATACCTTAGTTTAGTTTATTTATTGTTTGAGCAGTTAACCTGCTCAAAGGGAGTGGGCTGAAGCCAAAGGCTTATAAGCGCCCACCCCAAAATAACTTTGCTGACCTCAGGTTCAATCAGGAGGGGAGTTGGAGGGAGCTTAATTGTTTACTTTTAAATTTCTCTCTCCCTGTCTCCTCACTTCACTATCTTACAGACTATCACTTTAAGAGGGTGTTATATTTATCACTATGTTACACTTTGTTAGTCAGAAAATGCAAGCTTGATCTACAACAGCTGAAACTTAATGTCCAGTAGTTTGACTTCTTAAGCCCTCACACCCCTCCTCTTTCTCTCCTTCACTGCACAGCAGTTTCAATAAAGAGAAAAGAGAATTAAAAAAAGTCTGTTCCGCCCGTGAGTGTTTTCTCTTCATGATGAGACTTAAAGGCCTATACCTTATCTTCTTATTACAAACAACGAAAGAGGAGTCCACATAATTAAAATGTTAGTAGTGGTCCAAATTCATCCCTAACTTTCCTAACTTTTCCTAACAATTCTTCACAGGGACGAGTTTATATTTACTTTTCACAACTTGCAGAAAACCACCCTGCAAGTCATTGGAATTGATACAAATGCTTTAGAATTAGATGCACAGTGTTTTTCCACAAATGTCTGAGTCAACAATATACTAAAAGAGGACTAAACAACATCAGGTATAGGGTCTTTATGCTTAGCGAGAGATGGAGAGGTGAGGAGAGCACTCCCTGGAGCTGCAGAACCTCAAGAGGAGCTGCTGCCGCAGTGCAAAGAACAGACTCAGAAAAAGAGTCAAAGATTACTCAAAGAAGCTTGGATGGCTTGAAACACAACCCCAGGTCTGTATTTGATGAGAGAACAACACTGTAACAGGGTACAAAGCTCTAAAAAGTCGATTAGCATAATACTCCTCCTTTAAATGTATTGCAGTAAGCGCGTGTTCAATGTCTTTTCATTATCACAAAAGTTAAGCATGTCTATGGTTATATTTCTTTTCATGTGTGACTCACTCGGGCTTTAACCAACATCTGGTGCACATTTGAATATCGCTTTTAGAAATACATTTTCCAATACTAATGGCGTCAGAGTCTGAATTTCCCTTCTGTTTAAACTTCATAGTTGACTCTGCATTTGTATCACTGCATTTATAGCCTCCGCTCTGAGATTTGTCCATATTTGTCTCTCTGTGGTCACTCTGTGGTGCTAGTGAGACCCTGTAGTTATTCACCATCCAATACACAAAATGTTCCACAATTTGAATCGGCCGTAAGAGCATTATCCTCCCTTACTGACCACTAATGCACACAGCAAAGACGCGATCCATCCAGGCACTAACTCAAGTCTTTAGTGCTTCTGCTGTAACGAGTGATAGGGACATGTCTCATAACAGGGAACACAGCTTTAATGTCCCGCACCAACCATTCACAGTGCCTCTGTTCAGCAGAGTGTGACAGCAGCATCTGCAGGGCACACACTGAGCCGACAGAGAAACAAACAAACAGCTCATGGACATGGACAGAGGGGAGAGGGCGGGCACCGAGAGTGGCCAGGAGAGGGCGCCGTAGGAGTGTGTAAGGGAAGAGTTACATGATGGAGGGATATGTGATGAGTATTGTACTGAGTGTGAGCAGATACGGACAGGGCAGAGAGATCCATCCCTGTGTGGGACGTCCCGGGTGAGAACACTACACCACTCACACACACTCACACAAACGATCGATGCAGAGACACAGGGACACGGCTCAAGGACAGCAGCAGAGGAAACTGCAGGGGAGGGACATTTGAAGGGTTGTTTGGTCTGGTCAAAGCAAAGATATTCCTTCTAAATTTTCAATGTTCAATTTGATTTTTTTTTAAAGTGCAAAAGAGCGGTTTTCATATTTCTGTGCTTATTTATCATGGTGGAACGTTGCCTGAGAAAGTATTAGTCAAAGTTTTGCCAGTGATGTGCCAATTTTCTGATGAAAAGTAGACAATTATAAAGCCTGTGCTTCTTTGTTTGTTTCCTCTAGAATATTAATGACATCATGAATCATTTGAAGAAGGGACTGAAAATAGACCTGTGGGTCTATTTTCAGTCCCTTCTTCAAATCTCAAGGCTGGAAATTCAGCCTTGACATTAAGACATTAATCATGCATGCTTGATGATAATAAGTCATTTATAATCTCAACAATTAAAGAAATTGTGAAAAAGTGTAGGGACACTTTTGAACCTATAAATAACGCAAAGTAGCAGAAAGAGACTTGTGTCTGAATTACCCTCAGGTCAACATTACTAAACACCACTTGGACACATCCTGAGGCTGACATAATGAACTCACTATGGGCAGCTGTGATTACAAATGTCCACCAGGAGAGGGCACTGTCTGACTGACAGCAAAATGGAATATCTTTGCACAACTCTGTTCTTCTGAATTCACTTTGGAATGATTTGTTTCTTAACTGATGAATTTGAAACCAAGTGTCATCCCAGTTCTATATACTGTAGAAATACAATCAAGTGAAAATGATCAATCAAAGACACTTATATATTTTTTTCAGTTTTGAAATAAGAAGCGTCTGTTTGGAATGTAGTGATTGTGTCATCACTGCTTAAATTACGTTAAACTGATGAAGATTTTAAGGTAAAACTCTCAGGGCAGAGGTCACATCAAATTATTTTCAAAGTACTTATAACATTGCCTCTAAACTGGGTCTGAAAAGTGGCTCGCGGGGCCCTAGTCTCTGGCCTGTCCTTCGGATAAATTATGATTATTTTTGGATTGAGCGGCACATGCGTCCTTTTCATTGTTGTCTCGGCCTGTCACGGCGTTAACAACGCTTTAAAGAGTACCTAAACGGGCGTGCCAAAGCCTTTCCCCACCCACAACCAAAAGTCAAAAATTGCCACGAAGAGGCGGTCTCTGAAGTTTGGGGGTGAGTGTGTGGGCCTTGATTGACCTCGACATTTGCATTGGCACAATCACAGCAGACTGATTACGTGGGAGGGACTTGGTTATAAACCACAGGTACAGGGACAGGACAATGGGCAGCACCTGATGACGATGTGTGGAGCTGGTGCGGCTTATGACGTTCTGTGGAGGCCGTGGACACGTCTCCAGCCAATCAGGAAATTCTAATTTAGTAGCAGAGTTTACCCTGAAGGGGGCGCAACCCATTCGTTTTCAGGCCAAAGTTAGGATTTAACACATGTTTGTGCTATAATGTCAGAATAATGTCAGGGACCATTGGACAACACTATGAAACACCCACTGACTTGATTGGTGTTTAGTTGCTCTTTAAATTCGATATACATTGTGGCAAGAATACGTTGCAATAAACATTATTGAAGACTGTTTTATGCTACCAAAACTGAAAAATCAGTCACAGAAATTCAATTTACTTTGGTTAAATTGTTCAAGTAAAAAAAAGAATACAAATGTAGTAAAAGGCAATTACAGGCCCAAGTCATCCAACCAAGTGACAAAATCAAATCACTTCCCTACCGCAAAATTCCAGTCAGAACAAAATAATACTTCAGCCATTCACTGTGGCATCATGCACATATCATAAAAGTAAAGTCAAGTTTGAATGTATTATTTTAAGTTGGATTGAACTGTCATTTAATCAATATTTTGGTCACGATTTGTCTTTGTGGCTTATGGAGAATATGGCGCTCATTAGAGTCTGCATAACCTATGATTCAAGCTGACTGTTTCACTTTTGAGCTCACATTAAATAACATGTTCATTGTAAGGACTTCTTGTAACCAGAGGGTTAGCAGATCGAAACCCGCAGGTGCACATGGTGCACCACAGAGTGGAGCTACAAACATATTTAATTTCCGTTATTAACTGATGACATATCCTTGTTGATAGTGCAGGCTCTTCAAAGCGCCCCCACATACTCCATAAGCCTGTGTAGTGTTGCTTAAGTGAAAGGGGGGCTCTCGGACTGGCCATCCGCCAAAAAGCCAGTTGAAGCCAATGACAAGCCATTTCAGGAGCCAAAGGCCAATCTTTGGGCTCGCCCTCTCTCCTTTGTGGGGTGAAAGTGGGACCCGAAAGGACCACTGCTGTACAATGTTTTATATCTGTATTCACTTGTGACCCAGCGGCTAATGAAGTTGTTTCATGGCTCTTCTACTGTTATTATTACTATACTTGTTTTAAGAAGGAATGTTTACTATTCACAACTAAAGTTGTGAATAGTAAACAGTAGTTGTGTCTGCGGACAGAGATACTCCACTGTCCTGCAACTTTCAAAAGAACAAGAAACTATTCTGGGAGGCACGGTAGTACAGCGGTTAACCCCGGGTCTTTCTGTGTGGAGTTTGCATGTTCTCCCCGTGTCTGCGTAGGTTTCCTCCGGGTACTCCGGTTTTCCCTACCAGTAAAAACATGTACAATAGGCCAGGATGAATGATGTGTGTGAATGTATGGAGGTGGTCGGAGGGACTGTTGGCGCAGATGTGTGCAGTCGTGACAGCGCTTCTGTCAGTCTCCCCCAGGGGAAACTGAAGCTACAAATGTAGCTTACAGTAGCACCACCGAGTATGGAGTGAATGTAAAATGCTCTCATGTAAAGCGCTTTGTGACCATGTCTGTGAAAGGAGCTATATAAATAAAGATCTTCTTCTTCTTCTATTACATTCACGGTAACATATCAATTACATTTAGCAATGTCTTGAAAAGGCTCCATAATAACATATCTGTAAATGCTTCATGCTGAGTGTCCACAAGATTGTGCTTCCCGCCAGTAGAGGGCAGTATCTCTCCATGTGTCGTCTCTGCTCTCACCCCCCTCTTTTACCTCCCTCTTCTCCCTTTCTCTCTCTGACACAGAGCTTATGGGTTTAGCTGAACTTTATCCCTGCTTTCTCTGGGACTAATTACACTTTCTCTCATCAAAATGTCCAAATGTTAACCGTCCGTTCAGCTCCCGCGCCCTACGACGTCTCCAAAACGATCACCCTGGGTCACTTTCCACTACTGTCCGACCGGCTGTGCTCATCTGTACTCGCTGATATTTATTGAAATTTCAGTTTCATTCTACGCATTTTCTCATTTCTTTGTTCCATCACCGCCGACGTACGATAAGCCTGCGTAATCCTTTTTGCTGGAATCTCCTCCCTGGATGGATTTCTTTGAGATTAAGTCCGTGAGGTTGTGAATTTTAACCATCCAGGCCTGAACAGACGTGGGGAAAAAAAGAAGCGAGGTGCAGCGGGTGGTTCATTGGTAATGTTTCACATTTCACCATTTTTGGACGTTCAAAATTCAATAAATCAGGCTAAGAATTAGAGATTTAAAAATCGTACAGAAACAAACAAGACACAAGTACAAGTCTGTAGGAGCTACTAAAGGAGATGTTGTACAGTATGAAAGAAACTCTGGATCAAAATGTCTATTAATGTCAATAATGAAGTACGGGGAAGATGAAATGATCTCCAAAGAAATTAAGTTACAGACATTCCCATAACATAACTTTAAAGGCTTTTCTAGGCAGCCAAGAGTCTTTCAATTCTGTTTGCTTGCACAAAGTCTTTCAGAACCAATGATGTTCAGGTCAGGAGACGGTGAAGGCCTCGGCAAAGTCTTCACACTGCACATCTGCTCACTGCTGACTCCGGGGAAAGTTGGATTTTAACCTTGTCTCCATAAGGTTTGTCTAAATGTTACGCCTAAACTTTGCCTTTGTAGAACTTGTTGGCTGCAGAACATGTGTAAGTATTCTATAAGTATAATTAGTTAAAATAATGGATAAAGTTCTGGATGGAGTGGGCGGTGACCGAGCTAACGATGCCAAACATCCAGAAGTCTGAAGAGGAGATTTCTATGACCAGTCTGAGGAAGGAACAAAGGCTGTGATTGGCTGACAATGACGGACATGTGCCAAAAAAACGGGAGCACAGAGGAGGAGAGCGGTCTTCCCGGGTGAGCTCCGCATCGCTCTCGATCGTCCAGAAGTGTGGGAGTGCAGGGGGAGGATGATTACGGAGGTGATGTTACAGTTTGTGGCTGCGGCGGTGATTTATGGAAGTACTTTGTGAGCGCAGGCTTAGAACTGGGCGCACTCTGAACCATTACAGAGCAGCCAGGCAGCGAGAGGAGGCCATTCATCAGGAGAGAGGCTGCTGATGAGGAGGAGGAGGCAAGGCCCATAGTGTTAAAGACAGCTAAAGTTATCACTATTACACACTTTTTACTCAGGAACCAGGGCTGTTCCATTACACCTCCAGGCCTTTTCCAGCTCTATTGTATTATGTTGAAGGCCTGACACTAAGCGCACACCAGAAACACATGGCTACTTAATATGCGTAAACATAAGGACGTACTTTAGCTCCGTCACAGCTGTTGGACGCGATTATACCGGAGTTCTGACTCTTAACAGAAGCACTGCAAAGGTAATAACAATTCACTCTCTGTAATAATGATGTTTTTAGCAGGTGCAGAGCAGAGACGTTTTTTTTCTATGTCTGCATAGTCTACACAACTTGCAGACTATGCAAGTTGTGTAGGGCCCCCGCAGCCGCAAGGGCCCCACATCTCAGTCAAATTACGCTGTTGTTTTGCTTGTTAATCAACGCGTTGTTACGGCGACAGGCTCTGACTGCGCTCACTCACCCTCCGCCTACTTTGCCACATGTAACAGCAACATGGAGAAATCTGCTGTAGTGTATGAGCAGGACAGACTAGAGACTAGAGACTAGAGATGTGAGGGGTCGGCTTTTTTTCTGACCAACCCGACCCACTGTAAATCAAACCTGACCCACCCGACCCGAAGAAAAGTGTCTCAGTTTGCCGACCCGACCGAACCCACACACATAAAAAAACTGCGGCATGAGTAACGCGTATGACACACGAGTTTACAGCGGAGAATTAGCACTTGATGCTTTGTTTTGCTGCTGCGCCGCTGAGGAACCTTTGAAATCGCTTATGGACGTATCAGGAAACGAGGAGCAGAAACTATCATGAGGCTTTACTTCTACCACATCATGGACAAGTCTTTCTGTCAAACTAAACAGAGTTTGGATTAAAGTGGAGCAGCCTTAACCTGACACTACGAGAAGTTGCTCTCCTCAGGTTAGTAAGATGCTGTGTCTTTGTTATTTTAGTTTTACTTTACTTTGCTTCTTGCTGATGCATTATTTTCATCACGTGTGTGTGTCGCACATGTGCTTGGGCACTGCTATTGTGCCACATTTGTAGCGGTGATTAAAGTCATACAGAAGCAATAGGCCATGTGACATCTAAACAAAATATGCTAATGATACGTTTACCCCATAAAACTAAACATTCAACAAAACACAGCCGACTGTGTGGCATTTATGGATAAGAATGCACTGTATGTTGTAGGCCAACAATGTAAGGACAAAAAAACAAAAATGTGCACTTTGTAACCTGACCCACCCGCACCCAAAGTTCACCGTATTTCTTGAGGTACCCGACCGCGGGTGTCGGGTCGACATGAATGGAGAAGCACGGCTCGGCTGTCTGTCTCCCGGTGCTCGCCTCCCGGGCGCTGCTCGCCTGTTTTCTCTGCACTTCTTATTGTCTCTAGCAGAGTATCAGGACAGTAGTTTGGTGAATAGAAGTATGTGTGCAAAGCTGTGCAAAGTTCTCTTGAAAACAACTTACTGCCCGGCTAATTCTCAGTGGTAAGATAAAAATAACAGGTTTCAGTTAGTTAAATCAGTGGTTCCCAAACTGTGGGTCAGGGACCAGAGGTGAGAGAATGTGACCATTTGCCATTTACCATTTTAAAAAGAGGGAAAATAGACTTGTAGTCGTCCTAAATCCCAGTCTGACAGTGGCTTAGTGGTTAGGGGCAGAGCCCGAATTGAGGTCATTATGTTCCACTTCTGCCCTGCACTACTGCACAATGGAACTGTTATTGACCGTAAATGGGTTCGCTCTTGGAATGCGGACTATAGGGCCCCCATGTGGATTTTTGCTTAGGGCTGCATAAAGGCCAGCAGCTCTGGTGCAGACAGAGTCTCCTCAGTGAGAGGATAAGCTGCTGTGGACATAAGCGATAGTCGCGATAGCCACAGTAGCCTTCGTTAGCTCCTAATGCTCCTAAGGCTGTAAAGGTGCTATACAAATAAAGTTGAATTAGCGGGTGTGTCGCGACTTGGTTCTTGAGTCATGGTCTGTACTCTGTAAGGCAAGACAAGGCAACTTTATTTATACCGCGCATTTCGTGAACAAGGCAACTCAGTGCGCCTGTAGTTGAAGTGTGGGACTTCATCAGCGATCATAAAGGTTCCAGCTCACAGGCCGGACTCTTTACTCTAAGGTTGTTCATACAGAAAAAGATATTTTGTAAGTTAATAATGAAAGCCTTTAGGATAAATTAATGGGGAATTTAGGCAGACACTGGTGAGCTCTGTTAACTGGACACGCGCCACTGAGCGGGAGGGGTCTATCTGAACCTGCCCAGAGCCCTTCCTCCCAGCCTCCTGGGCCCCTTCGGAGCTGTATGCAAATGCTGTGTTTAAATTCATACTCCTAATCCCGGTAATCAGAGGCAGGGGAGTAGCTCCAGCTGGTAGGAAGCCGTGTTGAGATGTAATTAAGCCTCTGATTGAATTTGGGCACAGTCCGGGGCGGGAGCCAGAGCGGGGCGGGGGGGGAGACGGGGACTGCATATGTCCTCGGCATGTCGACTTGAGTGTGGGTATTTCATGTTACTAACATCCTGTTAGTATCTGGAGCACTTACATGCTTTTATTCTTGTATTCTTGTATTTTGTATTTTCTGACCAACGTCTGAGGTTTCTAACCAAAAGAACAAATGTCTCCACTTAAAGTAGCGCCTACAGACACCAGTAGATATACAACTTAAAATATTTCATGCTTAGGTGCCTAAAAGCAGTTTAAAAGACCGGCGTGATCGGAGGATTGGATTGCACACTGTCATTGTGTCCTTGGGCAAGACACGTCACCCACCTTGCCAGAGTCTGCGTACACTTGAGTGTGAATGGGTGACTGGTTCCTTGATGTAAAGAGCTTTGAGCGCCTAAAGGCGCTATATGACCATTTACAGCTTTTGACTGATCCATCAACATCACTGCAGCTCCACGAGCCAGTCCCTACAGCTTCTAAATAAACTACATGTTTATTTGCAGCATCATCAGAGTGAGGTTATGGGTATCCAGGCTGATATCATCTAGGGATGTCACGGTTACCGGTGTAGCGGTAAACACCGGTAAAAATGTTACCGTCTTGTTTTTGAAAAACTATATTATCTCGGTGGATTACCGCGCCCGCGGTGTAGGCAAAGTGAGCCTCACCGGCCGCCGTCTCATCTGCTGAAGCGTACTCCGTAGCTTACAACCAAAACTAAACTTACTCGAAGCTGGAATCATGTCCAAGACGACAGCGCTCAGGACGTCTATCAGCCTTCAAACAGGACCAAGTCTGAAGTCTGGGCATATTTTGGGTATTTTAAGAAAGCCGAAGGACAGTTGATAGAAGACAGTTATCCTGTTTGCGGAACGTGCAGAAAGGCAGTGATACTTCGAACCTCATGACTCACCTGTGTGACCGTCACATCTCTATAGCCAATGCAAGTAAGTTAACGTTAGCATTTTAGCAGACATGCATGATGTGGGGAAGGTAATGAGTCGTCCCATAGTGTAGCCGCACCGGCGCCACCGCCATCATATGGCTTATATGCTGGCGGTGTCGCAGCAGATTAAAGTTGGTCGCCAATGCAATAGATTCACTCTCGCCGCATTATTATGAATTTAACAATGATTACTGTCTGATGGCATTTTCCCAAATCTGCAGAGCGAAAGCACACTGGAAGGACACAAACTGAGAACAATTTTCCTGATATAGAGGGTTTATCTAGTTAAAAATATTCTAACATGGTTCTGGCCAGTGGTGGCTGGTCCATAGGGGGCGCTGGGGCGCCGCCCTCCCTAAAATGTTTCCAAAAATATCATCATTATCATAGATCAATAATACAAAATATTGCATAATATTTTGCAGAAATGCCTTTCGGAGATTTATTTTAAAAGGGTTTTTTACACTGGATTCATTCATTACTGTGTGTGAATGCATTGTCTCTAACCCATGGGGCGCCGGTCTGCTGTAAGTAAATACAAGTCCCTGAACTTTTGGAAACCATGTGACTCCAGGCTTCTCTCTTAGTGGCCGCCTTAATTTTCCTCCTGGGGCGCAAGGATAGCGCCCCGGACACTCCCATTTAGATTATCAGCCAATTAATATTTGCTACAGTGTTTTTTGTCTGATGTAGTTGGACAACGGGGCTGTCAATCATTTTTGTGACCCGCATGCGTAGCTAGCCGGTGTCGATCAATGGCGGAGGTGCTCGACTGTAAACAATATACGAGTAGCAGCGCTGAGCTCACGTACGAACTCAGGGGAGGAAAAACTTCTTATTTGAGAGACGGGAGAAGCTTCGTGTTGCTGCCTGAGAGGAGGTGAAAGGATTTTGTCAAACTAATAGACTTCGGAAAACTTTCTTCAGTCGGACGCGGCGTCTAAATTGAGTTTTCTGGAGGTAGCATTACGATGCTAACTAGCTTGTCTGCTTTAGCTACTGCTTATTTCGTAAAACTTTGGGACAACCCTCGCTCACTTGGACAGGCAGTCATGTCCCAGGACGTGGACATTGATGGAGAGAAGATTCAGGACCGTGAGGACGGTGTGAGGGGAACGTCTTTCATTCATTCATTGAGGAGGAGCTCAGGTGCTACGGAGAGGTACGGAGACTGGTATTTCTGACAGGATCATTTTTGTCTGACAGTTTACAGGTTTAAACTATGGTTAAACTATACAGGTTTAAACTATGGTTTAAACTATACAGGTTTAAACTATGGTTTAGACCTGTGGCTCTGAGGCACGTAATGCAAACATAGCAGGTCTGGCTACTGTACATGAAATCAAAGAGGGACAAAAATAACTCACCTCGTGCCTTTGTTTTGGTTCTGTTGGTACAAAACACAAATCATCTCGTACTTAGTGGTGACAAACTAAAATATGTATAGTGAGTGATTATCTTTTATTTCATTGTCAGAAAAAATATTTATCAAAAGTTCAAATTCATTGAATGCTTCTTTATTGTTTACAAGTGTCTATTCATAATATTCTCCATAAAATAATGAAATAAAATGCTCCAAAGATAACTTTCTTTTTAGGTTAAAAACAATGTTTATAAGTGTCTTTTAAAATATAATTGAAAGTAGGTATAGACAACAGCGCCCCCCCCTGTTTTTTATATCACCAGCCGCCACTGGTTCTGGCGCTATAAATAGTACAAGTAATACCCTCCAAACGATCAACAATTCATAGTTATAGTTCATTTACTTTGATGTGAAAAGTTGCACTTTTGATATGGCTTTGTCTGTATTTTTTAAATATAACAAACACTGTTACACTTTTTTGAAACTATTTCAGTTTTTGTAGGACTATCAATGCTTTCGGAAATTATTAACACACATTAAAAAAATACCGCGATAATACCGAAAACCGTGATCCTTTTGGTCACAATGACCGTGAGGTAACATTTTCATACCCTGACATCCCTAATGTCAACCATGTTCTTTATCCACAATCTCGGTCAACTGGAGTTTCAGACGACTGTGCATGTTTGGGTTGGTGGAGCTCAGGAGAAAACCCACCCAGACACAGGAGGGACATGCAAACTCCACACATTACTACTAAAACATAATAAAGCTTACTTTTGAAAGAATGTTAAAACAGTGTCCACTCCAGTGACCCACAATGGCACTTCAAAGAGAGAGAGAAAAAAACGAATCAGAAAAACGCCTCATCTCCACCTGAACACATCCTTCTGTTACATCATGTTTTTGTTCTCCCCCCTCTCCCCCTCTGCACCTCCTCCTGCTTTGTGCATGAACGCTCCCTTGATTCAAGGTGACATGCCACATGCAAAAGCACTTTTATCTGAGCTCATGGCAAGACACGGCCAGTTTCAAACCTGGATTCGGATTTTGCGATAAAATATATTTTTTACACAGAAATACCCCTTTTTTATATATGAAAATAAGAACTATACATTCTTGTATTTTTTTTTTCAATAATCTGCCGTAAAAGCTATCAAAATGATTGATTTTTGTATTTAACCCTCAGAATCTCTCCTTAAACATGTCCCATGGTGTTTCATCAAGAACAACTCCCCATATAATCAAATCAAACTAGAAAGGGCTCCGAGGTATTTTAAATACACTCATTCTGATCATTTCAGCACTCAAACTGCCTTCTGTTCACACGGACATGCCCCAGTTATTAATATTGTTTTCTGAATGAAAATGAAAAGCCTGGGCGTCCCGAGCATAAACGCAGGTGCGCAGCGACAGTGACGGCCTGTCAGAACCTGTGTCTCCCTTTGTCTCCCTGTGTCCCCTCCCCCTCTCCCCCTCACCGGTAACTGATGAAAGAGCATGTAATGTCTCCTCTCAGTGTCAGGGATAAGTCTTCTGTACTCAAAAGAAAAACATAACCCATCTTACTGCACTTAAAAATAGCGTGATCAATTCAACTTTACCAGATTATTTACTTGGCAAGTTACTCAAAATAAGGTCAAATACGTGACCCGCCCTGGTTTCCAGGGACACAAGTCGGCAGCCCGTGTCTCGAGAAAAATGTAAACAACGTTTAATTTTTTTAAAGAGTACCTAAACGGGCGTGCCAAAGCCTTTCTCCACCCACAAACAAAAGTCAAAAATTGCTGTGAAAGAGGCGGTCTCTGAAGTTTGGGGGTGACATGCGGGGGGTGAGTGTGTGGGCATTTGCATTGGCACAATCACAGCAGACTGATTACGTGGGAGGGACTTGGTTATAAACCACAGGTACAGGGGCAGGACAATGAGCAGCACCTGATGACGATGTGTGGAGCTGGTGCGGCTTATGACGTTCTGTGGAGGCCGTGGACACGTCTCCAGCCAATCAGGAAATTCTAATTTAGTAGCAGAGTTTACCCTGAAGGGGGCGCAACCCATTCGTTTTCAGGCCAAAGTTAGGATTTTACACATGTTTGCGCTATAATGTCAGAATAATGTCAGGGACCAGTGGACAACACTATGAGACACCCATTGAGACAGTTTATCAGTAAAAAAAAACCTTGATTTGGTGTTTAGTTGCTCTTTAAATTGGTGATTTTCACTTTTTGCAGAATCGTTCAGTTGAAGTCACGAAGAAGTCTCTCCATGTTTAAGCTACCAGTATTGGTATATTTAAAAGCGTAAACTTTTAGGTTCAAACCGACTAGTTTCGGAGCTTGCAGTAGGGGCGTGTCTTTGTCTGTGTGGCTTCATGACTATGCAACTCAATGTAGCTCTCAGAAGCTGCCGCTACTTATGCTGGAAAATGGATTTACCACGAGTTTGCTGAGCAGAAGGCACGCAAAGGTTACTCAGATGGGTGAGTGAAAGTTTTTGTTTTTTTTATCGCTGGTGGCTGCTGTGTTAATGGTTGTTTGATGAGGCTATTGTGCTGTTAGCTAACGTGGTGCGTTAGCATGGGTCATGCAAAGTCATGTAGTCACGAGGAATTAACCTGCTATTTACACAAAATCAAGGTCTCTACAAACTTAACCTCCCGGCCGCCTCTACCACTCAGCCCCGGGCTGAAGCTCCGTCCTCCCTGCCGCCTCTCAAATTCATCCCCGGCCTGACTGCGTATAGCGCCAGCCTGTTCTGTGCTCCTTCAGCCCTCTGTGTCATTTTTCGCCTTGCCTCTTTTCTCTTATGATGTGGTGCGGGTTCGTAAAGTGCTTTCTTTTCCCCGCGGACTTTAATTCCATCCAAAAATGAACGGGACTGGCGTGTACAGACTACAGCATGAGAGGGGAAGAGAGCAGACGTAAGGCAAACTCACACAGAGTCACACAATAGGTGTGTATGAGATTCTCATGTGTATGAGAATGTATGTGCATTACTGTCTCCCTGTGCCGCTGTGCTCTGAGCCCGGGTCCGAGACTGTCAGTCCCCGGTCTGAGCGCACCTCAGCAGACTCCGCTCAGGCCCGGGGCTCAGAGCGGAGGCTGCAGCTGCCTGTCCCCGCCCTGAGCGCACTGTGAGCGGGGTCTAACGGGCTGCAACAGAAGTAGTTCTGTAGGGTTTGGGCTGAGACCGAGTCCTGTTGTTTAGGTGTTACAAAACAGCATCAGTCTGTTACAAGTTACTGACACTTGTTGAAAAGTACAAATGTTACCATTATATTTGAGGATGCCAGGCAGGCTGAGTGCCAGCATTTATATGATGACATTTATATCAATAAAATCTTATCAATTCTCATCCCTAATGACTACAATAATGTCCATATGCATACGATCACATTGCTAAGATGATGAAATGATTTTCTCTGCAAGATTGGGTCCTATATTTACAAAGTACTTATTAAATTGCTCGACAACTTCACTCATATCTTCTATTTTTGTGGATAATGTAATCTATAGGGCAGTTTATTGTTAGTCTTTTTTAATTAGACTATTTAATACTTTCCATATTTCTGTAATCTTGT
The DNA here is from genome assembly GCA_007210695.1 of Neogobius melanostomus. Lineage (NCBI taxonomy): Eukaryota > Metazoa > Chordata > Actinopteri > Gobiiformes > Gobiidae > Neogobius > Neogobius melanostomus. The sequence continues at coordinate 1,225,344 of VHKM01000437.1, forward strand.
TTTTATTGCTTTCAAGCAGATTTGTATAATAATCCTCTTTGCTAGCTCTTAATAGTTACCAATTTGTTTTGTATCTCTTATATTTCATTTCAATTTTAGATGATCTATTTCTTAAGAATTGTCTGTACAGTTGATTACACTATGTCCATTATCTACATCACTATGGCTCAACATACACATACCAACAACATACACATAACATGACATGAGAGTGTGGAGCTTTACAGGGGTGTGGCTTATCTAAATGAGATGTAAATTAGCCCTATTGTTATTCTCAACAGCAGAGAGAGGTGAGAACTGCCCAAAACTTCAGAGGGGTTTTCAGCCCTTTGGCCTTTTTGGAATTGTTAACTTCAAATCACTGCTACGCCTCCAAATTTGATCAGATTTCCATGTGTTATACATTGTTGGAAAGCTTGGAGACTACACTTTAACAATCTGTGAAAATCTCAAAATGCCCCAGAACCAACTTGTGTCCCTTGTTCTAGTGACTGGTCACATATTCTGAATTCTAGCCATTTTAACTCATCAAGAGATCATGTTCGTGTATAGTGAGATCCTGTGTTAACTTGTCCGTGTTCCGTGTCCCCTATATATGACAGTTGTGGGTTGGGAAAGCGATGCCGGTCCAACAAAGGGCCGTGTCAGGATCCTCCTCACAGGTAAACAGTGGACATATTTGTTTTTCGAGGGTAAATAACTTCTGCTTGCTTTGCTTTCGGGGCTTGTGTTCGAGCCCGTCTGTGTGTGCCATGGCAGTCAGCGCACTTATGTGCAGAATGGAAAGCAAACACCGATGCATCTGCACTATCAACATCTAGATACCATGGCTCTGTGGCATTTTTGGTTTGTTTTCTCCCTTAACGTCGAAAGTAAAATGTAAACCAAACTCACCCATAGCAATGTTTATTTTACCGACGACTTGCACCATGGGATTTTGTCCTGAAATCACTCATAGTTATACGCCTCCATCTCTGCTGTAGTAGCACAGAAACAAAAAAACATTTTCCCGCCTTGTTTGTAATATTTTGAGGGTTTTTGAAGGCTTCTTTTCAGAGGTAGTCTTTAATATTAAATATTTAGCCTGATTTATTGCATTTGAACCACAAAAAACAAGATGGAATTGGAGCTTTTACAGATTTTTCCACTGATAACAAGATTTCGAAAAACTAAACAAGATCCAAAACCCACTCTGAGCAAACCTTTGTAACAAGTCAACAAAATGAATGAACCACTGAAGTGAGGGCTTAGTAATATTTCAAACTCTAATGCTAGTCAGGTTGCTAATTGCCATAAAAGTTACTATTACATCTACTACTACTGCAAGAGTGACCACCTGTCCCTCTTTTGGTCTCACTGACATTTAGACCTTTGTCCCAATCATGATTCACGTTCAATAAAACTTTCCTAACGCATTCTGTCTCTGAGTCTTTTCAGGTTGAAATGATCTACTGGTGTATATACTGAGTTTCATGAATCAGTAAAGGGTTTGTGCCAAAATGGAAGCCTCAAATGTTACTGAAAAGCTTTACAGTAATTTGCAGTTGGTATTAAATCTACATTCCTTGATCTTTGATGCCATAAATCATAAAAAAATCTAATCAAATAAATAGTGTGGTCCCAAGCACATTCAGCTGCATGTTTAGATTACATTTAAATCATGTTTAGATTGATGTTTTACACAATTATTTTTGCCCAATTTGTCGAATACCCAAATGCGACTCCATTCTTCGGCTTAATCTAATGTTTCCAAATGTACAGAAATGATAAATGCATAGATTTGTTGCATTTCATTTTGCATAAAAATATTGTGTCCTAACTTTCTCGAGTAGAATCTCTTGTGACCTATTTATTTCTGTTGTAATTTCTCATGTCTCTCCCTCCGTGTCCTGCTGCGTCACATGACATGTCCATGTTCACTACTATTTGAGGTGGTCTCTCTAACTACTGCAGCTGGAGATCAGCTACTAATGGAATCACTTCCTCCAGGGTCAAAGTCGGTAACTGAGTGCCCACAAGATTGCATCGTGTGGGCAGTGACACATAACGGTGCACAGGTGTTAAAGATCACCCTGTCGAACTCTGCACAATTAAACAGGAATTCTCAGAAATCCAGGTACGCAGATAAATAGACATGGTCTGAGACAGCGAGACACCTGGGCATTTTGTGAAACAGACATTAGTTTAATTGACCTTTCGCAAAACCCCGCCCCAAAATGGTAATACATAATACAATAACAACCGTTACTATGAAGCTAGGTCTCTCCGCTGGAAAACAGTGGAACATACCAGCACTGAGCTCTGAGCAGATAACCACCACTACCCTGGTTAGATAGCTTAATATCTTGAATATATCCCTCTGCTGCATATTGCTCCACTAAGAGTCACTAACACGAGTCACTCCAGCATCGGCATCTGAAAGTTTGACGGACCTAGCAACAGTAACTAAGTGGGCGGGGCTTTTGTGAAAGGTCAATTGGAAGCGAAACGTCCTCAAATCGATGCGTGCTTGCGTCTTTGCTGTGCGGTGCAGTGAAGGCCGTGCACGCTCCCAGGTCACACTCACGAGGGTAAAAGTGATCAAACGTCAAAGCACCATCGATCTGCTCTATTGTGTCTGCTCCACCTGCTGCCGTTACTGCAATACAGTGATACTAGCAGACTTTGACCGATGCGCCACAGACCAAAGGGTTTGCAGACCAGATAGTAGAGATTATGTACAGCCAGGTATGGCTGGGGCAAAAAAAATGATTCGAATTACAAATTGACCTAAATCAAATCACCCAGCTCTACAGCCAGGGGTCATTTATCAAGACAAGTGCTAAATAGGGCCCCAAATGTGATACGTAAATGAGAGAATTCTGTGTGAGTAAAATATGCACAAATGATTCATGTGCATGTGTACATGTTTAACTCAAAGTAACTCAAGGTACTTCTTTGTAGTAGTTTTATCACACACTACATTTTACTTCTGCTTAAATATTTTAAGTATCAATTTTCTTGTATCTTATGAATTTTTTTTTATCATATATTTATGGTGAAAACTTTGTAAATATCTTTTTTACGTTTAGTCTCTCCAACGCCAACACTAAAGCCACTTCCTTTCAAATATAGTATTTCGAATATTAAGAGAAAGATAAGATAAGATAATCCTTTATTGATCTCACAACGGAGAAATTCACTTGTTACATTTGGCATTCAGTAAGATCACTCAGGGTGTGCAAAATAGACAGGAAATCTGCAGACAGTTAAATAGTAAAAAAGAGGTACAGGTACTTATGTACAATAAGTAAAAATAGAAAGTACAATAAAAAGTACAATAAGTAAAAACAAATATCTTAAGGGGTGTAATTATAACAATTAGGAAATAAGCATAAATAAAAATAGAATAAAAAGTTAGAACATTATTGTTTAGTTTATATATACAGTAAATGACCGTCCGTGTGTGATGATGTTGATGTCCAGATGTATGCTGATGACACTGTGATCTACACAGACCATGAAGGACCATGAACAAGTGGCAATCAAACTATCAAAGGCAATGGACAACATTTCTATATGGCTGAATGATTCCTGTCTAACACTGAATGTGAGTAAAACTGCGACAATATTTTTCTCAACAAAACCAAACAAAAAAAACATATCCCTTAATTACAGTAAAATGAGAAAAAATTGAAAATGTCAATGAGTTCAGATACCTTGGCATCATTTTAGACTCGAGACTAAACTTTAAGAAACACATTAAAAAAATGCCATACAATAAAATATAATCTGTTTACATTTAAATCTATAAGAAATTCATTGACAATACAAGGAGCTAAAACCTACTTCAACGCAACGATATTACCTCACTTACTCTATGGTGTATCATGCTGGTCACAAGCCAACAAATCCACAATAAAACCTTTAGAATCTCTTTATAAGCAGCACTTAGGATTCTACATAGGAAATCACGACAGTATCATCACTGTCAAATATTAACCAAATATAAAATGCTCAATTTTGAATATATAGTGAAGTCAGCTAAAGTTACTATTCAAGATTGTTAATAATGTGGCACCTCCACCATTTAAAAGGTTTGTCCAATTAACATCTTATCAGATGGTCAGAACAACAAGGTCAACAGTCAGTGGCCAATGTACCAAAACCAAAAACAGCATTAGGACAATCGGCATTTTCTTTTAAAACTATCTCAGAATGGAACAAACTTCCAACTGCACTAAAACTGTGCAAAGACTTAAAACGATTTTGCCTGGGTGTGAAACAACATTTTCTGGGAACTCAAACATGTCAGCATTAAAGGGAAAAAAAACAACTACTACTACTACAGTTTACATCTGAGAAGGGTAGTGAGTGGGTATAGACTATAGAGGAACAAGTTTTCCCTTTAATAAAATGTACTTTTTTAATTTTTTATAAAATGTAAATACTGTCGGTAAATATTATGAACTGTTTTGTTTTAATGCTTTTTTTAGTGTTTTGTAATTGTATGTCTTGGGGACTGCAGGTGGACATAGCTCCAAGAGCTAAAGTCTGGTACAAAGCATCTTTTCAAATGCTGATTAATGTACATGTCCCTGTCAAATAAATAAATAAACTAAACAGACTATAAAAAGTAGAATATCGAGGTGCAAAGTTTACAGTCCTAGTTGGTTGTCAATAAGTGACGCTGGTACAGGGAATAAAGTGGCGCTGGTACAGAGATTATTGCACGTAGTTTTGCAAAGGGGTTATTGCACATGTTACTTTAGAGTCTTGTTGTGCAGTCTGACAGCAGTGGGGATGAAGGACTTGCGGTAGCGCTCCGTCTTGCACTGAGGGTGTCTCAGTCTTCCACTGAAAGAGCTGCTCAGCTTCCTCTACAGTCCCGTGCAGTGGGTAGGAGGTGTTGTCCATGATGGAGGTGAGCTTGGCTAATACCCTCCTGTCCCTCACCTCCTCCACAGAGTCCAGGGGGCAGCCCAGGACGGAGCTGGCCCTCCTGACCAGCTTGTTCAGTCTGTTCTTGTCCCGCTCTGTGCTGCCCGGGGCCCAGCACACAGCAGCGTAGTGGATAGCAGAGGTCATGAAAAGGCCTGAGCAGAGGCCTGCTCACTCCAAAGGACCTCAGTCTCCTCAGAAGGTGGAGGCGACTTTGGCCCTTCTTGTACAGGGCGTTGGTGTTGTGGGACCAGTCCAATTTATTGTTGAGGTGAACACCCAGGTACTTGAAACTGTCCACCACCTCGATGTCCTCCTGGATGTTCAGCGGTGTGTGCGGTAGTGACTTCCTCCTGAAGTCTTTGGCTGTGTCCGAATGTCCACACTATTCCCTATATAGTGACTATATAGTGGTCACGCCATTTTGTAGGGGCATCCGAATGTCCAGAGAGAAAAAAGTAGTGCACTCAAAATTTCCCACAATGCATTCTGAAAAGTAGTGAGCAGCGGTGTTCACTACACGGGTCAATATAGCCCACAATGCATTGCGTGAATCGGAAAAAATGCCTGACAGCAACAGGTCTTTGAACTAAACAACATGACTGAATGAAATCAGCTGTTTCAATTGTGTGTTGCGTATTTATCATGAATAAATGACTTAAATATAAACGGTTATGGTGAAAAATGCTAGCGTTAGCTGCTTACCTTTAGCTTGAGCTGTTAAATGACCGATAGCTTCCTCTCGAATAATCCAAGCCATTCATGTAAAATCCGTTAAATGTAACGTATCTGACTCGTATTTATCCATAATTAGTCCCTGTCTCATGAGTTTGGTTGGTCTTTATCGCAGATATACATTTTTCCCGGAGTTTAGCGAACTTTTAGCAGATGTAGTCACTCATTCTGATGGCGCTCCGGACACCGGCCTCTCACCTACTTTCTGCACGCCTTCTGGAGTGATTTTTTTTCCTTTTTATTTTTATTTTTTTATGATAGTTTTAATTTTAATTTAAATGTAAATAAAACGCCTGTAAAAGTGCCAAAACTGTCGTTCTGTTTAATAAAATAAACATTTAAATTCAGACAGAAAAAAAAAGGAAAAAAGTCTGCACGCCGCAGCGCGCATGACGTCACGCAGCTCGGAGAAAGTAGTGGGCTTCTGTCCGAATCGCCAACAGAATCAGTGGACTATATAGTCTACTATATAGTGCGGGCCTATGTAGTGAATGAGGGGTTAGGGACTAGGGTGGACATTCGGACACAGCCCATGTCTTACTGGTGTTTCAAGCACAGGTGTTTGCGCTCACACCAGTCCACAAAGTCCATGATCATAGACCGGTACTTTAGGTCGTTCCCCTCAGACACACAGCCCACGATGGCGGAGTCGTCAGAGAACCTCTGCAGATGACAGCTGTCTGTGTTGTATGTGAAGTCCAATGTATAGATGGTGAAGAGAAATGGTGAGAGGACGGTGCCCTTAGGGACCCCAGTGCTCAGTGGCGTAGCAAGGGTACTAGGGGGCCCCAAGCAGGAATGTCAGTAGGGGGCCCTCTGGCGGCCGTTTTGTGTTCTGCGACGATGATATTTGCATGCCAAGCAATGAAGGCTGCTAAAAGAAGGCACTTCAGAGACATACAACAGTAACTTATTATACTCCTGTCTTGCTCTCCTTCCTCTTCTTTCTCCTTATTTTCTTTTGTTTTTGCTGCCAGAGGCATAACTTCTCTCCATTTTGTTGGAGATGCGTAGCTGCTCTGTTTACACCAACACGTGGGTTTGCGCCGTCTCTCTCTCTCTCTCTCCTTCCTCTCTGAGAAGCGGGTGGGGGAGGGCGCTCTTGGGGCTCTTTCAGGGAGTATGCGACGGACAACTGTCGTTGCACCTTGTCAATGCTGCTGCAGTGACTGTGTTCTCTTTGTCATTTCTGTCAAATCTGTTGGCCCTCTGGGGCCCCAGGCAGCTGCCTGCCTTGCCTTATGGCAAACTACGCCTCTGCCAGTGCTGCAGACCCACAGCTGCGCAGCCGCACATACTGTGGTCAGTCCGTGAGGTAGTCGATGGTCCATGATGTGAGATCCACTCCCGCGTCCTCCAGCTTCTCCCGCAGCAGTCTGATGGTGTGTAAAGCGCTGGAGAAGTCAAAGAACATGACCCTCACAGCACTCCCGGCGAGCTCCAGGTGGGTGAGCGCCCACTCCAGCAGGTAGATGACAGCGTCCTCTACTCTGACGTTAGGCCTGTAGGCAAACTGCAGCGGGTCCAGGGTGGAGCTCACCACAGAGCGGAGGTGGGTGAGGATGAGCCGCTCCATGGTCTTCATCAGATGGGAGGTCAGGGCGACAGGTCTGTAATGGGCCGGTTCCCTGGCGTGCGCTGTCTTAGGAACCGCGATCACACAGGAGGTCTTCCACAGGACGGGGACCTTCTCCAGGCTGAGGCTCAGGTTGTAGATGTTGCTGAGGACCTCGGAGAGCTGGTCTGCACAGGTCCTCAGCAGCCTGGGACTGATGCCCTCTGGTCCTGCAGCTTTCCTCTGCTTCAGTCGCCTCAGCTCTCTCCTTAACTGGTCCGGTGTGATGGAGAGGGGGGAGTGAGGTGGGGACTGGGGTGGACTGCCGGGGGTGGGGCAGGTGCTGGAGGAAGTCCGTATGGTGGGGGCTGGAGAGGTGGGTGCAGGGGGGCTGGAGGCAGGTGAAGGTAGTCGGGGGAGGGGGCAGTGCCCACTGGGCTGGAGACGTGTGAAGAGGTGGGAGCAGGGAGGGGGCAGAAGGAGTGGGTGGAGAATCATAACGGTTGAAATGTTGAATTCATCCGCCCCACGCTGGTCTGCATCAGCTGTCCCTCTGGCACTCTGTCCAAATCCGGAGATGTTCTTCAGTCCCCTCCACACGTCCCGCGCGTTGCCCTGCTCCAGCTTCTGCTCCAGCTTCTCCCCATAGTTCTTCTTGGCCTTCCTGATCCTCCACTGGAGCTCGTGCTGGACTCTCCTCTGCTCCTCTCTGTCCCCTGAGTTAAAAGCCCTTTTCTTCTGGTTCAGAAGGGCTTTAACCTCACGGGTCACCCAGGGGTGGTTGTTGGAGAAACACCGTACCTTCCGGGTCGGTACAGTGTTTTCCACACAGAGGTTGATGTAGTCTGTGATGCAGTGGGTCAGGGCATTGATGTCGTCTCCATGAGAGCTGCAGATCACGTTCCAGTCTGTGGTTTGGAAACAATGTCTCAGTCTCTCATCTGCCTCTTCGCTCCACACTTTCACAGACCTCTTGTGTGCTGGTTCCCTTCGCACCTTGGGTGTGTATTCTGGCCGCAGTAGGACCAGGTTGTGGTCTGAGTGTCCGAGCGGGGAGAAGGGGGCGGAGGTGTAAGCGTCCTTCACGTTAGCATAGAGTAAGTCCAGGGTGTTATTGTTCCTCGTGTGGCACTTTACATACTGTGTGAATGTGGGGATAGTGGCGGAGGGAGAGGCATGATTAAAGTCACGGGTGATGAGCAGCAGGGTGCGGAGATGAAGCATCTGGATCTGGGTCACTGTGCTGTGGATGCGTTCACAGGCTGCCGCGGCGTCAGCCGAGGGGGAATGTACAAACACATCATGACCATGTGCGAAAACTCCCTCGGTAGATACCGAGGCCTCATGCTCACAATGATCATCTCCAGGTCCCGGGTGCAGATCTGTTCTTTCACGTGCACGTGGCCGGTGTGGCACCATCTTTTATGACAAACAACGCTACTCCCCCGCCTTTCTTCTTTCCGCTCCCCTCCACACACCGGTCTGCGTGCACGAATTTGAATCCGTCCAGGGAAACCACAGAGTCCGGTATATTCCCATTCAGCCACGTCTCCGTGAAGCACATGAGTCCGCTCTCCCGATAGCCCTCTGATGGCGGTTTAGCGCGGCCAGTTCCTCGGTCTTATTTGCGATGGAGCGCACGTTACCCAAGATGACAGAGGGTAACCATCTTCTCCGCTTGCGTCCACCTCTACAACCTCTGCGTTTCCTGCGTATCTCGACGGGGATCACCGGGGAAAAGTGCAACAAAAGTAGGCTTAAAAAACACGTCTAAAAGTGATAGACAGGAGTAAAAAGTAGGAAAGAGGTACAGAGCCGAAGTAACAAGCTGCACAGCAGGGGCTGGCGCAGAGAAATAAATAAATACATTAAAAATTAAAATAAAAAGTGAGTGTGGCAGGCCAGGCTATATGTTTCTAACTGCTTGGGGAAAAAGTAACTTTAAATAAAGCTAAAACAACAGCTGTTTAGTATTTAGTAAAACCTAAGAGTGAAGACAATAGGAGATCCGACATATTGTGCAAAATTGCCTTTTTGGAGCTTTTCATAATGTTTTAAGGTAGTTCCTTCATCAAAAACATACAGTGGTCAAAGCACTTTATTTATTAGTAGATACTATGAAACTTAAAGTGATAGTCAGTAAGTTTAAATGTTTTACAAATTGAATACTGTAGATGACCAAAACCTTTTTGTGTTATCTTTCATATTCTCTGAGAAATGGCTAAAAAAAATCTGAAATTCTGCCAGGGTATGTAAACTTTTGAGCACAACTGCATATTTCCTAGTTGCTTTGCAGATCTCAGACACCAATCAGAATCCCCGGTGGCTTCACTTTGACCAATGAAACCTTAGGAAGAAAAAGGAGAAGCGGCGTTCGACCCAAACGTCTGCAGACAGTTAGCAAGTCGTTTAGTCCGGTAGACTAGCGTCCGTTAGCATTAGCATGCTCAATGTATTTTTCCTACAACTGTTAGCATTAGCCATCAAACATTGCAAATTATGAACAATCCAGATGTTTTCAGCTGTTATCAACCATCGAAATAGGTGAGGCCAAAGCCTAGTTAGAAATCATGAATGTACAGACTGTACAGATTTGATTTAAGAAATAAATTAGCGTCTAAAAGTGTCCTCTGAGCAAAGAGCTTTTTGTTTCTGCTTACTGTGGGGTCGAATACACATCCACTGGTCACTAAACATCATCATAATGTTAATTATAAAGAAACCCTAGAAATTATATAAATCCCATGAAAAGGACAAAACATAAATCATTGTATATAGAACGTTCATTTTAAATGGGGTCCGGGATTCGACAGTGAACAAAATGTGCACATCTGTAGGTACAGGAGAATGAGACGAGCTGTCCTATGAACCGGTCTGTATGGTCCAATGAGGAGGGGATGGGGAGATTGTTTATTTTTACATTTCTCTCTCTCTCTCTCCTCATTTTGTGCCGGCCAAGCTGCAGTGTGCAAGTGTCAAGCCATAATAACGGCGTCGACGTTATGCAAAATATCTTCCCCCGTATTCCCACCGTGGGTCGTGTTTAATAATGCATGATTCTCCGAAAGCCAAACAACATTAAGGGACACAGATGAAGGAGACGCTTGAGCTGAAGTGCCTCCTGTCACGATACGGCCGCCCGAACGCTCCACCACACAAGACCATTACGAGGAGCGAACTTTAAGTGATCTCACTCGTTCTAAAGCACTGTTTAATAAAGCCACAGTGGGTCTTAACTGCTGCAGCGTCTGTGATGGACTGTGGGAGAATGATCATGTGCTCTGTTTGTTGATGATACAAACTGCACATTACCCTCGGAGATCGCGCTATTGTTGAGTTTTGTTTTTTATTAATTTTGTTTTGTATTTTACAGACCAATTCGAGCAAGGTTTTAAAGCAGGCTCGGCATATAGGTGTTATGGTAACTTGGAATTCAAAACAAAAGTACTCCTGTGAATGGTGAAAAAAAGTGCACAAAGTGGCACCATAACAGAAAAAACCCAGATGATGATACACAGGACCTTTTTGCAGGTGTTTGGTAATATAAACACCTGCAAATAAAAAACAACTTTGAAACTATCCTACACATTTTTGTTTAGAACGTTGAAAATAAAACACCTGAAACTAAATATACAGTAGTTTCACTTTCCTGCGTTCTCACTGTAAGGCCCTCCCACCACCCTTCTCTTGCTTCCCTTCACTGTTTCAATAAAAAAAATACACTACTCTGTTTGTGTGGCTACAGTGAAGCTATGGCAAGTGTTTTTCACTTCGCGATGAGAAGAAGGTGAGGTCTGGTTTTGATGAGGGAACATTGTAACGTAGTCAAAAGCTTTTACTACGTTACAATTTTTATAACCCTCCTTTGGAGTGACGTAATGTAATGTGACTTGTATGTGTATTGTTTTTACAGTATGTTTTTATGGGAAGCGCTTTGTGACCCTGGTCTGTGAAAGGCGCTATATAAATAAACTTTACTTACTTACTTACTTACTTTAAATGGAATAATGTGTGTGTACTTGCCAATCTTATTCAAATACTAATCCAAACCTGTTAAATCTGAATAAATGATCTGCATTTCAATAGGTTTAAGCCATTTATCTCATTTTGATTCACCAAGCCAAGCATACTTCTGTTTCCCATGACAAGAGCGACCTCTGCTGGTGTGCCCAATACTTGAAAACCTAAACTCTGGCCCACACAACCTACAAATCTTACAAATCTGTGTTGGTTTTCTCTGACAACGTCCTTTTATCAGCGTCCTCACAGTTTCTCCTCAGGCCTGAAGTTTACTGGGTGGGGGACAGAAATAGCTCTGATTTCATAACCAAGTGGTGTCTTTCAATAACCCACAGACTGGCCACATGCTGGCGGGACATATGGGACCAAGCACTGACGGCGTGTCCCAGATGGACCGCGGGACAGTGAAGGATGAGGGGGACCGAAGCACCAGCTCAGCACACTGGGACGTTCTGTCATCATTTAGGCTCACGTTCAGGAGGCTGTGGGGCAATGCCAGAAACGAATGCGTGTTTACAGCCAGCGGAGGGACTCTTAGTTAGTTTTCACCTAAATGTTCATGGTATTCTTGTTTACAAGGGCTAAATGTCACAACAAACATGGGCTGGTAGACAAATGGCTTAGATATAGTTGTCATGTAAATCAATACAAGACTAGGGCGGTAGTACAGCGGTTAGTGCTCGTGCTTCACAGCAAGAAGGTCCGGGTTCGATTCCCACCTGGATGGGGCCGTTCTGTGTGGAGTTTGCATGTTGTCCCCGTGTCTGTGTCACTAAAAAACATGTACAATAGGCCATGATGAATGATGTGTGAGTGTGAATGTATGGTGGTCAGAGGGACCGTTGGTGCAGATGTGTGCAGTCTTCTGTCAGTCTCCCCCAGGGGAACCTGAAGCTACAAATGTAGCTTACCATCACTGAGTGTGGAGTGAATGTAAAAATGCACTCATGTGAAGCGCTTTGTGTCTGTGAAAGGTGCTATATATAAAGATCTTCTTCTAGAACTACCCCCTGGTTCCTCAACAAATACTTCCCTCACTACACCACGGCAACACTTTCCTTTGATAAACCAAATTATTGGAATAAGGCTTATTTGTCAGAGTATAAAAAATATGAAACTCACTTTATGATGCTAATTTTATAACGTTTTGTAGCTAGTGAAGCCGGAGATTTCCAATACATAACTATAAACAACATCACGCCGCAGCCGGCCAGTTTCCCACACTCATTCATTCACAAATATTGACATTGACATTGTATTGCGAAAAGGAACCAATATGACGCTGTAATCCAAATATGGTCATTTCTTTTCTGGGAGATAGAAGCGGTTAAAGACGGGAGAAATAATTCCTGCCTGATTTATGGAGCTTTGAATCAAAAGCGAAATGTGACTATTTGCTGATTTATTTATTTTTACTTAGAGTTTACTCAAAAGATCCCAAAACCCCTGTGGAAAAATCTTTGAAATATGTCACAAAATAAAATATATAAGCTGTCAATTTAAACCTGGCTCTACCCATTGTTTATTGGCAATATGGTCATGTCTATTCATAATATGTCTTATTTTTTTACATGAAAACATAAAATGACAGAAAACGAGTAAAGGCACGAGTTTGGGCCACACCGAACATTTTAAAGGTAACTAATTGAATAGAGAGCATTCGTCCGTCCAAATGGCTCATCTGGTCCCACCTTTTCTCTGATTCCAGGCGGGTCCCCTGCCCGACAGCTTCCCACTTAGAAAAGTGTTCTCCTCTCCTGAAGGTCAGAGATGGAGCCTCCTCCAGGGTTCTCCGCTCCATAATGGGGCTCAGAGGGACTCCACGTCTCCTGCAGAGCGATAGTCTTAATTGGGTTTGAAAACAGCCCTCCCAGTCCGCAGGATATGTTGAAGAAGAACAGAGACGAGACACGCAGAAGAAATTTTAAGATCGGACTTTGTATGCTCTGCAGAGCAAGCCTCACGATGGACGGGCCGGCAGTAGAAAGAGTGATGTCACATTGGTTTTGTGTAAAAAGAGTTTTGGAGTGATAGGACTTTTGTGAAGAAGTGAGTTGTACCCTTAAAGGAATACGCCACTGTTTTTGCATACTGAGATATGTTCTTACTTTAGCTTAGACGAGTTGATGCGTAACTGTCTGGTCTTTGCACGTGCGCTCAGTCACGCAAAAACACCGAACATGTTGTTAGCATTTAGCCTCTCCTACTCTCTCTATGGACCCAAACGGGGGGGAAGTTTGAAGCAACCAAGCTCTTCCACGTTTTCCCTATACGGTTACATGAGCCTTTACACGATCTAAGTCTAGTTACACAAAATTAAACATGTCGATGTTCTAAGGGGCACTATATTGTAAGGCGTAATAATGCCTTGGAAGCACTTCGACGTCCGCGCAGTAAAGTTTAAAGGGGAGTTATTATGCCAAATCAACATTTTGGAGTTTTCTACCATGTTGTACCTTGTATCAAAAACGTACTTGCAGTTGTGTTTTGTGTTTCCACATGTTTGAGAAATCTTCCGCCTCAGCACCTGCTTCTGTTTTTTTCCTACATTGCTCTCAGTAGCTCTCCCACTTCTGTCACTCCAGAGAAAGAAGTCCAAACTAGTAAAGAAAGTGAACAAACTAATCTTTTGTCATACAAACAGAAACTGCCTCGCTTCAGTCAGTCAACCCCAGGACAACCTTGGCTTCATTCCTCGTCCACTTAAATTGCAAAGTGATTTTGGCCGTCAGGAAAAATCCTACATACAATTAATGCTGTTGAAGACTGGGAATGAGCTACAATATATGTTCTTTACTTTATTCTTTGTTTAAGGGACAGTGTACAGACATTAAGTCCATAGAAAGTTCTGCACCAGATTATAGCTAAACTAGTTTTCATCGAGCTTGTGTGCTCTTCTCTGTGTCTGGGTGGGCCTCATCTTGCACTAAAACACTGTAGGTTGACCTTCTGTTTGTAAAGGAGTCAAACCTACTCAGCGCGTGGTTAACATTCCGATTCAAAGTCTTTTAACTCAATGGCAGTAGTGCGGACACTGCCTGCTCTTCAGCGCACTCCGCACTTCGCCTTCGCTCCAAGGGGAAACGAGTGCTTACGGTGATGAATGGACTGGACTGTCACCGCTCGCCCACTCCGCTCAATTCTTCCCCTCAAACAGATAAATCAAACGTGGGCCGTCGCTCGGATGCGGAGAGCCGTGCTGGGGCAGAGCCAGAGGTACCGAGCACATAAAACCCATTCGGAAAAACAATCCCAATAAAAAGACGGATAAATCATTGTTGGGGCCGCCAGTCGGTGGTGTGGAGCTGTGGAGACGTCTTCACCGGGGCAAGGAGTGGGATGTGAATGGGGGAGACTTGAGGACCCGCGAGATGATGCGCACGAATACGCCAAAGGCACAGCGCTGACGGATTGGCGTTGGTAAATCACAAAGCCGGACAGGTCTTTGCAGAAGTTCAGGCGAAGAAGTTTGCAGCACCAAAGGTTGGGAGGAAAGTGCGTTGACATTTCAAAATAAAGAATAAAGGAAGGGTAAGATGCGGCACTCGAAATAACTGAACCTGGACCTTCCCCAAAAATGGAAGTCTACAAGTTTAATAGTTTCACAAATTTAATAGATTTACACATTATCTATAATTGAGCCTGAGACTTGCAATTTAACAAACGTAATATTAATACATATTTTTTCCTCATAATGCCCGGTGCCACCGCTTTGACCAATGAGACCAGCGTTCCTGTGAACCGGCCTGCCAGGTCCAATCAGGAGGGAGCTTCATTGTTTACTTTTGAAATTCTGTTTCTCTCACTCACAGGAGGGGCTTTCAGGTGCCCTTTACATTTGAAATTACTCTCTTTAATCTTGAAGCTGCTTATTGAGGACACGGACACAATTTGTGGACATGCTTTCCTCATTTGAAAGCTCAGAACCTCCAGAATTCAATGTTTAACTGAACGGCTTTAGCATTAAATGGTTAAGATTAGATCAGGACAGGTCAGGAAAAGAAGCTGGGAAGTGAGAGAGTGTGGTGAGCTGGTTTTGACTATGGGGTCTGCGCAGGTTTCCTCCGGGTACTCCGGTTTCTCCTAGCACTAAAAACATGTACAATTGGTTCCCCTCTGGGGCCAGGACTCTCCTGAAAAAGAGATTCTTAATCTCAGTGGGACTTTCCTGGTTAAATAAAGGTCAAATGAAATAAAAACAAGTCAAGGTCAAGGTCAAGTTTATTTATAAAGCATATTCTGCCCTATGCAAGTTTGAGCAAAGTTTATACGCTACGCAACAGCACCCTCTTGTGGTTGTTTCTGAAAGGTGTTTGTTGATTTTTTGAGAGAAAACCAAGATGGCTGCACGCAACGCAGAGTAGGCCATGTGTCGAGCTGAAAACGACCTTTTTTATGTTGTTGCTTGGACAGGATTTGTCCGTAAGTTTGTTTTATGTTGAACATTAATATTGTTTATATTTACCGTGAGTTTTGACGTTTCTATGAATGTTTATTCACATATTGTATCTCGCATATTAGCATAGCTAATTGTACATTTGTATGTTTTTTCTAGTTTTACGGTCGGCTAAAGAGAGCAATGGTCAGAGGCCATTCCACAAATAAACAGCAAAAGAAACAAAGTCTGATTATTTTGTGGCACCGTTATCTGGCTGTCTAGCTGGTGAAATAGTGAGCTTCAGAGTGAGGACAGCACAGTAAAAGGACACAAGCGCAGCGAGCACAACCACGAGGGTATCCATCCAGCACATCAACCATGAGCCTACTGTCAGAAGAGGAAACTCTCCCAGAACTTCCAGAAGGAGAAGAAACGTCATTAGATCCAAGAGAAGAGAACAAGTGAACAACACAGACGGTGCAGACAATACAGAGAACAAGGATCATGCAAGCAACACAGACTCACGACCAAAGTCTACACGCACGCGTACATCCAAACGTTCATCTGCTAGTTCTGCAACAGTAAAAGCACGAGCAAGAGTAGAGGCTGCACGTGCACAACTGCTGTTTTCAGAAAAAGAAGCAGCCATAATGAAACAGAAAACTGAGCTGGAAGCTAATTTACATATTTTAAGTTGTCAAAAAGCTGTTGCAATTGCAGAAGCAGAGGTTGCAGTTTATGAAGAGGAGGGACTTGCAAAAACTGAACTGAGCTGCTCGTTGGTAGGAACACCTGTCAACCCAATGCAACGCACAGCAGAGTATGTACAAAAACAATCAGACTTTTGCTATGAAGGATTCACGTTACGAGTTGATCCACTCGCCTGTCACAAAGCTGCACGTGAACAATGTGAAATGGTCATTAACGCAGAGATAGACAACAAAAGTTCACACAGTGTGGAAAAGGCTAACGTTAAAGTGGAGCACCAAACACAACCGAGAGAGAGACTGAATCCCCCCAAACTGTATCCATACGACTCTCCTCAAACACCAGCAGATATACAGGGTGTACAGGACATTACAAGGTACCTGACAAGAAGAGAAATGTTAAGTACAGGACTTTTGCAGTTTGACGATCACCCAGAGAACTACTGGGCATGGAAGGCTTCATTTCGAAATGCCATTAAAGACTTAAATGTTACAGCCCAAGAAGAGCTAGATTTAATGATAAAATGGCTTGGAGCCGAGTCTGGCCAGCAAGCCAAAAGAATCCGCTCAGTCCACGTCTTCAATCCAGCTGCAGCTCTAAACCTCGTGTGGCAAAGACTCGAAGAATGTTACGGGTCTCCTGAAGTAGTGGAAAATGCACTGTTGAAAAAGATTGAACAGTTTCCCAAACTCAGTAACAGAGACAACACAAAGTTAAGAGAGTTGGGTGACATTCTGCAAGAAATCGAATGTGCAAAAGATGGAGGATACTTACCAGGCCTTTCATATTTGGACACGGCTCGCGGAGTCAACCCCATCGTAGACAAACTACCCTACGGACTACAGGAAAAATGGATCGCAACTGGAGCAAAGTACAAGGAGGAGCACAGAGTCGCCTTTCCCCCTTTCGGCGTATTTTCAAAATTTGTAAGACAACAAGCCAAAATAAGAAACGACCCGAGCTTTGTCATCACATCTCCTGCCAACACAAGCTTCAAAACAGAGAAAAGCTTCAAAGGCAATAACAGGCAAGTGATAAGTGTGCACAAAACAGACATCCCTACAGATACTAGTTCAGCTCAAAACGGGTACAGTAAGCCAACAGAGAGCCCTGACAAGCTATGTCCAATACATAAGAAGCCTCACCCACTTAGAAAGTGCAAGAGCTTCAGAGCAAAACCCATAGATGAGCGCAAGTCATTCCTAAAAGAGAACAGGATATGTTTTAAGTGTTGTGGCTCAACTCGGCATTTAGCTAAGGACTGCAGGATGGAAACAAAGTGTACAGACTGTGGTAGTGACAGACATTTATCAGCACTACATCCTGGTCCACCCCCTGCTTCACCTGCTCCAGCAGAGAGCTCTAATGCTGACAAAGATGACGGCGGGGAGACACAGGATAATGCAAGTGTCTCAGTTGTTTCCAAATGCACAGAAGTCTGTGGTGATGCAGATAGCCCACACTCATGCTCAAAAATAAGTCCTGTGTTAGTCTATCCAAATGGCAAAAGAGAGCAGGCAAGAAAGATATATGCAGTGCTAGATGAACAAAGTAACAAGTCACTAGCCAAGTCTCAGTTTTTGAGCTTTTTAATATTAAGACGCGCTCGGACATTTACAAGCTCAGAACATGCTCAGGACTGTCAGATAATGTCGGCAGAACAGCATTAAATTTTATGATTGAGTCAGTGGATGGTAGAGTAAAGCTCCCGCTCCCAAACCTAATTGAATGTGACATGATTCCGGACGATAGAAGAGAGATCCCGTCTCCACAAGTTGCTATGCAGTTCCCACACTTACAGAGGGTAGCTGATAAAATACCTGCTGTAGAAGAACAAGTACCTATTCTTCTGCTTTTGGGAAGAGACATTATACAGGTACACAAAGTCAGAGAGAGAATCAATGGGCCACATTGTATGCCCTATGCACAGCGTTTAGACTTAGGCTGGGTTATAGTTGGGGAAGCCTGCCTGGGGAAGACACATAAGCCCCCTAATGTGAACGTCCTCAAAACACATGTTCTTCAGAATGGCCGTGCTTCTTACCTCACCCCATGTCCTAACACATTTCAAGTCAAGGAGTCAAGTGGTTACAGCTACCAGCCCAACACCACACCTACCCCCCAAAAGGACAGTGAAAACAAACACACTGATCACCTGGGACAAACAGTTTTTGACAGAACAAAAGATGACGACAAACCAGCGCTGTCAGTAGAGGACAAGGACTTTATCGACATCATGGAAAAGGAAGTGTATCAAAATGATGGCAACAGCTGGGTAGCGCCATTGCCATTCCGCACTCCCAGACCACAGCTTCCAAGTAACAAAGAGCAAGCACTCAAACGCCTCCAGTCCCTCAGAAAAACACTGGATCGCAATTCTGAAATGAAAAGACAATACACAGAGTTCATGCAACAGATGCTGAACAATGACCACGCGGAGCTCGCTCCACCTTTGGACTCAGATAAAGAACACTGGTACTTACCATCCTTCGGTGTGTACCACCCTCAAAAACCTGACCAGCTAAGAGTGGTTTTTGACTCAAGTGCTGAGTTTCAAGGACAGTCCCTTAACAAAGTCTTATTAAGTGGACCCGACCTAAACAACACGCTACTAGGCGTCCTCGTGCGTTTTAGAAAAGAGGCTGTTGCATTTTCAGCCGATGTGCAACAAATGTTTTATTGTTTTCAAGTGAGAGAGGACCATAGGGATTATTTGAGATTCCTGTGGTACGAGGAAAATGATCTCAGCAAAGGCATTTGTGACTACAGAATGAAGGTCCATGTCTTTGGAAATAGTCCCTCCCCGGCTGTGGCTATTCACTGTATGAGGCGCGCTGCAGTCGAGGGAGAGGGAGAGCACGGACTTGATGCAAAGCAGTTTGTAATGAGACATTTTTATGTGGATGACGGCCTTCCATCCACAGCAACCTCAGAAGAAGCTGTCGAGATACTCACAAACACACAAAACATGTTGGCTCAATCTAACTTAAAGCTACACAAAATAGCCTCCAACGACCACAAAGTAGTGGAAGCGTTTCCTGCTGCCGAGCGAGCAAAGGATCTAAAGGACTTGGATTTAGAACTGGACAATATACCCCTGCAGAGGAGCTTAGGGGTATTGTGGAATCTTGAAAATGACTGTTTTACTTTTCATGTCACCACCGAGCAAAAGCCATACACAAGGAGAGGTGTCTTGGCCACTGTTAACAGTTTATACGATCCACTAGGTTTTGTTTCACCCATCACTATGCAGGGAAAAGCCCTTCTTCGTGAACTGTCTGCAGAGCAGAAGGATTGGGATGAACCACTTCCTGTGGAAAGAGAAGAGGAATGGAACAAATGGAGAAAATCGTTAAAGGATCTTGAGCAGCTACAGATACCAAGGTGCTACCTCCCGTTTTCCCAGGCCACTGCTGTGAAAAAAGAACTGTGCATATTCTCAGACGCATCCACAATGGCCATAGGAGCAGTAGCATATCTGAGAGCTCTCAACAGTGAAGGTCAGTGGCACACAGGTTTCATCATGGGCAAGTCCAAGGTAGCCCCCCGACCCGCTCACACTGTCCCTAGATTGGAGTTATGTGCAGCAGTTTTAGCTGTTGAGATGTACGAACTCATTAGAGATGAGTTGGACATTGAAGTGGACACTGTCAGATTTTTTACAGATAGTAAAATCGTCCTTGGCTACATATACAACAACACAAAGAGGTTTTACACTTATGTAGCTAATCGTGTGACGAGGATCAGAAAGACCACACATCCTGCACAGTGGTTTTACATTGCCACTAGTGACAATCCAGCAGACAACGCCACCAGACCAATTGCAGCTTCCACATTAGCTCACACAAACTGGTTTAGTGGTCCTTACTTTTGACACAACCCAACATAGAGTCACCTCACTGCGACACTTTTACTCTGATCGATCCTGACACAGACACAGAGATCAGGTCTGAGGTAAAGACTTTTGTAACAAAGGCCTCAGTAACACAGTTAAAGTCATGTCGCTTTGAAAGATTTTCTCATTGGATGAGATTATGTCGCACTATTGCATCACTAAAACGTGTAGCAGCATCATTCAGGAAAACAGACACAGAAAGTAAAGGCTGGAAGTGTTTTAGTGAGACCAACACTACAGATGAACTATCTAAAGCAGGGAAGTTTATCATTCACACAGTACAAAGTGAAAGGTTCAAAGAAGAATACAGGTGCATAAAAGCAAATCAGCCACTTCCAAAACAAAGCTGTCTGAAAAAGTTAAACCCCATCATTCAGGAAGATGGGCTCCTCAGAATAGGAGGACGCTTGGCACCTGCAAATCTAACAAAAGATGAGAAACATCCACTCATTATCCCAAACGCTCACCATATAGCTGTCCTTCTTATCAGATACTATCATGAGAAGGTAGCACATCAAGGGCGTCACATAACAGAAGGAGCACTCAGAGGAGCCGGATTTTGGATTATTGGCAGTAAACGGCTCGTCTCTTCTGTTATTCATAAATGTGTTCTCTGTCGTAAGCTCAGAGGACAACTGCAGACGCAAAAGATGGCAGATTTACCTATTGATAGGTTGTCACCAATGCCACCGTTTACAAGTGTAGGACTGGACGTCTTGGCCCCTGGACGGTCACCACACGTCGCACCAGAGGAGGAAGTGCAGACAGTAAACGCTGGGCTGTACTTTTCACCTGCATGTCCACGAGAGCTGTGCACATTGAGCTTATTGAATCAATGTCAACATCCAGCTTTATCAATGCATTGAGAAGATTTTTCAGCATCCGTGGACCTGCTCAAATACTCCGCTCTGATAGAGGCACCAATTTTATTGGAGCATGCAATGAACTGAAAATTGACCACAAAGACACTGAACTCAACTCTTACCTTCAGGAGAAAGGATGTACATGGCTGTTCAACTCTCCACACTCCTCACACATGGGTGGGTCATGGGAGAGACTCATTGGAGTTGCGAGACGTATCCTGGACAGTATACTTTTGAAATCTACACATATCCAACTAACACATGAAGTGTTAAGTACATTCATGTCAGAAGTAATGGCAATAATGAATGCAAGACCACTTGTACCAGTGTCAACCGATTCAGACAAACCAAACCTTCTCTCTCCAGCAATGCTCCTTACCCAAAAGACCAATGCAGTATCTGCACCAACAGGAAGCTTTGCTCCCCCGGACCTCTACTCAAAGCAATGGAAGCAAGTACAGTGTCTGGCGGACTCTTTTTGGAAACAGTGGAGAAGCGAATACCTTTCAACTCTACAGCAAAGGAGAAAATGGACTGATGATAAACCGAACATAAACATTGGAGACATTGTGCTATTGAAAGATGCTCTCGCGCACAGAAATGACTGGTCTATGGGAAGAGTTGTGAAAACATTAGAGAGTAAGGACAATAAGGTTCGAAAAGCACAAGTGAAAACTGTAAAAGATGGAAATGTAAAAGTGTTTTTGAGACCTATTGCTGACATGGTTTTGCTTTTACCAGAAGATAAATAGACTGTTGTATTTTTGTTTAAATTTAATAGAAAATTTAATTTGTAGTGGCACAATTTAATTGTTCCAGGCGGGGAGTATTCTGCCCTATGCAAGTTTGAGCAAAGTTTATACGCTACGCAACAGCACCCTCTTGTGGTTGTTTCTGAAAGGTGTTTGTTGATTTTTTGAGAGAAAACCAAGATGGCTGCACGCAACGCAGAGTAGGCCATGTGTCGAGCTGAAAACGACCTTTTTTATGTTGTTGCTTGGACAGGATTTGTCCGTAAGTTTGTTTTATGTTGAACATTAATATTGTTATATTTACCGTGAGTTTTGACGTTTCTATGAATGTTTATTCACATATTGTATCTCGCATATTAGCATAGCTAATTGTACATTTGTATGTTTTTTCTAGTTTTACGGTCGGCTAAAGAGAGCAATTCCACAAATAAACAGCAAAGAAAACAAAGTCTGATTATTTTGTGGCACCGTTATCTGGCTGTCTAGCTGGTGAAATAGTGAGCTTCAGAGTGAGGACAGCACAAAGCACATTTACAAAACAGCCATCACTGCCCCAAAGTGCTGTACACAGTACAATAATACAACACTACAAAAACACAACAATATAACACGATAAGAAAAGTAAAAATGTAAACTGTAAAAATATGAAAAATGCTCAGCTCATCTTGTGTTAAAAGCCTGCGTAAAAGATAAGTCTTTAACAGAGTTTTGAAGCTCTCAACTGAAGTAGCCTGTCTAATGTTCACAGGGAGGGAGTTCCACAGTTTAGGGCCTGCTACTGCAAAAGCTTTATCTCCTTTAGTTTTTAAATGAGATCTTGGACGATCCAGCAAACTTTGGCCCGAGGATCGCAGAGCTCTGACAGGGGCGCGCAAAGACAGCAATTCAGATAAATAAGGTGGTGCCAGTCCATGGATGGATTTAAAAACAAGTAATAGAATTTTGAAGTCTATTCTAAAAGCAACAGGTAACCAGTGGGGCTCATTCTGCATTAAAAAAGAGACAAGTGAATGTGAGTGAATATCTTTGACACAATGTGAAATGCAATGCGGTAAATGAGATTGTACACTTAATCTTTGAATAATAAATGTAATATTGCTTTGGATTCATATTGGACTTGAAACATTTTAAAGTTTCTCAGAGTGTAAGGCAATAACGTAAAGCTATGTCTGCAGCGACACAACACTAAAGGGGACATTTTTCAAAACAGTTGCTAAATAGTGAGTGAAATCTGGAGAGTAGTATCTACAGTATTTGTGGGCATGTTGCACCTCCTTCGCCCTTTGAAATTGCCTATAGTACAGCTTTAGAGCCCAAAACTGATATGTAAATGAAAGAAGAGCTGCGTGAGTGGAAAAACAAACAAACTGTAAATGACTCTGCTGGTGAGTCTTACACTGCGTTTTGCACATGGGAAAACGCAGTGTAAGACTCATATAAGCCAACCACTCCACCAGTTCAGTTAGCTGGTTTTTGTTTCAATCACAAAGCCTGAAAGGGGAAGGAGACGTGGGGGTACCTCCGCGATAATGCGTGCTAATACTCTAAAAGCCGCGGGCCATTCTACCTGATGGATTGTCTTCAGTAAATTACAAGGCCTGACAGTTCTATATGGGCAGCTGTAGAGCGAGGACAGAACTGAAGCAGGCCAGGGACATACAGGGGTTTAAGACAATGGCACTTACAGCCTAAAGACTAAGGAAGAGGCACAACAGGACAGTTATGGCTTACACGAATACTGACCAAGTCCAAGTCATGATTTAAAACTGCACTACTTGATGTTGTTCATGGTATCACACTGTGAAAGGAGGAGAAGTCGAGACGCTGCAGGTGGAAACATCAACTTTTGACACAGTGGCCAATGTCGGGATTTAAAAAGACCAAACTCACCCTTTGCGATGCTTATTTCATGAGGTTTTGTCCGTTAGCGAGCCGGAGATTTCACAGTAATAACTACATCAGTGCGGCGCTCCCTCGTCTTTACTCACACACACACACACAAATATTGACATGTTTGGTATCCACGTGTAGCACGAAAGGCAACCGCTGTAATGTGCAGACGTTACAAAGCCGTTTTGTCCAAATTCATTCCACTCTTGCAACAACATCTTCGCTTAGCAGCTCCTACAGACTCCAAACTTTACATGGACTGAACAAGATTTCAAAGGGAGGGTTAATTTTTAATATGTGTTTTGTATTTTTATTTCACTTATAAATAGCTTATTCAAAAAGTCCCACAATCCCCGTGAAAAAAAAAAAAATCTTTGCTACCAATATATGAACAAAATAAACCTGGCTCAAAGCATTATCTAGATTTCTTGAACATGCTGAAAATATCAGCAATTTTGATCATTTTTGTACTTTTTTTTTTAATGACACCATAAAATGACAAAAACGTTTCTCTCATATTTATGTCAGTAATCTTGGCAAAAGTTTGAAATTCACCTTGAGTGTCTCGCCTTGAGCGTTTAGCCGAGCAACAAACTTGTTTCTAGCTCCCACAATACACACAACACATCCTGCGTATTCACATGATTGAATTGACTGCATATTTTGTACATATTATTAGTGAAAAAACAACAACATGCTTTATATGCAGACAGTGTGCTAACCCTGTGCTGGTCTGGTCTGCTGTAGAGTATTGGAAAATGAAAAAAAGAGTTTTCTGATTTAAAGACACCTTACACATAAGCCAAGCGTCCTGCCCTGACTCCCACACCTTCAGAATGCTAATGTCCAAGAGAACCAGCTGTAATCCGATTGCAGACGAGCACACACCTCGCTGCTGCATACCTCTGCTGTTCGGCCATCGATTGCCCCGCCTTTGGAGCGCTCCTCCTGCCCGGGCTGGGCTCGCACACCACTGACGCTAAATCAATGCTAACCCTGGCTCCTGCACAGACATATGGAGCCGAGCAGGAGCATGTGGGCGCGTCGACACATCTGCGGGAGATCAGGCCAACATTATGACAAGAGAGTCCAGCAGTGGAGGACGAGGGAACGGATACGCTTTGTTTCCCTCAGTGCGGCGGCGGCTGGACTAATACTACATTAAAATCGTCCTTATGAAATAAAGTTTTTGAGTCACAATCATGTAGGATGTGTCCACTGAAAACTACACTTGGACATTTGCTTCAACAAAACTCCAGGCCTACAAACCTCCAGCAGAAAGCACCAGTCTCCAACCTTGAAGTCATCCATTTAAACAATAAAACGAAGACAGAGAACTTGGCAAAGTGTAGTGATGGCAATGTGAGCGCTGAAATGATCTAACCATATCTGTGAGGGTGTATAGAAAGCGTATCACATGCAAAACACTACAGACTGAGTAGCAGAAGTTTCTTATTGGAGGATGTGCTCAACGATAACAGCCAATATTGAAATTTATTGCAATTTTACCACAAAAAAGACCAAAAAATGTCAATACCAAGTCAATATAAAAGGGGTCAGCCCTATGTTCCCCGGTACCTATGTTCCCCCACTTCTATTGATTAAGATTAGGCACCAGCCCACTATCCTTACGGTTAGTGGCTAGGGCAGGGTCAGGGTTAAGCTGCTTGATATACAGTATGTATGATATTTCACTCTCATGACTTGTGATTGCGTGAAGTACCAACTCACCTACGGAAAAAAAAATCGCACCCGGGGAACATAGGTATGCACCCATATAAAATGATACAATTACTTTATTCATTTCAAGGATTGACTTCAAGAATAAACATTCAGCTTTAAAAACAAGACAGAGCAAAGTGCAGAGAGTGTATCAAACAAATCTGTGTTCACACAGTATAACATTTTGGATTATACTGTTGCTTAGGGCTGGGCAATAAATCAAATTTTAATCTAATCGCGATTTTAATAAAGGTCGACTTCAATAATCGCGTGGGATAATTGGCCAGTCCTGTCGCGTTGCTGCAGTGCCTGTCAGTTCAAGCCCAGGGAATCATTCAGACAAACAAACAGGAAGGCACGGGAAGAGGATCATCCCGATCTGGTGAATGTATAAGTGTAAAATCAGCAACAAACTCGCACTAACTCGTTTAATGGGCAAAACAGAAACGCTGCAAACTATTGATCACTGTATATGGACCATGTCGATTTTTGAGGCTGCAGCCGAAAGAACAGTGGATTAGCTGGACTTCTGACACTGATTTCTAAGTTTGAGCTGTCTTTTATGCTTTGAAATGTGCTGTTTACTAGTATGCTACAATACTAGTACAATTCTAGTAAACACCACCACGAAAACTTTGTGTTTACTTGGTGCAGGGTCAGAGATGGAGATATGTATTGTGAGGCAGGCAGTATGAAGCTTGTCTTTGTGGCCACAGTTTTCAGTCCGGCCGCAGCATCTGTTTACTTGCTAGTCCAGGAAAAGCCACATCTACTGTTTTTATCATTTAAAAAAAATATGGGGAACATTTTATGTTTTCCAAAATCGCCCAGTCCTACTGTTGCCAATACAAAACATGCTCCTATATCACATTCTCACATTTGGCTGCCTGTAGTCAACATTAGGGCTGTGTTCAATATATCGTTTGGCATTATTGTTACAGAGAATGTGAGAATACACATATCGTATCGAGGCACCTGAAGAAATTGCAAGCTGAGCCTATTTAGCATTATAAAACCTTCCATTTTGTGCACCTATAAAATCCTTTAGCTTAAAATTTGGAATATATGTTGTATTATGGACACTTTATCACGATACACTTGAATCACAAAATGAATTGTACAATGAGCTCTATATCAAGATATGTATTGAGTCCAAATCTCCATGGAGACATTCCGCTCCCAGTAAAGTTACAGTCAGATCTGAGGAGAGCTGAGCCGCAAAGACAAAAATATCTGTATTCATATAAAAGTCTTTATTTTACTTTATTACTTTATTATTACTTTATTTTTCAGTTGAGTGAAATGTCACAGGGTGTGTCTTTAAACGTCTGAATAAAAGTCTCTGGTTTATATGTTTGGCTGTGCTGCTAAACTTTGTGTACTTGTGGCCAAATAAGAGAGAGAAGAGAAGTCTCTTGAGGTCAGAGCTACTGACGTACTCCTCTCCAGTGAAGTCCTGCAGAGGATGCAGTGCCTTGTGAATAGACTCCAGCACGTTCCTGTGTTGCCAGGTTGGGCTGAGGGAGTGTGTCTGCTTACATGACAAGACTTTGGATATAACTGTGGCCAGTTCCAGCACTTTTTCAATCATCTTTTCTTTGAATCCCCATCTTGTTTGGCATTCTGTGCTCAGGCAATTTTAGCTCTTTCTGAGCTTCAGCCAATGTAATCTTCTTTGAACTGTGAGAGAAATGCCCCACACGCTGCTTGCACAACTCTGTTGCTTTCGACACTTTGTCTACTTTGAGCGCATTTTCTGAAAAACATAATTTGGGATTCATTCCTTTTTAGCCCCACGCACAAACAAACTAAGCAATGCAAATAAACCTCTTCCAAGTTTTAAAAATACCTTCTCGTCTTATTATTAGGGGTTTACAAGATTTGCTTTGTTAACCTTTTAATCTCTTTCTGCACACTTGAACAAAATGCCAACTTACGTATGATGAGATGCAGTCTGTGTCCCGAGCACTGAAGCCCTGCTGGTCCACTTATTAAGCACTGCAGCCTTCATCATATTCATTGTCTGTAGTGAAACACACAAGCTTCTCCTCAGGTAGATTCCAACAGGCCAGCCCTTCTCTCAGACCCTCCTGTGTGGCCATCTGGGAAATATGCAGTGCTTTGATGAAAAGCAACGTAAGGCTCAGCTGTGGCTCAGCCGGGGTGTTGTAACACTTTTCTAAAGTGTTTATCATTTTGATCATCCAGATCCAGTGGTAAATGGCTCTATGGCACATGACATTTCAATATGCCGCCTCATTGTGCGGGAGAGCACTTTCAAACATGGCTGTTCGCTAAGCTCTCGTATCGTGGTGTTGTCCGTTTGTGCCCTACAGCCGTCATAGAAGAAGAAGAAACTTTATTTATATAGCACCTTTCACAGATGAAATCACAAAGTGCTTCACAGGGGCACAACAATAACAAACGTTACAGAGAAATGTATTAAAACAAATGAATTAAAACAATCACAGCCTTTTCAACTAAAAGCTCGTCCAAACAGCCATGTCTTCATGTCTTATGGGAACATTTTGTGTTGCCTCTTGATGTTAAAATCTTTGTCCAACACGTTCAGCAAAACAGCTCAGTGACAACAGAGGAGCCATTCTGTTTTCCTCTTAAGATTCTTGGTTATCAGAAGACTTCACGAGACAACTCTCTGTTAGACTGAACGTGTATCTTTTCCTCTGCCAAATTCTTTCTAAGATCATGTGGCTCCATGATTTCGAAATCGTGCTGTAATATTGTAATAAAATCACAAATGCCAAAAATCGCTTAGCCCCAGTCATGTATCTAATCTAAGTCTGAATAACACCTTTAGACCTTTTCACACTATCGGATGAAAGAGATTGTTGGAGTTTGGAGAGGCTCGTTTTCGGTGATTGTGTTTGTAGAGTCTGCACCTCCAGTCGCCACACAGGGAATGCTGTGATTGGCTGCATGCTTCTCTACTAAAACTAAAATGACTTTTAATAAAGCAAAGATTCCTGTATTCAGCCTGGATCAAGGAAAACTGTGTGCTGCTGTTATAGCTGTGTAGAAATGAAAACATGAATCCATGAATTCATGATCATCCATTTCCGCTGTTCAAATCTGGGTTCTTCTAACTGATCTGATGACAGTAACTGAAGAAAGTGCCTGCTTGTGCATATTGATTCCCTCCCAACTCTTGTTGAATGGAATTGGCCGTTTGGTGCGTCAGGTGCTTTGTTGACATGTCCAAATGGATTGAGCCCTGTCAGGCCGTCTTCCTCCTTCACCGCAGGACCACCACACACCACCCTAACCCCCCCCCCGCGCTGCGTCAGCCTCCGTACTATCGACTCGCAGCCTTCAGTGGGGAATTCACTTTGATCCTCTCACCGTGGGCCACAAATTGAATAGAAAAATCAGATGTATAAATAAACAGCAGCTCACAGAGTAAAGTCACCTTGACATAAGCCTGCTGGTCCGGGTCGATCGGAACGGCCCCGTCACCAAAGAGAAAGGTTTACAAAACTATCTGTAGTTCTTCCGTCATGTTTCTCATTCCCACGCTGACAATGTTTTAAAGGAACTATAGCCACAGATTCTATGTCGGTGTAGCTTTGGAACAAACCTTCAGCCAATCCTGACAAGCTACTGCACAAAATAAAATAAAACATTTCCATCAACATGTGTAGCAGATGGCAGTGTGTGAAATAATAATACTACAGTGATTTGACCTTTATTTAACCAGGGAAGTCCCACTGAGGTAAGAATCTCTTTTTCAGGTCAGTCCTGGCCCCAGAGGGGAAGCTCTTGTACATGTTGTTACTGGTAGGTTAAACCGGAGTACCCGGAGGAAAGCTACGTAGACACGGGGAGAACATGCAAACTCCACACAGAAAGACCCTGTCCAGGTGGAAATCGAACCCGGGACCTTCTTGCTGTGAAGCACAAGCGCTAACCGCTGCACCACCGTGCCACCATACATACGCTACCTTTTATAAGAGGTAGAATAAATGCTCATTACGTCCCATTGAAAAGCAGCACACTGACACGGTCACCTTGACGTAACCCTGGAGCTGCCCCACCCCCTCCTGACCGCTAATGACTGGTGGAGGGCTCACACACTGCCCATATCCCAGACTGGAGATTAGTGTGGCCGGTGGAATGGAGGGACAGTGTTGAATGAGAGGTTAAGGGCCTCGTTACAGTGTAATTGCTGAGCTGGACACATTCAGAGCTGATAAAAAGACACGCTAGCTTATTTCATTACTGTTAGGCTCACAAAATAACTGTCAGAGACGGAGCCTTAGTTCCAGCTGTGCATCTTTTGTTAATGTGAATGTTACTAGGCTGATTTGAATTTGATACATGTTGTATTCAGGGCTTTCAGGCTTTCATTTCTATCACACGCAACACCTCGCATTTCTCGATCTGAAAAACCTGCCCTGAGGTTGGAGTTTGGAACTGCACTCGTGGTTTACTCCAACTTACGCCACATTGGGCAGAATTTACAATCAACCAAGGTCTGGTTTAATGTTGTATAATACATTGAACAGACATTGACCTTTGGATTGATGCCAGGAAGTAACATGTTTGAACACGGACAGACGAGTAAAACCAGAGGTGAGGGGAGAGACTGTTAAAAGACCACAGCGGCGCCTGGCTCTGGTTTTAAAACGATTGTATTTGGATATGGGGTAGGCACTTATAAGCTTTCTTGCTTCGGCCTACTCCTTTTGAGTTATTATTTATTTTATTTCTATTGGTTTTGTGTGATAATGTAAATGTAATGATGTAAATATTGTAAATAATAGCTCATTGTAAATAATAGCTCAAATAAATCAAATCAATCAATCAATCAATCAATCAAAACTAACGTCTGGAATTTATAAAATATGAGATCAGAGTTTGAACATAGGAATTGCTTTTGCTTCTAATCAGTTAAAGCTGATGAGCAGCTTGTAATACAATGTGTTGGTATTGGATCATTATTCTAATCCCAAGTTGCTATTGGATAAATTTTCAAATCAGTCATATCGCCCATATTAGACACCTCTGCTTTTAAAATGGACCCTGTCCTTCAAGATTAATTCTGAAAGAAGACGTTCGGCTGAAATCCACCGTGCTTTGAGCCAATCATGTGGCGGTATTGTCGTGAGTTACGTCACGGGAAACACCAAGCACTTACTTGATGCACTAAGTGTGGATGGAAAAACACCAGGCGCTGCTTCATTTGAGACAAGCAGTGATTGGCTAAAATTATATACTGTACATCCCCTGAAATATCCCCTGCAAAATTCCATCCTCTTCCTAAACAATTTAAACTGGAGCCTTTGATTGATATTGCTGAGATAATATGTGATTGCACTGTAATATCAATCAGGACATCAGCATGTTCTTTTTACTTCTGGTTAAGACCACAAAGAAAAAGTGTGCACCAAACAGGCTACGTTTGAAAATCACTCTTTGTTCCTTTTACTGTATTGCGCTTCTAGCGCTTAAGTTTCTCTTTGATATTCTTCAAGTGTGTTCCAGTCACCAGCAGGTAGCAGCAGCAGCAGCAGCAGCAGCCCACCTCCTCATCACTGCTCGTCAAACTCTGGATTGGAACAGTAGTGTTTGTATTAGGGGCTGCGGGCTCTCTCCTCTTCTGTTAAATCCAAGCCAAACCTCACACATACAGGCAGGACAGGGCAAAGCTAAAGTAGAGTGACAGAGTGCTGACAGGAAGATTAATGACCCGACATGCTGAGGTCTACAGCTCCTCCCCGGCCCCAGTACAACACACAGACCTGGCTCCTGTCCAGACACATCCACAGAAGAGCGAAGCTAGAGGTCACAGTGGTCTGGACAGCAGGATTTTGTGAATATGTGCTGGACTAGGTCTGAAACAAGGTCTAATATGTCATATCGTCAAGACAAAATCAAGGCTAAAGTCTGGCTAAACCTTTACCAAATCAGGACTAAAGAGGTGCAAAACTAAGATATATTTATGTGGGATATAGACCAAATAATTTGCGTCAAGTCTAAACCAAGCAGCGGCAATTGCCACAACAACCTGGCCAGAAGGGGCTGTTTACCCGGATGTACAGTACAATCTATCATTTACACTATTGTACAACATGCATTGTGTTCACCGCTACCAGGCACAACGGAAGACTGTGGAGGAGGTCAAATCACCTCAGCGGGAGGCCATTCACTGCCGCTCCGCCTCCATGCAACTGGACACAGGTGGTGTTGCAGGGAACGATGCCGTCAGCCCTGATCTGGACACTGATTGGCCTATGCCACCTAACCTGCAATCTAAAAAAAAAGGCTTTAAAGCTTTGTGCATTTGTATTCAGGCAAAGAATAACAAATAATTGTATGATGAATTGCCACTCGGGTTTCATCAGGAGTGACGTTGTGTGGGCTTTGTGTCCCTATAGGGTCACCCACAGAAAACAGGGCCTAGGTGACGGGTCAGACGAAGTAGTTTATGCTTATCTGTCAACTCCTCCTATCTGCGTTGAACGTACCTAGCAGCCAATCTGTGAGCTCAGTGAGGCGCTATATAAATAAAGTTCTTCTTCTCCTTCGAAATGTGACGTCATGTCAACGTGCTAGAGAATGCAAGCTCTGTGATTGGTTGATCCATGTGCAACACGAGGAAACTGACAACCTTCAGTCTCCCTCTTCCAAATAATTTTCCATGAATATATAGTCCTTATGTTTTAGAGTGTTTATGTTTTTACACTTTCTCCTTCCCTGTCTGCTGGATCATGTGTCCGCACTTGTGTCCTTAATAAAGATTGAATGAATGAATGAATGTGGCTGTAAACCCGCTCATAGTGCATTCAGAGCGGGGCCAGACAGCGGCACGGAACCACGAATCATGACAATATTGAAATAAGGCATCAATCACTTAATCCTTACATCGTCTTAATTCCATACAAATGCAGATCATAATAATAATAATAATAATAATAATAATAAAACCAACTGCCCAGATGTGTCATTCCAGTCTGTTGTATGGTAAACTTTATCACACTTCACTCAGTGTCAGCATCCTAAGGCTGGGTCTGAAGGGCACAGCAATCACAGCGGTCCATCAGTGATCTGAAGTATATCTGCAAACGACAGAAATCTACTCCATAGAGGCTGTCCACAGTTATACAGCCTGAATGGAATGAAGGATCTACATTTTTAGACACCTCGATGTGAAAGCTCTGATAGACGTGTCAGACAGCGAAGGACAGTGAAGTATGGAAATGAGAGCGGAGTCTGACGGGCTTTTATTTTCAATAGGCCTGTGTGTGTGTGTGTGTGTGTGTGTGTGTGTGTGTGTGTGTGTGTGTGTGTGTGTGTGTGTGTGTGTGTGTGTGTGTGTGTGTGTGTGTGTGGTGTGTGTGTGTGTGTGTGTGTGTGTGTGGTGTGTGTGTGTGTGTGTGTGTGTGGTGTGGTGTGTGTGTGTGTGGTGTGTGGTGTGTGTGTGTGTGTGTGTGTGTGTGTGTGTGTGTGTGTGTGTGTGTGTGTGTGTGTGTGTGTGGTGTGTGTGTGTGTGTGTGTGGGGGGGGGGGGGGGAGGGGGTGAGTTCCAAGACGCCCTTCAAATGGAAATGAGAAATAATGAAGTCAACACTGTCAACTCCGTCTCATTGTCATAAAGGACGCTGGAGGGATTGTGGGTTGAAACACAGCTGAGGGAACTGCGATAAAGCCTCATCACAGTGGCTCAGTGGTAGAGCATTCATCCACACGCAGTGTTGCTCTTTTAAGGACAAATATGCTTTAAGTTTTACTCACATTTGAGTCATTTCAAAATTTAACAGGCTTAGTTTAAGTCAGTTTCATTATAAAAAATAATTACATATTAGTATTTCAACAAATGGATTTCTATAAGTATTTAAAATAAGTTTTGGAAATTGGGACAAAATCTGACAGGCTGCACTAAGCTTCTGACAGACAGATTACACCACAATACAGTAGGCACTGGCAGAAGTGTCATTGTGAACATCGCTTCGAGATTTTTTTTATCAACAATGCCTGCACATTCGTTCATCAACATGCTTTCTGCGTTCATACGCTACTAACTGGGGAAAAAGCCCCAGTTTGATCGCCATCAGTCGCGCTCAGACCATGGAGCTGTAGGCGCAGACTGTGGCATGTGTAGAGGTGTGTTCTCTGGCTCCGAGCTCAAGCCCCGGTTGCAAAAATCTGAGGAACTACTTTCTCTCATTTTTGTCTGGTCAACGAAAATTCACAAATGTCTCGTCATGTTTTAGTCACCAAATAGTAATTTTTAGCTCGTCACTAAAAAAGTAGTGTCAACGTAATGATATCGTTATAGTCTTCTTTGACGAAAACAACACTGTCCACAAGCCCGAAAGGCAGTTCAATCCAAGCTCCAACCTGCTCAAAATGTTGTCGTGTCCTACAATGCCTTATGACTGTGTGAGGGAGGGTGATGGTCATAGATGCTATCAGTCCCACGGCACCTGTGGCTTGGGATGTTGCTCGCTTAAGGTTAAGATGCACTTTACAGTCCCTGTAGAAAAAACGGATCCATCCTTCAATGCCACTGGAGTCGGCAACTGGTTCAGCACAAAGAGAACCACCATCCACCAAGCAACATTACCAAAAGACCTCCAAACTTTGTGTGGCCTTCAGATTATTTCAAAAAAGTGTGTAACGCGAGTTTTGTTTCATACAAATAGAATAATACAAAGCGTCAGATGCAGTGGTGTAAAGCACAGCGCCTGTGGACTCCAGAGCAGTGGTTAGTCTCTGGTGTGAATATTCGCACTCTTCCATTTGACAATCTGATGGACCAGTCTGGGTTTGGCTGTTGCCGGGAGAATGTTAGTTGTCTGATTGCACTAGTGTGAAGTATGGTGGATTGGGACTATGGAGTGGGGTTGTTTTCATGAGCTGGTTGTGGACCCTTAGTTCCAGTGAAAGAAACTGAATGTTTCAGCACCACAGGAGTTTGGACAATTCCATGCTTTTTCCACATTTCAGGGAAAACTTTGGTAATGGCCCCTTCCTGTTCCAACATGACCAGCCAGGTCCATGAAGACATGAATGAGAGAGTTTGATGTGGATGAACTTGATTGGCCTGCGCAAAGTATAGACCTCAGCCCCATAGAATACATTGGGATGAATTTGATCGGAGACTAAGAACCAGACCATCTCGTCCAAAACTTGCCTGATTAGCCAGACTCTTCTACTTTTTGTTAAAAAGAAGAACCGTCTGATTTTACCACTATCGATCCACTCACGGACCACCTCTCGGTCCGTCAGTTTATTGACAGAAGCTGTCGCCGCACTCCTAAACATTAAAGATGGCATGCGTGGCTACTGCGGCGGTTTTCTTCTGCTCTTTTGTCCTTTCCAGAAGAGTGGAAGCTATTCCAGCTGCAAAAGGAGGACAGACAGACATTAAACCCCGGGTTAAGAGGTCATACAGTATACAAGTACAGACAGGTGAGTGAATACCTTTGGTAATATAGTATAGGTTTAGTAAGGAGTACTTACTAGCTGGAAGAATAGCTTATTGCACATGTTTTAAGATGTCTGGGAATCAAATGCATGACATTGATTAGATCTTTTAAAAGTCAAACAAATCAGCCTGGACTGTAATAAGCTCACACATGTGAGAAACCTGTACTTTCATATTTCATATTTACTACGCCGCTCTATGTGACATTCTTGACAGTTTCCAGCGTTTGACTCTCTCTTCTTTCATTCTGAAGAAAAAAAACATCACTTTTATGTAAATACAATACAGAACAAACCATGAAATAGAGAATCAACAGGCGCGTGTTCTTTGGCAGTCTTTCACGCTCCACAGCAGCATATGCATAAGAAATAATGCCTCAGACTGTATGTAACCCATGCATGAGTAATGTCCTATTGAAGACTGTATCTCACTCATCACAAAGGCTCTGGTAGTGTGTGAAATAATACATGCTTGGCTGTGTGTGCAGATGGATGGATGGCCTGGATAAAAATACCAAGCCCTGCTCTGTCCTTGATCTAGTCTCATCAGTCTCCAGCAGGTTCAGTATCAGTGAGAGCTCATTCTGACATAGATCAGACTGCAGGTACAGTATTAGAGCTCACTCACATAGATCAGACTGCAGGTACAGTATTAGAGCTCACTCACATAGATCAGACTGCAGGTACAGTATTAGAGCTCACTCTGACATAGATCAGACTGCAGGTACAGTATTAGAGCTCACTCTGACATAGATCAGACTGCAGGTACAGTATTAGAGCTCACTCTGACATAGATCAGACTGCAGGTACAGTATTAGAGCTCACTCACATAGATCAGACTGCAGGTACAGTATTAGAGCTCACTCTGACATAGATCAGACTGCAGGTACAGTATTAGAGCTCACTCTGACATAGATCAGACTGCAGGTACAGTATTAGAGCTCACTCACATAGATCAGACTGCAGGTAGAGTATCAGAGCTCATTTTGACATACAGATCAGACTGCACTTATTGCATGTGACAGTTACAGAGGGAGTGAATGGTTAGTGGAGTTATAACAGACTTGCCTTAGGTTGTAGGTGAATGTGGCAAAAGGAATTTGAGACACTCACAATGCGTTTCGACCACTCAACTGGTCTTCTTCAGAGCATCATGCGCTGAAGGACTTTTATCTGCATCAGAGTGCCTCAGATTCCTTTTGCCACATTCACCTACAACCCAAGGCAAGTCTGTTATAACTCCACTTCATCCTGGAAGAGCACCTGATTTATAACAGGAAGTGGCTAACATAGTCAGAGTTTAGCATTCTGAAAGAAGTTTACTAATGAAACATTTGAAATCCTCAGGGAATGTCCATGTCGTTTGATAATAATCCAAAATCTAAAAATGTTTTCTTTTTTCTTTTTTAAAATCCCATTAAAACAATGAGATCTTTGGTGGCACTGTACTTTGCAGCAGAATCATAGGAGTGATTGTTACAAGATTTATATTACAATTCCACCATTACTAAGTACTAAGCCTGTAACAAATGAATAAAGTCTTATTATATTTGAATGCTTGATTCATTCTGATCCACTGTGACTAACAGCCATGCAGCCGTGAAGGTTGGGTCAGGCTCACCTTCAAGTTCCTCAGCACCTAAAGGCCCGGAGGTGCGGCGGACCATAAACCTCAGAAAAGCCACAAAGCTGAGCCTCTCCGATCATTAATATGAGTGAGGAGTCGGGGAGACCAAGCCGGTGGGGGAGGGTTAAGTGCAGAAACACTGACACCTGATATAAGTCTGCAGAATGGGCTCAGGGGCAGTGAGAACAGCCATCATGAACACTATCACCATAACTGTCCCAGAAAACACATGGAGAAACTCAGCAAGAGTGGTCAAAGGCAGGAGGGGGCAACTACTCATCTTTGGACATTGGCTAAAACGTAAATAGTAACTCACTGGAGCCAAGGCAGGGCGGAGTGTCTTGCCAAATGACACCGCCATGCGAGAGAATCAAACGCCAACTAAGCAAGAAGCTTCCTCAACTCAAAGAATGTCCAAATATTCAACAATTTAGGGAAAGATTTAAAGATATGATTTTGGAAAATTTTGAAAAAATAAAAAAATAGAAAATGAGTTGGTTTAGAAGAAAGTGGATACAACCAAGGAAAATAAGCTAATGTATTAAGATTTAAAAAGTGTTAAACTTCATCATACTCCTTTTCGAGCGGCGGTGATTTGCCTGTGTTTGACGATCAGCATTCTTTGGTTCATTGTTTTATGTCTTTATATTGTGTATGCTTTTATTGTGTGAACAGGTCCAGAATAAGTTTGGTGAAGGTGTCAAGAACTAGAAGCTCAACATTGTAGATTCTGCATATGGGCCCTTTGTCTGAACTTTGCAGCTCCTTGACGTGCCTTATCTTGGGTGTTTAACCTGACACTTGGCCTTGCCCCGGGGTCCGCTGTAATTCCCCGTCCAGCATCACCTTGAGCCGGAGCAGAGATGGCACCGCTCCAAAGACCGATCACCTTTCTCATTCTTCCTTGTCAGCGTTTTCGCTCATCAGCGCCGCACTCATAAAAACCAATGTCACTCCCGCCGCGCCCCGCTACAGCGTCAGATAACAGCCGCGATCTGTGCTTCACAATTAATCTCCCTTGTCTTGGTGGAGAACAGCATTTCCTGTCGCATTCAGTGGCTGACGGACGGATCATCTCCTGTTTACACAAGCGAGTTGGGGATGATTTAAAGCCCGTGTTGGGTCCGGGTTGTGCTGTAATGGATCATTGGTGGATGTGCTAAAGAGAGTCGGGTGCAGCAGATGGAAACATTAGCAGAACAAGGCAGAAGTGGGTAGTCATCGCTTAAATCCATCCAGGCAAAGTAAGTAACCTTTTTGAAGATACAAAGAGTCGTTTCATCTCACACTACAGTAGTTATTTATTTAATTTCTAAAGTTTCAATTACCTTGTTCCTCTAACAACTGAAGTAAAAACTCAAATAGTGAGCAACGGTTCGAACAAAAACTGATAACATGACAATACATCAAATAATCGGATATTTCAATTTTTTACACCATAAAAATAAACTAGTACAAGAATCACAAACTGTATTTTTGCGTGAACCCTGAACTATTTGTCCTGTAGATTTCAAGTATTGGCTGCTGCAAAACGTTGACTTTCTTGTAACAAGTAAGTCCAGCTGTCGACACAAAAAGGTCACATACTCTTATAATATCATATTTGGTTGCAGCGCCTTTAGCTTTGATTACAGCATTCATTCATTCATTCATTTTCTTCCACTTGTCCGTTGCCGGGTCGTGGGGGCAGCCGTTGGAGCTGCCCAGGTCACATAGCACCAGCCCCCATGGCTCCTTCTGCAGGTGGTGGGTCCACAGAAGGACGGCCTCACGATTCAAACCGGGCCTGTTGGTCGCACACTGGAGGCAATGTGGGTGAAGTGTCTTGCCCAAGGACACAACGACAATGTGCACCTTCAGGAGGCGGGATTCGAACCCCCGACCTTCCGATCATGAGACGACCCGCTCTACCATCTGCGCCATTGTCGCCCCTTGATTACAGCAGCATTGTTTAAATAAGCTTCTGCACTGTCCAAAGATCCAGCGTTCACTTTCCACTAAGGTCTTGTATTGATGATGGTAGAGTGTGACCACTGTGCAAAGTCTTCTCCAGCACATCGCAAAGATTCTCAGTGGGGTTAAGATCTGTACTCTGTGGCCACTGTATGACAGCATGGGTACAGGCCACTCCCTCAGCCACTAAACATAATATTGGATCATTATACAATCAAGCAATAAAGATCATGGACAAAAGCCAATCCGCACCATTACTGCAATATTCTTGAGAAGCATAAACTGCTACACTTGGAAAACTTTGGCAAGCTGTGACTTCTCAAACTAACATTCAAATGTGTCAATAATCTGCACCTGAGCCACTCAGTTCATTTATACAGAGACAAAACAATAACAGAGTCACCAGAGGCTCCATCAATCACAAGTGTACTATTCCACACTCGGTCAGAGCCATTTCGTTCTCAGGTCCGAAGCTGTGGAACTCATTACCCACAGAACTGAAAACCATATCTGAGTTTAAAATGTTCACTTCTAAGTTAAGTCTTGGATGAAAACAAACCAAAGCTGTACTCATTTGTAAATAGTCTTTGGTGCAAGAGTTTTTTGTGAATGCAGGTGTGAGCATATACAGTATGAATGTGTGTGACTGAAAAAGATTTATACAAATGTTGTAGTAATGTATTTTACTATTGTAAATTGTGTAGAAAGGCCCAAATTGGGACAAGAGCTGCAAATTAGCACTAGCTAAAAGCTCTTTATGCGTCCTGATGCGACGCATAAAGAGCTCTGCAAACCTTTATTGTAATAACTATGTTGATTGCATCGTCCCTGACAAATAAATAAACCCATCTGATGCTCCCTGAACCACTCTTTCACAATGTGAGCCATGAATGGCATTGTCATCCATCAGGGAAGAAGAATTCCATATATGTAATAACCTGGTCATTCAGGATGTTTAGGTCGTCAGCTGATCTCATTTTTGGGAACATGGTGTCGCTGAACCTAGACCTGACCGACTGCAGCAGCCCTTGATCAGAACAGTGAATTAGATCCATGTAAAAGACACTTTTTTTCTTTAGGCAGGCAAAGATGTTTGTATCTAATATATATCAACAAAATAAACCCATAAATATAACCAAATTTTATCGCCATAAACATCGGCTTTTTTGGTCAATTTTTACAGATAAAACGCCAGGAACATGAGGTGACAAAGGTCAGCTCTGTTATAATTGTTCGAACAGAGCCTTTACTTTACTTCTAAAACTTGATGCAAATGGCCAAGTCCAATCTCTTAGCACTTCCTCGAGTCTAAACACAAAGCACGTTGCACGACCTGATGGATGGAGCTTTAATACGCTCTATCGATTATGGCGGAATTTGATGTGAAACCCAAACATTGCGCGGTTATATCCATCCGGGTCGGAGCGGCGGAAATCCAATGCAACTTTTGGCAGCGCGCGCCCATAAATCAAGCACGGACAGGCCTATTTTCTCTATAATCTTTCCACTTATTTGCGGGAACGTCGGTGGAGAAGGAGGGGGAAATTCCTCGGTAATTCTCCAGAACATTTCTTATCCAAATGGCAGCGCTCTCAGACAGGGAAGAGAAGGATGAGGTGGCTGATACGGACGTGCAGGTGGGACCACGGCATTAACAATAGATAAGCACGAGTCATAAAAGAGCGCCGTTTCATTTCCCAACAACACTACGGAGAGAGAGAGTGATAGTGTGGAAGAAAGGAGAGACAGGGGAGAGAGTTTGTGGATAGAATACTGATGGAGGAGTGCAGGTGATGTTTGTTTTACTTTATTGGAAGCATATTTAGTTGCAGCAGGACTAAACTATCCTTACAGCTCATAGGCATGATTTACACTACTGAAAAGTCTCATATCATATGTTCACAAAGAGAACATATTACAGGTTTTCTCGTGGGCAATGAGTTCCACTGTTGCATGTCTCGAAGAAACAGGCGAGACACGGCAGGTGAAAACATCAGGTGGTCAATGTTGAGATTTGTACCTAGTTTTCTTCCTTAACATCTTAGTTTTAAACAAAACCAAATCACTTGTTGCAGTTCAAAGGGCTGTAGAGGAGCTGAGCAGCTCTTTCAGTGGCAGACTGAGACACCCTCAGTACAAGAAGGAGCGCTACCACAGGTCCTTGATCCTCACTGCTGACAGACTGTACAACAATACTGTAAAGTAACGCATGTGCAGTAACTCCTATGTAAAACTAAAGTATGTTACAAACGATTATGCAAATGACATTTTTCTCAGATTTTGTAAATTGTCAAATGACAGTCAGCATAAAATACAAGTCTTTAACAGTTAGAGGATCATTTGAATGTGATTGAAAAAACCTCCCAGTGATAACAGTATTTTATTCAAAAATAAATATAATAAACAACTCAAAATCTACTGTTCCAAATTATTATGCAACTCATAGTTTCAAACATTTTAAAGGTTATTAACTGAAAATGGTAATTTGTTGAATTTGCAGCATTAGGAGGTGTTCTGATGTCAGTGCAAATGTTAGTGGCCAGGTTATACAGGTACCTCCTACAGACTCCAAACCTTAATTTTTTTTCAAATGAATTTTCTAATATCTAATCAATTTTTGATTCATTGAGCTTTGAACCACAAAAGACAAGGGCATCATTACAAATGTTTTTAATTGTTTCACTCATGAATAGTTTATTCAAAAACTAAAGATCCAATATCCCTTCTAAAAAAAATCTTTGTAACGTTGTAATATATCAACAAATAAAACTATAAATGTAAACCTAGTTCGATCCATTATTTAGATTTCGTCGCTGAAAGCATCTGCAATTTTGGGGCATTTTTATCAAATACAATTTCAAACATGAAACCTTCTTCTCTCTTTATTTATACCAGTAATCTGCAGCAAAAGTTTCAAACAGATGTTCCTAAAAGTAACTTTTTTTCCACTGTTCACCGGCACAGTCTCACCTTAAAGGCATAGTTATTGCATTGAAATTTTCTGTTTTGGTGAAAAGCAACATTTACAAAAAATAAAATAAAATCAGGTTTACAGTAAGCTTTTTGTGTGTGGCGGAACAGCGGTTCTACTCCGAGCTCCTCATGAACATGATCTCTTTGGAGAAATATACACGTAAGCTGATCATTTGTTTTTGTTCACAGACAACTCTAACAAGTGGGGAAAATGCTAGCACACATATTCACAGTAGAAATGATGAATCCGTTGTTTAGTCTATTCAGAAATGTGCGTTTGAAAATGCTCTCCCCTAAAGCAGTGGAATCTGCAGTCTGTCCGTGCACCCGGCTGCTGCGTTCGAGGCACCGCGCGCATTAATATTTCATATCGCAAACACTGATTCACTCACACATTGTTCACCTTATTCTGCGATATGAAAGACGCTCCCGGCTGGTCCTGGTACTCCCGCTCTGACCTGAAGGAAGTATACGGCTGACTGGAACCCCGCTGGAACACACCGGCTACTGGAGCGTGAAGTGTAGCAGTTTACCATTTACGATGCCACAGTAGAAGATTCACGGTGGAATTTCAAACTTATGTACAGGTGCTTTGTAGTGGAGGCAATTTGAGAAGTGAAATGATGGTGGGAAGAGGTCAGAAGCTGCGTCCTAAACACATACTCATGGTTTCCCGAGTATTGATATTGTCCATTTTGTAATTTGGAAATGTCTATGTAAGGATAGAAACTGACTCTAAGACACAGGGGAAAGGACTGGTGAGGCGTTTGCCTGGAGCGCCCTCTGCAGGCAGCAGTGAAGTCTGCAGATGGAGCAAACTACTTCTAGTGCTAAAATAAACGCAGTGTGAGCGCAGAACTGCTCAGAACTGTAAGATTATCGGCAGCAGTTTCATGTGATGCAGTATAATCCAGGAAGTACGGATCGGAGCGCTACAGCAGTAGAAGAAGAAACGAAGAAACATCCAGAGTGAATAGAATGATCCTTATTTTACAATTATTTTAAACAAAACTGAAATCTGCTTAATCCAGTTCTTGTGCCCTCTTCTTCCAACTATTTCTTTTGGTTTTAACGGCTGAATTTTACTTTTTACTCAATGTATTCATTTTTGTTTTCATATAGTTATAAAACATAAAATACCATTACAAAAAGTAGCGGTAGTCAAAATATGATTACTCCAACAAAAGTAAAAGTTGCTCGGTCAAATTTTTACTTAAGTAAAAGTACTGAAGTATGTGCTCAAGTAGAAACAACAAGTAGAAACAAAAAGTGTTTTAGGGAATATAGTATTATATTCATCTTCCAAATGCAGTGGAGTAAAACTAACAAGTTCTCAACAAAAATACTACTCAAGTAAAGTACGGATCCTCCAAAACTGTAACTGTATACTTTGTTACTGACCACCTGTGGCAAAAAGTGCAAAGTACTTCAAACCAGCAGCAAAAGCCCATAGTGTTTAGTCAGAAAGCAGCGGTAGATGTTGTGTGTATTTTCTGTTGATGAGGTGCACTCCGGGAGGCCAGTGCACCAGCAGCAGCAGCAGCGGCAGACGAGGAAGAGGAGGAAGAGGAGGAAGAGGAGGAGGCCGTGATTGGAGACGTGCGCCCGGACGTGATCGGCACGAGGATGAGCAGAGGCTTTTGTGTGCGCAGCGATCACGCTGACATGCGCCCGCAGCCGACTGGTGATTGCACTTTTACAATGCTGATGGGCTGGACGGCATGTTGGGCAGGACCTTCTACAGGAGTGTGAAGAATGGAGGCTCCGGAGACAAATGGTACAGGTTCAACGTTTCAGAAACACTTCACCCTGGGTGTTTCATTTGGGTGCTAGCTAAACCTGTAGCTCCCCAACCCTGTCCAAAGCTTTTCAAATTGGATTACTATCCAAGTGGCACAACTCGTATGCTTCAAGTCATGTTTATAGATGCTTTTTACTTCTGTGAAAATGATTGAGCTAAAGTGCTAAATTGCCTGACCAATTGCAGCAGAACAGTTAGTTAAATCCAGTTTGGATTTTTTCGTTTTTGGTCAGGCAGTGTATCTTGGCTGCTAACTGTTCAGGATGCACTTCGCCTAAGTCTCTTAGTTACTCAATTTTCAAATCATAAAGACCAACCCACACCAGTGCGACACATTCATGGGACCTAAACAGGCATTTTACAAATAATGGGGTGCTTTCAACAGGTCATTTATTCACTTAGCATTGGCAAAATAGGACGTGGTATCAATGGTAAATGTGGCTCTTTTTACGTGTTATCAGTAAGCTAGCGACAGACAGGAGCTTACTTGCAGACATTGAAGAAAGAGCCTCTGCTACACATTGTATTGTCCTCCTCCACACAGTGTGCCCCACCGTAGAAAATAACGGCATCTCGGTCTGGGTTGATCAGTTCGTTTTATTGTAAAGCTTGTAAAGCATGAGAGGAAGTCTAGTCCAATTTAGTCTGGTTTAGCCGAGAATGAAAGCCACTTTAGCCCAAGAAAGTAATTTTACGGTGTGATAGATGTGAGCAGCATCTACGTCACTGAGTTGGTTAGCGCCCCCTGTGGGTGAAACAGGAGTTCTTGTCCGTTGAAATGAACAGGCAGAGATCGGATGAAAACTTCTATTTCATGTCTGAAGAAACATATTATTTGTTTAAGGCAAAGGGAGTGATCTGTTGCTTCAGATGATTCATCCATGAGAATCCTGCTAACCCTTTTAAACTGAGCAGCTGAACTCACTGTGATCATGACATGTCAGCAACATTTACTCGTGTGACTTTTTTGCTTGTTGGTTCATAATGTAATTACTATTGATGCAGCCTACATTGAAGATCTCTAGCTTGTGAGAGCAAAATATCCATAATTCATTCAGCAGCTAATCTACTAATGCTATAGCTAATATTTTTCTTAGAGACAGAGCTGCATTAAGCCTCCATCATCTAAATCAGTGTTTTTCAACCACTGTGCCATGGCACACTAGAGTGCCTTGAGATAGTGTCTGGTGTGCCTTGGGAGATTATCCAATTTCAGCTAAATGGTCTAAAAAAATATTTTTAGAAAACAAATTATCATCCGCAAATAATGTGCTGTTGTTGAGTCTCTGTGCTGTCTAGTGATTGACAGAGTAACCATGTAATCCTCTTCCATATCAATAAGTGGCCGCAGGTAGCTATTTTCTTTGAGACAAGAGAATTAGTGATGCATGAATGCGACATAGGCATTGTGGCCAGCGAGACTATACGGTGTTCTTATTCAAGACACTTTGATGAGAACAACTTTATATTGTGAATATAGGCTACAGAGTTACAGTTTTTAACATTTTC
This sequence comes from Neogobius melanostomus, assembly GCA_007210695.1. NCBI lineage: Eukaryota > Metazoa > Chordata > Actinopteri > Gobiiformes > Gobiidae > Neogobius > Neogobius melanostomus. The sequence continues at coordinate 1,270,091 of VHKM01000437.1, forward strand.
TGCTGGTGGTGTGCCTCGTGATTTTTTCAATGAAAAAAATGTGCCTTGGCTCAAAAAAGGTTGAAAAACACTGATCTAAATAAAAGGTGTGAGAGACGGTTAAAACCTCTCTTAAATGCATTCAGTTGAATGTTTCACCATGTTGACCACTAGCCTGGCTAACGCCAGACTAAAATCACAAGTGATATTTAGTCTGGGGACCACCAATTCATTTTCTCGTAGGAGAGGTGTTGTTTACGATTGTTCATAGCCGTTTATTGGGCACTACGAATATCTCTCATGGTCTGCACGTAGCCATAGCCAATCGTATCATGGTATCAGATGACGTATGACGTACCTGCTTGATCGAAAGATGGCATCGCGTCTGCTGCTGTCATGTTGGATCCGTAAATATTTTTTTATTTTTTTATCCCTAAACAAACTACAAGCTTCCGTATGTCAAATAGCGCGTCATCGTCTTACCGTCCCTCCTCGTTCTGTGATTGGTGCCCAAATCCATGGAAAAATGTCGGCCATGGTCCCCAGGCTGTTGTGAAGTTCGAAAAGATTCGAGCGCACACAGCAGTCTGGCGTTAGCCAGGCTAGTTGACCACCGATTTTGGGCCCTCAATGCTGTACAATGTTCAAAATGTGGCCCTCGATGATAAAAATGTGGACACCCCTGGCATAAAAGGAGCCGTTTTCACCCAGATGGGGTTTGGATTCATCAAAAGTGCAGGTTGGTGCTCTCATCTATGGCCCTAGTGGATGCAAAAAGTTAAAGACAAAAACTATACAATCAATCATACAACAATCTTTCAGGGTAACATCACATTTTGCATATTTACTATATTTTTAACAATATCTATACCAATCCCTGCACGTATTATGCACATTGTAGTTTCCATCAGTTGGTTAAAAACTTTCAGATTGAAGGCACTTCAGATCTCTTCACAGCTCCAACAAAGCAGCCCGGACGGACCCATCTACTGTCTGTTCTATTCAATGAGGGTTTTTTTTCACACAATCCCGCCGGGTCCTCTGTATGCGTGTCTCTTAACCAGCCTTTGTGCCATCGCGATTGTGCTTCTCCATTCATGGCCCGAGATATTGGCGATGATCCCTCTATTTTCTTTAAACGGTGGGAGCCGTTTCAAAAGCTTCCATTCGTCAATCAGCTCGGAGAGTGGCGGGTAATTGTCACCGTCCCCTGCAGCTTTTGCATAAGAAAGAACGTCTCAGGATCTGAATTAATGGTTTGTCTCGTCCGCCTTCAGTGGCTTTTGCTCCGCAGACGAAGCGAGACTTTGGACAATCAGTCAGGGAGAAAAGAACGGTGCATTTTTTTTTCTTTTTAGGCGTAAATATCACTCTGGCTGTCAATCAGAAGTAGTGCTGAAAAGTTTCACGCAATGTTCATTAAAAACGGCAAAGAATTTGGACATTCTTGACAAATATTCTGACAAATACTTTAGTCGGATTTGAAATTCATCCATAACAATGCAAGATTGAAGCACATCCCGGAGCAGTGACATGAGAACATACTGAAATGTAGGATGTGTTTAAAAGGTCCCATGAAGACACAGGGATACTTTGTTCTCTGTAAACAACAATGCATCAGCACTATCCATCAAAGAACGCATTTAAAACCCCAATAATATGGAAGACTATTGGCACCTTAATTCAATTGTCTATTCATTTGTCAAATGGCTATGCATTATGTTATTTTAGTATTTATTTTGGAATTGTGTTTGGCAAAGTGTAATGTTATATCCAATTTTGACATTTAATGTTCTATTCCAAAAGTTCTAATGGCAATTCAATATGTAAAGTGTCGATACAATGTCTTTATATATTGCAAATTACAAGATTTTGAAATGAATAGCATATTGACATGGAAATTTGGCCTCTTTATTCATTCTTCTATTCATTTGTAAAATGGCATTTAGTTTCGAGTTGTATTTGACAAAGTTGCATGTTATATCCTATTTTGACATGTAATGTTCTATTCCAAAAGTTCTAATGGCAATTCAATATGTAAAGTGTCGATTCAATGTCTTTATATATTTCAAATTACAAGATTTTGAAATGAATAACATATTGACATGGAAATTTGGCCTCTTTATTCATTGTTCTATTCATTCTTAAAATGGCATTTAGTTTCGAGTTGTTTTTGGCAAAGTTGAATGTCATATCTTATTTTGACTTGGAATATTCTATTCTACTTTTGAGTAAGTTTCATTTAATGTGTTGTGAAACAGCACCTCCCTCTGGATTGCATTGCATATTGCATATTGCATTGCCACAAGGTTTGAGTGCAACTATTTTCAATAAGCTATGCAGTTCTTGACCCCTGGGAAGGCGGGCCCTGGTCCACTCTCGGCCAATCAGAGACGAGTCTATATCCTCCTAGCTAGATGCTCTGTGTTGTTGTTTTTTGCTGGAAGTAAATGCTGTTATGACGGATTGGAAGTAACAGATCACCCTTCATGAAGATTCCAAGTTACTCTAAGGAGGTTCTATGTAAGTATAGAAGCGTGTTTGTTAATATACCAGTACTGTTTAGTGTTTTTCTCTCTTTTGTTTATTAAACACTTGCTACCTAGTTCAGTCATGCTCAGCAGTCCCACAGAAAGTCAAACTCCACAGTGTTTCAGCTTCTTACATTTTATTTTGGCCCACAAAATATTTGTCTGTAAGTATTCAAATGATAGTGATCTTAGCTTCCATTAGATACCAAATTTAGTCATTTTTAGCATGTTTCCTATTCGTAATTAGGAAGAAAATATTCGGCGCTAATACCGTTAGCATCCCTATGGCTTTTCCCATGTAAATTAGCCTCGTGCTAATAGCTCGCTAATACAATCGTTTTTTGAAGGTTTTAGTTAACTCTAAGCTACTTATTTTCTATTTGCATTGTATATTTACCCAATTGAGATTGTAATATGCATTCTTTGTGTAACTGTATGTTACAGTTTTAAAGTACTTCAGTAAATCACACAAATACAGCAAGACGCTTCTTGGTTTTCATTAGAGACTGTTCTATCTGCAAAGCTGGTTCTCACACACTAGTAAAGGCAGAATACTTACACTAAACCAAACGTGGTGGCACGTGTTTTTGTTTTAATGATTAAACTATACTTTATTGTATGCTCATGTTAATTTCTATTCTCACACTCTTCAGTGCAGTGATCCTGATGATCAGATTAAATAACGTGACGACAAAATACTCCTACATTTGTAAAAACATGAGGCTAAGTACTATTCTGTATTTTAGATCAGAGTTGTGTAACAAATCTAATCTGTTACTACCAATGTTGATTGATTGGATTTATTTGAGTAATTATTTACATTAACATTGTTGCAGTGCAGAAAATAAATAAAGTAACATAAATTCAAAAGGAGTAGGCCGAAGCAAGAAAGCTTATAAGTGCCTACCCCCATATTCAAATTAGTTTACATTCCGGATACAGGCAGGGGTGATTATAATAGTGGTACTAACAGCATCTAGAAGCATCATGAGATTTCACAGTACATCAGTAATACCTAAGTTATTCAGGCACAAACTCTGTCTTACCCAGGCACCTGGACAGCCGGAGCATGTTTGTGCTAATAAGCACACACATCACAACACATTGTTTTATTTATTTATTTAATCATTTATAACCATCTACATTCCAGATGCCGCTATGAAGAGACCGTACAACATCTGAATATCAAGAGACGGTAGAACATTTTTAGACGGGCCAATAAGATTCTTCTTGTATGGTGGAATCATTCTTCTCTGCAACCCCAAGAAGCAGCTGTGTGGTACAGGAGCGGTTCAGAAGAACGAAGGCTAGGAGAATGTCGCAGAGGAGCTGGGTTGAACCCGTTTGTGTTGTCAGGAGCTTCTTGTAAATAAATATTAAACTGAGAGATGCAAAGATAGTCTGCATTTAATTAATAACTAATTTGTTAGAATTTGTGGGAAAATTATGAATGTGATCATGTCAACAGCGCTGAGGTGACTGGATGAAGATGGCAGCAGGCTGTTGTCCGCACAGGTGGTCTGTCTTTACAGGTTTCTCTGGGCCCTAATGAACAAAGGAAGAAAACTAGAGTGACTGACCACAACAAAAAGGATATTGATTACTGTTGGATGCTAAGGATAGAACAGAATTAGATCTGCATTATCTTATCACTATGCGAAATGTTAACAAATATTCACACGCTGTTCACATTCATGTACATACAGTCCCCTGACCTCTTGCTACATAGTCATCGCTTTGTTCTAGTTTCATTTAATTTGGTACCTTATATAGTGAAGTACACAATTTATGTTTGAATAGTTTTGTTATTTAGTTAATATTTAACACAAGGTCTTTTTGACTTTTGCTTCCTTATTCAGTTGCTCTTTTGTACTTAGCTATTTCAAACATACCATTTCCCTTGTATGGGATAAATACAGCCTTTCTTATCTTACAACAAACTGAAATAGCAGATCAAACATGTTTGATCTATATGAAATAGATCATAATTTAATAATTTCACTGTCAGTAACATATCTATAAGATAATTCAAAAAACAAACTAAAACATTCGCTAGTTTTATATTTTTAGAAACATTTTTTGCACGTAGGTCGCCATTGTTATTTACACCGCAATGCATTCTGGGTAGTGATGTCAAATGGTTGCACCACCCAGTACCGAAGATACCAGTTTTCAGTTGCCCACAGCGTGTTTTAGACAAGGAAAGTGAGGAAGAAGTCCGTGATGAAGATGGAGACGGAAATAGACATATTCAAAATCAAATGTATCATACTGTAATTCGCAGCCCTACTAAACGGCGGCACCTGGTGGTTTGAAAATGTATCACCCTGGCTTAATTAGTTTTTCTTGTTCTGAAATGTGAACCAAATTGACAGGAATGAGGTTTCACCACGCATAAAGATATAATTGAGTAAGAGGATAACTGCGCTGAAGATTGTGAGAATAGAAATTAACATGGGCGTACAATAAAGTAGGCCTATAAAGTGCTTAATCATTAAAACAAAAACACGTGCCACCACGTTTGGTTTAGTGTAAGTATTCTGTCTTTACTAGTGTGTGAGAACCAGCTTTGCAGATAGAACAGTCTCTAATGAAACCAAGAAGCGTCTTGCTGTATTTGTGTGATTTACTGAAGTACTTTAAAACTGTAACATACAGTTACACAAAGAATGCATATTACAATCTCAATTGGGTAAATATACAATGCAAATAGAAAATAAGTAGCTTAGAGTTAACTAAAACCTTCAAAAACGATTGTATTAGCGAGCTATTAGCATGAGGCTAATTTACATGGGAAAAGCCATAGGGATGCTAACGGTATTAGCGCCGAATATTTTCTTCCTAATTACGAATAGGAAACATGCTAAAATGACTAAATTTGGTATCTAATGGAAGCTAAGATCACTATCATTTGAATACTTACAGACAGATATTTTTTGTGGGCCAAAATAAAATGTAAGAAGCTGAAACACTGTGGAGTTTGACTTTCTGTGGGACTGCTGAGCATGACTGAACTAGGTAGCAAGTGTTTAATAAACAAAAGAGAGAAAAAACACTAAACAGTACTGGTATTTTAACAAACACGCTTCTATACTTACATAGAACCTCCTTAGAGTAACTTGGAATCTTCATGAAGGGTGATCTGTTACTTCCAATCCGTCATAACAGCATTTACTTCCAGCAAAAAACAACAACACAGAGCATCTAGCTAGGAGGATATAGACTCGTCTCTGATTGGCGAGAGCGGACCAGGGCCCGCCTTCCCAGGGTCAAGAACTGCATAGCATATTGAAAATAGTTGCACTCAAACCTTGTGGCAATGCAATATGCAATATGCAATGCAATCCAGAGGGAGGTGCTGTTTCACAACACATTAAATGAAACTTACTCAAAAGTAGAATAGAATATTCCAAGTCAAAATAAGATATGACATTCAACTTTGCCAAAAACAACTCGAAACTAAATGCCATTTTAAGAATGAATAGAACAATGAATAAAGAGGCCAAATTTCCATGTCAATATGTTATTCAGTTCAAAATCTTGTAATTTGAATATATAAAGACATTGAATCGACACTTTACATATTGAATTGCCATTAGAACTTTTGGAATAGAACATTACATGTCAAAATAGGATATAACATGCAACTTTGTCAAATACAACTCGAAACTAAATGCCATTTTAAGAATGAATAGAACAATGAATAAAGAGGCCAAATTTCCATGTCAATATGCTATTCATTTCAAAATCTTGTAATTTGCAATATATAAAGACATTGTATCGACACTTTACATATTGAATTGCCATTAGAACTTTTGGAATAGAACATTAAATGTCAAAATTGGATATAACATTACACTTTGCCAAACACAATTCCAAAATAAATACTAAAATAACATAATGCATAGCCATTTGACAAATGAATAGACAATTGAATTAAGGTGCCAATAGTCTTCCATACAATAAGCTATTCTCTTTGAATAGCTTTCCTCAGTAGTTGTCACTCCCCCTCCACACACTGCCCTGAAGATGCTTTCAAAGGGAAATGGGAAAACTCATTTATCTTATGTGCCGCACAGCAGAATAATTAAGATATGCAAGTAAACACACTGATACTGAACTACAACTTCCATGGACGTTTTTTGGCATTTAAAACATAATTGTTCCTTTTAAAACTATATTTATAGTGCTGACCTTATCAAGTTATCAAGACCCTGGTACTAGCTACAGCCGCATTGGAAAAGTTTCATGTTTCCAGGTGAAATTTCATACGAGCAAACAATCCCAAAACCTGAAATAATGAAAACTGCCTCCCCTTAAGTTGTACCAATAATTCCAAGGCTAGGGTGTCCAACCTATTTACAAAGCCGGAAATGAATGTGTGCAAGAGGACCTTTAAGCCTCTCTTGACTGAAATGCATTTATTTAAGATGACAGCAGAGTGCGCAGGTGCCGTGTCTCTATGGAAATCAATAAACGCCGCGGAATACATCATAAAACCATGTACGCAACAATGAAGCTGGAGGCGAGAGGAAGACACAAGTGGATTAGGCTTTATGATGTTTTGTATTGCATTTAGATGGCATTATTAACTTGTGACAGGCAACTTAAATTTATTTATGACTTATTCGAATTTATATAGCGGACTTATGAATTATGAATGTGGAGGATGCGTGTGGTGTGGCGGAGGGGTAATGGCTGTTACTGTGGTCAGCACTTTTGATAATGACTTTAAACCCACTGGATTTTCTCTTGAGCTGGTTCTCTTATAATTAACTTGCAAACACTGAACTTTTTCTCCTCACAGGTAAGAAGATAATAAGAAATTGTTCTAATACTAGATTCAAAATCACCCAAAATGTAAAAGTAAGGCATGTTGAGTAGATCTCTTTGAAGGATTACTTTTTTGCTTATTTGCTTGCAATTTCTTCAGTTGTACTGCTAGTTTAAGACTTCTGAGATCCACAAAAGGATCTCCCTAGTCATCTGCCTGACACAAGTGAAGTAGAGGTTTAGTGACAACAGTCTGCAACTGAACACTGAAAAATCCAAGACACTTATTGCCCCAGATTGTGCCATTCCAAATATTAAACCGCACTTTGGCGTCCTGAGCCTCTCAGCTAAAACAAAACTGAGGTATGTTGAAGTGGTGACGAAGCCATGTCATTAGAGAGATGCCTTTTCCACAACATCGCTAAAATCGCTAAACTCAGGTCTACCTGTATAGTGTCAAAAAAAAGCTTGAAATGATCATTTAAGCTTTTGTGTCCTCGTGGTTCGACTGCTGCAACAATAAGAAAGAATTGTCTCGTCTGCCGTCAATCCAAAACTCAGCTGCGAGGCTTTTGACCAGTACCAACAAGAGGGCCTACATGATTCCTGTGTAAAAACCTCTCACTGGCTCCTGTTGTGTTGTGTTCAATTCAAACTCTAACTCTACCTACAGCTCAGCCCAGAGTCTGAGGTCATCTGGACAAAACCTGTTAATGGTTCCAGAACGTAAGAAAAAGATGTATTTGTTTAGGTATCTGTGTAAGTTCTCAGTCGTACAGGAGTTGTCCATCTTCAAAGAAGGTACTTGAGTCATCTTCTGTACTCGGTAGTTGAGGTCTCCAAACGTTTCGCCTCTCATCCAAAAGGCTTCGTCAGTGAACAAGGTTACGCTCAGCACACAGCGTAGATAAACACCAGTTGGGAGGAGTTGGGGTTGGCCCGGCTCCTCCCCTCTAATCACAGCTACTCTCACCTGTGGGTAACACCTTTGAAGTAGAGTGTCTGTTTAGGTAAGCGTTTTAGCCCTCAATGACCTCATGCTGGTGTTGACTGACTTTACTAACTTACTTACAAAACCGATGGCAAAATACAGCTTTCAGTATCTTTTTGATGAGGGAACATTCTAACATCTCACATATTTCCATTAAAACAAAAAGCGGAATAAGCTATAAAGTAGGATATTTACAGTGCATCACTTTTTTCACATTTTGTTATGTTACAGCCTTATTCCAAAATTGATTCAATCCATTTTTTCCCTCAAAATTCTACACATAACACCCCATAATGACAACGTGAAAAAAAGTTTTTTGAGATTTTTGCAAATGTATTACAAATAAAAAACAAAAAATCACATGTACATAAGTATTCACAGCCTTTGCCATGAAGCTCAAACTTGAGCTCAGGTGCATCCTATTTCCACTGATCATCCTTGAGATGGTTCTACAGCTTCATTGGAGTCCACCTGTGGTAAATGAAGTTGATTGGACATGATTTGGAAAGGCACACACCTGTCTATATACAGTAAGGTCCCACAGTTGACAGTGCATGTCAGAGCACGAACCAAGCATGAAGTCAAAGGAATTGTCTGTAGACCTCCGAAACAGGATTGTCTCGAGGCACAAGTCTGGGGAAGGGTACAGAAAAATTTCTGCTGCTTTGAAGGTCCCAATGAGCACAGTGGCCTCCATCATCCGTAAATGGAAGAAGTTTGGAACCACCAGGACTCTTCCTAGAGCTGGCCGGCCATCTAAACTGAGCGATCGGGGGAGAAGGGCCTTAGTCAGGGAGGTGACTAAGAACCCGATGGTCACTCTGTCAGAGCTCCAGCGTTCCTCTGTGGAGAGAGGAGAACCTTCCAGAAGGACAACCATCTCTGCAGCAATCCACAAATCAGGCCTGTATGGTAGAGTGGCCAGACGGAAGCCGCTCCTTAGGAAAAGGCACATGGCAGCCCGTCTGGAGTTTGCCAAAAGGCACCTGAAAGACTCTCAGACCATGAGTAAGAAAATTCTCTGGTCTGATGAGACAAAGATTGAACTCTTTGACGTGAATGCCAGGCGTTATGCTTGGAGGAAACCAGGCACTGCTCATCACCTGGCCAATACCATCCCTACAGTGAAGCATGGTGGTGGCAGCATCATGCTGTGGGGATGTTTTTCAGCGGCAGGAACTGGGAGACTAGTCAGGATAGAGGGAAAGATGAATGCAGCAATGTATAGAGACATCCTGGATGAAAACCTGTTCCAGAGCGCTCTTGACCTCAGACTGGGGCGTCAGTTCATCTTTCAGCAGGACAACGACCCTAAGCACACAGCCAAGATAACAAAGAAGTGGCTTCAGGACAACTCTGTGAATGTCCTTGAGTGGCCCAGCCAGAGCCCAGACTTGAATCCGATTGAACATCTCTGGAGAGATCTGAAAATGGCTGTGCACCGACGCTCCCCACCCAACTTGATGGAGCTTGAGAAGTGCTGCAAAAAGGAATGGGCAAAACTGCCCAAAGATGGGTGTGCCAAGCTTCTGGCATCATATTCAAAAAGACTTGACTTGAGGCTGTAATTGCTGCCAAAGGTGCCTCAACAAAGTATTGAGAAAAGGCTGTGAATACTTATGTACATGTGATTTATTTGTTTTTTATTTGCAAAAATCTCAACTTTTTTCACATTGTCATTATGGATGTTATGTGTAGAATTTTGAGGGAAAAATGGATTGAATCAATTTTGGAATAAGGCTGTAACATAACAAAATGTGAAAAAAGTGAAGCGCTGTGAATACTTTCCGGATGCACTGTACTTTGGGTTGTCACTAAGTATTCCAAAAACACGACGTGCTCCGGCTACACTGCCTAGTACAACTCTTGAAGATTAAAGATAGAGGCATGCTGACCTTTGGGAAAGGCACTGGCGGTTTTGCAGGGTGGCAGGGGGGGGGGTTTGTAACCCAGAGGAAAGGTGTGATCCTGGGGCAGCGATGGAGGGGCCCGCTGTGTCTGAAGCCTATTAGTGCTGCGCTCTGTGGAAGAGTCCCTGACTCACAGCGGTGGGCCGAGTGCAAGCAGGGCGAGCTGACGAGAGCCAACAGCGAGGGGAAAAGTCCAACAGACAAATGGGTTTACACAAACTAATGGCTTGGAAGTTTCTCTGGAGCAACAGTGGTGCAATGGGTTGAGTGTCTGCTTATTAACAGGATAGCCAGATCTGACACTTTTTGAGTTGGCAAAAAATGCAAAAGAATACAAATAATTAAAAGAATGAAAAAATAAATCATATGAGGTGAAACATTAACTTTCGGGTTTGAGAGCTAGAAAAAACAGAACAAACTCACCCTTCATGACGGTTATTTACTTTTCTGATTTCTTCAGGAAATCACTACAACGTCACAGCTTTCCACCTTCTGTCATCACAAACCCATTCACAAAACCAAACACTATTGCTCCATCCGAAACCAGTAAATTGGTAAGAGGTCTTACGCCAAACCGGATGTGCGTCAGTGTCCGCCATGATAAGATGCGTCCGAATTGGGCTTTCAGTTAGGAAGGAGTTAGGGAAAGTGGCCTGTATGCTAACTATCATAGCCACTTTAGCATAGGGATCTCTGATGCTAACTATCATAGCCACTTTAGCATAGGGACCTCTGATGCTAACTCACTGGCGATTAGGAGCTATGTGCCATCCCATAAGCCACTGCGCCAATCTCCCCACCCCCCTCGCCCCCACCCTCGAGTGATTCATGCACAACCACTGTTGATTGACAGGTGCACATTTAATAATAATTTAAAAAAATAATAAGATTCTGCACAAGCCAGACTTTATAAAAGTGAAAAAATACATGTTAGCGTCATCGCAGCTCAGTCACATGGTTTTAAAGAGCCTCCTCAGTAAATGGCCTAAATGAACAGTTTGTGCTTTTGCTTCATTTAGTAGAAACTTAAGCCACATGGCTAATTTGCATACTGTAGCTTTATGAAACCGCTGTTGAGATAAAATAAAGGGAAATGTTAAGGATCATTTGGATGTTTCTCTTTTTTTCCCCTTAAATGTCTTTATTTGGACACTATGTTGTTGTTGGACAATATACAGTAGGTGGCGGTATGCACTTTAGTTTGGCCTGCACTGAACTTTAAAGAAGAAGAACAGCTGTTGGTCACTTCCCCTTCCCCTGGGTAAGGACGGTGGAATTGGGCAAATGCTGCTGAAGCTCTAGTTCACTAACTGCATAGAGATCTAACAGTTGACCCCATGAAAGGTTAAGGATTAGTTGCTAGTGTTAGTACTTAGAGGCTACAATGTAATGATTTCGGATGCAGCCAAAGCCTGATGCAATGTAAACCTCTTTACTTCCTAAACAACGCTACATCATCCAATTATATAACTTCCCTTGAGGAAGATGCCAACCACAAAAGTCGGCAGGGGGATCTTGAGCTGGTAACACATTACACTATGCAGCAACATCTACGCTTTAGCAGCACCATGCTTTGCCTGAAAATAAAATCAAAGAATGCAGAATACTGTGTCATATGCAAATGTAAATAGAACTGTTTACAGAGTACGGGTCTGTCTCACACCTTCTGCACGGGTCTTTCATATTTTAGCTGGATAAAACGAAGTAAGTTAAAGGCCTGTCACAGTTGGAGCACGGGCACTATATGATCATTTGCGGCCTCAAAATATGAAGGTCGTGCGAACACTCTCTTTTGGCGCACGGGCTTCTGCACGAGCCACCGCTATTGACCGCATGAAAAGGGTTGAATCGCAGTTGGATCATCAGTCGCAGCTGAATGTCATGCATGCACAACATTCATTGGAGGTCGATGAGAATGGTGAAAGATAAATCGTCTTAGTCCCGCAGATGGTGAGAGACTGGTGAGCGCCGGGATCATCTCGTGCGATTCCTGCTGTAGGTACATAGAGGCTAGATGCAGTTTCCTCTTTCCCCGTTTGGTCTTTAATGTGGCTTTGGCGAATACCTTTACTTTCGCGGCGTTGGTCTTCCTGGGTGGCATCTTGTCGACTTGTCCCTTCGAAGTTTAGTGTGGAAGACGAGGAGGACGTCTGCGCTTTGACGCATGACCGGCAGCAGGGGTTAGCCCTATGTTCCCCGGTACCCATGTTCCCCCACTTCTATTGATTAAGATTAGGCACCAGCCCACTATCCTTAAGGTTAGTAGCTAGGGCAGGGTCAGGGTTAAGCTGATTGATATATGTATGACGTTTCACTCTCATGACTTGTGATTGGTTGAAGTACCAACTCACCTATGGAAAAAAAAATCGCAACCGGGGAACATAGGACCCGGGGAACATAGGTATGCACCCGGCAGCAGTGACACACGGCTGTCCACACCACTGCCCGCGATCAATGTCTGTGGCCCGTGAGACACTCACTCACCAGCCGCTTTCCTCCTTGCACCACTCGCATTTGGACACTATCCAATTCAACCGCATCCAGTCGCAGCCCGTAATCTATTGTGACTGTGACTGCAATTTCTCAAAAATCTACTTTGTGATCTTTGCGGCTGATGCAAATTTCAATGTTGGTGCAGAACAAATGGGGACAAAATCACTGCGGTCAATGCACCAATTGTGACAGGCCCTTAAGTGAGTGTTTGTGTACTGTATGTTATACTGTCTGTGTACGGTTGTAATGTACTGTTATGTGTACTATGTCAGACATGTTTTGTCGTACTCGTGTATGTTCTGTGTTGGTAGTATGTTTTTACCCCATGGGACTGCGGATGGAAATTATAGCTCTGAGCTAAATCCGGCATATTTACAGCACTGGTTGTCATTAATGTGCATTGTCCCATTCAAATAAATTAATATATGAAATGAAATGAAAATGCAGCTTTACTGTGTTTAGTCCTGACTCTGGGACCAGCCGGAGACCACCCTCAGACGTTCTCACTCTGTTTGGCCCTGACCCTGGTTTAGACCTTTCCCTGAGTTTCCCAGAGCTTAGACAGTTCATATGGCTCTAACATGTCAGAGATGTATTTTCGCACTAGACCATGAAGACCATCTTAAGTCTATCCTCTGACCTGAGCACTGGACTAATATGGCAATATATCCTGGTTCTAGTCAGAATACCATAAATAAAGAAAAAACCCAGTAAGACTTTGGCTCCCATTGCAACTGACTAATAAAATAGGCAGAGCACACCTCCTGCAGAAGTTGTATATCTGTCCTATATCGCAGACTCCATACTCTGCACCTGCCATCATGGCCGTCACCTCGTGTCTGTGTGACATTTCCTGTGAGTGTTGATGACACACTTGGGTCCTCCAAAGTGCAGGGCCCTGGCCATAAATCTCCATCAATAACCTCCATCTCGGCCTCTTCGCCCGCACTCAGCACATTGTAACCACTCTGAAGGTCGTCCCTGCGTCTGATCCAATCTGAACGTTAAGCCGGGACTATAGAGCAGTGAAAAATAATAACTCCACAAACTAACTGGCCATTTCTCTCTTTCATTCTTTCGTTTTGTTCTGGCACACATTTGTTGGGAAAACAATATTTAAATATACATTTTTCCCCAACAATCAACCATTTACTTTTTAACATGTGGTTTCAGTTCATACATGTTCAACCCATTCCAAGAGCATTATCATTCGTGAAAGGACGGGGAAACAAATTGAACGTGAATCACATGCATCCAGAACATGTTTGTAGAGGTCTGAACTACAGTTAGCAGACTTTATGCTCAATAAGACCCCACTGAAATATGATATTTTGTTAATGACACTAGGTCTGCACTTCATATCGCCAAATTATTATGATCGAATTAATAATAATTAATTTTAAATTAATGATATCATTGATATAATTAATGAGAATAACTCCTATTAATTAATTGATAGGAGATGCAAGTCAAAAATACGTGTTGCTTCATTTTGGTCCTGACTTTTGACAATGTGCTAAAAAAAAAAATGCTAAAATTAAAGATTTGCGATCATTCAATCACACTGATGGAGTGATGGGAAATTTCGTTATTTCAAGCAAATTAGCAACTTCTGTGCCAATTTTTTTTCGTGAGTGAACGTGAATGAACAATATTATTTTTGTATTCTCGACAAACTGATTCAATAAAATAGTTGAGCCAATGTCATTATTTTCCAAGAAATTTAATTTGATTTAAGTCCTTTTTTCTACACAATTCCTTTATCGAGTTGAAACGGTTTGGAAACATATCAAAACAACAATATTGTTATCTCGATATTCAAGACCGTTTTTTCGAAGACGTCCCCGTCAGTTATCAGAGATTTCCCATAATGGGCAGTCCGGGTTGGCATGGGATATTACATTTCCAAAACAACGACATTCTTTGCCATTTGAATTATGGGGCAGTGGAGTTTGTATCAGCCGGGCAAAGACATGGTTAGCCTTTCAAAGCAATATCTCCTTTCATCGGTCACTATTATAAAGGATTTAAACGGCGCTGGCAGCCTCTCACAGTTATACTGGCAGATGGCCCACCAAAAGCTTTCTACAGATGAAACGTAAAAATGAATTTGGACATTTAGAGAGTGTTCTTTGTGCCAGGGCTGAGGTCTCGTGGCTGATTGCTTTCCCTCTGTGCTGATTGTGTTTAAGTGAAAAGGCTGAGGAGGTGGAGTCGAGGCACACACAGCGAGAGCAGAATATTATTTTAAAGATTTTGTTAAGTGTTAGGAAGCGTTACTTATGTATTTACACTGACAAACTACAGCGTCAGTCCAAAATAAGAGACGTCGCCATGAAGCAATGGCAAAACTGAGAATGAGCCAACGATGACCACATTGGTCTTCGTAGAGAGTTTGCAAACAAATAAAGACGAATCACAAGCCGGAGAGAGTAGAGAGTACGTTAAAACACACTTCTTCCTGTCCTGCAAATCAGGTTAGTGTCTGGTTGAGAGAAAGTAACCACATCCACATACAGGTTTCATAAGCCTATAAATCTGTATTCTGTTCTCCAGTCGTTGGGGCCACATATTCACTAAAATGGTTACACCCAAACTAAGATGGATACGGCTGAAATGAAAAGGCAAACTTGCTGACAAGGCACAAAAGCAGGCTGCAATATGACACGCACTACAAGCATGACAGAAATATTCCAAAGTCACACAATTTATCATTTATCTGATGCCATTATTGTTGGTCCATGGCTGGGGATAAACAAAGTTGTAGCAAATGACATAAGGCAAGACATATTTCATTGTGCACACGCGCAAAAACAAAACTCAATTTGAAAGACCTAAAAGAGTTGATGTGCGGCTGTCTTTATGAGTCCGTGTGACATATATCAAAGCGTGGGGTTATGAGTCTGTGTGACATCTAACAAAGTGTGTGCTGGCGTTTTGAGTCCATGTGAGTATATCAGAATGCGGGCTGGTATTTTGAGGACAAAAAGAGTGCACATCAGGATTTATTGACACATACATAAATTAGGGCAGTAAAATTGAGTTGGTAAGTTCAATCTATTCATGTTTTTAGAAAATCTCCTTTTTTAATAATAATTTGGGATGTTAAAATCTTTGTTGCAAACTGCACACTGCACAGTGACTTTTCAGGGTTGTTGTTTACAGCGATTGTCTTTGCTATTTTTCAAGGTTTGTTGATGCACTCAACAAACGGGGGGAGCCCGAATTGAATCGTAAATCGTGTTTCTTTTTAACGGAGATAAGTAGTTATCTGAAGTTCGGCAGCAGGACCACACCTCTCGTACGCCCCTTCTGGTTGTCGGCCTATTTAAGGCCCCCGTGTTCGGCGTTTCCGGGCCCACCCTCCCTCCTTTTATTAATTTTCTTCTGCTTCTCCTACAGGTACTGTGTGACCCAAGCCTGGGAGCTGCCCTCATCAAAGCCCCAAAACGTCTTTTATCTGTCTATTCGTCAATACACTTTTTTATTTGCATACTATCTGAGGTGGTGGTCCTCAACGAACGCCCAGCTCTAACGTGAATGAAACAATACACCACTCGAGTATCTACATAACGATTCTCCATTACCAAATCAGTGGTGTCCTAAAGCCGTATTATCAGGGCCAATACGAGAACCCCATTTGTTTTGCACTAACCATCCTCCACATGCGCCTCCAGGAGTGTGATTGAAAACACGGTGACCAGATCTTCCGACTCCGCCGCAGTGCCCTCTGTTGACAAGTAAATTGCTTCCAGGATCATGTTGGCAGCAGCGAGTCTAAAAAGGCTGCGGTGAATGGCGGTGGGCTGAATTGAAATAGCCGGGATAAGCAGAAAGTCATTTATAAGAAAGATAACGCGGAGAGAGCAGACTTAAATGGTTTTATGAGAAAACACAGAAAGGGGTTGGTGTAACTTTGACGATTGCGCTGACAGTAAGTGGCTCAGTGACCTTCCTTCGTGACAAGAAGTTTGAAAAATGAGGCTGCGAAAGTTACCGCAGAGGTTTGAATGCAGACAATGGTGGAACAAGTCGAAAGAACTCCTGAGAGGAAAGACAAGCTGTTACTGAATATAAATCAGTGGTTCTTAGACTTTAAACGCCCAGTAACATCTTATAAAATATTTGACTTTCCAAGTACCACCAAGCTTTGTTCAAGAACAAGATAAGCACTAAACCAAATCTACAAAACTTAATTATGTATAAATTACATCTTACAATATCGATAATGGCTTTTATTAAGACAGTCCTGAGCAAAGAAAGTTACCCAATCATTAACCTAACTCTTGATTGAGAACACACTAAATAATCTAAAACTTGAATTGACTTGTACAGACTTTTTGTCTAAAGGACGGGCCCATTCTTTCTTTTTAGCATCATGTGAATTCTTAATGACAAACGTATACAAAACAGAAACACCCAAACCTCCCAAATTCCAAAACATGTATAAATGTATTTATTTTCTACGCAATTGTCAATGCCATCACCCCAAATTCCAAAGCTTGCACAGATATCGTGAAAGCTCGTGAAAGTTGCTGCTTCAACACATTGCACGAGAACCTGACTCTTTAGGTCAGAACCTTGAATCCATGGTTTTGCTTCCTGTAACTACTCTCCCTTTGTCAGAGCACCAAGCACGAACTTTGCGTCTTTGGACACGTTTGTCTCTCAGAGCACACATTGCCATTCAAAATACACAATACTGCAAAAAGTCGACACAAGGAGGCGAAATTCAGACGCTACTCCAACACGACTGTCACGACAACCACTCAAAACTCTTTCTAAATAAGTCTCATACCTAGAGTATCGCATTGGCCCACATTTCGAAGTATTCTTAAATACCACCAAAGCAAGTCTGTGAAGTGCTACGTAGATAAGGTCTTTCACGATTGCTGCCAAACTAAAATCTAAAATCAGCCATCAACTGCGTGAAATTATTTCTCAAATGCAGAACTCATTGGTTAAAACCTCACAAAACCTATTTACAGTTTTGCAAATCTCTCACGTTGACAACTGATTCCACATGTATTGGATACAGTCCCAAGGTTAAGACAGTTGAATCTTCTTGTATTGCATTTGTGAAGCATGTTGTTGTGTGGAGTGTTTGGTGCGTGCTGTAACAGTCAGACAGATGAAGTCCGGTCATTCACACCAGTAGACGATCACATTTGGGCGGAGAGGGTCCTACCTGGGAGCGGAGGGAGGTCCTCACAGGGGACAGTCCTCAGCAGACACAGCATGAAGAGCCCCCAGGTCCAGCTCTTAGGTCCAGGCATGATAGACTCACTGTTCAACCATCACTGAGCCGCAACCTGCAAGAGAGAGAAATGGCAATTAAGATCACCAATAACATGAAGTCACCGGTGTAAGCTGTGAATTGGTGTGAAGATGTTCCTGACAAGGGTGACCAGACTTCACAGTCTGAAACTCGGGACAGGGTCAGGTGTGACGCGGGCCGTACACAGCGGCATGCCGTGCACGCATCAACACTGAGCGCACCACATCACGGCTCTTAAAAACGCTTTAACACAACCAGGGGAGTGAAAACAATTATTTTATCCTCAATTCACCGACCAAATATAGCACAGCGATGTGTGTGAGCAAAGAGAGGACGGGAGGATGTTTTAGCAGGGTATAAGTGAGAGACAGACTAAAGTTCCAGCTCGAAGCGTATTGGAGTTTCTGCCTGAGCAGCTCCCGTCTCTGTCCTCAAAGTTCTCTGTGTCCAAGACAGACCTGAGACCTCTCTGTTTCTGTACAGAAGGAAATGTAAGGAGGTGTGCCGTGTTTTCAGCCGTGTGCTGCATCCAGAAGAACTTGTTTTGTGCTCTCCTTTAGACACAACAGTGTCCATATTATCGTATTGACTTCATAGAAAACCCAAGATGCCTGGGACGCCCCCTGGGACAAAACAATGGGGCTGGTGAAATTCGCCGGTACACGGGACACAGAGCTCAAAACCGGGACTGTCCCGGGTAAACAGGGACGTCAGGTTCCTGACCCACTTCAGTTGGCCCCCAAGAGGGAATTGCTTTGGCTCAAATAAGATGAATCAAAAGTTAACCTGTGAAGAAATCTCACAGGTTTTCTTGTACATGTGCTTGATACATATATTTATACAGTATATTCGATGCATTTAACACAATCGGCAAACATTTGAATACGAAATATAAGGAACTATTACGAGGAAGTCAAAGGCAATGTGACACAAGTATCCTCAAAGTAGAAAGCTCTCAGTCATTTTTAATCAGTAACCCACAGGAGAAAAAGGAGTCTTGAATTAGTATTTTTAGCCATGTTCAGCCCTGTATCAACATTTTTAACCATATGCTAACAACATTCTGCGCTGTTATCAAACTCCACGCAGGTAGATCCACTTCTAATAGATTGGATACAGCAGACGTGCTGGAGTTTGGTGATGTGTGCAATACAATATGTGCGCAATGACACTTGAATACAGATACCGCTGCCATCTGTGCAACAAGCTGCTCACTGCCGTTTGATTAAACCTCAGCCTCTGCTCCTTCTCTCCCTTCTCCTTCTCTCCGATTCAGAATCAGATATGCCTTTTCTTAAATATGATGGACCGTCTTTATCATGAATTTCAAGGTGCTGCGCAGGATCTGTCATAGTTAAGCGGTGCGTTTTACAGCCCATCTCTGCGGTAAGAGGGTGAAAATAGTGAGAAGAGAGGCAGAAACGCTCACTTAGCCATGTTCTGAGCCCCCGGACAGCTCACAAAGATTCATCTGTGACGATTTCATTTGGAAAACCGTTCCTTTTGCGACTTCTACCTGCACTCTTTTTCACACGACCGGGAGAGACTCACACAGACAAATGAGTGAGAAGTGATTGGTAGTTTATCCAGGCAAAAGAGGTCAGTGTGATAACGGAGAATATAAATGCATCAAAGTGCAATCTATATTGGTATCCATGGGTCTATGTAAAGGTACAGTCACAGAAGCATGCACTCAGGAAAAAAATATGGTAATGTTTCTGATCAGAACTACATTTAGCTTTTAGATTCTTCTACTGCACATGTACAAACACAGAGGTTCCAAACCTTTCAGGTCACAGCCCCCCAAACTACCATGCCCCATACCCCATCTGGGACCCCCACTGTTAAATCTGATAATAATATAGAGATCCAATCTAGTTTAACACATTGCTGTGGGACCTCGATTCACAAATGTACAGTTTTCAATTAAGAATGATATCAAATTCACTATTAGTATGTTTTATTAGTTTGTTTTTTATGTCTTGAAATTCTCCTGGGACCCTCAGATCAATCCTGGGGAGTCCCGACCCACACTTTAGGAACCACTGCACAAAGAGTATACAGCAAAAATGTGTTGAATTTATAATTTAAACAGTGCGACAGTGGCACAGTTGGTAGAGCGGGTTGTCTCGTGATCGGAAGGTCGGGGGTTCGAATCCCGCCTCCTGAAGCTATACACTGTTGTTGTGTCCTTGGGCAAGACACTTCACCCTCATTGCCTCCAGTGTCTGCGTAGATTGGTGTATGAATGAGAGAGTGAATGGGTGACTGGTTCCTTACTGAAAAGCGCTTTGGGCCTGATAAAGGTAGAAAAAATGTTATATAATTTGAGTCCATTTACCATTTAAAAAAATGCTTTAAAATGTAATGAAGAAAAGAATGCATTTAAGAAATGCCCTTTATTACTTGTTTTCGGTGGTGATAAGATATACTTCGTAGTGAAGGTGCAGAGCTGAAGGATCAAGTGAAGGTTAATGAAACTTAAAAACAAAACACAGTGTCACCTAATGACATCAGTAGGTGGGACAGAGCGTGTTTAGCTCTTGCGATAGAAAATATGTTTTTGCCGAGGGACAACACAATCGTATGTGTGAGTTTCTCACATTGATTTTGTTGTTTTGGAGAGATTTGTTGGTCTATTTTAGGAGTGTACAAAACACAGAGTTGAGACAGAACGATTTCCAATAATGCTGCAGTTTGATTGATTGCGGTTGTCGGTGATTGCAGACGCCAAAAGGATTTCTAAATTTAGCAAGTCGGATAGATTCAGCACTAGCACGTGTTGTGGAAGTTTAAATTCACACTGTGGCTGTAAGCAGGGTATGACTTACAGAATGAGTCCCAGCGTACAATGGGCTAATCCTCCTGCAGGTACTCCTGAGTGTGTATGGCTCAAATCCAGAAGACAAAAGCCCCTGTAGGGACAATTATTCTTCTGATCTTCATCCAGGATTATGGTCAGGAGTAAATAGCTGAAGCCTTAGCCTACTGTTCATGTTTGTGTTGGTGGAAACCGCAGCATGATAACCACTTAGACCTCCTCTACAGTTGTACACACTGAACTTGAGACTTTCTAGCTGTGGGACAAGAGTCAAAACTAAACTACTTTGGCACTATGTCACAGTTTCCCCCAAAGTACCACTTCATAAAACATTTATCTTCAACTCTGGACCAAAGAGGGTCTAAAGCGGCGCTAAATCACTATCACTTCTATCTCCTCAAAATTCTGTCCTCATGCGCTGTAGAACCAGTGGGTTTGAATGGCTCTGCCTGTCTTCCTTTGGCGCTTGTTTGAAACCCATGAGTAGGCAGGCAGTTGATGCTGCTGACACTCCTGTCTGCACTGAGGGATGGAGCCTGATCCAGCAGCCTGCTCCCGTCACGCTCTGGGTAATTGGCTGCAATCCATTCCCCGCTCATTGACTCCCATAAAAAGAGACAATGAGGTCCTTTCGTTCAGCGCAGACTGGGAGAGCAAGCCACTCAGACACCACGTGTAAGACACACTGAAGGCTACGGCGAGGCAGCCACAGAGAACAGCATTCACTGAAGGAAATAAGTACATAAATAGAACCATTTATAGCGCACACATTGGAATAATAGGTGAAAGCAGGATCTGGAGGGGGTTCTCAGGGCGCTACACTGCTGTCACTGTACCATCAACGAAATACTGTAAGTGGAGTTTGAATACTGTAAGTTGTGTATATGACAAAAAAGCAAAAATTACCCAGCGGTTAGCGCTCGTGCTTTACAGCTAAAACCAATCCAACTTTAAAGCACTTTAAAAACAATGCTGTACACAAAATCTACACAGATATAAAAGAAACATAATAGTACAAAGTCAACTCTCAGACGGATCTGAACACCAAAGAGAAACAAGATTGAAAAACAGGAAGTGAACGTTCTAGGTTTGATCCCGGGGCGGAAGGGACATGTTCTCCCATGTCTGCGTAGGTTTCCTCCGGTTTCCCCGACCTCCATGCACAGTACGTTAATCCTCCAGCCAGGTGATTCTGCCCTTTAGCCTGGCTCCACATCTATTAGAGATGGGTCTCCGGGCGCCTTCCTACTGCGCCTGCCCTCTGCTCTTAAGGTGCATTCAAACCCTACTCGGCTCCCATGACAGGTGTGGGTGATTACTCTGTATTGTCAATGTGAAGGGTACGCATACGTGTGGTTAATTACTGCGTGTGGACAGTGCACTGCACGCTTCAGCTGTATAGAGTTCAGCCTCATGACATGAGGCTGAACAGACAGGTACTGCACACTCAAACCACACATATTGAAATAATATCCGTGAGAGGCAGGAAGTAGGGATGTCAAGATTAACCGGTTTTACGATTACCACGATTATAAAAGGACGCAGTAGGTTATCTGTAAGAATTTTAGAAGCCACGGGGTGAGCAGAGTGGGACCTCTTTAGGATCCAAAAGATGACCAAGGCGTTGTTCTTGTCGATGGAACAGCCGTTATGCAAATCCTGTCGTCAGAAAGTTGCAGCAAAAGGCGCTGATATCGGCTACGTTGAATATAAACAACATCTTGGAGATAATCCTTCACTGTAAATGTCCAGCTCAAGGTAACAAACTGCATAATTCCATAAAAAGTCGTCCAAATGTTGGGAAATAGCCACAACTGGCTCAGGATGTAAACAAAAAGCTAACGCGCTTCGCTCTGCTTCAGCGTAACAGAAAGGAAAGTGAAACCGCGCACATGTGGAAATCAGCTGTTCAAAAGAGTCTCCTTAGTCATTTTGTAAACACGTTTCATTCTCTGTTCATCAAAACATCTGACAAATAATTAAGCAGCAGCAGAACTTTTGAGAACATGAAACCTAGCCTAGACTGTGGCCTAATAATATATAGTGAATAAACTTAATGCCCTCTGACTGGGTGCTAATTCCAAAGAACAATATATAAATAGAAAAAGGACTGTACTTACAGGCAATAAAAACTTTCCTTTTTCTATTTCTAATAATATATAGTAAAATAATCATGATAATTATGGTCATTATAAAGAAGTAAAGTTGACATTGTTTTGTATTATTCAATGTAGGCCTATTTATTTTAAAGGGGGGGTATTATGCTTTTTTCAATCACATAGCACCAGTCTATAGCATACTACAATGATGACGTAACCTTCTGTTGGTCTGTATATGCAGTAAATTAAAATAACTGCCTTGAATAAAATTGCTCTCTCAAAATGGCTGTACTGAACGTCTTGAAATAGGCCTCTGTCTCTTTAAGAAGCTTTCCGACACGCCCCCTTCAGCACACTGCTGTGGCATCTAAACAACACTACTGTGCGGGGAGGGGGCTCTGCTGAGCTGAGGAGCAGTGGTTGGTGGCTTGGCTGGTGACAAAAGGTCCAGAGGCGTCTCCAGGAGGTGGGGGCGTTCCTAGGAGGACTGAGGCATAGCTACACCTAAAATGGCTGCCGTCTAAGTTTTTACTGATTACTCAAAAATATGTGAATGAGCCAAGGCAACACTCCAGGCATGTGTTTAATGAGGGAATGACATAATAACATGATATAAAGCTTGAAAAAGTCAATTTTACATAATACCCCCCTTTAATGCAAAACAATCTTAAAACATTTTTCATTTTTAGAAACAGTGAATGTTTACAAGTATTAAAACGCTTTTTAAAGACAAACTAAAAATATCAGTTATATCCTTTCATTCGGTCGATAATCGTGAATAATATCGCAATATTTTCTCTCACAATAATCGTGACTCAAAAAATTGAAATCGTGACCCCCTAGCAGGAAGGAGGGAAGAGGAGAGGTTTGAGTTCAGTGTCAAGTGAAAGGTAGTAAAACATTTCCACTGTCACCAAAGCACAAGCAAAGAATCAGGAAACTATTTTCATTCACAACTTAGTGCTAATCAGCAACAGCACAAATCACGCAGCAGTGGTTCTTCCTGAAGTGAACCCGGTTTGGTGTGTACACATCTTTACAGGTTGCCCCATAGGAATCAAAGGCTGGGCCACACGCAGGGAACGGTCAATACCTTTAAAAGAAAAATCAGGAATCAACTCTACAGTAACAGATGAGAATAACAGATGAGTCTGAGTATTTTTATGTGAACATCTGCTTCAGAAAAGCAGGAGTTCGATTGAAAATAACATCCTGTAAAATGATGTCAGTAAATAGCTCAGTCAGTCAGTAAACAAATCACATTCCTCCGCAAAAACATCTTGCTGCACAAAGGCCTTTGCATTCTGATTTTTCCGACGTGTCACTGACAGAAATAGTTCCCTTTGATTCAGCGTCTAAGCATTTTGAGCAATTTAGACATTGTGCTATGCCGTTTGTGTGAATGGTTTCGAGAAATGTTTTTAACCATATAAGAATTAAATGAAAAAGTTTGATAACTACGTTGCATTTCCAGCTTGTAATCAATCAAACTACAAATCAAACTACTACTCAAACATGCATGACAGAAACAAAACAGGAGTCCACATGCTAAAGTCATGAAACTATTTTACAACATGATGGAAACAGGTCATTTTACTCTATACCTCCAAACACTTAATGTCGCAATTCTAGCCATTCATTGGCTTTGGACAAAAGATCCAATAAGACCTTTGTATCTGCACAGACTCGGGCTCCTCTCTAAACCCTACTATTCTCCTTGATGGCTCTGCTTTGGTAATGCTCCCAGACAGATGAGCATTGATCTGAACCAGGTCTGTGTGAGGGTGGGAGGTAAGATTAATCCTTTATGGGAGATCTGTCCATTCTTTAATCTAACTGGACACAATGGCCAGTCCGCATTAAGGCGTTAGGATCGAGAAGTCCCTTCTAATTCTCTGTCACAAACTGGAACAGCTTTGATGCGACTCATCTCGGCTAAATCATAATGGTCTGGACGTCTGATTATAGAGAAGTGCACACATCGATATGTTGTTATCTTTATCCTTGTGACAGAGACAGTGAAGGAGTTTCAAACATGAACTACAGTTGTAAATGTCCTCTTGGAGATGTAGGTGTTTCAACTAAGCATTGAACTAAACTTTGACAAGATAAACAAGACAGCGTCCTTCTTCAAGTTACAGCTTTAATACAAAGCCTTGCTATAGTTGAGTACAAAGTGAAACTGTCAAAAAAATGACATTGCAATTAGCTATCTTTCTATTTCACGGTGCCTGAGCATACAAGCTGCTAGTAGAACTATAGCAGGGTGTGAATGACAAAATGCTTATATTAGCCTATATTTACATAAGATAAATGGAGCAATCATCTACAACTTTACAATGTCATTTTCAAGTACAGAGAAAAATGACAAAACTCTCTAATCTGTATAAAACACCTAAAGGTGTTGCTTTTGCGGGATAGAATTAAAATGTACAGTGTTTGGGGGTCAAACAGTCTGTACATCATCTCAGCATCATACTTGTTCCTGAAACCCGAAGGACCTGGGGCATAGCCTGGAAAAATCCAGACTCACCGCTGTATCAGCGAGTGAGTCTGGTCACCGTTGCGTCAAATCCATTTCCCACAGCGGTAGATACGCAAGCAAACAGGAAGCGGAGTAAACCAATCAGCGAAGGGCGGGCGTCTGCCATTGATGTGGTGTTATTAGCGGTTTTGCGTTAATATTTGCGCAGGATTATGAATCACGAAACTCACCTACTGTCGATGTGTTTTTGGTCATTTACCGCCGATTGGAGACACGCTTTCTCTCTTTCGTGCGTCGTTCGTAGATTGTTATTGAGGAACTTCCGCGTCCCGTGAGTGACGCTGCTCGCTAACAACACGTCACGGCAAATAAACGAATCTGATTGCACGTGAACGGATTGATTTTGCGGAAGCCGCGAACGAGGGCGGGGTGACCAGACTGATCCCCCGCTGGATAAAAAAATACAGAGGGGAATCATTCTGGTCTCACCAGGCTACCTGGGGCAGGCACCGGATGTTCAGCGCTCTAATGGACTTTCCATTGAAAGCTTTTCACCTGTCATTATTTCCTTATTGTACACAGCCTTATCATTGTGACCTCCACGTGTTTGTCTTAACATGTACTACATTGTCTTTTTTTCTCATTGCGCTTTCTCCAACAACCAGCCAAACGGCAAAACATAAAGGAGCTTGAGTTATAAATGGGAAAACCACACCTCCTTGAGTCTATGGATCTACAGTCTAGTACGATTTCTGAGCAAATGTATTTGTAACACATCCGGTTGGTTTGTGAGCTGCTGAAATAAGAGCGGGGTAGTTTTACAATGAAAGCTTTATTTTGAAATACACTGAACAGTCACTGGATGGAATCAAACCATAATGGAAAAGGTAGTTTGATGTAAAAATGTAAAAGCATCATTAGATTTATCATTTTTCAGAGAGTCCTGAGTTTGGTTCCCGAGCTGGGTGTGGTTTGCATGTTCTCTCTATGTGTACGTTTCTCCCAAAGCACCCAGACCAGTGCTCCATATCATTAAACATGCACAGTATCATCACTCGACTCAGATTCAGATTCAGATTCAGATTCATTTTATTGGCCATTTGCAGTTTAAACAACCACATTGGAAAAAAATGTGCAAAGAGCTCAAAGTGCGATATGCCAAACACATAAAAAGACACAAAATAAGACAATATAAAAAACAGAACAAACAATGCCACATTAAAAGCTTAAATATAAAATACTGTACAATAAAAGTCCATACAAATAAATAAATAAATAGAAGTGCCTTGTTTAAGGTGCCTTGTTTAAAGTGATCACAGCTTGAGGAAAGAAACTGTTAAGATGGCGTTCAGTAGAACATATGACAGAGCGATACCTTCTCCCTGAGGGAAGCATCTCAAACAAGGCCTTAGCAGGATGACCTGAGGCATCATATTCTGAGTCAGGTTCATTTTGCCAATATATAAAACTATAATGCTGCATTTTATTTGATTATTATTGGCAAAGATCTGATGGTTAAAAAACAAGTCCCGCGAGACCCCATCAGCTGCAAATGCTAAAAGATTGACTGAATTTCCGTTTCCAAGTGAGTTCTGTTCCATTTAAGTTTCTGAATATGTGCCAAAGAAGAAGTATTCTGAGTGAAACAATAGAAATAAACCACAGGGTAAAATGAGGGGGAAAAATCTCCTTATCACGCACATTAGTGAAATCTTTTCTTAGTTCATTTGCAGAGTTTAAAATGTTGGAGATTGTGTTTGTTACCGATTGGCTGCGGCTCAGTGGCGCGGTAAATGTTCTCATCTCCGATAAACAAAGAGCAATCACAACGCACCAGTTGGAACAGGGGCAGAATACATCACACACAGCTTTGTTTCGCTGCGCAGTTGGTCGTGAAGAGGTCTGCGGGCCAAAATACTTTATCAGCATATTAATATCGACGGATTCGACTTTGGAGAGCCTAAAAGTGTTCACCAGATTATGTCACAATGAAAATCAACTTTTTTAAAACCGTTTACAGACCTGGAGCCACCCTCCTGGACAAGAGGGCCTGGCTCTGGGGGCCAGGACTCAACGGGAAAATGAGAATCCAAAATGTATTGTTTATATGTACTCAATATGGAGAGGGGACTTTTGCTACAAGTGCTCACATCTGCTTTTACTGTGTGTAAGTGAGTTCTGTTTGCTCAAAAAACATATATTTCTATATATGTTTTTATCATAATAGGCTCATCATCATAATGATTATATATGAAACTGTGTTGATTGTAATCTGTGCTTTAAGGTTCATTTTGAAGTGGGCTGACATTTTGCTGTATCGTTGTTGTCTTTATTCTGATATCCACTGGGGGGCGGTGTGTTATAATGCGGAGTCAGGTCACGCAGCAGAAGAAGCATTCCAAGGACACTGATTGGTTCTTCAACTTCCTGTGTTTATAAAAGGCCAAGGCACGGGGCCGCTCTTTCTCACTCTTCGCTCCATTCCTGGCTGGCCACTGGACATCACCATGTAGCCTTTCGCATAGCTTTTGTTTTAGATTGTAAATTCAGGGAATAAAATAATGATTTTGATTTTAATAGAACGAGTCCATCTTCTCTCCATTTTAAAGAACACAACAACATCAAGTTCAGCGTCCTCATTCTCCTTCCATTCTTTTCAAACATTGAATTGAGGAGACAATTTGTCTTATGATATAAAAAAACACAGAATACATTCATTTTATCATTAGTATTTGTTGAGCACATGTTTGGATATTGTGGGTGAATTCTTACATTTTTAAACACTTTGAATATTTTTTTGTTCCTTGAGATAAAAAGATGAATTCTTTTCTACATTTATATTAACAACAACAACAACAACACAAAACAATATAGCCGCAAGCGGCGATTATCGGCCCTCGCCGACCACCCTGCCTAAAGCAAGGGGGCGCTTTGCGCCCTTTTGTCTCCCTCAATCTAAAATTATGGTATTGCTACTGCCTTTATGTTTATTTTTAACTTTTTTCCCAAGGGTCTTAGTTTTAGGATTTTTGGAATGCGCTAACGCGCACTCCGCGCTCAATTTTGACATTATACAGAGAAAAATTAGTATGAATTTGTATCACACTATATCTGCTATATCACTACAGCAACACCGTGAAAAATATGGCATGGGTGTAATTGACTTTTCTGATCGGAGCGACCAAATAGAATTTTGTGCCAAATTATTTTAATTTTCGTAAAACTAAAATTTGTACTCTCCATATAATTCCTATAGGGGGCGCTATCGCGCCCAATTTGAATTTTGCCAAATGAAAGTGTTTAGGACTGAGACTTTAACAACTGATAACAAAATGAGCGAAATCGGGCTTCATATGTGCGAATGGGAGCCATTTTTTGTTTGCGAAAAATCTCAAAATACTTCATACAGTTTGCGGCTTCGCCGCATAAAAACCGTAAAACTTAGAAAAGTAATTTGGATAACTTTAAAGTTCTACTTCTCAAGATTATTTTCCACCCAAAATTAGCTCGTTCCGATAAACGCTCTAGGAGGAGATAGATTTTGTACAACGTGAAAAATAAAGGTGGATTCCCGCTTCGCGGGCTTTCATCCAAAATGGCCGACACCCAATATGGCGGACGGCGTTGCCATAATAATATTTTTGGCTCAACTTGTCATGATGCACGTCTGTACCGATTTTTATGATTCTACGACAAACTTCATTTTTGGCCAAGTCCTATCTCGCAATGTTAAAAAAAAACTGAGGTGGCGCTATCGCGCCACTATTTTGAAATTCAAAATTTGGAAATAGTCAAAAGTTGCGTCGGATCGGGTTTGAATTTTGGGCCAAAATCTGTGACTTTTCGTCGATGTTCACTGGGTGAAAATTGCGACGGTGCGAAAGAAAGAAAGAAAGAAAGAAAGAAAGAAAGGGCTCTCAGTCGCCCATTGACTTTTATGGGCTCTGTACAATTACAATGTTGATTTTTGCATTATATATGTATGTGCACGGGACGTGCACGACAAGAGGAGTGTGTTAGTGAGTGTTTGAGAGGAGGGGAGCGCCTCGCGCTCGTTTTGTGCGTTTTGTTCGCACTTTGGGGGAGTTAGTCCAATTACAATGTTCGTTTTCTGATACATGTGCACGTGCACGGAACGTGCACGAGGAGAAGAGTGCGTTAGTGAGTGTTTGAGAGGAGGCGAGCGCTTCGCGCTCGTTTTGTGCGCTCCGCGTTTGTACGCTCTCGTAATCTATACGATTACGAGAGCCCCTTCGCCAGCCCTGATGGCGCTCGGGCCTAATTATTAACAAGAGGGGCAAACAACAGCACACATTTTGACAGCCTGCCCTGCACCTCAAGTCAAGGGTTTAAGCTTTAGTTACATTTTCCTCTGACCCTTGTGGGACGTTGTTTGATGAGCTGTGGTCTGGACGCCTGCATGGTCTCAGTCGCTCCTAAAAATGCTTGGTGAGATTAAGAGTCTCATATTCAGCCTCATTCTGCCCTGCCTTCACTGGAACATGATTAGCGTCTGGTCTGTGTCCTCGGTCTTAAGCGCCGGGCAATAATCTCACACACGTCGTTCACCATCTTGCACTTTCCTTGTTCGACAATGAAAGAGAAAAGACAGTCTCAAAGCGGGAGATTGTTGTTCAGGTTTCTGTCTAAAAGGGAAGTCTCGGCGCATGTTTTTGCCTGTTGCTGCACTGGGGAAGATTCCAGCTCCAGGTTTGTGTATGAGATTCCAGAATGTCTTTGTCAGGGGAGTTGTGTTTAGCACCTGGGGAGAGGAGCACCCAGCAGAAGCCTACACACACACCGAGAGGACATGCAAACTTCACACAGAAAGTGTCCCGCATCCAACCTGGAACTTGTGGCTGTGAGGCAGCTCAGGTGAGACAGCCAACTCTCCGCACAGTCCACCACTTCTTCACCTCCGTGGATATAGTTTACCATCAAACATCAGCACTATCACTGGTTACGAGAGGGACGATTTAAGATATCGGCTGTAAGACTGCAGTCAGGAGAGAGTGACAGTGTCATTCTAAAGTAAAAAATCAAGTTCCTCCTCTCCGCCTCCTGATTGGACCAGAGAGCCACTCCTAGTTTGCAAAATGAGGAGAGAGCAAGCACAAACTTTCAAAAGTAAACGATCAAACTCCCTCCCCCTTTCCATCCCATCGGCACGGTGGCACAGCAGTTAGCAATCGTGCTTCAAGTATTGGCCCCGGGTTCGTTGCCCGAGTGGGGCCTTTCTGTGTTTACAAAGGTTTCCTCCGGGTACTCCAGTTTCCCCTACCACTAAAAACATGTACAATAGGCTAGGATGAATGAGAGTGTGTTAGAGAGAGCGAGTGTGGGACAACAGATGGAAATTAGCCCAAAGCTATAACAAATAAATTCTGATTGGACCCGACTGGCCGGGTTACAGGAAAGCTCGTCTCATTGGTCAAAGTGATGGCACTGCAGATTCTGATTAGAAAAAAGATCATAATACAATATTACTTCTGTTCAAATTGCAGGTCCAGGCCATCAATAATATGTCATCTATAAAATGTATAAACATTTAAACTTGCAGACTGTTACTTAAATGGTATTAAATAGTTGCCATGTGAGTCATAAGGATTACACAAACATGCAAGAAACACAAGTCCAGGCATGTTATTGGTGAAGCTCCTCCTTTAATAACTGAGCACTGTACAGAAATGCAAAGCAAGTTCATTTTCCTATAAATAGCAAATGTATCATTAATAGTCTCTGACAGCAGTTCGTTGTCGCAGGCCATTATCTCCGACTGGAACCACTGTAAAACACAATGTGTTTCTCTCATCATTTAATTCCCCACTGAGACAAACAGCATCTATTTGTGCGGTAATATCGAGATGAAATTATGTCTGAGACCGCTTCCATTCCCAAATAGATTAATAAATGACTCTTGGTGTGACTATATTTTAAATGAGATTTGTAAGTGCAGTGTAAATGAATATAAATGTGTGTGTGTGGATCGCTGGACTGTGGAGACTCAGGCCCCTCCGCAGTGATCCGTCTTCTCCAGTCAATGTGATTTGTGTTGAATTAAAAGCTGATTATTAGCCGGAGGGGCCCCCCGCATTCGGCCCCCGGGCCCCTGGGTGCCGCTGATGGATGGTCCGCACTTGTCTCAGGCCTAAGTGGCTCTCATCACAGCCCTCTGACACGTCTTCATTTATTTGAATAAGCGTGGCCCGTCTCCCAGAGGACAGTTCCATTTTTCCATGAAACAGATGGATGGGTCTTTGATTTTTTATGTGCTGCTTTTACAAATGTCTACAGTTGCTTCACTTATATTGAGACACGGGCTGAAGCGGCGAAAGATCAATGGAAGATTGTTAAAACACAAGTATTATGGAATAAAATCATAATTGGAAGAGACAAAGAAACATGGACTTGTAAAAGAAGAAACCTGTATCGAATGTTAGCATCATCTGCTGATAAATTGTACCAGTTTGAGAAGCAAATCTGAGGCAATAAATATGCTCAATTGTTATTTTTGAACTGTGTAGGTGGCATATACCACCAGAGTTTTATGGGTTTGTCAAAAATAGGAAAATATGGCCCAGAAGACATTCATTTGTAGATTTTGATGAATATTTCAGTACATTGTCTGTCAGTTTTTCCACCTTTATTTGCACCTGTTTGTGTCCAATTGGCCTTTGAATATCCACATTTTCTGTCATTCCTCTCTTCACTGGATGTGTTACAAATCTTTTCAAATGATAAATGCATAGATTGGTTTTGCATTGTTCGCATTAATACATTGTTTAGGTATTAAAAAAGCACTGAATTTGAACCTGCTGCCGCCTGTAAAAAACCCTGTCACTGAGTGAAACTTATGATTGTGTCTGAAACCCACTTCTGAGTATGTACACGTCGCTATAAGTAAACTTGTATTTTTAATTATTAGAACACATGGTGCAATATAAAACAATACCCATGGGACCAATAACTAATAGAATACAAATAAAATTGTCCTTTAGAAATGTTTCATCCAGGGATTCTTCGATTTGGATCCAAAGTTAGAGTAGAGCTGTCAAGCTGAACCGGTTTTACAATTACCACGATTATAAAAGGACACGGTAGCTTAATCGTGAGAATTTTAGAAGCCACGATTACGGTGACCAAGGTGTTGTCGCTGATGGACCTCCTACGTGCAAAAGCTCTTGTTGGAAAGTTGCAGGTAAATACATCGAATATGAAACAACATCTTCGCTGTATAATTTATGTCCGAATCAAGGTAATAAACGGCATCATTTCCAATAAACTTGTCAATGTTCTGAAATTAGCCTCCACGCCAGGATGCACACAGAAACAATGTTGCTGCCTCTCTGTTTAATCGTAGATAACAAGGAACAACAGAAAAATGTTTTGTGCGCGCACCACACACACACACACACACAACCCACCCACAAACACACACACACATATACACACACATATACACACACATATACACAACACACACACAACACGTGGTAATCAAGCTGTTTGTAGTTCCCGTTACTGCCGTGGACATGGGGAATGCATGATTCACTTAATTTGTCCGATTCTGATACGTATCCGATATGACGGTCACGCATTTCGATCCGATCAATGCATTTATCCTGAAAAGAAATGGGCACATTCAGTTGTTCCCCCCAATAATTTTTTTTGTTAACAGCAAAGAAAATCCTCAGAGGCAGAATTAACTATCTCCTGTATTGTAGTAGTTATAGCAAGATTATTCAAAGTGCTTGTCTTAAAGACCTCTGTAATGATGTGACTCTAAAAGAAAATAAGAATGTATGTAGCTCAAAAAAAAATAAAAAATTACACTTAAATACAGTATTTTAAAAGTAATGGAAGCTCAAAAGGAGTAGGCTGAAGTAAGGACGCTTACGTGCACCGAGTCCGAATTCAATAGTCAATAGACTCGTGCATTTCATAGTAACACATGCTGCATGCTTTCCCCAAATGGAGCGCTATTAATAACAGCATGTCAGCATCTCACATACAATTGACATTTGATACATTTTTTAATAATTTATTAATGGAAAACCCCTTGAGATGCAGCATCTCGTTTTCAAGGGGGACCAACACATTTAAACACTGAACACAATACAGGACAACACAGGACAAGTTGCACAACAAACAGTTACAGACAAACATTAAAGACAATTTTGCTCAGATACCTCTCCAACTAACACGACCATCTCAGAGTTCTCAGAACAATCTTTTTAATGTGATCTACTGTTTTCATAAGCTAGCTAAAACATATAGAAGTAACACATTTAACTGCTGCTGCTTGTTCCATTGTCATTGCTATAACTAATCAAACTAAACAACAGTAACTTAGGGTAAGCGAGACATGGATCTGTTGGCAGGAGCCCTCCCCTCTCGACAGGCACATAAAGCCTCGTCTTCTTAACACGTCTTCTTGTTTGCCAGTGCTGCAAATTTTATCCTACTGTAATGTAGTTACAATTGTAACATAATCAGGATACAAGTTAACTCACAATTACAGGCATATAGTTGTGTTTTGAAACTGGTACAGAATACTCAGGAAGGATTGTTTATCTGATGTAAATGTAAAAGTAATGTCTAACTGTAACATCATGAAATGCAATAATTTACATGAACAAGGGGTAGGCACTTATAAGCTTCTTGCTTCAGTCTACTCCCTATGAGCTTCCGTAAACTGTATGATTGTGAAATTTTGGAGAAAGAGAAAATGTTAACTGATCAAATAAACTAAACTACTACTACTACTACTACTACTAATTACTATACTACTACTACTACTACTACTACTACTACTACTACTACTACTACTACTATAACTACTACTACTATATACACATATCAATCCCTTACTGCAGACTACATATTTTCTTAGTCTGATCATCAGGACATCTGACACAAAGGTAACACTTTATAATAAGGTACATGAAGTCATGCATGAATAACATAAAAAATGCATAATTTCATGATGTATTCATACGTGACCATATCATGACTCATCATGAGTTAACATGACTTCATGTTCTTTCATAGATTACTTCATGCATGAATTAATTAAGTAACTACTGTCATGAATTCATGAGAAGAATTCTTAGAATCATGATGAATTCACTAAAACATTTAGATCCATCGAAGACCCAGGATGATTAGTGTTTATACCATGGTCTGGGTGAATACTGGATTCTGATTGGCTGGAGGGTGTCCGTTAAAAAGTGATAATGTACACCTACCCGGAAACAGTTAAATAACAGTTAAATCACGTTCTATATCACTCCACTGCAGCTGTTCCATAGTAACGGTAAACAATTGAGCTAGAACTAGTTTCAGGTAAAACTGATTAAAAAGTGAAATAACTCCTGCCCAGGACTTTACAAGATAAGCAAACAGGCCCCAATGAACAGTTTCAGTTAGCCGGACCATGGTATAAGCGGGATAATGACTCTGAGGTGTCCATTATCAGAATAACTAGACTCCGTGGGGTTCACGCCTCCCGTCGTCCAGTTATTTCTGATAATGGACACCTCGGAGTGCATTATCTCTTACTTCATTGACGGCTCTCCGAACTCTATAACAGAATTTTGATCAGTTTACATTATAGACTACATCATTTCTTCAGTACAGAAACCAGGTTTGCATACCGTTTCTCTCGTTTTCCACTTCAGGGAAACCGGAGCTGTGCTAAGTCGTGCTTTTTAATGTTAAAGCTGGAGTACCTGACTTTTTGTTGTTGAAAAGTAAATTTGTTTTACCACCTCAGTTATAAACACCTCCGTTATAATACACAGCAAAAAACAGATTTTGTTAACTTGTCTTCACCTAATTATTTATTGAGCGATAGAAGAGAGAAATACCACTCAAAATTTTTTTTAGGTTTGGTCACCACTTTTCCACTTTTCCACTTTTCCACTGCTCAAAGCTGTACATGGCCGTGAAACGTGCATATAAACATATTTGCTTGAACAATACGGAAATGCAGGAGGGATTGTGAGCAATATAAATGAGTTTGGGCCAAATAAAAAAATGTCAATGTTTGTGTGGGAAAAATCAGGTACCCTAGCTTTAAGCAACCTTGTGTGTTTTGATCATAACTTCTGGTTTCATCCATCCATCCATTTTCTTCCGCTTTATCCGGGGCCGGGTCGCGGAGGCAGCAGTCTCAGCAGAGATGCCCAGACTTCCCGATCCACGCACACCTCCTCCAGCTGTTCTGGGGGACCCCGAGGCGACCAGCCAGCTCAGAGACATATCCACCAGCGTGTCCTGGCCTTCCACGAGCCCTCCAATAGGACATGCCTGAGCACCTCCGAGGAGCGACCAGAGGCATCCGAACAGATGCCCTAGCCACCTCAGCTGGCTCCTTTCGACGTGAAGGAGCAGCGACTCTACCCCGAGCTCCTCCTGGGTAACTGAGCTCCTCACCCGATCTCGGAGGGTGCGCCCAGCCACCCTGCCAAGGAAACTCATTTCGGCCGCTTGTAACTGCGATCTTGTCCTTTCAGTCATTACCCAGATCTCATGACCATGACCATGATGTCTGGTTTCAATCAAATTAAAGTTCATTTTTTTCAAAATAAAACGCACATTACTTGTACTCGTAAAATAGGAAGAAATAATTATCACAAAAAAATTAATTAAGCTCAGTTTCAGGCGGGTTACTTGTCCTCATATGCATGAAGCTCACCCAGTTCAGAACAGTAATAAAACCACCTTTAAAGCGCCTCATTTAGAACAACATTGAGTCAGTCAGATGAAAGATCACCTCACATTTATATCTCCGGTCTGTCCTGAACTACATTTTAATGTTTACTTATTACTTCATTAACAATATATATTGATAATATATAGACAATATATAGCACAACAAAGTGGATCTTTTTTTCTTCCTTCTTTCATGTAAAAGTGTCATAAGAATATATGATAAGTAATGCCAGTGTGATCAAAGATACTATATCATGCTGAACTGGCTTTTTAGAGATTTGTGTGTGTATTATTAATTATTATTACTATTATTATTATTACCCGTAAACGTTATTCATTTAATAATTTCTAGTACACGAAATACCAAATCATTTTAAAGTCTGAAAAAGCATGCTATAACCTTAGGTTCTAAATCACCGCTTTCTGTACAAACTATGGAAAATATCTGGGCCCGCGACTACACTCTATCACCTGTACAACCTCTCTGACTTCCAAATATAGCCACTTCATTCTTCTGAAATAGCCTCCAATTGTTCTGTGAGCGCCTTTGGCCACTTGTCTTGGCTGACTTCCTTATGCATGAAGGGCGCGGGGGACAGAGGGGTCCCTGGTGCATTGCCTCTCGCCCACACAGTTATTGCGGCTGGATATTGGATGTGCTCGGTGCGTTTTGGTACGCTCCACATTACCGCCTCATTCTCCGGTGTCGCAGCCAGTTTTCCTCGCGCCCGCATCATTTGGACAGCCCTCGCCGTAATTTGCGCCCGCTGATTGGGTGGGTTCCCGTGCTGAGACTATTGTCCTATTGTGTCCTATATGTCACCAGTCTGTCGGCGAAAACAAAGCTCGCCTGGTTATCGGGAGACGCATTCATCAAAGTCTAAAGCCAATTGTAAGCCGTGAGATTGTGTAATAATTAGCCAAGCACAAGTGGTAAAGGGCACCAAATGTCTAAGTGTTGACAACTTGACAAAGGCCGAGCATGTTTTACACGGTGCTTTGATTTAAGCTGCAGGCCCTTCCTCACAAAACAAGACACCTTATTGTGACTCAAGTTGGTGGGACGCAATGGTGAACGAGTCGGCACAAACAGTTCCTTTGTGTAAACAGGGAGAGACGAGTCTAACCCGCGAGCCGGATCAATGCAGCTCGAGATCAGCATTTACAACAAGAACTTTACAAAAATAGAGTAATTCACAAATGAAGTCTTCCCTTTTCTAGCTTTTTGGCACTTTTTTTGTATCAGCCTGTTATAAAAGCAACAAAAGCAGAAGAACGGGAGACCTGGCTAAAGTTTAGACTTTAGTTTCATCTGGAGTCTGTGTCCAAAAAGTGTGTTAAAAAGTACATAAGTAAAATAATAGTTTCACCACCTCCCAAAGTCAACTGTACGCCTGAAGACAAACAACACAGACCACTATGAGCCTTTTTTTGTTCTTTTATAAGCTTGAGTATAGTTGAGGGAATAAGATGAGGTTCATTTAACAAGTCATTAATCAAAATCTCAGGTAAATTTTAACTATATAGGTCAGATTTGGTGAGCCAAAACAAATGATCAAAAAGAGACCAAAATCCCATCACACAACAGATTATCAGAATCAGAATCAGAATAGGTTTTATTGCCATTGTTTGAGAACAGGTTCACAAACTAGGATTTTTTCTTGATGCGGACGTGCAACATAAAACATATAACACAGAATTTAGATACAAATAAGCTATAAAACGTTAAACTATAAGGCTTTAGGGAGCATGCATAAAGAATATTAAATAAATAAGATACAAAATAAAAAGTAAAAATATGGTAAGACAACAACAATTGACATAGAACAACAGTGGGATTATATTTACAGATGTGTATGTGTATAAAGTAAGTGATAAAGTGATATATTGTGAATAAAGTGATAAGTGATTGCAGCAGATCTAAGTGTGGACACACCACACAGTGCAACAGAGCAGATTACATCCATGAGTCTGTAACTAAGTTATGAGTCTTGTTTTTTGTTCATGAGTCTAATGGCGGAGGGAAAAAACTGTTCAAGTGGCGGGAGGTATGGGTCTGGATAGACCGTAGCCTCCTGCCTGAGGGGAGAGGGGTGAATACTCTATGTCCGGGGTGAGAGGGGTCAGCTGTGATGCGACCCACACGCCTCCGGGTCCTGGAGGTGAACAGGTCCTTCTCAGCAGCACGCCAATGCGCTGCAGTCGGTGCCTGTCCCGTTCTGTAGCGCCGGGGTACCACACGGTGATGGAGGAGGTGAGGATGGACTCGATGATGGCCGTGTAGAACTGCACCAGCATCTTGGTTGGCAAGTTTCATCAGCTGCCGCAGGAAGAACATCCTCTGCTGGGCATTCTTGATGAGGGAGCAGATGGTCGGCTCCCATTTGAGGTCCTGGGTGATGGTGGTGCCAGGAAACGGAAGGAGTCCATGATGGAGATGGGGTGGGAGAGTCTGTCAGAGTGAGGGGGACGGTGGGGCTGTATCTTTCCTGAAGTCCACGATCATCTCCACTGTCTTCTGGGTGTTCAGCTCCAGGTTGTTGTGGCTGCACCAGGACTCCAGCCGGTCCACCTCTCTCCTGTAGGCGGACTCATCACCGTCCGAGATGAGCCCGATGAGGGTGGTGTCGTCCGCAAACTTGATCAGTTTAACGGACTGGTGACTGGAGGTGCAGCAGTTTGTGTACAGGGAGAAGAGCCAGGGGGAAAGTACACAGCCCTGAGGAGTTCCAGTGTTTGTAGTCCGAGTGTCTGAGATGATCTTCCCCAGCCGCACGTGCTGTCTCCGGTCTGTCAGGAAGTCAGTGATCCACCTGCAGAGGGAGTCGGGCACGTTGAGCTGGTAGAGCTTGTCTCGTAGCAGTCCAGGGAGGATGGTGTTGAAGGCAGAGCTGAAGTCCACAAACAGGATCCTGGTGTAGGTTCCTGGTGAGTCCAGATGCTCCAGGATAAAGTTGAGGGCCAGATTGACTGTGTCGTCCACAGACCTGTTGGCTCTGTAGGCGAACTGCAGCGGGTCCAGGAGGGGGGCGGTGATGTCCTTGAGGTGGGACAGGACCAAACGCTTAACAGACTTTATGACCACAGATGTCAGCGCCACCGGCCTGTAGTCATTACGTCCTGTGATCCGTGGTTTCTTAGGGACAGGGACGATGGTGGACGATTTAAGGCAGGACGGCACGTGGCATGACTCCAGGGAGGGCCATCAGGCCCGGGGGCCTTCCACGGGTTCAGCTTCAGGAATTGCCGACGCACTTCCTCCTCACTGATGGAGAGAGCAGGGGGGAGGGAGGGTCTGTGGTGGCCTTTGATAAAGTGCTGGGGTCGTTGATGGTGGAGGTGATGATGGGGGGAGCAGGGGCGGCTGGAGTGTCTAGCTATGGTGTCAAAGGCTGATGGGCGTTGGTGGTGGCAGTAATGCATCTCTTGTGAACCGGTAATCTCCTCATGCAAGGGTGAACGTTGAGCAAATGTAATAACGTAATTATATAGTGAAAAAATACTTTTTTAAAGGGGACATATCATGCAAAATTAACGTTTAAATACTGTTTGCATAATCTTTAATATTCATATTTCACAAAACTGCCTGCAGATGGCATTAAACTCCATAATGAGATGGAAATCCACACAGTCCTAACAGATAAAGTGCACTTCCACACACACATGATCATTTTACGTTTGAAAACAGGACATATCTATGCTGCGGTGCTCGAAATAATGATTCTAAGCCACATTCATGAACCTTAATACCACGTTCTCTTCGGGCTCTGCAATGCCCTGACAGACATGTGAGGTCCGGTTAATTGTTCTGGGACTCCACCGCCGCTGATAACTAACGTCTCATTAATAACTGCGCTCATAAATCATATTCACTCCCACATTATTGTTGTCATGATTAGACATAAGCTCATATATGCAGCGCTGAGGGACTCCGCCCCCGGAGGTCCATCATCCACCTATAGGGCAAGGGCATTAAAAAAGCCTATAGTGGGAGAAAGTCAGAAAAATGGCTTGACTAGTATTATTTAGTTAGTTAGTTAGCTTTTGAAACGTGTACACAACTTAGCCTGAAGAAGAAGAAGTATACTTCCCCCGGAGATATAGGACTTCACAAGACACTCACACCCCAATCTACAGTCCCCTCGGTCACGTTCACTCCCTCCCCCTGGATAAAGCTATATTAATCGTGGGTCGTATGAACTGGTTGACATCTGTGCGAGTAACATGAACTGAATTAGGAACCCTTTTGTACACAGTATTTGAGAATGTGTTGTGTGTTTGTCTTTTGTCTCCAACTTTATAATATGTGGTACCAACCGAAAGCAACCTACTGTACAGCCGACACTTCTTCTGATGAATAACCAATAACATTAGTCTATATCCTTTCTATTATGTAGCAATGTGGTTGCAGTTAGGGCTGGGTACCGTTAAATATGTATTTAAATGTGGTTCTACTGGTATCAAAAAAAGAATCAAAATCTTTAGATCCAAGTTTTGATGCTGTTGGTCCAGGGACAGCATTAAAGGAAGTGACTTGGTTATTTCAGATCAAATAAACAAATTTAAAAGTCTTTTATGGAACATATTAACAATATTTTTCTGTTTCCTGGACCTAAATGACAAATACAGGTATCGAAAATCGTTCAGGTATGAATATCGTAAACCAAGTAAGAAATGCAACGGTACCCAGCCCTATAGTTGTAGTGTTCCCAATAGTACTTACTCAATACTTATAGTGTTCTTTATGTATATGCAGCATATGGGTTACACCTTGGGTTAATTCATGGGTTTATTTTGTTGATTTAAGACACAAATATTTTGTCTTTGAATAAATATTTGTGGGGGGAAATTAAAAGTTGTCGCTGTCGCCACCATGTCGCCATGTTTTGATATTTAAACTGTTTATGGTGAATATTAGGCAATTGAGTCCATATGAAATGTTTCTATGCAAAGAAAGCAAACTGGCCCAAAAAATGTAACTTTGACTTCTGCATCTCCCCTTTATAAATGTTGAAACCAAAGCTCGGTTGTTTTTTCTTTGCAGACACGTCGCCCAAAGTGCCACATTCCTGTGGCAGAGATGTGGCTGTGTTTTCAAATCAAATCACAAAGTAGCGACCCCTAATGACAGAGGGGGCAGCCAAATCAAACGTGAACACTTGAAAACCTTATTACCACATGTACAAACTGAAGATTGAACTTACAGTTGTTAGAACAAGCACGAGCGAGCACGGTCAAGACCAGTGGCCTCTGTAACACTACACGTTTAGAAGAGCCACTCCCAGAGCGCCCTCTAACAGAATTGGCTCCGCCATACCGGCCCCTAATTGTCTATGGCCTTGGCATAACAAAGTGGAGCCAAAATAAAAAAAATCCATTACTACATGGTAATACCACACGTTCAAACAAAAAATACATATCTGACCAAGATTTGTATTTTATTTTTTACATTTCAATAACACAATGATGCACAAGATTTCGCACAAGATTTCTTTCGTTACTCTACTTTTTCGTTATGATTGGTCTTTAACTAATATTTGAGGGAACAACAGAATTGAACGTGTGGGTCATTCTCCACTAACACGCATAACTTGGTTACTGGTCTTTGGATTGTACTGGCTTTTATTTTGATTTCAACAGACCGACCCACTCCGTATGTGTCTGGAAACACACTTATGATTGTTCCAATCATCCATGAGTTGCGTGTGGCTGTAGGATCTGCGATTAGGACAATGTCTCTGTAATCTTTTAGATTCCTTTTTAACTGATTCCATTTTGTCTCTTTTGCAAGTTTGCCAGATATTCTTTGGACCATCTCTTCCAAAAGAGATCAGAGATGTTGTGATTGTTTGCACCTTTGACGAGCGTATAGATTAGCAGCACTCACACTCCATTGACAATTGAACCTGAAATGTGTTTTGAGAAATGACATTCATCTTTCACTCTACTACGAGGGTGAATATGTTTGTATAGTTATTAAGATGCTGAGTTCACCGGTGCAGACTCAACACTCCAGAAATCCCTTTGAAAAACAGGGCTTGGTTTCAGGTTGAGTCTTATGTGTATTTATTGAGATGTATATTTGATTTTTTATGTTCAAGTCAGCAACCATCTGCCTTTTATGAGGTCCTACAGCGGAGACGTCCGAGGTGATCCTCCCCACGGGAACAGTATATACAGGGACATGCTGTTGTTATTCCTCGTTATATCTCAGGAGCAGTAACAAAAGAACTACAATCTCTACTCCATATGAAGAGGAACACATTCACTCTGCTCATCCACTCTGATCAATTTACTGTTCAATAAATGACAGATAGACGATGTATTTCTGGGGCGCTTTTTTTCTTGCTAATTTATTTTTGATTTAAGATACAAAAGTTATTGTGATTTTCATGCTAGTTTTAGTGTCATAAAAAGCGTTTTAATGATATGTATCATATATTAGGATATAGGTGCGGCCGGTCATAAAGAGGTACAACACTGCCATTTCAAATTGGGATGAATCCTTTGGTTTGGGGGGAAAGAAAAGCAATTTAAAAAAGCATTGCGACTTCCCCGACCTCTATCCTAAAGTAGAGATGTGGCTGTAATAGTGTAGTGATGTTTGCGGTTGGTTTCTTCCACAACTAGAGCGAGGATATTCAGAACGCCATGCTGCCCCACTCTGTTTTTCGTAGTTGAGAACGTCTTTTTTTCCCTCAAAACAGAACACGAACCACAATATTCTCTGCTTTAGACGAGATAAACTCAACATAATGTCTGTATTTTCAGCCAGACTTTGTCGTTTTTGGTTGTTTTTCTAAATTTCAGAGATTTTATGAGAAACAAGATGCTGTCAGCTTCAAAATATAACAAAAAGTTATCAATAGTTACTTGATAAAGTCATTACCAGTTTTGTCATTCTAATCTGGTTACATTATTCCACTCTTTACAAAGTGGAATCTAATTACAGTAGTGGAGTACTTTAGTAATCCACTTCTGGCAACACCAAACATGCCATGTTTTTGTGAATGGATCCAGTTAGAGCATTGCAGAATGTGGCAAACCTTTATTGATTTGTAAAATGTTTGGAATACAAAAAATCGACAAACTGGGGGTGA
The DNA here is from genome assembly GCA_007210695.1 of Neogobius melanostomus. Lineage (NCBI taxonomy): Eukaryota > Metazoa > Chordata > Actinopteri > Gobiiformes > Gobiidae > Neogobius > Neogobius melanostomus. The sequence goes on from VHKM01000437.1 coordinate 1,313,267, forward strand.
AAAGGTAGCATAATCATTTTCAGGAACGTGGAATAGAGCTCGTGCAGTCGCAGAGGCAAAAACTCGTGTCTGGGAGGAGTTCGGAGAAGCCATGGAGGAGGACTATTGGTCGGCTTCGAAGAGATTCTGGCAAACCATCCGGCGCCTCAGGAGGGGGAAGCAGTGCTTAACCTACACTGTTTACAGTGCGGGTGACCTCGATTGGGGATGTGGTCGGGCGGTGGAAGGAGTACTTCGAGGATCTCCTCAATCCCACCGTTACATCTTCCGATGAGGAGGCAGAGGCTGGGGACTAGGAAGGGGACTCGTCCATCACCCAGGCTGAAGTCACTGAGGTGGTTAGAAAGCTCCTCGGTGGCAAGGCCCCGGGGGTGGATGAGATTCGTCCTGAGTACATTAAGTCTCTGGATGTTGTAGGGCTGTCTTGGCTGACACGTCTCTGCAACATCGCGTGGCGGTTGGGGACAGTGCCCCTGGATTGGCAGACCGGGGTAGTGGTCCCTCTCTTTAAGAAGGGGGATCGGAGGGTGTGCTCCAATTACAGAGGGATCACACTTCTCAGCCTTCCCGGTAAGGTCTACTCCAGGGTGCTGGAGAGGAGGATCTGGCCGATAGTCGAACCTCGGATCCAGGAGGAACAATGCGGTTTTCGTCCTGGTCGTGAAACACTGGACCAGATCTATACCCTTCATCGGGTGCTCGAGGGTTCGTGGGAGTTCGCCCAACTAGTCCACATGTGCTTTGTGGATCTGGAGAAAGCGTTCGACCTGTGGCGGTTTGCAGCCAAGTGTGGAGTGGCCGGGATCAGCACCTCCAAATCCGAGGCCATTGGTTCTCCACCGGAAAAAGGTGCTTCCCCTCTTCAGGTCGCTGGGGAGTCCTTACCTCAAGTGGAGGAGTTCAAGTATCTCGGGGTCTTGTTCACGAGTGAGGGACGGATGGAGCGTGAGATCGATAGACGGATCGGTGCAGCGTCAGCAGTGATGCGGTCGCTGTATCGGACTGTTGTGGTGAAGAGAGAGCTGAGTCAGGGGGCAAAGCTCTCGATTTACCGATCGATCTACGTTCCCACCCTCACCTATGGTCATGAGATCTGGGTAATGACCGAAAGGACAAGATCGCGGATAGAAGCGGCCGAAATGAGTTTCCTTCGCAGGGTGGCTGGGCGCACCCTCCGAGATCGGGTGAGGAGCTCAGTTACCCGGGAAGAGCTCAGAGTAGAGTCGCTGCTCCTTCACGTCGAAAGGAGCCAGCTGAGGTGGCTAGGGCATCTGTTCCGGATGCCTCCTGGTCGCCTCCCGCAGGAGGTGCTCCAGGCATGTCCTATTGGGAGGAGGCCTCGTGGACAACAGCTGGAGGAGGTGTGCGTGGATCGGGAAGTCTGGGCATCTCTGCTGAGACTGCTCCTCCGCGACCCGGCCCCGGATAAAGCGGAAGAAAATGGATGGATGGAATAGATTAATTTTTTCTTTTACAAAAACGCATATCCACCTGCCAAAATGTGCTCCCAGACGGTTGCTAAGTTAGATCTATGGACTCTGCAAATCTTCCCCACATGGCGACATTAATCACCATAAAACTGCACTCTCCCCCCTCCACTCTGGTGAATTAAATGCAGCACAATAATACCTCTATCACGCCTTTTATTTCTGCTGCGGTGACACCGGCATTTATCTGCCTCTGGAACGAGGAGCCGCCTCGGCTGCCAGCTCGCCAAACTCCGGGGCCGCGTGCAATAAAAAGTGACAGAGTTAATGTGGTGTTTCGGACGCGCGGTGGAGGGGGACAGCAGCAGCGCGGGGATTCAGGAGGGTGTGGACCGACACAGGGGGCTGGCTCATGGAGCTCATGGTACGTCTGGTATGTTTCTGTAGGATAATCCACACATGTTTGATATATACCTGTATACTTTTATGTTCTTATCTTGTTGTTTATGAGCTGTGTGATCCCTGTGCTATCAGCCAAGTATGAGCATGTCTGTACTTCGAGGCCTGTCACAATAACAATAGCTAAAGTTTGATATATTGAGGCAGATAAACAACATTATTGAAGACCTTATAATGCCACAGTTAAGCTCTGGTCAAAATGTACTTAAAATATCCCACGCTTAACATGAAATACACTTACAGTACAACCTGCTTTGGGTAAAAAAGAAAGTATTGCATTAGAAAAATGGGGGGTAAAATGCAAATAAATGGAATGAAGATAAATATTGAGCCCAAAACTGTGTTGTGTATCTAATTGAATGATAAGTCGATATACAGTAGTAGTTATCGTGACAGCCCTATGTACATCTGCATTTTATGATAGATGTTGAATCACTACAAGTTTGGATCATTTACATTATGTCACAAGTTGAGGTAATTTATGTTCCTTCATAAAATATATACAACTTTGAAATATTATAAGACTCAGATCGCTACAGTTATGGGTGCTCAAAAGGAGGAGGCTGAAGCAGGAAAGCTAATGCGCAAAAGTCACGTCCTTTATTGTCCCTGTGGAGAAGTCCCACTGGGTTACACCTGGTCAGACCTGACCTTTTTGCTGTCGCGAAAAGCCCAGAAGTTTGTCAACTAATGGTGCTAAGATGCTTGACTTACTCCATGTCTGAGGTGCATGGAATTGGACTACACTTCCGGCCAAACCAGGCTTAGCCAATCACAGCGCGGGAGGCGGGAGTTAACTTTCAGTCAAACTGTCTCCGGTCTTTCATTAGTCATAGAGCGCTTATATATCCATGCAGTGAGAGGTTTATACTTCTCTAAATGGATCTTCTATTCCATAAGCCTGTCTTAGTTCAGACTCAGTGGTTCAGTGTTGGTTTTGCGTGTTCTCGGCAGCTAGTTCTGTCGACAAACGATTACGTCACATCCATGCTTGGTTCTCTCTTGTTCCCGGCCACCATTCAGTCTCAATTTGAAATCCATCCCAAAGGGCTCACTGTGAGATTGTCTTGCCCTGTATCTCATACCTGGAGTAAGCCAGGCTGACTCACCAGGCGGATAAAGAGATATAGTTGTATGGAAAAGTGTTTCGAAAGAGGTTGCCCTGTGCTGCATCCTGCTGTCCTCTTGTTTTGGACACAGACACACACTTAACCTAATGAAGTAGGCCCTTTATTGCACTCGGGGATGAATGGGTCTCTTTAAAGTTTCCCCTCGACACAGTTTATTCAATTCCAGCCCTCTCCTAATGGCCTGGAGTCACATTTATTTAGGACCAAGCACTCAGACCTGCTGCTAATGATGATTTGCCTCTGATCAATTTGGAGCATTAAGCCTCACCTCGATAAACAACTCAAGCACAGTCTTCTTTATACACAAGGTAGTTTTCCAGTCTGTTGGATAAGCAGCGGCCCAGTGGGTAAAGAACCCACCAACCAGAAAACAGAGGGGAGTGGATCCAAACCTCAGAGACAGTCCAACAGATGACTAAACAAACATCAATCATTTAAACATTTCCACCTCAGTATTAGCAACATTCATGTACTTTTTAGTATCTGTTGTCCACCCGCACCGCCCCGCTGTCGTATCTGCCAGACTTAGGCGCCTGAGCACCCCTAACTCCGTGTACTGTGTGATGTGAGACATGGAAACGGCTCCACAGCCGGAACACTTCCAGGTGGATAATGAGAGCTCTGCGGGACCAGAGTGACAGACAGGAGCAGCCATCCTAAACATGTACGCCGCCTCCCAACATGGCTCCCCAAGACCCCTGTCGCTGCACAGTTCAAGGCAAAGCACAATCTGTTCATTCCTTCATTTGAAAAGCCGTGTCTTATTCCGTGTCTGTTACTCAAGTACAGCAAGTAAGTCCTGTATTTATTGATTTGTTTAAAAGACATTTGTTTAAAAATTGTTGCTAATAAATGCATTGGTTATACAGACTTTCAAAGTGAGAAATAAAATGTCGTTTTTTTTTATAGTTAGTTTTTATTCTGTCATTTACAAATCTGAACATGCTAACCGTTAGCTTAGTGAAATGCTGTTAGACAAAACTGTATTCAATGATTTAAGACTATTTTCCTATTAATAGCTACTGTACCTGACAGGGTTTCTGCGGGGTAATAAAATGTATTAAAAGTAATTAATTATGCAAACATTAGGGCCTTAAATGTCATTAAAACCCATCATATTGGATTCAAACGTTTGTGGAGACTATTTTTACTCCATAAGTTTGTTAAAATGGACCTTTATGTCCAGTTGGCTTTTGAATCAAAATTTCCCATCATTCCACTGTTTCATGAAGTGTTCGCAAATCTTACAAAATGAAATGTGCACAGATTTTCATGAACCATATCGTATTTGTCTTTCGAATGGCATTAAAAGTCGTTTAATTTGACTTGTTGGGACTTTCCGTTTTCAAAATGTAACAAAGAGTTGGATAACTTACTCTATGTGGTCATAGTTCATTTGTAAGGTCGGATTCCAAGTCTAAAGGCACATTCACAGATTACAGGAGAAAGCCATGTCATGTTCACAACAAACAGCTGAAACAGACTTTGTTTACAGCATCAGTGCTGCTGCTTTTGTTCTTATAGCCAGACCTTAGTGTTAGTTTCGTACCTGACAGTTTCGGCTACAACTGTGGCCTTCCCCAGAGCTTGTCACGTGGTGTTGCTGTGACGTGTCTAACTAAGGTCTGGCTATAAGAATAAAAGTAGCATCATTCTTAGAATGCCTAATGAACCTAATTGGACTAGCATCAGTGCTACTTCCGGGTTTATGATTGCTCAGAATAATTCATAACGTGATGTAGACGCCGCACAAATGTCTCCAGGTGAAATTTTCCCTCTATGATGCATAAAATAATGGGTACTGCCCCTTTAAATAACTGATCATAACTGATCATGATGAGGATAGAAGTCTGCACAATCTCACTTTGCCTCAGTCACATTCTCCTTCTCATACCATAAAGACTCAACACATTAGCTCACGTCTGGTTGCATACTCCACCCAACACAACGGCAATTTACGGCAAGCTGTAATTAGCCAGACTTAAGCTTGTGTAAAATGTATGCAGACTATTCAGATTACAAAAGAGCACGCCTCGTCTAGTTAGCGCTCATAACACACAGGCTTAATTAAAGTAAATGCCTTATGATGCCGGCAAAAAGCGGAGATGAGACGAAGTGCCACGCCACTGGGTAATTGGGGATCGGCGCGCGGTGACGGCTCAGACGGGCTCAAAAGCCAATTAAAAGTCGCACCTAACTTTGTCGTGTCTGATAACTTCTCCGATGTTTCAGAAGTCGGATGAAGTGGGGTTTGTAACATGAAATGAATAAGAATAGAACACTGAAGCTAGCAATTACTGCGAGTCCTCACTTGTTAAAATGGGACGGGTACAGTACAAAATTAACTTCTTAGATTTTGCGACAGTAATCAGTTGCTCTCTCTGGAGAATGTTTTTTATGTGGGTTATATTTGATAAATGTGGGCTGTCTCCAATTCAAAATCATATGGATCATCTCAGTGATCTGTCTGTCTTCGATTCATGTAGCAGTTGATGGTTTTAGCCTTATTTAAAAGGAACATGATGCAAAGTCAACAGTTTTTGTGCATGCTTCCTGTATTATCTTGCACCATCAATATAATTCTGAAGTTTCCTCCACATTTTAGAAGTCCACAAACGATCTGGGGAAGAGGAAACCCCCGAATAAACCGGATTACTCAAACTGCGTGAGTGAAGCAAATGACGGCTCCAGGTATGTTTTGGATGAAGGAGCACTTGCTGTTGCCCCTCTACACACACTCACTCCCCCAAGAACTGGTTCCCACCATCATTCCATGAGTGAATCAGTTTATATGCCTTGGACTCACCGGGAACAATAACCTGTTACTGACATCCATAAACTGTCCCAACAAAAAACTATATGATTCACAAACTGTGCAGTTTGAATGTTCTCTCCGTGTATGTGTAGGTTTCCTCTGGTTTCTACTACCACTAAAAACATGTACAATAGGCCAGAATGAATGCAGTGTGTTAGTGGTTGGTGGTGGTCGGAGGGGCCGATGGCACAGACTGGCAACCTCACATCCGTCAGTCTACCAGAGGGCAGCGGTGGTTACAACAGTAGCTTACCACGACTGAGTATGGCCAAACTCATCATTCTCCCCATAACATAGCTCTGACCTTAAAGGGACTATACCTCATTTTGAACCTTTTTAGTCAAAATGTGAGGAAATAGGTATTTTTTCCGTCACAGCCGTCCTTGGTAAACCCCTTTTCGTCACATATTGACTCTCTGGTTGACCATACACAACATCAACCAATCATAATATGGCACAAATGTCATGCGTCAGGCTGATTTTTTTCACAAATGACTACTTATACAACATACTTTATTGGGGCAAAAATAATTGTCCTAATGTGTAGAATGAGCCCAGACCTGTTCACCACAACTGCCTCTAAAATCCTGCACTGTCACTCACAAAGGTGTTAATTCAGGTCTGAAGTGTCGTCATGCATGAGCTTAATATAGAGACGTACAGACCTAAGGTGGCAGTAGTGAGCATAAAATGACCAACTTGCATCTAGTCCCTTTAAAAATAAAGCGGCCACACATCTTGCACAAATAATAGCCATGAACTCTGACCCTGGCTGTTATTTTGCTATTAATATGGTTAATGCTAAGGATATGTCTGCTTTAGACAAAGTCACTCCAAGCTACATTTAAAGGTGCTCTGTGGTTTTGTACTCGCTGTTGCCCCCTCAGGCCAAACGCGTAACTGCAGCCTCGATGATAAGCTCGTGCATGAGACGCTCAGGCTTTAGGAGCACCAGAAATAACAGTCCCGTCCTGGTCAATTTACAGATTGCAGGCATGACTTCAACTGAGGTAAGAAACGTTACTGTTTTGTAAGATATTTAGACCAAATCAGTTTGAGTGAATGTTTTCCAAGATAAAATACTTGAGCAAATGCAGCAAAGTGAATTGAGTGAAGAAGTAATACAGATAAACGAATAATTGATGTTTGAAGGAGGAAAAAAAAATACTCGTATACTTTATATGCATAAACGCAGGCCTAATTGAAATAATAAAATATTTCCACTGGTAGAAATGCTACTAGGAAAAGCCAAAATCGTCTCTTCAATTTCCTGGGCCCAAAGTTAGCGTAGCTAACTCGTAAACTATATTGTAAACGGCACTTGTTCACTTTTTGTAGTCGTTTCACTGCTTATAAATCCGTGAACAGTCATGCTTTTTGCTTCGGCCCACTCCCTTTGAGCAGACTTACTGCTCAAATAAATAAATAAAATTAAAAAATAAAAAGCTAACATTAGCAGCATTATTTTTGTAAATACAGCACCATTACCACTGTTACTACTCAAATGTTTTGTAGGTACAGCACAATTACTGTTATTACTGACACTACTAGTCTGCTACTAATACTACACAACTTCTCTGTAGGTATAAAACTATTAGATCAACTCTTTTGGTAACTTCAAATATGATTATTTTATGGCTTGTTTCAGTGAAGTTTGTACAACATGCACGGACAGTCGGACACCGTTGTTTTGAAGCATCAGCAACACTTTCCCCCACGTATTTAGTCATAATTTCTTACCTTTCAAGCAAAAATAAGCTGCGGGTCTTTGAGAGATTCTCTCAACATTTTCCGATGTTTACTCTGGTTCTTTGCCTACGCCGATCAGACTCGACTTTCGCCTTTTTGTCACACTCGAATAAACTCTTTGTTTCTTTTTGTTATTTGGGTCTGGGCTGGAGTTTCGATGGTGCTTGAAGCCGGTCTCCTCTTATTCTCCGCTAAATCCATCCTTCTGAAGTTACCACTCGCTCGGCAGCGTCAGTATAGAGGAGATACAGCTAACGCTACAGCTAGCGCTACAGCTAACGCTACAGCTAACGCTACAGCTGAGCATGAACGCGCATGACGTTATTACGCATTCCGCTGTTTGCTTGTTCGACCCGAGCATAAACTATTTAAGTGACTTTACAGGCATGTAGAGGCAATCGCAGTGAAAAGGCCAGGGCTCATTCTACTCACCAGGGCATTGCTGGAGCATGTATGAGAAAGAAATGTTAAATCTGTATACATTTATTTGTGGTTAAACTTATGTATAGTCCCTTTAAACCTTTTCATACCTTGTGTGAGTTTGTGTGTCTGGTGTAGAGATGATGAGCGTACTTTCCAGGCACTCCGGCTTTTCGAAAAATCAATACATCATCCTAACATTGTAAATATGCTCATAATACAGCCCCGGTCTGTTGTTGCAGCACCGATCATTCTAGCTCTGGAAGTGTGTCTAAATCACAAGCAGCAGTCTCCTGAGGCGCCTCATTGTTACAGGGAGACAGTGAATGACACAGCGGCGCGACAACAGCGCAGGAACATCAAGGCGCCTTACATGAGGGCGCACGACGATAAAGACTGCTCCACTTTCAAAACCAGGACTCCCACCAAAGACAAAAATATAATATTGTCTTTAATGCCTTCTATTGCTTTTTAGGCCTACGTAACCTGGGAGACAATATGTGTCGTACCTTTCTCTGGCAGTGTTGCTCAAAAGTACATGATTTCATTCCTAACTTGGTAAAAACGCTCTGTCTACTTTGCACTTAAGCTAAAGTACTGAAGTATTTGCTGTGGAAGATATTTAAGTAATTAAAGTAGAAAGTACAAATCAGTTCAAATAAGTGTCGGGGAAATAAACCTTCCTCCTTGTTGTGAGTCAGTGGCATTGACACCAGCACAGCGCCACCTACTGCTCATAGAGTGTGCATTATTATGCTTTAAAAATGAACAAAACTCACTGGAGCATCTATTGATATGTAGTTATATTGTTCTTTCAAAAGTAGTGGAGTAAAAGTAAGTTCTCACCAAAACTACTATTTAGGTACATAAAACATACATAAAACTATTTACTGTAGGTCATAAATACGACAGTAGTATTGGAATAAATGTACTTTGTTACTGACTACCTCTGTTCTCAGAATGATTCCAGTTGTCCAAGAGTCTCCACGGTGTAGTAAGAAAATGAGGAAAGACATTCAGTCAGCCTGTCAGAGTGAGGAGGCAAACTCATGGTGCTGAGGCCGGCAAAGTGATGCTGCAGCCTCCAGCCTTAAAATTCTCGGCTTACTGCTTCTCCACACTAAGCCCACTACAGGGTCGTTTAAACCATAGACTGTTAAAAAGAATAGACAGCTCCTCCTCACTCCTCCCCGTTTACCATAATGACCACTTTCCAGGGGGAAATCATGGCGGATTTACAGACTCCTCCTCCCCAGCTCTGACGAAGCATGTTCCTAATAAGGGCAAAAGGGCGGGATCTCACTGTAAACTCGGCCCTTGCGTGACGTGTAGCTCGCGCAGCTCCAATGCTAACAGTCCGACCTCCGTTAAGTAGGAGATTTAAAAAAATATATTTCGAAAACCAGCCTGGTTTCTATTTTTTTGACTAACCCAGCGTTATCTCAGGAGGAATATGTAGGCATATTAAGTGTTGAAAAAATTGAAACCAGGCATTAAAGTTGTTTTTAACGTGTCTAAAGTCCAATGCTTTTCATTGGGGGCCTAGCGGCCAAATGGAGGTACTACAGCAATGGAAGAGCAATGGCGGCCTCCAGTGTTTGCGGTCACAAAGCAGAGCAGCTAGCGGCCATTGGTTTAAACAGAGGTAGAGTGGCCAAAAGATTTACCCATGTAAGACAAACTTACTTTCAAATGATCTTATTCGAGTACTGTAGATGTAAAAATTAAAACGACTCTACAAAGTGAATTGACCTCAAAAAGTTTCATATGCCTCTTTTTTGTTTTAATGCAGGCAGTTCCTGTTTTAACCTCAGCTTCAACAGAGGCCGAGGAGGCTAATGGTTCTGCTGCTGCGGTGGAGATAGGACAGAGGAAGGTAGACAGAGTTGATTGGTCAAGAAGCAAAGGTAACAGGCTGTGATTGGCTGACAGGCGGAAGAACAGGGAGATTATTAAACAAAAGTCTTGTGTTTTGGATTAACAGTAAGCTTCAAGTTGATAAAAGCTGACACCATGGCTGCTGGCAAAAGCGCTCTGACTCCTGCTGAACCGTAATAGAAAGAGCATCATTAGAGCGTCAGAGCTGACTGCGTGTGACGGAATAATTATAGCTGATAAAAACAGCTCCATCACATCGCTCCAAACGCGGAGGTGCCTAATTCAAAATAAACACTCATTTACCTAAGGTAAAGAGAGCTGCAGAATGGGGACAGTGCTGCGCAACACCAGGCCTTTCATAAACGCTAGTCTTAAACACGGATTTATGAAAAGGGCTCGCTTCGTCTTTGACCTGCATACAAATACAAATCATGATGTGTCAAGTCTTGTCATAACTGATGTTGTCATGCAATTATTCCAATATCTGGAGATTTTATACAAACTGGCACATGTAATACAGGCATTGTGTTAAATAGTATTTTAATTGAACCTTTCGGTAATACTTTATAATAATGCTACATAAGTTCATGCATGATTTCATGATACATCCAACCTGTCTTGTGGAGATAAGATGAGGTTTAGGTCAAATGTACGAACACTATCTGCAGCATAGGCTTGGTATTCACAGCTCTTAGAACTTGTGTGAGCTCTTCCCCGTGCACTTTCATTTAGCATTTACGGCAAACGGTTTCGCTCACCTATATTAGGTACTATAGGCGCTTTTCATCAAGGAACCGCTCACCCCACTTGTTATTACTGTATTTTATTTTGGGGTGGGCGCTTATAAGCCTTTGGCATCAGCCCACTCCCTTTGAGCAGGTTAACTGCTCAAACAAATAAATAAACTAAAACTAAAACCCCAGTCACACTCGCACTCAGACCTAGAAGGAAAAGTCTTGCCCAAGGAAGGTGGCCGAGGTGGTAAGATGGTAAGACCGTACCACATGAGCCCCAGGCGTTTACATGTTTTCTACAATCACACTGAACAGCAGACCATTTTCTTTCACCTTTCTAAACAGTGTCATGAGAGAAAGGGAATATCCCAAGTGGAACCGCCTGGTCCTGCCTCAGCGCAGAGGGTTCCCTGCTTAAAAGAACGAGGTGCCCTGGTTCTGTACATGAAGACCACCAATGTCAAATGAGCCTAAGCAAGTTACAATACAAAATATTAATGTTCTCAAAATGGAAAAAAATGTGCCTGAAATCCATAAACAAACCAGCCCAGTGTCTGCTTAAAACGTTTCGCTTCTATAAACTTAAGCTTCTTCATATTACTATGAAATAAGAAGAAGAATAACAAAAGGTAAGAAAACGAGCTTTAGTAAAAGTCATTTTGTAGAGAAATGCTGTGTGAAAGCTTTGGAAACACTTTCCAAGTTCCTTTGTATGCTTTTGTAATGGAAGTGATGCACATAGCATGAGCCTGAGACTTTAAAGTGTGTAAACATGAATAACATACGTCATTTTGCACAAATACATAGTGCTGTAACGTAATGCGTTTTTTTAAATGTAGAGACTGGGTTGCAACTGATACAAACGCAACTCGGCCAAAGGACACGGCAACAGACAATCTAAACTCTGGCATTCTTCACCATTTTCAGGTAAGTTTATGACCAACTTTACTTTTCTTTATGAGATTAACTGAAATTCTATGGAGGGGTTATAATGATTGTGAATGGGCCAAATGGGTTTGTGCAATTCCTATGGGCATTAACAGTCTCTTCTACCACAGAAACTTAAACCAATCTCACGTAACAACAACATGTCTGTACATAAGTCCAGTCTGACCCCACAGTCACAGGCCGCTGTCCGTGGTGCTGATGTAGAAAGCCTACACATACTATGGTTTTTCCGATGGATGAGCAACATCACGATGGAGAGCCACGCCCCCTCCTGTCAGAAACACGCGCTGATCTTCTGTGGGCCTTGTAAACCTACAAACTTTGCAGGGATTGCACTGTAAATTAAATCTCGAATATAGCTAATATGCACGCTAGTTTAAGTAGCCTACCAGAAGCCCAAAGACATGATGTGTTAGCCGTAATTATTAAAATAAAGACACAGCGCTGCTCTATTTCTGACGCGGGGGGCTCTCTCTCTAAAAGCAGCTACTGTTTAACACCGCTTTGCTTTTCGTACGGAAACTGATCACGATGTGAGTCTGATAAAAGCACATAACTGCCACTTTGAGCACCATTTCTTTTCAAAGAACAAAAAAATACTCCTCTCAATCAGTTTTCTTCCTTTGGCTAAAATCTTTGCCTCACTGTCGCCAAAGGAGCAGCCTGTGCCTTTGAGATGCAGGTGAGCGGCTGATCGGGGGCAGCCGCAGCTCTCTGTAATGTTGATACATTCTCCTGTGTTGGTGCTGATTGTGGAAGGCCCGGGTAGATTGATGGGCCGTCCCAGCTTTGACATGCGGCCATTACAGCGAAGAAGCTCAGTCGTGTAGGAGTTTCCATCATGATCTTTGTCATGACCATTAGCCGCTGACGGAGAGCGTGCACAAACAGGCGGTCATTACAGGAGCCAGGCCTGAGGGTGCTGTCCATGGTGCTGATGTAGAGAACTAGTGAAAAGGGGTTGAATTTAATAAGCTTAGACTGTTTTCCCTTGCCTTTAGGAATAATGTTGATGTCATTGGGAAACATAATGTAAAATAGGACTTTTTAGAGCTTTTTACCAAATTACAATATACCTGTCGCTGTTTTGAGCTTCTAGCACATCTTTTAGTATTTAAATCTCCTCCAGTGGCTGTTCGTAGCACCGTGGCTCTCAATAAACTCCTCCTTTTCCCATAAAAACGAAGAGTTCCGATGTATCCAGGACATGCTCTCTGTCATGATTCATCCTTTGTTCCCCTGGTTTTGTATGTTGTCTTTGGTCTAGTCCTGTTTCCTCATGTATTTATACCCCTGTGTTTCCCTTGATGTTTGTCATGTCATTGTCTACGTCAGCCCGGTTTGTTTGAGTTTTGTCGTCTCTGGGTTTTGTTATTATGAAGTTTCAGCGCAAATTCAACCTGGAGACGTACCTGCAGCCTTCACCCAATCACGGCCCCAGCGCAAGCCGCACCTCCGCATCAGCAATCATCGCAGCCGCTATTCATCAGCAATCATCGCAGGATCCCCGTCTTAAGCTCCCCGGTCAATCACTCGGCATTTCCCAGCTGTGCAGCGACCCTCCTCCGCCCCACCTCCTCCGGGCTCTACTCAGGCTCCGCCCATCGCATCCCGTTCTACCACCACCAGTGTCCAGGCTCCGGGGGAAGATTCTGGCATCATCATCAACACCACACATTGCATATCGTTCAGCAATCTTCTGCAGGGGTCTGAGCCCCAATCACGATCCAAGTTCAATAAAACCTTCTAATGCAGTCTGTCTCTGTGAGTCTTTGCAGGTTGAATTGGTTTTTGTCATTTATTAAACATCAGCAGTTTGTTGCAGTCCTGCATTTTGGGTTTTATTTTCCTCACTCCACCTCCATGACACTCTTGCCTCTCGATCTTTTCGTGAACTTAATCCTCTCATCACCAAGTGAAAACGCTCATATTTAGCTCCACTACAGCCACACGCTCCGAGCAGTGTGTTATTTATCTTCTCTTTTTTCCCTTTTTATTGAAACAGCCGCACAGCAAAGGGGAGCAACGGGTAATGAGAGGGTTGGGGTTGTATAGATACAATACACATTACACATGTGTGGTTAGTTTTCACAGATTTGAGTTGATTTTACTGTTAAACTCGTTCAGATCATTAAAGGTTTCAGTTCAATAGTGTCACCTCATGAGCCTCTAAAGCTAGGGCTGAACGATTTTGCCAAAAATGTCAATCGATGTTGCAATTTCGACTTTATATTTCTTTCGCTCACTGACTCATTGTGCACCGAACAACCACCTAAATATATTTGAATATATCATTCCCAAATGCTCATTTATTAATTTACAATAATCTTATCCTGAAATAGTTAAATAAATAAAGATAAACTATTTTTCGTAAATGGTTTCTTGCTATTTGCTCCCAAATTGTGTATTTAATTCTTGTAAGATAAGTTCCTTCCCAAACACAAGCCAGAGGTCCTACCTGAGCTGCAAACGACTCTTTACAAGCAGCACAGGCTCATGTTCATCTGTGTGTAGGGCAAAGACATGACAGGAGCTTCTGTGATCAGTGCAGCCCGGCCCGGGACTCTGAATGGAGTGATAAGCGCGGTGGCTAACTCAAAGCTAACAGAGAAACAAGCAATTGCAAATGCGATATATCGTTCTGCCCGATCTAAAGCTTGTTTGTGTCTTGTCTGTTAACTGGCCCCAGATTAAATATGAACAATAGGATAACAGTATCACTTAGCCGCACTAATTCACAGGCAAGCTCTCATCAGTGCAGGTTAGTGTGCTCTAAGAAAGAGTGCTTTGTGGTTTGTAGATGAAGACGTACAGCTCACAGACGGTAAATCCAGGTCTGGGTGTAGCAGCCGAGGACGCCCCGCCACAGGCTGCTGGTCCCACACCAGGTCATTACAGTAAACAGAGCGGCGTTAGGCCTGGATGATAGGGGGCGCTGTCCGTGGTGCTGATGTGGAGAGCTCATGTAGATTGATGCCCACATCGCGGGCTGCTGGTCCTACATGAGATCATTACGGTAAACAGAGCGCTGTGACGAGGCCTGGAGCGGAGAGGAGAGGGGCCGGTGTCCGGGGGAGCCACACAGCCTGACACCCCACATTTGTCTCTCTTACAGAGGGGCAGGAGAGGGGAGGGGAGTGTTTTCATAAGGCATTACAGGAGCTAGCCCAGAGGAGATTCCACTGGCTGCGGTGGGACACAAAGGGCATTTGAAAAACAAAGTCTACAGCTAATTAGTGTTCTGGCAATTTGAAAAACTAATAAATACACCACAGTCTAGTCGGTTTGGAGAGTTGGCATTGACAAAATCTTTGGACAGGAGCAACATCCGGGCACTTAAGCCGAGTTCCCACATAGATTTTCTTTGACAGTAGACACAAAATCTCGGATCTTTTCTCATTCTGATGCCAGTGATCAGAATCACTCAGTGACCAGTGTCGCTCATGAACACATCAGTTTACTGTCAGTAGTCGATCATGGTGTATTTTATTTTGAATAGAAAAAAGCTATTTTATTGATCTTTGTCTGTCGAGGCTCATTATTAGCAACTCTTTGAAATGAATTGATCCCAAATATCCCAGTGAAGAGACATACAGTGTCGGTCAAAACCATTTCAGGGACAAGGACCGTATGAAGCACTTGTTTGAGAAAATGCCTAGAATAAAGGGAATTTAAATTATGAAACATAATTTGAGTTATTTGACCCTTTTGTGTTTCCTACTTAATCCCATGTGTTCATTCAAAGTTTAACGTATTCAATGAGACTCACACAATAGAAATAGTGACGGGTACTGTGACTCCCATCACTACAGAAAAACAATAATGATTAATGAAACACTTTATGTGGTGAAAAGAAGTACAGTAATATTGATTCATATATTACCTTTGGCACACCGGCTACACTGGAGAACTTTCCTAAATTCCTTTGCTGCTTCAGTATATTTTAAACATTGCTGTTAGCATTAGCCATCAAACTTGGGAAATAACCAATGCTCCAGACGCTAATGGTTGTTTGCCAAATCATCAATAACTTTGAAGTCATCAATAACATTTAGGTGAATAACAATCACTACTTAATGTAGAGACTTTTATAAGATTTACTTTAGATAATAATTAGCCTCTGAGGTAAAACGCTAAATCATATTCTGTCATGTTTTCTGATTTTGTGAGTTCGTATAAACCTCGTAAATTATGGAGAAACAACAACAACAACAACAAAAATCATGAAGTCAACGTGCCATACTTTAATATAGGGTCAGTTTATCACTATTCACCCAACCTCCCTCCCCTATCGTTTGTCTACAACATCTTAAAGAAACAATTAGCAGGTCCTGAATGAGACCACTCTGGTGCAGTTCCCCCTAACCCCCTGCCCACTGGGGTTGTCCCGCAGCAGGTGAGCCATGACCCAGCGCTGCCCCGGGTGGACAGGTGGGAGGACAGGTCGCTCAATAGTGTTTGTCAGTGTCCACACGTCTGCTGCGTGGGCTGCCTGTGTTTACAAATGTGTCAGTGCATCCCACGAGACCACACCCCACCTGCTGTAAGCCCCTCCCCCACTGAAGACCCCTCCCACGCAGCCGCGGGGCCGATGGGAGGATAAAGGCTTGTTCTGTCAATGATGGGACGCTGGAAAAGACACACAAAGCTCCTAAATGTGGCTCTACATTCATGGCTTTTTATGGGAACCGAATCTTTGGGAATGGTTGATTTAAAAGAGCTGGTCAATGTCATGGCAAAACCGTACTGTGATATATTACACAACAGTATATTCTCCCAGCCCTCGCCCTTAAAAGTTCCGGAAGTCTGACAATTGGAGTGCAAATTAGCTGAAATCTCTGCTACTGTTATTGTTACGGAGTGAATTTTTACTTTGACCTGATACTGACCAAATCCATCCATTACTGTGACCTCTATTAATACAATCAATTACAAAATCAATCCTTCAGGACATGCCTGACTGCAGTAGATGCTGAAAGCCATGTGTTTTATTTGTCTGTGGCAGGTATGGTGGCTTCTTTGTTCTCAGAGGGCAGAGTGCGGGGGAGAGTCAGTGCGTGGAGGAGAGGTGTAGGGAGGGAGCAGACGGACAGAATGAAGCCCCTCCCAGCCCCCCAACTGCAGGTCAATAAGAGCTCACACAGTTGGCAGTAGGGCTGAACAATGTGGGGAAACACGCAATACTTTCAAGTCAGCGGCCGTTTTAGAATGTTGTTGCTTTACTCTGCATTTGTGCCCTAATGCCCGCCTCGTTATATCCATCAATAAAAACAGCTTCATGTCTGTTTAAATAGTAAATCTAAATAAAGAAATATAGAGAACTGAGGGTTACTGAATAGTGAATGCATTTGGACTCAAAACACTTTGTGACTTTCATTAGAAGCCCTTTATATTTATCTTAAGTGTTTTGCCCAATCAGAAATTAGTACCTCCTCAAATCAGGGTGAGAGTTGTATTTGTAGGCCCTCGTTTTAGCCAATCACTGCTAAGTCTCCAAACAGCAAACCAAAAACCCATTCAATATGAGTTTTTAAAATGCCATGTGTGTTTAGAAGGCTGTAGCTTAAACTGGTGGGACTGTTCTATCCTCGGTGCTGTGGGTTTGACAAATGTCTTCCCAACAATCCTGAGACATCACACACTAAAACACAGAAAGATCTTTGTTATGCAAGGCCTGTACAAAGTGAAACTATTTGGAACAAAGTACAGAAGTAGCTGACGGTTAAAGAGCAAGTCATTTGAGCATAATTGACGGTGTAAAGTGAAGACACGTGACAGGGCACCGTCCAGTATTTGTGGGGCTTGGCTGTGACAGGTTATGCTAATGCACTGGCTAAGACGTTTGGACAGGCCGGGGGCCAAACGCAGCTGTGCACTCCTCGCTGTGGGGAGGGGGCGGAGTCAGTGCTGAGCCGGCACCGTGTCCCTTGTGTGTGAAGAGGCTGAGAGATGTAAACAGGGCAGCGGGTAAAACTAAACACTGCAGGGTCACCTTCATGTGCAAGTGTTGCTAATGCACTGGCTGTATTTCCTATTTCCTATTCCTCCACTCACGGAAAAGGAGGGGGTCGTCCACCTTTGGGACACAATTGTTTCAATGAGCTGTTCAAAAACACCTGATAATCATTTCATTTAGATGGGTCCTCTACCACTAGGTGTGTTGGCTCATCTGTTAATCTGACGTTGTAAGATCGGCCCACTTTATGAAACTTTCTTTTTCCACACAGGGCGGCAACACACATAATCTAGGGAGGAGGACCTGATGCATTTGTTTTATTTTTGTCCATATGTGGCTAAGTTTTGGGTCAGTGTACAGTTATGGTTAAGGTCTATCGATATTGCTTTGCAAATTACACCTCAGAATATCGTGTTATGTGTTTTTGAGGGTAAATGCACATACCTTTTGAATATGATTATTCTGATGGGTAAAAAGTTTATTTTTAAAGCTAAAAATGTATCAAATGTATGTGTAACACACTTTAAGAATAGAGTTTATCATCAGTATATGTTAGAAACAATTATAGCAACAAATAACAACAGAATAATTGAGCATGAAAAGAAATGGAATATCTGCTTACTTGAGTTAGAGATATAAATATTCGGTGTACTTGCTATTGTATTTTGGTTATGGATATTTGATTGGTATTAGTGACTTTATTTTATTTTTCATTTTCTATGTTATTATTTCTTTTGCGTTGTGCTTCCTTTTTGTCTATAGTTTGTGTTCCTGACAAAACACTAAGAATGTGTGGATGATTGTGGTTGTGATTGTGGTATGAATGCAAGGGGAGTGGCTGGGGTTGGGTGGGGGTTTTAAAGTTTGTCTTGTTATTTTATCTTGTAAAAAAAAAACACACAAAAACACACATAATCTAGGCCTGAGGCGTGTCCACAGTCAGCAGACCAAATTATGCACATTAAATATGTCTTATTCCCCCACATGGGCGGCTAATGCCTTTCTTTTTCAGCCTTGTGGACACCTCTGTTACTCTATCTCTTCTGGATTGGCCTCTACCAACTTTTACAGAGAAATGAAAGAACACGCAGTAAAAACACAAAATAAATGTGTGTGTATCGTCTCAAATCATTTTAACAGCAGTAAAGTTAAAGCCTTAAAACATTTCAACTGTGAGTCTGTTATTCATTAGGACTTTGTTTGTCTGCTGGCCTAAAAGTACTGCAGCCCACAGGGAAATACCCCAGCTCTCCCAATTACCCAGCATGCCATTGGTGGGGTGTCTCCATGCTATTTCAATGTATTAGTTGTTATTTGTTCAGTTCCACCTGTGCATGTGGAACCTTGGACACATATTCAGATCCTTTTGAAGAGTTGATTTTAAAAAGGCGTTCAGCAGTATAAGCACTAGTGTGTGTGGTGAGCGCTGGTGACACATGACCTGATCCCACAGACCTGTCCCGCGCTCCGACATAAAGGACGCTGTGGCTGCAGGCTACAGCGTCCCATCCCAGTAATCTGCCCCACTTCAGCTCATCACTCACTCCACAGTCCCCTGAAGCCCCACTGCAAACACACCACGCACCTCTGGACAGATCATCCCACCATCCCTGGCCCAGACATGACTGATGCCACACGGCTGACGGACAGGAGCATCCAGGGAGCACCGTAACCCCTGACCGTACACAGAGAGTGAAGCATACAGCCCCCAGCTATGACCTCAGCTCGGGGCGGAGGGTCACAGGGAACGGGATCTACCGACATGTGCCGGAGAAGGCTTTGTGCAGTGGTCACAGTCTCCCATCATCAACACAGGAACTTGGGAAACGTTTATGTAACACTGGATCTTTGGACATTACAGAAGCTTATTGAAACAACACTTCAGCACAGAGACGTTTTTTCTTATACGCAGAGTACGCAAGGTGTGTAGGGCCCCCGCAGCCGCCAGGGCCCCGCATCTTAGTCAAACTACGGTGTTGTTTCGCGGATTAATCAATGCGTTGTTATGGCGACGGGCTCTGACAGCGCTCACTCACTCTCCGCCTACTTTGTCACATATAACACCAAAACGCAGCAGTCTGCTGAAGTGAATGAGCAGGAGAGACTTACCGCCTTCCCCCGTCACTTCCAAGGCACGAGTGACGTCCCCGGTGCTCGCCTCCCCTCCTGCGTGGCTGCATGTCTCCCGTCAGGGAGGACAGGACTTTGGGAATAGACAAGAGTGAAGCCGTTCTCTGTGGCCTTTTTGTCTCAAAGGGGAGTTGAATCCACACGGTACTCATGAGCGTAGTTACTTTCAGTAACTATAGTTCTCTGAACGTGCACAGGCTAAAAAGAATTAATGTCAGGCATATTCTCAGTGGTAAGATGAAAATAACCGTCAGGTGGTTCCCAAACCAGGGCTCAGGAACCAGAGGTGAGAGAATGTGACCATTTGCCATTTACCATTTTAAAAAGTGGAGGAAATAGACTAGTAGTCCTGAATCCCAGTCTAACAGTGGCTTAGTGGTTAGTGGTTCTCACACAGAGGGGCAGGGCCTGAATTGAGGTCATTATGTTCCACTTCTGCCCTGCTCTACAGCACAGTGGAACTGTTTTTTGACTGTAAATGGGGCCGCTCTGCGACGAATAGACATGGGATGAGTACTGTAGGGCCCCCCCGTGTGGATTTTTGCTTAGGGCCCCAGAAGGGCCAGCACCGGCTCTGCTTCAGCGAATGGTGCGTTATCAAAGTTATAACTAGGAACATAAAAGTTACGCGCCACACTTCTGTCGTCGTTTGAAGATAAAACAAAAACCTGAGTCCAGTATATCAAAGTTAGTCAGCTAAATCTGTTATACATTTTGTTCATCTGATATTGTATTAGCCTCACAGCAGAGGGTCCATGGTGAGGCCTTTCTATGTGGATTTTGCAGGTTCTTTGGTTTCCTTTACTACTAAAAACATGCACAAGAGGGTGTAAACACCTTAGGAAGAGCAGCTGGAGCAGTACGCTGCTGAAAACAAAGTTACAGGATCCCTTTTTATGAGTAAGTCTGACTTATACTTTAAAGTTATTTGGTCTAAAATACGTTGTTCTACTTTCAAGTAAACTGAGACCTTTTGTCTTAAGATGAAATGTCTAAAGACAGTCGAGCGTATTTTAGGAGCAGTAAGCTGTGCCTTTTATCTTCCTTGTAATGGAATATCTGGACTTTATGCTATTTTTTCTTGTGTGTATCGATGAAACTCTGACCAAATACCTCAGTCTGGTGAAAAAAAACCTTTTCGACCCTTCTCGCGTGAACAGGGCAGTGACTTGATGCAGCCGCGCGTCAGAGTGAAAAATCCCAACAATAAAAGAGAGATCAATCGCGAGCAGCCGCAGGGACGTAAACCTCAGCGGGACGGAGGAGATGGAGGAGGCCATAACCACTCTGTCATCTTCAAAAACGCGTCTCTGTGGTTTTTTCAGACGTAGCCTGAGGCGGTTTCAGAAAGTCAATGGGATAGTGAATTGTCTATTGTGGAATAATGCATTTTTTAAATGTTATTATCGTCATGCTGTTTCATTTAGTGTCAAGGTGAATAGGTGACGGTGTTGAAGTGCATTTGACAGGTTTTAATGCTTTTGAAAATATGACTTAATTAGAAGGATAACAATAGTTGCATAATTATCATTTTATTTCAGTTAAGCAGGAAGTGACATAGATAAAGGTAAAGTCCAGAGCAGTTTGACTTAACATGGTTGGCACGGCAACAGTTTAAATTGTTTACCTTCTTCTATGTCACTTCCTGTCGGTGTCCAATAAGGAAGTGAAACTATAAACATCACAAAAAATGGCCAAACTAAAGAAAACTGGGAACAATCTTTAGCTAAATATTAAATATAATTGTGTCTGTTGTGTCATAAGCACTTTAAGGTCGACTCTCCAGGGCTGCACATCTGATCACTATCGATTATAAATTGGAATCAGCAAATTACAACGACAGTAACCCAGGAAGAGACCTGGTGAAGGAGGACCGAGCTGGAGGACTGGCTGATCGGGCATGCTCCACAAAGCCAAGGAGTCAAACTCAGGACCTTCTGGTTGTGAAGCGAGAGTGCCAACCTCTAAGCCACTGTACCACCCAATGACAAGTGTCTAGAGTGAGGAATGATTAGGAATAAGTCTTTACACTGTAGTTCTCTTTCACTCCACACTGGGTTTGATATGGTCACAACAACAGCTTTGGACAAACCAGATGCCCTGTTTAAAGTTTTAGAGCAAAAGGTCTCATTTTCAACAGTTGTCCATAGGAGACTGGAAGGTAAGATACTATTGTACTGTCATTTATTTCATTCATTATATACACTACTCTTCTTCTAGAAAGACAATAATTAAAAACTTTGTTCAAATCTAAATTTGGTTTGAACAAAGTTTTGAATTTAATGCAGTTCTCTTCAACCTTTTTACCTGGTACTTTAATGTAACAAACTATGGGACACATGAGGAGTTACTCCTAGAGAAGTAGTAGCCATGATGATTATTTTCCCTTATATTTTACTTTATGTACCTAAATGTTGCAGATTCTGTTCAACATGTAAAATGTGTCTTATCAAGCGCCTGTGTGTAAATGTAGAAATCCTTTGGTGAGCGACCAAGAAAGGGCTGAGGAGAGACTCTGACCTAATGCCTTTGTAGAACTCTTTCAGTGCAAGCGACTATTGTATAGTATTGTAGCAGTAATGTAGCCACAGCTGCCCAGATGTGGCTGCTGTGATCTGCACCATCGGCCCCTCACACCACCTCCAACTACTGGCTCTCTCACACAGGCAGGTGAAGGGTCTTGCCCAAAGACACAATGACACCTTCAGACCATACAGATCACACAGTTCTGTGATGTCAATCAGGACGGACGCCTGCTGATGGTGTGATGCTTCATCCAATCACAGAAAGGCAGATAAACAACAAACCATTACTATTATACTATAACATAATACCAGCGTTGGGAGTAACATATTACAGAAGTAACAAATTACTTTTTTCAGTATAAACAAAATACGAGTTGCACTGCAGTTGTAGCTAACGCCGTTAAAACAAAGACAAGAGAATGGAGGAAGCCGAAGGAAAAGGAAATCTCGGACTGCACTTTTGCTCGGTGCATTATTACTATTTTCAGTTTATATGTTGCCAAAAGTAACTCAAAAGTAACTGAAAGTAGTAGAATACTACTACTTGCAGTAGAATACTACTACTTTTTGGGCATTAATAGCAAAGAGGAGCGCCACTTCATGACATCAGCAGGTAGAGGGCATGCTTTTGTGTGTGAATATACTCAAACATGCATGAAACAAAGCACAACTACAGTGAACAATGTGGTAGAAGGAAAGTCAGTTGAACAGATTGGGTCTTTCACTGAATGGATTCTTTCACTGATCTGATGTGAACGCGGTGTTATTTTCCTTTCTCCTCCGGGCGCAGAGTAAGAATAGCCCTCTCTCATTGTTAGCTCCCATCGCTGTCTCATTATCCCGTCCTGCTCCTGTGAGGGATTTGTGCGGCGTGCCTTTCCACGCGCTTTTATTCCCACGTTTGTCGATTCTGTTGTTTTTTTTCTCCAAGCCCGCTGTTTAATGTCTTATTCATTTTCTGCTTCCCGATGTCTCGTTTCCAAACAGTGCTAATCCCGTTAGATGGAATGCATTACCTTTGTGCCCCCGGATAATCCGGGATGCGGCGTGAAGGCATATCTGCGCGGGATTAGGGAGATTTAGGAAGGACCCGAGACCAAACGCATTCCATAAACCATACGGCTTCAGTACAGCTGTAATGTCCCGTTCATCAGTCACTGTGTCAGATCGCTCTACACAGAGATTTAAGGGCCAGGGCTCAGAAGACTTGTCACTTGATAGCTTCTTATTGGAGACCAGACAACTGTGGGACAAGTGAGCATTTGATGAAAGGTACTGTGGGTTTAGTATACTAGATACTACAATAGGTCTTGTGAAAGTCAAGGCTTCAAAAATACAAAGATTGTGCCTGAATTTACCACCTGTTCAGCAAACCCTCTTCTTTGTGTTGAGTCAGAGGCATTGAAGGTACATCTGCACAGCACAACTGTTCCAGAGTGTACACAAAGATCTTTAAAAAAAAAAAACTATTAACTATTAAACTATTGAAGATGTTCGATGAGTATTTCTATACTTTTTCAACACCACATTGGTGTAATGTACATGTTGTTCCTGGTTTTGCGTTGGTGGCATAGTGGTTAGCCTCGCCGGCCAGGCAAAAGATGGCCGCCACGTTAACGAGCGTCATGTCCAATCTAGAGCTTTATGAAATATGTTTGAACTTAAAGCTGAACTGCCTGAATCAGTGGTTTAAGTGGGCCGGTACGCGGCGGTACTCAGTATCGCCATTTCCAAATATACTGTAGCTCCTGAGCGTACCACCACCTCCCACCACAACATTTAGATGTGCCCCGTTTGGCCTCGTAGATGCGATAACAACAAAACAAAGAGGTAAATATGGATGTAAACAAACTTCTGTGCCTTGAGATGAGGCGGACTGCAGACAGAATAGAGCTGACAAGCTGCAATGACAGCACAAGCTCCAGAACATGACACTTTGGAAAACACAGACATTAGCCTGTAAGAACCACCTCTGTAACAGAGCTTCAGACACATCCATCTGTAAGAGTTCAGTCAGTAAGAGGCTAATTTAGCCTTCCTGGTTCACGCTGGAGGAAAATGCACAACATTTAGACTCAAAACAGCACACAGTCTGTTTTACTTTCAGAAATGCTGCATTTACAATGTAAAGAAAGAAAGAAGTTTACTCTACTACAAGAAAATCATTTCACTGAGTGGGAATACCAGGTAGACAGGGGGGTTCCCAAACTCTCAGAGTCATGGTCCTCAAAATCAACCATGGTATTCTAATTCATGGTATTCTCATGGTATTTGTGAGTTCAAACACAAACGCATGAGAATCCATCTTGTGCTGCTCCCGCCGATCTGTTTGAGTGCGAACCAAAAGTGGTTTGGGCCAAATAAATATGAATTAACAACGCGGCCATAACGAACAAACATCAGGTGCTGTGACCAAACACATATAACATTTTCCAAAACTAAATATTTTTGCTTGATCCAAAACTCTCCCCAATGATTTAAGATGGAGCGATCCCAGAATGATATTAGCGCTAATGTCATTGGCACTTGAATCTCAATCTGGTTACCTCATAATGACCATGTAATGTAATTATAGCTTGTACTCATTTCAAAAAGGAAAATGCAGCTCGGGAGGTATTGACAAATGTAAAATAAATACTTTCAAGTTACAACCCCCTCTCTCTATCAATCCTTTCAAACTCCCCAGTGCCAGCTCTGTAGCACAGGCAGAAATAGAGTCAGTGAGATACAGAAAAGCAGTGAATTGATTGGAGAGTTCAGCACACCTCCACCGCATCTCCACCATCTCCACGACCAAGACGAGGGGCAGCGGATAAAACACAGCGCGCTCTGGGAAACCAAATCAATCCGAGAGGTCCACACAACTCTCCCCTTCTCTCACAGCCGGGCGCCAAACGTGAACATATTTAGAGCACTTATCTGACGTCCTTCAGGATATTTCTCATTCGTTGTCTATTCTTTGTTGGGATAGAACTACAATGTAAAATGAAACAAAGATAAATTATTATGAACAAGGATTTGTGACAATTCTGTCGTCACATATCATTAATGCAGCTGTAGGACCAGGACTACATGTCAAACACGGGTCATATTGCCCAAAATAATAATTCCAAAAATAAGTGTAAATTGAGGTCTATTATCTTTTCATTTCTTGCTCTTCAAATATGATTCCAGTCGTTTTTGTGAGTGACAGGAGCCTACTGTAACTTCTAGGTTAAATTGTGGTTTGTCCCGATCCTCATACTTTACCTCATCCAGGCGCTACAGCGCCGCTCACACAACTGCAGCGTGCCGGTGTTACGCCGAAAACTGCATGACCGCCTAAAAATGCACCCCCTCTTAAGGGCTGCCAACTCTCACGCTTTCACCGTGAGACACACGCGTTTGAGTGCTTTCACACACGCCACACTCCTCATATAATTGTTAAGAGACCGTCCTAGAAACCTTCCTGTTGTTGTTTCATCTGTGCACGGTAAGAGGGGGGGCATTTTTCGGCGGTCATGCAGTTTTCGGCGTAACAGTGATGTCGCCGAATATTGTACTCTTTGCAAACGGAGATGACCTCGTTGCAGATGAGACACAGAGGTTTGGCATTCACATATCCAGGTAGGATGAAACCATATGTTTGTCTCCATTCCTCCCTAAAACTCCTGTTTCACTGTCCACTTTTCTTTTTTGTCCTTTGGAAAGCGACATGTTTGTGATGCTAACTTTATTTTTTGCTAGTGCTGTGTAACCTGTGAAAATCCGACAGACTCGGGGATAGTATTGTTTCAAACAATATTTTATTTTTTACATAAAAAATATGTATAGTTTGGGGTTATCTAGTATTGAATATCCATGCATGAATAAATCTATTTTTTATCAATGAACCGGCTGGCCCGTCACCTATTGGCATAAAAAAATATTGGCCCGAAGCCAAGCCAACTTGCCGACCCCTGAACTACTGGAAGTACAGACAGCGCAGGGATGTATTATATGGGTCTACCTGTCTCCTCCTCGTCTTCATCTCCGCTCGCTCTTCCTCCCTCGAGTGCGTGACAGTATCGCCGTCTGTCGCGCGGAGCCGCTGCAGCAACAGCGACTAAAGGAATGCATCCGAAATGCCGCCGCTGTTTTGCCGGTGACGGTTCATTATTCTGCTTGTAGCTTCAATGTATCAGGCGCTCGTTTCGTGCGTCGATCCAGGACCAAATGCAAGACAGTTTTGGAGCGATAGGGCTCTGCGATCAACGATACCAGTATACAGTAATACTATACCGGCATGGGGGAAAACAAGCACATATTTTTAGATGCCATGTTTTAATGCCTGTTGGATCCAGGGACAACACTACAGAAAGTTACTGGATTGTTTCAGCTCAAATAAAAGGCCTTTTATGGACTAAATTATCCTTATGGTTCTGTTTCATAGTTCTAGATGGCAATTATTGTAGTATAGGCATTAAAAATCAATTGTTCAGGTGTCGGTATCATAAACCAAGTACTGTTAAAGTACATATTGAAATGTGTTTATAATGGTGCCCAGCCCAATTCTCTCATTTCCACATCAGATTTGGAGCTCTAATTCAAATGGTGAGTTAGGGGCAACACGGCCACAGCGATGACTACTAAAGATAAATGAGCTTCTAAATGTATTTGAATCAACATAAGAAATAAGGCAAATGCAACAATCTGTGAGAACAAAAATAAAGTGCTGTGCTCCGTCTGGATTAACTTCTCCTGTAGATTACTGACATCATTAAGGAAAACAAGTTTAAATGTGGCCTTGTAAACATAACAATGGGGGATTGGGATATTCTGTGTCATTTTTGAATTAACAAGTTATTACTGGAACAAATGAGGGGGGGGGGGGTCAGGCCCGGAATATCGATACAGAAAATTCCTCTGAAAAAACTGAAATATCTTACGTACAAGACTGGAGCCTGTGGTAACTGAAGGCACTACTTGACGTGGAGATGTCGAGAAAACGGACTTTTCTAATCTAACCATTTTCCAAATTTGTTTTTTAAGGAGAAATTGTGATTCAGTGCAATAATTGATCAGCTTATGTGATTCTTTTTTGTTTCCAGGTGAAAGTTTATACGTTAAAGGGCGACTTGGGCGACCTTTCAAGTCAAAAATCAAGTTGCTTCAAAGCATTAAACAAAACCCATCCATCCATCCATTTTCTTCCACTTGTCCGTTGCCGAATCACATTGCATTCAACAAAACACTAAACAAATCCTGACTCCCCGTCACGTCACCTGATGTGGGCATTTCTTTTTCCACAGTAACACCGGCCTGACGCGATGGAAGAACCGGAGGACCCCCACCTCTCTTGTCAGCGCGGCCAGGATTAGCCAGCTCCCGTGGGGGGTGGGAGGAGGAGAAACATGCGGAGCTGGGGGCGTTTTACTGAAGATGTGGGAGAGGGTTTACGACGGGTTAGCTACAACAGCGAGAGCGAGCGTGTCACTGCGCGGGCCAGCGTTTACTCACGCTTCTATCTCTGATGAACCCACGTAAACTACTACAGTCATTGCCCGTAGTGGAAGTTATGATAGTATACAGTATGAATAAGACGTACAAGTATAATCAGATTAAAGATGTATCATATTCATCATTTACAACTGAAGGAAGGGCACAATTTACTCTTCGACAAGGTAAAGATGGACCTATTAAGACTGAGGAGGGCCAGCTGGAGGATTAGCCTATTCAGATTGATAATGGAAACCTGGGGAAACCTGCGGTTAAATATGTAGCATACCACTGCCGAGTGTAGACTGAATGCAAAATGGCCCTTGTGCTTTGAGGATATTTGAGGAACTGTGGGACGTCACCCTGGACAAACAGTGACCAAGATGATGTTAAAACACAAAAGAAAGTCATTCCACATCCCAAATGTTTAAAACTCTACTTTCCGTCCATTCGAGCTCATCTAACAAGAAGCATTTCCTCAAATCCAGCTGCACCAATGGCACAAAACAAGTGCACTGTTGTCGCTTTTATCACACCATGAGCCGAGGGTGACCACCTGTCCCTCTTTTACACAGCCATTTAGACCTTTGTCAAACTGCGAAAACACCCTAAATGTCCTTTTATGCCACAAATTCATAAAAAATACAAAAGTGTATTTATAGCAGAATATTCACATTTTACTCCAGTCCTCAGCTTAATCTAATACTTCCTTTTTATTTTTAAAGAAATGATACATGCATAGATGTGTTGTATTTAAGGCACTACACCAACTTAATTGTGAATAAAATGTAAGACAGTGTGTCCTAACTTCCCAGAGAAGAATATTTTGTGACCCGTTTCTGCGTGTGAGATTTTGGGCCAAAACAGCAAAGAAAACGCTTCAGTGCTGATCTTCATCTAAGTCTGAAAGTCTCTGTTTCGTCATGTCCCACAAGTGTGCATCACACACTTGTCCCACTTTGACGTGGTCACCCTGCACGAGATACGTGTTGAGCAAACTTTCAGCACCACGAGGAGGGACAGCTTCAGACAGCACGCACTCGCGCCCCCTTTCCCTTCCCATCCCTCCTGCTGCTGTCCACAACGCGCTCCAGCCTCCGTGCAATTTACGACACCACAAACCAACTATAACAGCTATTAAACAACAACAACCCGTTTGTTTTCCACTGCTTCAGCGCGCGCAAAGAGCGAAAACCGGCGCTTTGCTGTCACCAATATCCGTCTGTCACAAACGCTGAGCATGTGCGCAACATCGAAAAGAAGTCTACTTGTCCTAATATGTGTGGAGTGAACCGTTTTCTCGCACTGACTCAACTTCATGACTAAGAAAATCCAAGCCTTGGATCCAGATGTGTTTCTTTGTGACTTTGCGGTTGAACGCGTTACGCACCAAACAACTGAGCTCGACGTAAACCTGGAGCCTTTTGAAACATCGTGAAAAGATGTGCAGGTGGAACAGGTCTATGCGTAAAGAATTGGGTACAATACGATATAGTAGCAGGCAGCAGAAGAAGCGCTTTTACGCACGGCACACTGCGGGAGCGGGTAACCAGCGGCACCATTCAGAAAACACAGCGGAACCAGCAGCATTTTACGCATCACCGTAAGCCAGTCCACGTGCGTCACTTACCTCTCCGGAACGAAGCGAAGGCACGTTTGGAAGTCGCTTAAAAGCAGCGCGAAAGGTCCATCCTGGCGCTCCGGCAAACTTTTATCGGCAAATCCGCGTTGTGGAGAGAGAGAGAGAGAAAAAAAAAAGAAAAGAAAAAAAACAGGTATCGAGGTAGACTCTCCACACGAGCGCGCCGGTAAACTGCTAATTCCCCGCGTATTCCTCGTGGTAAAAGTCCAAATGAAAGTAGAGAGAATGGATGGATGTAGCCAGAATTGTGCGATCGCGCGGCGCTGTATCCTCCCCGGCGAAGGTGAGCGATGCCCGGGGTTAGAGAGAGACAGAGAGAGAGCCGCGCCGTGGCCGTCAGTGCAGAGGCGCAGAGCCAGTGAATACAAATGTGGCCATGTTTCTGCGGCGGAGAGAGAGCGCGCGAGAGGGTGGGAGAGCGCGCAGCCTCCCTGGGTCCTAGAGCGGCCACAATGAGCTTTACGCACGGAGCCGCATGGTCACACGCTAATGGGATTCCCACGTTAGTTTTTGCGCATTTTTGTGCTATGTTCAACCTCTTAACCCCCGCCTGGACCGAGCACATTTTCTCCAGTTTGGCTTTACCCAAATCTAATCAAAATAGCAACAAAAAGGAGTGACCAAAAAGAGCAAGAAAGAGCGACAAACACACGATTAAAAAGTGATGAAAAAGCAAAAAAAAAAAAAAAAGCCACAAAAACGTGTCGGTAAAACAACAATAACACAATTACAAAGAGTCACACAAACGTGATGAAAACACGACAGAAAAGCAGGAAAGAAAACGATGAAGAAAGCAACAAAACATTACAAAAACATGACAAAAAAACACAGAAAACCTACAAATGTGACAAAAACGCGGCGACAACGCGGCAAAAAAGCCACAATTAGTTTTGTAGGTCTTAGCTTTCAAATGAGGCGTTACTCCGGCCTATAGGCTGTAAGCTCTCCGGTCAAGAAGCTCTTAGATTAGATTTGGGTAAAACTGAGCTGGAGAAAATACTCTCGGTTAAGGTGGGGGTTAAGAGGCTTATCTTTAACGAGTCCACTTGACTTATTTGTTGTGTTGAATAATGGAAAGGACTTTAAAGGACTCAAACGCTCTATTCCACACCAGCTGATGTCATGAGAAAGATCTCGGATATTATAAACAATTCATACGAATTAACCGGACTCATGCTGCTCGTTTCAGCAAAGCGTTTCTTGTTAAAGCAGTACTAAGTAACTCTTGCCCCTAGAGGCCATAAGCGCAACTGCAGGTGTCTTAGCAAGTTACGTTTTTTTAACTTATTAAATGTGTTGGAGAGTAAATACTACGCTGACAGAAAAGGTGAAGGGAGAGAGGGGTGTTGTACATCCAGTTACACAATGGAAATATTTTTTTCACTCAAACTTGGCTGTAAATACTGTTTAAAGTGGCGCTAGCCCGCAGTTAGCCTGTTAGCCTCTTCTGCGTGATTCTATTAGTGTGTATTGGTTGCTCCCCCCGGTGGCAGTCAAGTTACAACATGGTTTTCTGGCCAGAGACACCAGGGTGAGATGAAAGACCCCCCAATCATCCCATTAATACTTGTATTACCCCAGAGGGACTACGGAAAGGATTTATTAAGGTCAACACGTTACTTAGCACTGCTTTAATAGGTGGGAGCTGTTGTTAAGGATTTTTTCAGCTTCCACACTGAATTCAAGGCAAAATCATTATAACTTAAAAAACTGGAAATAGTAAGGTGTGGAAAGGTATTTAGAACCTTTTGCCGCAGGACCTGATTAAATATATATGACAAGTGACATGTAACAAGCTAACAGACTGTATTCTTGAGGACGGAACATAGGCCTGTGAGTGAATACATTAAAGTTAAATGACTGTGGTTTTTCTCTCCTTAATAAAGCTGAGGTGTGGACGGGACAAAGGCGGCGCCGCAGCCTGAGAGGGCGGGGCACTTATTAGGAGCGATATGAGCTTATGAATGCACGCTTCACATCCCATTCATGTCAAGCAGCTGCTCACTCTGACTGACCCCCCACACACAGCAGTCAGGGCTGAAATGGTAAGAACAGTTCCAGTGGAGCAGTCTGGACTTTAACAACACAGAGGAGCACCACCTTGTGACATCAGCTACTACAGTCACGACTACTTGCTACTCAAGGTTTATTATCACGGAAGGAACAACATGGTAAAAAGCTCATGGGACATTCAGAAAGTCTTACTGGCCCTCAGGCTCCTTCTGTATTAAGCCAAAGCAGTCAGTCGTACAGCCTTTTACTGCTAAAAACTGTGGGGAAAGTGGGAATAAACTTGAGTGAGTCTCTGGGTAAAACACCTGGCTGCAGTTATTACAAAGTTTAGTTTGTTGTCCCTGAAGAGAGAAGTTTAAAAAGCTCAGTTAAAGCCTTGTCTTTAATACAGATTTGCAGGTTGGAATCTCATCCAGAGCACATATTGTGTGCTAGTGCTACTACATTTACAAAATCGTGTTGTCATAACCGTTAAGTGTCCTGGGGAAAGGGTACTTATATAGTCTAACAATGTCAAATAATGGAGGAACACGCAGAGGCTTCACTCTCCCACAACAAGGTGTCTGTGTGTGATCTCAAAAATTACAAATAGAGTGACAGAAAACGGAGGATTGTAAACGGTGGATGAATCCGAGCCAGACCAGCGGCTAATCCACACAAGCCTGTAGTCCCTACCGCAGAGGCTTCATTCACTCTTTGGATATTCGAGCTGAACAACGCTCTTCTGGACTGTGAAAGACTGTCGTGTTTTCTGGCTCAACAATGATCTGGACGAGGCCTACCTGCTTTACCACTTCAGAGCGGACAGGGTTATCCCAGAGAGGAGCTACAGCAAGGGGGACAAGACTGCAGAGTCTCAATCACTTACAGGCCCAACCGGTAGATAAAGGACAGCTTTATCTACCGGGAAACTGAACTCTCCTGTTGTGTATACTTATGTCTCTGATATTTGTAATATTAAAACAACGTTTTGATTGTCTGTGTCACAGGATGATAATTTGCACGCAGTATTTTGCACATTTGGTTTTATTGTTTGTGTGTGTGTGCTTATTTTAAGTGTTTTTACTGCTGTGCATTGCTGTGCTTTTTATTTCCTGTTTTAATCACCTGGACCTCGCACCTGTGGCAGACTGTTTTAACTTAGTTTTTATCCAATGAGCATGGAGGCTGGTGGCGGACAATTGGATTTTATTAGACAGTGAACGATTTGATGGGAGAGGAGTGGCTGGCTTGGAGAACGCAAGGAACACGGCAGATCAGGAGCAGCACAGCACCCGAAACAGCAGCAGTGAAGCCAGAGTACGACGTGCAACACGGCAGCCGCGTAAGTAACGCTCTCTAGTACTCAAATTTGAGATAACTGCTGCTTAAGCGTTTAGCTGCCCGGGCCAAGTGACTGTCCCTAAGTTTTGTCCTCAACAGCGGCTCAGCCAGCGGGAGGACCAGTCACAGCTCCACCATCCAGTGAAGCCAGAGTACGACGCTGATCACAGCAGGCCCCGTGTGTAAGTACCATCCTAGTACTCGGGCAGGATTGACTGCGTTTGCGGCTAAGCCATTTTGTGAACCTGCCTCTGGCTTTTCGTCCCACAGAGCTCCGCCACGTAAAACAAGTTGGAATGGGACCACAAGCGAGCCCAGCCAGCCATCCCTCCTCTTTACCTCTTGGGTTTCCTTTTTAACAAACCTTTAGTATCTTAAAGTTTTATTGTTGGTATCATCATTATCCACTGTGTTATTTTAGATTTTGTAATTATGTTTTAAACCTTTTTAACGGCTTCTTTGGTTGATTACACTGCTTGCCTTGTTTTAATTGGTTTTAGAGTTCCTAGCCTCTTTTAAAATACTAGGTGTCGTTGTCTTCCATTTATTCAGTCACAACTTACATCTGCATTGGCGTAGTGGAATTAACAATAGCTCAATAGATAAAAGCATTTGGACTACAGGGTTTTAGATCAGCGAGGCTCTTTT
Source organism: Neogobius melanostomus (assembly GCA_007210695.1). Taxonomy (NCBI): domain Eukaryota; kingdom Metazoa; phylum Chordata; class Actinopteri; order Gobiiformes; family Gobiidae; genus Neogobius; species Neogobius melanostomus. The sequence goes on from VHKM01000437.1 coordinate 1,346,521, forward strand.
CTCTTCTTTTTAAAATGCTATGTCAAAGAATGGATTTTTCTGAAATAATCCAGTATTTGAGTTGATTGATGCCAATATTCACGATTCATTGAGTATGTCCTCCCTCATTAGACAGTTTTCATGGAGGGCCACGGCAGGACCCACCGCTCTATTTGGATTTCAAATTGAATTTTGATATTGATGCATTTATATATTCCATCAGCTGCATGTATCATCCAGCTTCTTCATGCATTATGCCCCAATCTCTCGCTCATTCTCTGCCTTTTTGTCCATTCAGAGTCCCCCCCCCCCCATGTGTTCTCTTTAGGGGTGAATAGGATGTAACCTCGCCCTGTCAGTCTGCGCGCGCTGAATTTTAACGCCCAATCTGTCCGTCTGCAGCCCGCGGGGTCAAAAGTCGAGTCTGAGGGGAATGGATGACGCCGAGCAGGGCTAACGCTAACCGCAAAGTTTTAATGGAAAGTATAGGAGATCACACGCATGTCGTCTTCTTTGTAACTTCTTTAGAAAGTCTGCTACAAATGTGCCCTTTGTGGCTGTTTTTCTTTGAGCCCAAAGCCTAAATGTTTACTTGAAGTCGCCTTGTACTGAACTTTACTCTTGCATTACAGAGAAATCTTTTGTATAAAGTTGAATTGTAAAAGCAGCAATTTGTGGGAATAAAACAATCAAACCAAATCAGGAGTAATCTTCCAACTTTGTGCCGGTGTCTTGTTCTCGCCTGTACACATGTCGTTAGTGCTTTGTCAGTCTGAGTGTTTCAGCCCGTCTTCATGTGTTGACACTAATTCCAAATAGACCCTGCCATGAGGCCATGAACGCAGCATTTCTGACGCTCGTTTCTCTCATGAGAGTTTTCACTGCTGCTGCGCTAATGTACAGTCACTCTGGCATGACTAATGAGTTTAAAAAGCATGAGAGGAGGAGATTTCTGAGCTGTGGTTAGATTAATAACAATTATGATTCATTATATTGACGCTAATTAGTCTGAAGGTCCTTGTTTGGAGGTTGACATGACAAACGGCAGAGTGTATTGGATTAGACACTGCACTCGACTCTGGGTAGGGAGTGTATGTTTGATCGTTTTGCATGGAGGATGACAAACTGGAATTGCTTAGAAAGGTATAGTGTTATATTATGTCAAACTAACATTAGTATTTGTGATTGTTTTTCTTTCTGTCCGGCTTATCTGCGGCCGGACAGAGGCTACAGAGAAACATCAGTGTGTCCTGGGCAGTGCTTTGGGACCAGTGTCAGATCTTGAGCCAGGGTCTTAGAAGTAGCTGGAGGAACACTACTGTGATGTCTTTATCATATATTTATCTCAATCTTCCTTATGCATGCCCTTGTAGCCTTATAGTTTTAAAGTTTTATGGTTTATTTTCATCTAAATTATGTGTTACATGTTTTATGTTTCTTTTTTGTGCGATTGAGCCGAGAAAAAATCCTAGTTTGTGAACCTGTTCTCAAACAATGGCAATAAAACTATTCTGATTCTGATTCTGATGGGGGAAACCAGAATACCCAGAGGGAAACCACTCATGGTTAGGGTTAGCAAACTTTTCCTCACGGTTGGAGTGACAATGAAGTGACACCTTTTTCTGAGCAACACCAGCCGCCGTGTCAAGGGAAGAGGAAACACACAGTACAGGGGGAAACCAATGAGCGAGTTACAGCGACTTCACTCTAATCATCCAAATCTCTGAAATGAGTGGCACAAATGCCCTTAAATTACACACAGCCTGAGACCAAATCATCACAAACCGCTGACACGCTGCCATTGAATTTGTTTGCACACTTGGCCACATTGCATTCTTGTGCCTCCTGTCTGCACGGTCACATCAGGTGAAGGCGGTCCTTAGCTGCAGTTGGCGCTCGTGCTTCAAAGCTAGAAGATCCGGGTTCGATCCTTTCTGTGTGGAGTTTGCATGTCTCCCGTGTGCGTACGTTTCCTCCGGGTACACCGGTTTCCCCTACCACTACAAACATGAGCAATAGGTGAATCCTCCAGCAGGTGTTTCTGACCATCAGCCTGGCTCCACATCTGGAGATGGGTCCCGGGTGCAGCACCGCCCACTGCTCCCTACGGGTCGTCCAGTGGTATCAAGGGATGGGTCAAATGCACGATACATTTTGTTGTATAATGACAAACCTTTACCACCTTTTTACCTTTACATTCGCAGCATTATCACACACAGAAGTGAATCCAAGCGGATGGAAACATTTACTAAACTGAATCCGTGTGCATAGAGAACGCTGACATGAAGTGTTCTGTATTGATCTGCTCAGCCCTCCCCTCAGTCAGCTCCACCTGCAGCTCCACTTGACCTGACTGAGGATGATTGCACGCTGCATATTTGGGTTTGGAGTCAAAGGGTTCCCAGTGGCTTAATGGGTAAAACATGAATAATAACAGGAAGGTCTTTGGTTCAAACCCAGCTTGTAAATTCACAAATATAATCTGCAGATTTGGTGCAACACTGTAGATTAGTTTATTTGAAAGAAGACAGTGCAGTTTAATAAAACACATGGTGGGCTATTTTTCATCTTTAGTCTCCTGGCCATGATGTAAAAAAAAAAAGCATTAAAATACCTTTACATAAAATACATAATATGGCATACAACCAAACTACAAGTCAATCAATCATGAGCAGAGAACAGAATTCAAGATGACTTAAACACCAAGAACAGAAAAGAGGCTTTTGGATCACGTTCATTTAGATTCCGGGCTTGTGCAGAGGACAGTGGGATAAAAGTGAGGAGTCAGCTACCCCCCCCCCCGACGTGGTGCGATGTGCAGAGTCCGCGCCGCATCTGCAACTTGTTCATCATATCCAACAATAACTGCCACCAGCGCCATAAGGACACGCATTAATCTGCTGCTATTACCTTACTTAGAACGGCCCGAACAGGTGCAGCGGTGCAGAGAGCCATGTGGTGCTTCAAAAGGTTTACTACGACGCTAAATATCAGGACAGTCGATAAAAATATTAAATATGGACAGTCGTGATTACGGAGGTGTAAATTACGCGAACTGCTGGATGTGCACATGGCATGGTGTGAGGAAAGATTTGACTAATTTGACTGTTTCATTTATGCGTGTTTGAGCAATGCTGCATCTCTCAGCATAGTTACGTAGGTCACATTTTGGATTGGGTCGGCTCAGAAAGATGAATGAAAAGTTTCCTTCTTACTGGTTGATGCTGGTGTCGTCGATATTCAGTCTCCTTCTAAAGCTCCCTCTAATGAAGTGGTCTCTCTCAAAAGAGCTTTGTCTTTTAAATTGTAGGATGTTGGATTTTGATTTATTATTTTTCAAAACATGACTTATCTTTGCTAAAACCAGTAAATTATAAGCTCTCTCCATCAGTGAGGAGGAAGTGCGTCGGCAATTCCTGAAGCTGAATCCCCGGAAAGCCCCGGGCCTGATGGCGTCTCCCCCTCCACCCTGAGACACTGGCGGATCAGCTGGCTCCCGTCTCAACACCTCCCTGGAGTCATGCCACGTGCCGTCCTGCCTTAAATCGTCCACCATCGTCCCTGTCCCTAAGAAACCACGGATCACAGGGCTTAATGACTACAGGCCGGTGGCGCTGACGTCTGTGGTCATGAAGTCTTTTGAGCGCTTGGTCCTTTCCCACCTCAAGGACATCACCGCCCCCCTCCTAGTTCGCCTACAGAGCCAACAGGTCTGTGGACGACACAGTCAATCTGGCCCTCCACTTCACCCTGGAGCATCTGGACTCACCAGGAACCTACGCCAGGATCCTGTTTGTGGACTTCAGCTTGCCTTCAACACCATCCTCCCTGGACTGCTACGAGACAAGCTCTACCAGCTCAACGTGCCCGACTCCCTCTGCTGGTGGATCACTGACTTCCTGATGGACCAGAGACAGCACGTGCGGCTGGGAAGATCATCTCGGACACTCGGACACAAACACTGGAACTCCTCAGGCTGTGTACTTTCCCCCTGGCTCTTCTCCCTGTACACAAACTGCTGCACCTCCAGTCACCAGTCTGTTAAACTGATCAAGTTTCCGGACGACACCACCCTCATCGGGTCATCTCGGACGGTGATGAGTGCGCCTACAGGAGAGAGGTGGACCGGCTGGCGTCCTGGTGCAGCCACAACAACCTGGAGCTGAACACCCAGAAGACAGTGGAGATGATCATGGACTTCAGGAAAGACACAGCCCACCGTCCCCCTCACTCTGACAGACTCTCCCACCCCCATTTCCATCGTGGACTCCTTCCTTCCTGGGTACCACCATCACCCAGGACCTCAAATGGGAGCTGACCATCTGCTCTCTCAGAAGGCCCAGCAGAGGATGTTCTTCCTTAAGCTGCCAACCAAGAAGCCGGTGCAGTTCTACACGGCCATCATTGAGTCCATCCTCTCCTCCTCCATCACTGTGTGGTCCATCCTCACCTCCTCCATCACCGTGTGGTCCATCCTCACCTCTCCTCCATCACCGTATGGTACCCCGGCGCTACAGAACGGGACAGGCACCGACTGCAGTGCATTGTGCGTGCTCCTGAGAAGGTGATTGGCTGTGAGCTCCCATCTCTCCAGGACCTGTTCACCTCCAGGACCCGGAGGCGTGTGGGTCGGATCACAGCTGACCCGTCTCATCCTGGACATAGACTATTCACCCCTCACCCTCAGGCAGGAGGCTACGGTCTATCCAGACCCACACCTCCCGCCACTTGAACAGTTTTTTTCACAGTTTTTATACACACACACACACACATCTGTAAATATAATCCCACTGTTGTTCTATGTCAATTGTTGTCGTCTTACCATATTTACTTTTATTTTGTATCTTATTTATTTAATATTCTTTATGCATGCTCCCTAAAGCCTTATAGTTTAAAGTTGTATAACTTATTTTTATCTAAATTCTGTGTTATATGTTTTATGTTGCACGTCCGCATCAAGAAAAAAATCCTAGTTTGTGAACCTGTTCTCAAACAATGGCAATAAAACCTATTCTGATTCTGATAAAGTTATACGGTACTGATACTGATTACAAGTCATGATTTGCAGTGAAGGCGATTCCATTCACTTCTCTGTGAAAGCATTAAAGTAAAAAAACAAAAACAAAACTTCCAAACATTGCTTAAAAGGAATAGGCCACAGTTTTTCCATACTGAGATATGTTCATACCTGAGCTTAGACGAGTTGATTCGTACCTGTCTGGTCTTTGTGCCCATGGAAGAGCTCGGTCGCTTCTAACTTCACCCCGTTTGGAGCTATAGGAATATACTGGGAGAGGCCAAATGCTAACAACATCTTTGGTCTTTTTGCATGACTGAGGGCACACAGACCAGACAGGTATGTATCAACTCGTCTAAGCTCAGGTAATAACATATCTCAGTATGTAAAAACGCTGTTCTGTTCCTTTAAAACGAGGTTGCCGCCTAGTGACCCATCTGCTTTGGGCATACCAAATTGTCCTTTGATTTGCGTTTTCAGGAGCGCCATTTACGAATTATGGACAAATTATGGACAAAACTTTAAAAAATAACTTTCAAATCCTTCCACGCTTTCAGAGAGCTGTGTAACATTGCAGGGAAAATGTCAAAATATTCACATCCGACGTTAAGACTCCCCCTTTTAAAACTGTTTCATGATTTACATGTTCCAATTTAAGAATAATAATGGAATAAAAGCTAACATTTCCTTCGCCAAAGTGTGTCCAAATGAAATGGTAGCCAAAAAAACCCAGCACAAAATCTCACACAAAGTCTTGCCACCGTCAAATTGGCTGGGAACGGCCCTGTCAAGTCCTGATGGTGATTGATATAATGTGGCACCATCCCATAGGTCCCATATTGTGACCCCAGGTGTGGCGCCGCCCAGACAGTCGAGTGTGACGTTATGTGGTGTTAACCGATGGGGAAAGATGGGGTTACAGGTGTTTTTGTGTATATTTCTCGTGAATGACTGCGTCTCTGTGTGTGCTTTACAGGTGAAAATTTAGAATATCGTGAAAAAGTTCATTTATTTTTGTAATTCAGTTTAAAATGTGAAACTAATATATGATATAGACTCATGACATGCAAAGTGACATACGTCAAGCCTTTGTTTGTTTTAATTTTGATGATTTTGGCTTACAGCTTATAAAAACCCCAAATTCAAAATCTCAGAAGATGAGAATATTACATGAAATCAAGAAAAATAAAAAATGATGCTAAACAGAGAAATGTGGGCCCTCTGAAAACTATAATCATGCATATGTACTTAGTACTTGGTTTGGGCCTTTTACTTGAATGACTGCCTTAATGTGGTTGCGTGGCATGGATGCTCTCAGCCTGTGGCACTGCTTAGATGTTATGGAAGACCAGGATCATTCAACCAGAGGAATATGACATCTGAAGCCCATGTCCAGGATCCGTCTGTGTGTGGAGGCTCTTGATGCTCTGACTCCAGCCTCAGTCCACTCCTTGTGAAGGTCCCCCACACTTTTGAATGGCCTTTTCCTGACAGTCCTCTCCAGACTGAGCTCATCCCTGCGGCTTGTGCACCTTTTTCTTCCACACTTTTTCCTTCCACTTAAATTTCAGCTTTGATACAGCACTTTGAGAACATCCAACTTATTTTGCTCTGACCTTTTGAGCCTTTTGTCAATGAGGGTTTTCTGCACAACTGACAGGTCAGCAGTCTGAACCCATGATGGTGAATTCTACTGAACCACTGCAGGTGTTTTGGATTCATTAGCTGATGAAAGGGTGACACTTTTAGCTACAATATAGTCCTTTTTCACAATATTACAAGCCAAAATCATCATGCAGAGTAAGATATATCAAGCCTTTATTTGTTATAATTTTGATAATTATGGCTCACTGCTTGTAATAACCACAAATAAAACATATCCGAAAATTAGAATATTTGGAAAATGGACTGTAAGCCATAATCATCAAAATTCTAACAAAGGCTTGACATACTGTATGTCACTTTGCATGTAGTCAATATCATACAGTATATTAGTTTCACATTTTAAGTAGTGTCTGTGTAAGCTCTCAGTCGTACAGGAGTTGTCCATGTTCAATTAAGGTACTTGAGTCATCTTCTGTACTCTGAGTCCCTGAGGCTTACATCTTCTTACAACATTTAAGTTGTATTACAGAAATAAGAGCTGACAATAATGCTGACTGAACTAATGAGAAATCTAACTTTGCTTTTCTTTAACCAAAAAGTCAATTTCGATTTACTTCCACCATCAGCAGACGCGCTGAAGCATGACGCATGAATGGACAGGGAATACTACACTGCTCTTCTGTAGTAAACCTGCACAAATCCAGATTGTACTTTTATTGCTTCTACCTGCTTTCTCTCCGTCCAAGCTCAGGCCCCTTTTATAGGCCGGCATCACATTTTTACCATTCAGGCGGGGTGGCTCTGAGGGACGCCGCCGCTGTCCCCCACTCCCCGCCTAATAGCTTTTCACATCGGAACTTAATTCTAGCGTGGAATTAAATTAGAAACCATGTCCAAACAAATTAACGTCAAGCCCAAAGCAGGTGCGTTTCTGACAGTCCGGGGCATTTTGTAATCTAACGCATGAGCCCCTTTTCCAAGGTGTGCCTCTGTCCTCCCAATAATCAGTTTCTGCAGAGGCGCATGGGGAGAATATAGTCTGACGCATAGAGTAAAGGTCTTATATAGTAACTGACTGGCTGATGTCAAATATACTGAGAGTTTGGTTTCACGCCTGCATGTTATGCTGCTCAACCACCTGAGCCACTGTCGCCACTCCAAGTCAGTGCTTGCAGATACGTAGCTGGAGGTGAAAACATTGTCTTTTCACGCAGTGGTCAATGCTGAGCTTTTTAGCACAATACGTCTGAGTAAAAAATGTAAAACAAGATGGCAGCACTCCCTAGTCTTTCCCATGCTTATTCATTCACAAATATTGACATGTTTTGTATCCATGTGTAGCACAAAAGGCACCCGAGATGACGCTGTAATCCAAATACACGGCTATTTCCTTTCTGGGAGACAGCAGGGGCTAAAGACAGGAGACATGTACATTCGCATGTGCAGACATTATAAAACTATAGATCTTAAAATGAGGTTTTCTTTACACTCTCCACTTCAGTCGCTCCTACAGACTCCACACTTCACAGTCTTGACTTAACAATATTTTAGAGGTTTATTGGAGGGTTTTGTAATATCTAACTTCATGCCTGATTTATTGAGCTTTGAATTGTAAAAAAAATAAGGCTGATTTACAGGTTTTTTTATAGCTAGATGTCCAAAATCCCTTCTGAAATAAATCATTTTTAAGTAATAACTTCAACATCAATCGAAACCTGGTTCCACCCATAATTTAGATTTTGTCCCTGAACTTTGGCAATTTTTATGCATAAAATGCTGTAATTTTATATGGGCTCATTAAATGATATTTACGTCAGGAGTCTCCTTCGTAGACTTTCTTTGTCTGTTAATGACAAGAACGAAGGCAAGGCAAGTTTAGTTGTAGAGCACAATTCATACACAAGGCAATTCAAAGTGCTTCACAGTTGCATAAAATTACAAGAAAACAGATCAAATCAATCAATAAAACATCAACATAAAGTTAATCAGTTACAGTAAAAGGCAAGAGTGCAGATAAAATACTTTCAGTTTTCATATGCACGGGTAAAAAGAGCTGTTTTCAGCCTGGATTTGAACATTGTCAGAGTTGAGGCCTGTCTCACATCCTCATGAAGACTGTTCCAGATTTTAGCTGCATGAAACTGAAACGCAGCCTCACCGTGTTTATTATTGACTCTGGGAACCACCAGGAGACCCCTCCCTGAAGTTCTCAGGGCCCGAGATGGTTCATACGGCTCTAACATGTCAGAGATGGACTTTGGTGCTAAACCATGAAAAGACTTGTAACAAGCAGAGCTGTTTTAAATTCTATTCTCTGAGTGACAGGAAGCCAGTGCAGAGACCGGAGCACTGGACTAATGTGGTCGTATTTCCTGGTCTTGTCAGGACTCGAGCAGCAGCGTTCTGGATGTTCTGCAGCTCTAACAGCTCGTTTAGAAAGGCCAGTGAGCAGGCCGTTACAGTAGTCTAACCTGCTGGAGACAAATGCATGGATGAGTCTCTCTAAGTCTGGTTTTGACACTATTCCTCTGATCTTAGCAATGTTCTTCAGATGGTAAAAAGCAGATGATGTTATTGCTTTGATGTGGCTGTTTAAGTTCAGGTCTGAGTCCATGATTACTCCTAGATTTCTAACCTGATTTTTGGTTTTAGAGAGAGAGAACGAAGACTGTACAAATGTTATATTCTGCCTCACTTTGAGTTTGCATCACCTGTCTGGGTCTCTAAACGTCACACAAACTAACCACTTGGAAAACTTCAACGTTAAGCAATTAGGACCATACTACACTACTCCTATACACAACCAGTTACAGATGGGGACGACCAAGCACTAAAACTGGCTCCATTAAATCACAGGAGAAACTTTGCAGTGATGTGCTCTGGTTACAAGCGGTGGGCCGGTCTTCTCTAAATTCACGGGCTGAAATGAGGTCCCAGCACGCCACGGATTACTCCCAGGGGCTCTCCAGTCCCTGTATCCAATCATTCAAAGAATTCCTGTCCAATAAAACACTTGTCCACTCGAGTACCCCACCAGTCGAGCATTGGACCAATCTCATTCTCATTTGCAACAAAGTTGTTAAATAAAACTTTGGGACAAATTATGGGACACTGAGCAGAGGCTGACTTTTGATACCATGTTTTAAATATTCATGAACCCAGCCGACAATGCCTCTGGGTACGACGTTTAAAAAATACAAGTTTCAAATTTATATCGCTAAATGTATTTTTCCCCGATTCACCTGCAGCGTCTCACCGAAACCGCTTTACTTTGTCAGGTGTTTTGTGTGCTCTGAAAGCAGCACAATATTTAAAGTTAGATATAAAATTATGCTAAGCGCTTCAAAGAGCCTGAATAAAGCATATTTCATAGTTATTTCATGGCCATTATCACATACCAAAAGCCAAAGCTTGAAACACATCATGCAGAAAGGATTCTGCTGTTAAAACCTTTATTCTCCCTTTTCAATTTGCTTGGCCGTCACCAGCGGGCAGCAGCGGTGACAGCACCAGGGGAGATAAACGCGGACTAATATGCGGCTCATGGTAAATAGGGTTGATGATATGAGAAAAAAGTGGTTGCTCAATGTATTTTCCAAATTCCTACAGTCCCAGGGTGGATATGTAGAAGTGCGACTGAATGAGTCACATGTTCGAGATCCCTGATTAAAAACAGTAAAGATGGCACCTTACATTTTCTAAATTGGTTAGTATTGCTTTAGGTTCTATTTAAAATGACATTTCATTTTGCTCACGTATTGTCATGAAGATCCAAGACCAATGTCTGGCGTGTTTTCATGTCGCCTTCATGCGAGGGCCTTGTGTCTTGCTTATTTTATTAGTTTACCCCAGATTTTTCCTCACCACCCGTCAAAGAAATTGAGTTAAGCACTCGTCTGTGCCAGGCTGCCATTCTGGAGCTATATTTCAGGGTATTTCTTTTGTCAGCTCTTTTTTTTTTTATATCTCTCATGTGTAAGTCTAAAGCTGTTACTGCTTCATACAGCACAACCTAATTATTTATACATATAAGGAAAATGACTATTATGCATGTTTTCTGTTAGATTTGTTTACTTATCTTGTCATACTGCAGTCTGATGGAAAATACACTGTCCTGCCAACAAGGGAAATATGATCAAAAGGAAATGACCAATGTAAACATGATCCCAAAGTATTATTCACATTTATGTGATTGAAGCAAAATAGTACAGCAGGTACGATGTGAGGGCAACATTACAACATGTATAAAAGCTCAAAAAGGTGCGTTTCGCTGGATATGTCTGATTAAATATCACTAGGGTAGCCTGTCAGGAGCGGTGGGTGACTTCTGGTCAGGAGTACCTATTTTAGATTAGCCATCTCTTCAGGATGATGGGATCAAAGGAGCAACAGAAGTAACCCACCTAAACACAAGAGAACATGCCAAACTGTCCACAGAAAACAAACATTGAATCTTTAATATGCAAAAGTAGAAGTCCAAGCACTGAGCCTTGTGGGACACCCACATAACCAAGACTGTGGCTGTTTATGAGCATTGACCGGAACCTGTCAAATTGTAATAATTTCCTCGCTGTAACTAACGCAGCTGTTGACACATTTGACATTTGCTACACTGGGGTCATCTTGCTCCAGGCACAAACCGTTCACACGCAAAGCATTGTTTACACATTCATCAAAATGTAAATGACGTGTTTCGGAGAAGACGGTCTTTTGTGACTTTGAAATGGGACGCACAGAGACCTTGGGCCAGGGCCGTTTTAGGCACAGCCTATTGATCGAGGAGCGGAGTGTCGGGTCCAATGAGTATCTAAGTGAAAGTCAATGCAACACGAGCGCTGCAGCCAAAAGCACTCAAATGGGATGTTTTATTAAAGAGACATGACGACTCCTGATCGGTTTGCATAGTTAAATCACGCATCGGTCTCCTCAAACTGTCACCGGAGACGGACTATCAATTACTGACGAGTATCAGCTGCTGACGAGGACAGCATTGATTGGAAAGGCTCTGCCTCGACATACATCACAAACGAAACAAAGAACAATGTCTACTTTCATGACTTTTTATAGTAAAGTCAATACATTTTCAAGATACTTGTGTTAATTTTCCTATTTAGATGTAGTTTATTTCAAGTGTTATAGCATAAGGACTATTTTTCAACAGTTTCAAAACAGGAAAACTACATTTTATAACCAGATTAACCGAGTTTTCCTTTTGTTCATGCATGTTTGAGAATACAGTTGTGATTACGCGCTATACAATGCTGGGTCATCCATCCACTCGACCTCTTCCCCGACGACGTCACAACCGAAAATCGCTGTAGCTGGGTTGCAGTGTTGAGAGCTGTTTTGTCATGTTTGGGCGTCAAGCCATTGACTGATGCTGTTGGGGCAAGTGCAATCTGCATCGTATTACACACTCACTTTGGGTGTGTGGCCAATGAGTGTTTCTTTTAGCATTAGCCCCGGCGCGCTGGGTCTGAAGACTTGCTGGGCAAAGTCCAAGTGGGGTCCAAGTACACTTGTACTGTACTGTTTTATTACCTGTAGGGCTTCAGACAGCTTCAGACGCTGTGGGGTATGTATGTCGTGGAGTCTAGGGCAGTGGTTCTCAACTCGTGGCTCGGAACCCAATCATGGGTCACAGGAACCATTTTCAGTGGGTCCCGAGCCTTTCCCAAAAAACATTTCACTGTTCTTTGAATAAGTATAAAACTGAAAAAGTATAGAATCACTACCTGAGTCTGTTAAAATGACTGTTATTAGGGTACTTCAATAAGTACAAGCAGGCATGAATATGGAATGGATGAATGGCCTGACCGCCAAAATCACTCAACAACCCAACAACTCAGGACCCCCTTCTGTAAAATGTCATTATAACTAATAATTTAGGGCTCAAAACATTTATAATCTAGTTTAATTCTGTTAGTTTGGCTTAATTTCACTAAAATATGCAGTTTTCAATCAAAAATGCATGAATATGATATTGTCTAAATGATCTTGCGACCCCCACTTCAGTGTCCTGCGACCCCCATTTTGGGAACCCCTGGACTAGGGACTTTTTTAACAGGACTGAATCCAAAATGAACCTTCACATCAACTCAATTTGCAAATGAAAACAAATGATTTCTGTTTTTGTACAATACCTTCGTCCCATCAACTGAGCAAACCTGTGTGCCTGTTTGGTTGTCATATCCTTTTTAGAATTGTTGGCGTTACCATAGAGAAAACTAAGGTTAAACTGCAGGTACTTAAAGGAACAGGCCAGTGTTTTTCCATACTGAGATATGTTCTTACCTGACTTAGACGAGTTGATACGTACCTGTCTGGTCTTTGTGCCCGTGGAAGAGCGTGGTAGCTTCCAACTTCACCCCCGTTTGGAGCTATAGGAATATGCTGGGAGAGGCCAAATGCTAAACACATCTTTGGTCTTTTAGCGTGACGTAGCGCACGTACAAAGACCAGACAGGTACGTATCAACTCGTCTAAGCTCAGGTAAAACATATCTCAGTATGGAAAAACGCTGGCCTGTTCCTTTAAAATCTGCTCTGCTACACATGTTTGGTCTGATTTTCCAGAGCTCATAAATCTCTGTTCCTCCAGGAAAGAGCTCTACTGTATTTAAATAAATTCAAATTGCCCTCTCAATAGAGCAAACCAACTTCAGATTTTTAAGAGGCTGCTGAACTTGACACTGTAACTTCGGCCTCCGATTGGTCACTACAACATCAAACCCTGGAAAGTATCTTAACACGCCTGAAAAAACAGGATCTTCTTCTTTCTGTTCCAACAAAGATCTGTGTTTATACACAGAACTTGAAAAGGCACAGCGTCATTCTGTTGTCCTTGTGTGATGGCGGCAATTGATTCATTTTCCTCTTCCATGCTGTTTTTTTTTTACATCCTCAAGAATCAATGACAAGTCTTAATTGAATAATTCAGTCCTCCCCCAGGCGTGCTTGTTTTGGCTTTTCCATTTTGCAGCAGAAGCCGGTGCGTGGAGGTCAGACGAGCCGCGCGGCGTGAATTCTCAAACGCTCGCCCTTTGTGAAAGCGAGAGGAAAGGTCAGAGATGCTTTTTAATTATGGAAAACACACGGCCTGGTCAGAAATATGAAAAAGACATTACTTGGAGTTAGCAGAGAGGTAAAAACGTTAGTGCGTGTTCAGCAAGTCGGGAAATGCCATGTCAGCTTTTTCACCAGAATGTACATTATTTTTCTTATATGTATTGATTGGCTTTTGACCAATTCTTAAAGCTGTATGTCTGACTGTTCCATCATCAAACATCGATGTCTATTCTAGACCCTTTTAAGACCCTGTTTAGTCCTAATTTTGATCTTGATCTGCTGGCCTGCTGGTACTTAGAGACTGACTCAACCTCACATTAAAAAAAGTCACTCATTCTTGTTTCTGTCATCTCTGCACAATCAGCAAATTCAAACCTGTCCTTTCCCGCCCAGACTTGGAAAAAGTTATTAACATCCTCATTTTCTCACGGCTCGATTATTGCATCTCCCTCCTCTCCAGTATGAACAGCAAATCACTCTCTCACAGCGTGGCTTCTGACTGGTTTTAACAGACGCCAGCAATGTGTCCCGGTTTCTTTTTACTGATCACTTTTAAAGTTCATGTAGGTCTTGCTCCAAGTTACGTTTGAGAACCTTCAACCCCCTGGGTGCATGTTCCCCGGGTCCTATGTTCCCCGGGTCCTATGTTCCCCGGGTCCTATGTTCCCCGGGTGCGATTTCTTTTTTCCGTAGGTGAGTTGGTACTTCAACCAATCACAAGTCATGAGAGTGAAATGTCATACATATATCAAGCAGCTTAACCCTGACCCTGCCCTAGCCACTAACCTTAAGGATAGTGGGCTGGTGCCTAATCTTAATCAATAGAAGTGGGGGAACATACAGTAGGTACTGGGGAACATAGGTACCGGGGAACATAGGGCTGACCCCAACCCCTTACGAGCTTTTAAATCCCTTTTTAAAACGTACTCTTGTAGCCTGGCCTTTTTTTTAAATTTCATGTTCATTTATTTACGTGATCTCATTGTTGTTTTTTGTTGCGTCTCTAACTAACAACTTTGACTCTGATTGTCTAATTTGTCTGGTTTGTTGTAGATTGTACTTTTTTTTACCTCAATAAAGATTTATTATGATTTGGAAGGTCAAATATTGATTTTATTGTTTACGGTTGTGAAAAGAGAACCACTGGTCCAAGCCTTTGCAGCCCTTGCCTTTACTTTATAACCATGATGCCCTGACGGAAGAGCGGCTGCCAAGCTACGAATTCGGCCCTTCAGCCACAGTCAATTAGTCACAGTAAAATCAATCCTATATGTGAACATAGATTTAAAAAAAAACATGTTTGTGATGATATCATTGTGATTTCCTCACTGAGAACAGGCACAGGATGTGACATAAGCAGTGGTTAGTCAAGGGGGTGGCCGGGGGGCATTTCTGCTGGGCCACCCCACTCAGGATGGCTGCACACGCAAGTTCATCAGAAGAAGCCTTTATTATGCAATGCTTTTTGATTCTGTGGTTAGAGCCATTAAGGAGATTTTACCTCAGAAATATTAAGTGGCATTTGTTCCAATCTTTGTTGTGCTGCTTATTGTTGTAAATGTTGTTTATTTTCTTAAGCACATAACAAAAAATTCATTAACTTAGACATAAAGAAGCTGTAAAATACTAATAGTTAATTTGTTATTCCTTAGACTTTACAATCAGACTATTATTACCTGCCACTGGCATTATCCCGTCCAAGTAAGTTGAAACTAGAGAAGCATGCGTAAAACAAACATCTCTTTGAATAACCCCAGAAGTGCAAACTTTGAAAGCTTACCTTTTCTCTTTCTAAAATCCAAGTGTCTTTTCTTCATGACCAGGCAGAGTATTATGTAAATTGCAACACACTGCAAACGCCATCCCCTTGTGGCTCTGTGGACAACCTGACTGCTCACGGAGACGTTTCGGCGAGGGCTAATTAACGCATTTTGTGAAAGTTTGGAGACGTTAGCGTCGGGGAAAAGGGAAGTCGGATCTCGTTATTATTCCGTGCGCGCTGAAGCCGGTATTTGGGCAGCAGAGCGGTTCTTCAAACAGAGCCGACATGTTTGCGTAGCCGCGCTGTGATCGTCCGGGTAAATAACACTGTCAGCTCGTGCTCATCGGCATTAGCATTCTCCCATCCCTGTGATAACACGCGGAGTTAGGCGTGCACGGACTTCACACAACTGTCTTTGCAAATGCCTCCGCAAACACGCATCCGGGAAGATTTGTGGTGCAATCCAGGAAACTGCGGTGATTTTTATGAACATCTGTTGACTGAAGATAGCCCCGTTCTTCCCACTGAGAGGAGCACTGTCGCACTGTCCACGGGGGAAATGATGTGATTGAAATCAAGGATCAAAGTCGGCTTTATCGTCCGTTCCGCCGCTCTTAGAGTACATACGCGGACTTGGAATGGCCTGACTTTCAAAGCCACAGTGCGAACGACAAGTGAAGACAATATGTGCGGTCGTCGGTCATGGCATTTGTCCAAGATCTGAAAGTCAGCAGCTCGAATCCAGACTCCAACTGCTCCATCCTGCTTATAAGTTCATTTTTCTCAAAATGTTTTCAGCACTCAAATTGGCAGCTAAGGCAATCAGCACAAAGTAGGGCTGGGCAATTAATCAAAGTTTAATTGAAATCGCAATCTCTACTTTGGTCAATCTCAGTAATCGTCTGTGGACTTTATAATCATCAGGTTTACAGCCAGTTACTTGGCAGAAACAGCACCTAGTTTTGGAATTAGGTAGGTTCATAATTCATAATTCTACATAAGCAATTAAGTGTTTTTTTGTGAAATAGTGTTCAGGTGTAAGTCCTGAGCCGTGCTGCCACTGTGGGTCAACCTGACCAGCATGTTTTTGGAGGTCGAGGAAAGCGTAGCACCCGGAGGAAACCTGGCTGGCCGCCCCAGTGCCCCTTCGATCCACTGAAACGTGCAGCGCCCCCTGGGTTCGTCTCTGTTTCAGAGCGTGGTGTCCTGCACTGGTCAGCTCCACCTCCTCCTTCCTCTTCCTCCTGCACAGCTCCCTCAGCTGCACAACAGTCTTTCACCATCTTTTAGGAAGATCTGTTTTATTGTCCAGTGAACGTCCAATAGAAGACATGTGTGGCTTAGCTGTGAGTCTCGTCCGGATACTTCCTCATTTGTCCCTTTTTCTTTCCTGTAGCTCCTCTTGTAACGCCTCCATTGTGCTGCAGGTGTAGGGGCTCTTGGTGCCTCTTCAATGTCTCAGAACAAAAAATGTGTAGGTCTCAAATGGGTTTAGCTGTTAAGCTAGCTGTTTACTTTTAAAAGCTGCTTTCTTCAGGACCATTATGAACTCTTTGTAGGAAAAAAAACACTACTCCTAACAAAAACACAGCAAAGACACACAAAAGCATCCAGCAAAATAATGTGGAACACAGAAAGCAGCTCGCTATGACAAATTTACATAATTATGACCTGAAAAAAAAAAGCTGCACTTATTACTTACTTATACTCTGCTAATCTTTTCACTGCATTGACCACCGATATGTGGCCCTCCACACTATGAACGCTTCGATATGAAAAAAGTTCAGACACCCCTGGGTTATTTTTTATTTTCATTTATTGGTTTATTTGCTCAGGACTGTGCATGTTAATGAACACACATGGGTCTCATGCATGTAAGCATGCCACACCGGATTGTCCTCCACTCGCACTCTCAGTCATCCTGGCCTTTTGGGAAACTGGAGGAAACCTACACGGGGAGAACATGCGTGTCGCCCTGACGCTCTGCAGCCTCCTGCCTCCTCTTTCCTCATCACAGAGATCTACTTTGATCTGCAGAAATGCTTCATATTTGAAAGAAAGTGCCAAAGAGTCATATACCTACATTTAAAGAGTAACTAAACGGGCGTGCCAAAGCCTTTCCCTACCCACAAACAAAAGTCAAAAAGTGCTGTGAAAGAGGCGGTCTCTGAAGTTTGGGGGTGACATGCGGGGGGTGAGTGTGTGGGCCTTTGCATTGGCACAATCACAGCAGACAGATTACGTGGGAGGGACTTGGTTATAAACCACAGGTACAGGGGCAGGATAATGGGCAGCACCTGATGACGATGTGTGGAGCTGGTGCGGCTTATGACGTTCTGTGGAGGCCGTGGACACTCTCCAGCCAATCAGGAAATTCTAATTTAGTAGCAGAGTTTACCCTGAAGGGGGCGCAACCCATTCGTTTTCAGGCCAAAGTTAGGATTTTACACATGTTTGCGCTATAATGTCAGAATAATGTCAGGGACCAGTGGACAACACTATGAGACACCCATTGAGACAGTTTATCAGTAAAAAAACTTGAATTGGTGTTTAGTTACTCTTTAAATAAGCAGAAGTTTATTATTTTAATCTTAAACTGTAACTCTTTTCTCTGATGATGAGGTATATTTCTGTGGTGTGTGGAAGCTCAAATGCGTTCACAAACTTTTCAAATACTTTTATTCACAAAATTCTTTGTAACAAACGCAAGACGCTGAGTGATCTGAGGCTCCAGTCTGTTCTCGGAGCTGTGATGTGTCTGACTTGATTCAAGGCGCTTTCTCCGCCCTCGGCCGCCACCGCCTGGTCTCATCTGGAATCGAGGCAAGGCGCACTTCATCTTAAACACACCTAATGTTGGGAGTTATCGGGTGACTCGCCCTCCTGCCCCTCGTCTCAGTGCGTGCAGTTTGGAAATAGCTTCTGGTTTCCATTGAAAGGGTTTACAATGTTTTGGCCTTTTTGAGACTTCTATTTTCACTCTACACCTCCCTGACTCTGTGGTGAGTTTACAATTTCACTACCATAACCTAAAGTGTGAACATTTGGTTGGTTTTGTGAAGTTTAATTGTGTCATTGTTGTGAGAGGAACGTGCATTTTAAGATTGTTTAGAAGTTTTACAAATGTTCCTCTAAGTTGTAAATGACAAGATTAACGTGGTGAGTGCTATGAGGCGTTAAGTAAGTAAGTAAGTAAGTGCTTTATTGTCATTGTACAAGCGTACAACGAAATAGTGTTCAGGTGTTAGTCCTGAGCTGCTGCGGCTGAGCCGCGCTGCCACTGTGTCAACCTGACCCGCATGACCTTGGAGGTCGGGGAAACTGTAGCACTCGGAAGAAACCTGGCTGGCTGCCCTCTGTCTCCTCTGATCCTCTGAAATGGTGCCACGCCTCCTGGGTTTGTCCCTGTTTCAGAGCGTGGTGTCCTGCACTGGCCAGCTCCACCTCATCCTTCCTCTTCCTCCCTTTGCTCCCTCCGCTTCACAACAGTCTTTCACCTTCTCTCGTTTGTCCTTTTCTGTTTCCTGTAGTACCTCTTTTGACGCCTCGACTGTGCTGCAGGCTTGGTGCCTCTTCAGTGTCTCAGAAGAAGAAATGTGTAGGTCTCAAATGGGTTTACCTGATAAGCTAGCATTTTGTTTACCTTTAAAAAGCTGCTTCCTTCAGGACCATTTTAGACTCTCAGAGTAAACAAATCCATCAAACCTCCACAAAAACACGGCAAAGACGTACAAAAGTATCCAGAAAAACAATGTGGAACACAGAAACCACAAATGCAGTTCACAGAAAAAGGCTAAAAACTCAAACTCAAACTCAAAAAGGCTGCACAAGGAGAGAGCGAGGTTGCTTCCTGTTCCTGTTAGCTTGATTCCGGCAGAAACAACATGCAGCTATTGTCCTCAGTTTTGTAGCTTATACTGGTTTAGTTCAAGGGCTTATTGTATTGCTAATGGCCTCGACTATTGCATTGATTACTTTATGACTCATAGGCGCTGATCCCGTGCTGTGGGGCTGGATCACCTCAGCACCCACTCAGATCTTTGGGTACCCAGGCGATTTACCCTAATTCCAAAATGATTCATTAAGTATAGCCTCCCGCTACTCCATTTTCTGTGAAAACACTAACACGGGGCAGTTCACAGCATTAATCTACGTGTGGCTGCGTTTAGATCCATAGGTAGAGCGCTGGGCTCATAACCACGAGTTTGTGAGATCAATCCTGACCGCCACCCACTGGGAAGAACATAAATCAGCGTCTATGATATGACCGATTTTTCTGCCAGTCCAGCATCACAACATGAAGGTCCCAGGTTCAATCCCAGAGCTGGATTGTATGTGTGCCATGTCTGCGTAGGTTAGGCTTCCTCTGGGTGCTCCAACAAACATGTAGAACATCGGTCCAGGTTGAATGAGACTGTGAGACAATTACACGCATGAATCTCATGTGTTCATTAACATGCATTGTCCTGTTCAAATTAACAAATACATAAAGTACAGCGTAGCACAGGACTCACCAATTACATTTTTCCCAAGGGATATTTTTGAACTTTTGTTTTCTAACTACTGTATGTTGCAACACCTCACATGTAACAAAATAAAGGTCAAGTTATAGATATGTCTAAATGAAGTAAGAGATGCTTCATGGATAAAAGCGGACAAAAACGTCCAAGGCGCTTTGATGATATGATGTTAAAATGCCTGATCTGTTTTCATTCACACCCAAAAGATCCATGATGCTCTCACTATTTCAACAAACTACTTCATGTCACGTTACTATCATAGCAGACGATGATCCTTCTGTCGCACTCGCTCCAAATTTCCTTTTCGGTCATGTTTCGCATCAATTTTGCCTTGAACCGAATGCTTCGCCGGCGAATCTCCCCCGGCGGAGGAGGAGCGGACAGGAGCGAGCCGCAGCAGGCTGAATGGACCTCGGACAGGTGCACTTATCTGGGCTGTATCGCTGGTGAAGGGCCCCTCAGCCTGATAGAGAGAAGATGAAGGCGCGGGATAAGAAATGATTATCGATCGCACTTGCCTTTATCTGCTGCCGCTCTGATGACCACACAAAGCAATCTGCCCCGGATCCGAGAGGAGCGGACAGGGCTGATGGCCTCCCCTCACCTGGCCTCATCAGTATGGGGCACAGTGGTTAACCTTGATTAAGGGCCGCTCTGAGGGGAGAAAGTTTCTGAGAGGGGAGCCGGCCTTGGGAAGAAAAGTTCCAGAAAGCGAAGGGAAAAAAGAGTCGATAACACCTTGGTCGGTTCAAAATATTGTAAAATGAGTGAGGATCCTCTGGGGGTCTGGTTTCTCTCAATTGTGTAAAAGAGACTTGACTTGCCGGTAACACATTATAATAATGGTACATGAGTTCATCCATGATTTCATGAACTTATGCATGAATTAATGCATGATTTAATGACACATTCATTACTAAATCATGACTTCTCAGAAACAAACATGATTACATGTTGGTTCATGGATGAATTCATCCCTGAATGAAACATCTAACTACTGTAATGAATGTACATGAAAATCTTAATAATTCTTCATGATCATGAGGATCACATAAGAATACCATGAATTCACTAAAATGACAATGAAATGACAATAAATATAATCAACCAATCATGATCATGAGGATCATGCATGAACATCATGACTCATATGGCGGAAATCTACTTGCAAATTATGTCTGTAACTATAGTGGTGCATTACCCTAAACCTTTTAACCTGTTAAAGACCAGCTTAGTCCTGAAGAAGAAGCAATGAAGAAGCAATGAAGAAGCAAGTCACACAAAGATTTTTTTTACTTTTATTACAAATTATTACAGGTTCAGCATAAGATCTCCAGAGCTGGTCTTTAACAGGTTAAAACGTTTAGGATATTGCACAACTTTAGTTGAGGGACATAACCATAATGAAATCATGATGTATTAAGGATTAGCAAATGAGAAGTTCATGATTGCTGTAAATTGTATCCTATAAAGTTATACTTTGTGTTCTTGTCCATAATTTGCAAGTAGATTTCCGCCATATGAGTCATGATGTTCATGCATGATCCTCATGATCATGATTGGCCGATCATTTTAATGTTATTTTATTGTCATTTCATTGCTGTTTTAGTGAATTCATGGTATTCTTATGTGATCCTCATGATTATGATGAATTATTAAGATTTTCATGTACATTCATGACAGTAGTTACACGTTTCATTCAGGGATACATTCATCCATGAACCAACATGTAATCATGTTTGTTCCTGAGAAGTCATGATTTAGTAATGTATGAATGTATCATGAAATCATGCATTCATTCATGCATACGTTCATGATAATTATGTATAAACTCATGTACCATTAGTATAAATTGTTACAGACTTGCCTATTGTGCATGTTTTAGATCTGTGTATCAGGTAGCATTGAATTTCAACGCTGCTTTAGGGCTCCTTTACAGTTCTGGGATTGTCCTGGCTTAGTTATGGTTTTCATCCAGTCTTGGTCTAGTCCTGACGGCACTGAGGAAGTTAAAGTTCAGCGCATTTAGAGCTGCCCTCGGACTGAGCTGCTGCGTAAAGTCACATGATCAAATCATACAACAAAACAGTGATCTATTCTTTCAAAAAATGGTTTTGGATAAGCACCTAACAGTTTGAACATGGCTTGAATAAAAAGAAGATGTGTTTGCAGGGCCAGTTTATTGCTAATAAAATAAAAATGCTGAAATATATGAACACCGTTTATAGTTCTCTATTGTATTGAGACTATCTCTCCACCCAGTTACATATTCCTTATGTACGGGGACTGACCCCATGAGGGTCAGGCGACGTGGATAATTATTTAAGACACCCACCTGTGAGGTGGCTGATTGCCCTACAAAGATACCTGCGTGCCATGCGCACATCGATCATTTTGATTCCACGACGCAAGCAGGTTGACGTGGGAAACAAACAAACAAGGAAGATAACGATAGAAGACAGTTTTGCCACTTACTTGTTGTAAGAGAGAGGGAAGATACCTCTCGGGGTGACTGTTTTCAGTGTTGGGAAGAGGGTGTGTCTGGCGTATTGCTCTGTAAAGGGGTTCACGCGCCATAGACACAAGGACTTGCTGAACCCGCGTGGGGGAAGCGGCCACGGTACTGGTCGGTCTGCTCTGCCTGACGCATTGCTCTGTGCGGGGTTTAAGCGTCACAGGTGCCGAGTGGCAGTGATGGAACCCGGTGCGGGGGAAACCGCTGTCTGTTCCGGTCGGCTCGTGTGGGCTTCGCTTCCCGTGTGTTGGCTCCAAATACGCTGACACAGTGTTGGGCTGGGATTCGACTTTGTAGTGGGATTGATTCCGAGCCACAAGTTGATCGCAAGTCAAAACACAACCACAGTTCCCACATTTAGTAGCGTGGCACTTCCGCCTTTACGTCGGCGTGACACTTTGCGGAATGTCACACACATGTGCCGATTGTGGGGTGCAAATGCCCATTGAGGACGGGCATATGAAGTGTGTTTAGTGTTTGGGGGAGGGTCATGCCTCGGTTGCCAGAGAAAATCCTTCCTCTTGCATTAACTGCGTTATTATACCCGGACCGTCACTCGAAGCTCGTTTTTGTCTGTTTAAAGAGAAAAAACGGGCAGTCTCTTTTAAAGAGCCAAGTCACGTAAAACATCACAGAGGGTTGGGGGCCAGTTCTAAGACCTCCCAGACTGTGCCTCCACTCACGGTCACTCTCCATAACACGTATGAGCCTCTTGAGCAGGAGGACAGCAGTGACGTGGGTGTTTTAGGCTCTTCTGATGGTGATCTGCCGCCTGGCCAGGAGGAGGCAACATCTGTGTGTGAGGAAGGGGAGCGTAGCAGTGCTTTGCTTCAGTTTAGAGGGCTGATTGAAAGAGTGGCTCAGGCTCTTGGGGTGGAGTCTGGAGCCGCCGCTGCGCCAGCCCCCTCACGTTTTGACAGTGACTCTGGGCAGTCACATGGATATTTTCTGTTCCCCTTCTTTCAGACGTGGGGACTTAATCCAGGCTGTTTGCCAGGCCCACAGATGCATTTAAAACCTCTGTTAGCTGCAGGCGGCTGTCTGCCATGCAGGATCGTGACAAGGTTGGCTGTGCTGCCCTTCCGCAAGTGGACCAGTCCATTGCAGCCCTGGTTTTTCCATCCAGTTCTGTGTTAGGGAAAACTACATGTCCCTCCAGAGGGAGCAGAATGGTGGAGGCACAGTTGGCTAAGGTGCATAGAACCATTGCGGTTCAAGAACAGTTGGCCAATACTATGTCTATACTTATCTTGTATAACCGCCGGCTTGTAGAACAGCTAGAGACTAGAGAATTGCAGTTTGTTTCCTCGGTTATGGTTCAGCTTATGAAGGAACAAGCAGCTGTGGCAGGGAAGGTATTGCATCTCTCTGGGTGGCCAGACAACAGCTATGCCTCTCCCAGTCGTCCCTGCAGCCGGAAGATCAGAGTGGCTTGGTAAATCTGCCAGGCCCAGGAGGCGCGCCGATGTGCACGTGAAGTGTCCGGAGCATTGGTGCGGTGCCGCATGTGGCGTGTTGGTTCCGACATTCCGACCACCTGCACAGCCCTGCCAACAGCAACACTGGGGCTCGGGGGACTTACGAGCCAATATCGAGGCCCAGCGTAGTAGTAGTAGAGGCAAAGGGAAACAAGGTTTGGGGGCTCGGGCTAAGGGTCGTCCCAAGCCTTCACCTTGGTCCTGACGCCAGGATGAGCCGGGGTGTCTCCATGACAACGAGACACGCTGGGCTGCCTGGAGGGCACTGGACGCGTTCGCATGGGTCGTTTCTACTATGACTCAGGGTTATCGTATCCAGTTTCCCGACGGCCTCCCACCTCAGTGTCCCCTATGGTGGTCACTCAGGTGCATCCCGAGCACAGGGCAATTCTCTTGTCGGAGATTTCTACCCTGTGATAAAAAGAAAAAAAAGAAAAATAAATAAATAAATAAAATAACAAAAAAGGGGGCGCTTTCTCCGTTTCGTCTTCAACAGCAAGACTTACGAGTTTCAGGTCCTCCCCTTTGGGTTGTCCCTAGCTCCTTGCACATTCACGAGGTGCATGGAGGCAATGCTCTCACCACTGAGGCAGAAAGGCGTCAGAATCCTGAATTACTTGGACGACTGGCTTTTGTGTGCACAGACACGGCAGGAGTGTCAGACTCACCTGTCCCTGCTGCTGGAGCATCTGCGTTATTTGAGTCTCAACTTCGAGAAGAAGTTTCTGGGCCTGGTCTTGAATTCTCAGACTGCAGCACTCACAGTATCATGAGCAAGGCTGTGACGTCTCTGGAGACTTGTCTCTCAGAGTTCAGTCTGGGGCCCGAGTCACGTGGCGACAGTATCTCCGACTCATGGGCCTTATGGTCTCCATGTCGCATGCAGTCCCTTTGGCACTGCTGCACATGTGCCCAGTCCAGCGCTATCTTCTGGGTCTGGGCCCCCAGAGTCACCCACATGCCACAGCGTTCGTCACCAGGCAGCTCTTATGACTCTTCGCTGGTGGCGGGGCGCAGAGAAGGTGAGCAAAGGTCTCACTCTCGGTCCGGTAATTCGTTGCCGGCTTCTGTCGACAGACCTGTCACTGACAGGATGGGGAGCTGTGTTCGGAGGAAATGGGATCAGCGCACGCTGGCACGGCACCTCCGGAACACAGCACATCAACGTCCTGGAGCTGCTTCTTACCTCACTTACGGGGGCAACATGTCCTCGTGAGGACGGACAGTGTAGTGGCAGCCTCGTACATAAACAGGCAGGGCGGATTGGGGTCCGTTTGCCTTTGCAAAACGGCACATCGACTGTGGCTGTGGGCGCACCTCAAGTTCTTGTCACTGCGAGCGATGCATGTGCCAGGATTGGACTCTGTGGCAGTGGATCTGCTCTCCAGGGGAGGGCCGGATCCGGGAGGCTGGAGGTTGTGTTATGGCATTTTTGTATATATAATAACGTAATAAAACATGGAGAAGAGCGTTGAAGTCTGAATCAAGTGGCCATTTATTGTCTTAAACACAGGGAGAACACAGACAGCAAAACGGCGGGGTACAGTGCTCTGCCCTCCAACACACTCAGTGGCATTCTTATACAGCACACGCACGTATCAGATTGACAAGAGATGACACCCTGGCGCCAACATATGTGTTGTGTCTTCTGCACATACGCGCTATCCCAAGGCCTAGCCTCTATCTGTGACATGACCTGAGATGATTATTCAGGTCATAGCACAAATATTCACTTCAGCTGTTAAACAATGAATGGTAAATGTTGGAAATATATTTCTGACATTACAGTTGCATCCTCAGGTGGTGTTGGCCATTTGGGACCGTTACGGACGAGCGATGGTCGGTCTGTTTGCGTCCCACTGGAACACATATTGTCCCCTGTTTTTCTCCCTGGGGAGGGACGATCCTCCCCTGGGAACCAATGCAATGTCTCACCCATGGCCCCACAGTCCAATTCATGCCTTCCCGCCATTCAGTCTTCTGCCGTCTCTGTTGCAGAGAGTGCGGGTGGAGGAGGTGAGACTGGTCCTGGTGGCTCCTCTGTGGCCTCACATGACATGGTTTTTGGACATCCCGCCTCTTCTGGACGGGACTCCATGTGAACTCCCAGCACATCTGGACTTGTTGTCACAGGGTCTGGGAATCCTGTATCACCCGTTCCCCGGGGGCTGAGGCTCTGGGCCTGACAGAGCCTCAGCCTACCTGGTTCATCTGTACCCAGACTCAGCCCTACGTCCATTATCTTATCATGTGGCTATGGGGAGGGGGGTGGGGTGAGCAGTATTATTGTCTGTTTTATTTGGAAGAGTGAGTGGTTGGGTGGGTGGGAACTGCTTTTAATCTGTAAAGCACTTTGTGTTACAACCTTGTATGAAAAGCGTTTTATAAATAAAGTTTTGATTGATTGATTGATTGACCCCTGCAAGGTCCGAGTTGCTAGCTATGGGCCTTCCGGCTTCTGTGGTGCAGACTTTGGAGCCATGTAGGTGTACCTTACTCGGACTAGGGGACACAGGACCACAGATCAGCTGCTTGTCTGTTTCAAGAGCGATAAGTTGGGCCAGCCCCTGTCTAAAGCTCGCCTGTCACATTGGCTTGTGGACGCGATCCGTCAGGCCTATGGGGGCGTGGGCGCGGCCTTCCCCATGGTGGGTGGGCTCTGGCATTCGGGGGAAGCTGAACCCCAGTTCCCCCTTGTCTGGCGCCGAGGTTGTGGCACTCGTACCTAGCGTCTGGCGGGTATGGGTGCTTGTGTACATAGTTCACTTTGTTACTTGGGTGTGTTTTTGTTCGTGCACTAGGTGGCGGCAACGACTCATTCGACTTCACCCTGCTCAATCCCCTTGCGGTGTGTCTTACCGAGTCCTCGTACATATGGAATATGTAACTGGGTGGAGAGATAGTCTCGATATGATAGAGAACGTTACGGTTACAGTATGTAACCATGGTTCTCTGAGTGAAGAGACTATCTCTCCGCTCGGGGATCTGTTCCATCAAAATTGAATCGATGTGCGCATGGCATGCAGGTATCTTTGTGGGGCAATCAGCCACCTCACAGGTGGGGTGTCTTAAATAATTATCCACGTCGCCTGACCCTCGTGGGGTCAGTCCCCGTACATATGGAATATGTAACTAGGTGGAGAGATAGTCTCTTCACTCAGAGAACCATGGTTACATACTGTAACCGTAACGGTCTGAATCCTCAATCAGTGTGTTTTCATTGCTAAACAAAGTTTGTTTACGGAGGATCCAGAGACTTGGCTCACAATTACTGTAGCTACGATTCATAAACGATCAAATACAAAAACAACCGAGCGCAACCGAGCGCCCTCGGTTTCAACCAAAAACACAACATCTTATCTTAACATCTTATTCATCAATAAAACGCTATTTTTAACGTTAAAAGGATACGACCCACCCTCTAAGACGGCCTTAGCGAAGCACTGGAGTTGCCTTGTGCCGAGGGATCCTCGCTGCAGCTGTGTACGTCTAAACTGCTTACTAGCACATTTTACTATTTAGGAAAAACTATTGTACCAAGAGACTAACACAAAAGACAAAACTCTGCAGAACAAGATCATCATGGTACAGTCAGGCTTCTGCCAAAAAGTTCTATTTTAACCTCTGTCTTTTGTCTCTTTCAGAGGCTTGTCTAAATGTTATGCCTAAACTTGTGCATGCTTCTAGCACTTTTTGCCACAAATGAACAAACGTCCATTTGGAGAAGAAAGGGCAACAATCCCTCAAACTTGAAGTGAAAGACTCTTGGCTGCCTCTAACTCTAAACTTTTGCTCTGGCCTTTTTAACTTTGATTTTATTTTGATAATGTAAAGATGTCTTACTCCGACGCCTGTCTGACTCCAATTTGCCCCTTTTGTTGAACTAGACAAACGTTTTATCTTCTTTATCTTACGTGGAGTTTGCGTTGCTGTTTGGGATGAACTAGAGTTCATCTTCTCTTACAATCCATCCTCTACTTTTGCAAAAGTCGCTGGAGTCTTCGCTGATGCGGATAATGGCGTCGAATACACAAACTCCCCAGAGCTAGCCAGGTGAGCGTGAACGCGCATGACGTCATGCCCAGGCTCAAACCTTAAGATTCCGACCCGAATCCCTCTTATTTATTTGACTGCACAGGATTATAGGGGCAATCACAGTGATCAGAGAGGAACTCAGCACATCAGGGAATTGTTTAAGCATGTATGGGTGGGAAAATTGTTATTTTTAACATTTAAAGTTGCGCATAGCACCGTTAATTACAAGCTATTTATATGTATTTTGTATATCTGAAAAAATTCAAATTTCTTTTGGGTTCAAATAATAATAAATCATGTTTATACTCTGACATTAAAACTAGGATATTAATGGAGAAAATTAGCTAACAATCTCAATATTGTCCACTGCATGACAAATGTTTTCACCTTGTTTTTCTGCTCAGTTTTAAAAGATAGATCAGTGTTTTGAACAGAGGAATTACTTGAAGTTCTCCCAAGGTGGATACTTTATGTGCACTGCAGAGAGAGCATGATGCATTTACTTTTGTGGTCACTGAACACGGACACTTTTGGAATGGGTGATCGTACATGGTGAGTTCAAAATTCCCAAACAAATGTGATAGATGTTCTATTCTGGCAACTCACTGGCCTGATGCTGTAGACAAAACTCTCTCGCTCATGTGCTTTGACTCGTGGACTAAGAAATTTGCCCACGAAGCACAAGCGACGATTAATCATTCAGTCAACTCTTGGTATAGATAAGCTACGTACATATCTGGAAATGGCTGTCCCCCTATTTCTTTGAACATGTATTTGCTCCATGTACAGGTGTGTTCTGTTTCTCTCTTCCCCCCAGTCTAAGTGAGCGTACCCCTCCTCTTCCAGGGCAGACCTCCTCTGAAGCTGGCAGGGCACATGTGGCAGCGACTGCGTATCAATTACTGTGATTTATAACCCCCATGTTTGTAATTGGGACATGGCCATGTATTTAATAACACGCATTAGGAGCCTAATTAGACGTAAATTGATCTGCGTCCCATTGTCTGCTCATCAACATGGGACGGGCATGAAGAGCCCCGCCCGGGCTGCAGTCTCCAGTGTATAGGGTATCTACAACATGGAATTATACGAACATCAATTCATCATTTATGGCATTTATACTTGTGAGTCTAGAATACATTTCTATTGTTCTATTGTTATTGTATTCCTTTATGTGTATTTTAATTCATATTTTATCATGAATTAATGTGTTTCTTATTTAGGTGAGCCACAGTGGAGGGATGAATATGACAGACATTTCCTCCTCCTGTTTCACCCGCAGAGCCTCTTCATCAGGGTGGAGACAGAAGAACAGCGTCATTCACCACGCTGCACTGAACTCTCTCACTTCCCTTCCCCACCCGTCCCTTCTCCACTTCCACCTGCAGTCACAAACTGAGCTCCACTCCGGCCCCTCAAAGACTAGGAACTCTACTCCCACCCGGGAAAATCGGAATAATGGTTTAAAATGTTTGGCTTTATTTTGTCATTTTACATTTAACACCGAAAAGATCCTTCTGAAAAGCCTTTCAAAATGTGTTAAGTAGAATCCAGAAAATACAGTGTCTGTATGTGCTGCGGCACGGTGGCACAGTGGTTAGAAGGTTTGATCCTCATCCAGACGGGCCTTTCTGTGGAGTTTCATTTTTTCATTTCATTTTATTTATTTATTTCATTCAAAAGTGACATCATGCAATCACCACAAGACCGCCAATCCAACATAGCATGAATGAAACGGAGCAGAGGAGAAGAACAAGTCTTATAATATCTGCCCCTTTTGTTGCTTCACACTTTACATGCTGTCTTTTAAAAGATGTGCATATATAAATATATATATATATACATACATATGGTTACAGTCATATACAAATTTACAGTATTTTCTGAGTTTGCATGTTCTCCTTGTGTCTGCGTAGGTTTATCCAGGATCTCTGGTTTCCCGTACCACTAAAAACATGTACAATAGGTGAGTCCTCCAGCCGGTTGAGTCTGACCATTAGCCTGGCTCCACATCTGGATGTGGGTCCTATACTGCAGCTGCTCCTACAATTCCTCTACAGGGATCAATAAAGTGCTGTTACTTATTACTAAGGTACAATTTCCCAAATAAATCTGGAGTAAATGATACAAAATGCCTCAAGATTTGACCGTTTCATTGTTTCTTGGTGGAAGTTTATTTGATACGCATGCCCTTATCTCCACCACAAAACCAAATGGTCTTAACTTCTATAGGCAGCAGGGAACCAGTCATCCATTCACTCTGTCATTCATACACCAGTGTACACAAACACTGGAGGCAAGGTGGGTGAAGTGTCTTGCCCAAGGATACAACAACACCTTGCACCTTCAGGAGGGGAGATTCGAACTCTCAACTTTCCGATCATGAGACGACCCGCTCTACCAACTGTGCCACTGTCGCAGTTTTATGTGTCATACTTGACTTGACTTGACTTGTGTCCCTTGGGAGAAATCTGCCTCGGTCAAGGTCTTTGCTGCACGTTTGATGTTGCACGTTTGCACCAAAGAAAAATCCTAGTTTGTAAACCTGTTCACGGACGATGGCAATAAAATCTATTCAGATTCCAAATCAAACTGGCCCGACACCTGAGAGACTATATAACATGAATGTTATTTGGAGTGGGATGCATTACATTTCTGTCATGGCTGCAAATATACCAGTCTTTTCTTGAGCTTTAGCTTGCTTTTGCATCCCCCATGGTGGCATAGTCTTCTTGTAAAGATTAGCCTGATATGAAGACATGTTAAGCCCAACCTCTGCCTTCCTTTGGAGATTTTGATCCACTGTCTTTTGTGTGAAATTGTGCTAACTGTCCGTTTTTCTGGTGTGTGTGGAGGTCAGCAGACTTCCTGGTGCTGCTGACTTCAGGTAAACGCGGTGTTTATGGACAGCTCCGAGCTCTCCCACGTCACTGTAAAGAGCGTAGTGCTTTATGGTCCACAGTCCAAGTACCTGCCCCATAAACACATGCACCACACATCAGGCTGAGGTGGGCAGGCAGAGGTCGACCAAACAGGCTCAGCTTGGCTCTTAAAATGATGAACTGAGGGTTTGTCGCGGTGCACCGTGCAGTAATCTCCATTAGCTGTTCACGGCTGGGCCTTTATCCATCAGCGGTGATGTTTAGGCAAGTGTATTTGTAGAGCACAATTCGTACGCAAGGAAATTCAACATAAATATAATCATTATTTTGTACATACTTTCACTGTCATATGCACAGCTAAAAAGAACTGTTTCATCCCAGGTTTGAACCATAGATTTACAGGAGATAAACGGTAACCAGTCAGCCCCATTCTCTTTAAGGTGAACGGTTCCAACAGTATCTCAGTTGTAAAAAGAGATAGATCTAATTTCCCCTGAACTCCCCCGAACAAACTCAAGAATCAGCCAGAATCAACAACGGAGCAGGCCACATAAGGAAGCTTTATGCACTAAAGTCAAAGCTAAATGCACTAAAAAGATTTGATGACACAAGATTTTATTCTTAAACACGTGAACAAGCTAAACTCCTTTTCGTCACATATTGACTATTTGGGTTGACCCCAACATCACAATCATAATACAAGGCAAACTTCATGCAGATGGCTGATTGTTCAGAAATTAACTTTTACAGCACTATTACTACTACTTCATCGGGCAAAAAGAATGTTTCTCTACAAGAGGAAAAAGTCAGGTATAGGTCCTTTAAGACACTAGCTACAACTCGACCAAAACTTTAGTGCTGTTCATGTAAGGCACGGCTGATGTAGCGAGGGCTGATGCACAGCCCCAGCCGTGCTCACGGTCTCCATGGAGTTTAACACTCTTGAGGTTTGGTTCTGGAGTGGACAACATTTAGGTCCAGAACAAGCTCATCCATGTCTGACATAGAAGGTTCTGCCTGTATAAGTGTGTTTCCTGTGTGCTTATAACGGGTCAATTTTGTATCAGTTTCTTTAAAAGTGGTTCCCAAACTGTGGTATGCATACCTCAAGGGGTATGCATACCACAGTTTGGGAACCACTGGGCTATATTATACAGCAGTGGTTCCCAAAGTGGGGTCGTAAGATGATTTTGAGGCAATATTTTTGACATTTCTGACATTGAATTCCATATATCAAATATCAAAATACAGAACCCAAATTAACATCATAGAACCAGATTATAAATGTTTCACACCTTGAATTATTATAAATGCTAATTACATTTTACAGAAGGGGGTCCAGAGTTGTTGGTTTGGGGTCGCAGCCTGAAAAGTTTGGGAACCCCTGTTATATAGAGCCATGAATGGCACGTACCTGAACCAGCAGCACACAAGGACTCATTGCAATCTTCATTACAATGTAAATGCAACTCTTATGTGGACAAGAAATAAGCCTTTTCCATATAGTCATCGACTCTCTGTCAGCCACATGCGTAGGAAAAGTTACAACACGATGTCACTACTTTATCAAGTCCATGCGCCCTTTCAAATAAAGGAGTTCTCTTCTCTGCTCAAGGTGCTTCATCCTCTTCCCGCTCTTCTCTCTTAAACCGCAGAGTTTGGGCGACAAAGCGGAAGAATCTCTCGTCTGATTGGTCAAAGGGCCGTCTTCATATCTTAGCAGGGAACTAAACCTGGCCCAGAGCAGGTTATGCGCTCAGGGCATGTGTCCATGGAGATCTACCCTGATAGAAAGTTATCTAGCTTTGTAGAACCGCGAAACCAGGGTTTACGCTAAACTTACCCCGCTCACCCTCCAATCCAGCTTCGTAGTTTACCCCTCAAGACCAGTCAGCAACATTTGAAAATCTCTGTACAATGGTTAATTGCCTACACACACAAAAAAATTAATGAATAGCTGACGGCTGAAAGGTTAAAACGTATTCCTTAATAAAGCGCATTAAATGACCTTTAAAAACTTTTGCAGCCAAACTCCCTGACGCTGATAACGGCGCCGGAGGAGTCGATATTAAGCTTTCATCGTCTCAACATTGGGGACTTTATTACCGCCTTCATAAACCTCCTCTTCTCCTGCGACTTGCACTTGATCATATTACGGCACAAAAAACAACAAACTCTGCATTTTTCACCCCCCGCTCGCCGCGCAAAGTTGAAAAAGCGCTATTGATCGCTCCGCACTCCCACTGTATTGGTTATCTATATGGTAATGCCCGACTCCACGTCTCATTTTCCTACTTCATCTTTCTCTACGGACTCATTACAAGAGGACGTCGCTGTAAACACCTCCTGCACATCCAGATAAAGGCGGCGTGAGCGCAGAGGGCATCCTATTTGGGCCAGACAAAGAGGTTATCGAGACGCGCACGCCCCAAACCTGCGATCGCCCGACCATTCATCATACTCGCCGCCCGCTCCTTTGTGTCCGCGCGATAATTAGCATAAGATCGCTTGTTTAGAGGCGCGGAGATATGCTCGCTATCTGCAGCACGGCGGAGGATCGCTTCAAACGCGTAATTAATCTACATGAAGACATGGCGAGTGCTAATGTCAGGGAAAGGACAATGGCTACAGAGAGGAATGGCAAATGTTTACCCGATAGATTCTCGTGAGAGAGACGCTCTTCAAAGACAAAAAGGCGGACTGGAGGTAAATAGAGGATTACGAGGGGCAGCCCTGGACAGTAACATCGCTCTTACAGTAACGGTCAAAAGTTTGGAAAGACTTTTTGAGTATCGGCTTTTCTTTATTTTCAAAACTATTTGCATAGTATGATTCTCATTGAAGACATTTAACTATGAATGAACAGTAGGAATCAAAATTGATAGTCTTTTTTTCTTGACATTTTCTCCATGAGCTTCATTAGGTCCATGACACTGAAATGGCACTTCGATGTCCGCGCAGTAAAGTGAAGATCCTAAGGTCTTATTACGCCTCACAATATAGTTCCCCTTTTTATCCGCTTAGAAAATGGACATGTTTAATTTGTGTAACTACTCATGTAACCGTATTTAAATTGGGGAAACGTGGAAGAGCTTGGTCGCTTCTAACTTCACCCTCATTTGGCTCAATAGAAGGGAGGAGGAGAGGCTAAATGCTAACCACATCTTTGGTCTTTTTGCGTGACTGAGGGCGCGCACAAAGACCAGACAGGTACGCATCAGCTCATCTAAGCTCATGTAAGAACAGATCTCAGTATGGAAAAACGGTGACCTCTTCCTTTAACACTCTGAAGTCCAAACCATGGCTGTTTCCCAATTGCAGGATCCTCGGCGTTTCGACCACTTCACGTCATCACAGCGCCACCAAGTGGTGTTCCAATTCACTCAGACCACTCGCCTCCTCGCAGCTCGACTCCTCCGTTTGGCTCATTTATGAAGAATACACCAGTGGATCCTCCGCTGCCTCGGAGAGCTGAAATTACCCATGATGCACTGCACTGTTTATTTCTTCCCTTTTCTCGCACAACTTTATTAGTTTGAAGTTTTGTTCCACATTTGTGCAAAAAAATAATTGTAATAAAAAATCATTAGTAGAAGTGTTGTAAGCAAGTAAAGATGTAAGAAAGACGTTTATATAAAGTTAATGAAAGGCCTAATAAATAGGCCTATTTATTGATAAATCAGGCCTATGGTTGTTAATGTAGGTCTGCAATTGAAGGCGATTAGTGATAAACTGGACCTGCTAAATATATTTGATATTTTAATTGAATTTCTTACAAATCCTTGCAGAAATGTTATTATTTATTCAGGCCAAAATGTTCAAACAGTAAGACATCCAACCAAAACCAGTTTATAAACAGCTTTATTCATAAAACAGTCGTTTTTGTAAGCATAGATTATTATATGATTTGACACGTTGATTTAATGGGCTCAATCTTGTGTTTCTAAATCAGACTGTAGACTTTTGCGCAGATATGGGGCACTCTGTGAAATCTTCAGCTTCAGACCTGACGCAGTAAGTGACTGCACAGACTCCCATGACGATGTTCTTGGAGCCGAGTCTTTTCAAAGAAACGTTCAAAAGATTATCTTATTATCTACAGGCACAGCTTTTGATTGAAATCATCCAAAATTACAATTGGTCTGTTACAACCCGGCTCTGCTAGATTAAAAGGAAGTAACAAAAACAAGATGTAAAAATGGATGAATAACATTGTAATTTAATAAAAGGAGTGTAAAGGGTAAATTTAACAAAGGGGTAACAAAAATAACCAAACAAAATGGGATATTTACAATATAATACAAATTAGGCCTACACAACTACTAAACAGAGTAGATATATAGTGTAGTATATAGTGAACATTCCAAGGAGAGACAAACTTAACTCGAGTGGTCCCTAGACACACACAAAGTCATTAACATTAATGACACAAAGGCATACTGGCTACCAAGGCCAGCAGCCTGCCTACCTACCTACCTACCTACCTACCTACCTACCTACCTACCTACCTACCACACACACACA
The DNA here is from genome assembly GCA_007210695.1 of Neogobius melanostomus. NCBI lineage: Eukaryota > Metazoa > Chordata > Actinopteri > Gobiiformes > Gobiidae > Neogobius > Neogobius melanostomus. Next base: position 1,381,905 of record VHKM01000437.1, read on the forward strand.
CACGCACACACACACACACACACACACACAACTAATACAAACTGGAGGCCTGGGCCGTAACATGGTCAAAAAATGGTGACGTAGCATTCGGCCCACAGGAGCGTGCCATTGTGGAAGTTGAGTTATTATTTAGGTTAGCTATACGGCTAAACAGAAGAGTTTGCAGAAAGAAAAGGTGAACAGTTGTTAGTGAAAAGTTGCTGTAGCACTTTGGACCAAAAAATACACCAAAACCTACGTTTCTATGGGTTTCCTAGGTGGAAAATATGCCATGGAGGGCAGGTTGAACAAATTAGCAGAGGATGACAGTCAGCTGTGGGGTGCAATGATTTCCGTGGCTCTCCGTGCTGTAAACCAATCAACCCAACGATTGACAGGTGTCATATGACACACAGCCGAAATGGTGACCTCCAGCGGACTCGTCGGTCTTCATTTGACCGATGGGACTGATTATTATGCTACACATCACTTGTTTGCTCAGGTATCATCCAATGATAAAAATGTCTATCAAAATAATTGCATGTATCTTATTCTATGTATTTGGTGAAATGTTTCATGGTGTTGCTTTAGAGATAGTTTCAACATAAAATGTTGACAATAAATGACATACCGTCTTTTGTGAGTCATTTCCTTATGTCTGATGTATGTTTTATTAGTTTATGAATTTATAATATGTTCAAACAGCCCAAAGTCTTGAATCTAGACCATGTTGTTGAGCAGCTTGTGATGAGAAGTGGTCTTGTCTCTGCTTCGGTGCGGTAGCTTCTCCGTCTGCTGTTTGAGGAGACAGTTCAGTGAACTGAAGTGCCCCACATTTTGACTCAGCTCTTCAAAACCCTAACCTCACACCTTCTGACCTTGTGCATCCATCTCCTGCACGGCATTGTGTCTATACTCCACATATGTTCTTTAGTGTATTCTGCGCAAAATACCAATATACAGTTAGCTGTTGGATATAATGGATTTAGTCAGTGATATACTGTGTAAAGGTGCGTTCACACCGAACGTGCGTCCACGCTCCGTCAGCCTCTAGTTGGACGCCAAACATTGCCGCTTCACACTCGCGAGAAACGCCCGTTTGCTGGCGCGTGAAGTTTTGCAAGCGTCATAATTAGGAGGCGTGTCATACAACTCAGGCCGAGCGCAAACCGCCATGATCAACTTCTCCTCCATGCTGCAGGTCAGGGGCGCAACTACCCCCCCTCCCACACACACACACACACATGGCTCTTTGATGGTTGTTTCTTTTTTTTTAAAGAAAATAAATACCCTCTGAATTGACTTTATTTTAACGAAAATGTCACTATTTCACACAATATAACATCGATATTTCCCTCTATGGAGTTTGTTATCACAAAAAAACAATCACACGGCCTAAAGCTTCTGTTGCTTCATTCACGTAACTTTTCCTCCTCTCCCTCTCTCTCCCTCACGCAAGAGGGGAGAGAACAACGCAAGCTTCAACGCGATCTCCTCTGTAACCGTGTTTATTATTTCATTAGGACTTTTATTTCTCAAACTTGTTGCCTTATGCTCACTTTGAGCTCCTCGTGGGGGTGGAGATGACAGTCCCTCTGCACTTCTCTCTGCCCCACTCCAGCAGTGACTTTTGTTTCGCAGAATAAACATGCACAACTAAAGTGACGCCCGTCCCCCAAAGAGGAATACAAAAAAACACTTCACCACCGCGAACCTGTTCATATCGTTCACTGTAAAGACTCGTTCAAAAGAGCCGGATCGTTCACAACCGACACACATAGACTGTTAAAAAGAACACATCACTATCGGCGCCCCTATGAAAGGCATATATTGCGTATGCCCTTTTTGCGCCACTGCTGCAGGTAACAGGTGACGCTTGTGCTCACTATTTGAGCCCAGTCCCTGATTGGTTAACAAGGCGTAAATGAACGCACGTGTAGATTGTGATTACTTGAGTGCATGAAGCAGTGGGCGGGGCATCGCTGCTCTGTACCGCGCTGTTCTCACTGGCTTTGACGCGCGTTAATCCTCATCTGCTCGCATTTGGAACGCTTCATACGCGCGGACATCTTTGCTTACATTTCGACGCGCGTCGAAGCGTCTACATAGGGTTAACATGGAAGTTGGTGGCGTGTCAGCGTTTGGTCTGTACACACCATTAGTGATTGGGTTCAACATACACAGCCTGGTCAAAAACATTAAAAATTCACCACTTGGGATTTAAGGCGAGACGCTGCAGGTGAATTGGCTGTATCCATGTGACCGTCATGTGACTCCAAGTGGATCCTCAGGATGCGCTGCTCCTCCTCACTCGTTATTTATCTGAGTTAGTAGCAGCGTCTTGTCTAAATAAATAAATAGCTTCAAATTACAGGGCAGGCAGTCCAGTTACTGCTGGACAGTCACAGCATCATGTTAAAACATCGTCTGGAGAAAAGACTCCACCAGAGGAAAGTTCCTGCTCATCATGGTAAATGTTTTTGTCCTGAAGCTAACGGCTAACACTAAATAAAAATGAAAATAGCACCAACATTTTGAACGAGCTGCTCAGAAAATAGTGAGTCTGTCTTAAGTATAAGTACTTATTATAATACGTTTTAGATGTTTTGATTTATATTGTTTTTGATACAAGCCATGAGCTCTGAGATAAAAAACAAAAACTATAACCTCAATAAACACAGACATTTAGCAGTCAAGAATGACTGTCTGTGATGTTTTCTTGAACTATTCGTTGATTTGTGCAAGACTAGGGTTGCCAACTGTCCCGTATTAGTGTCAGGGAATTTACAACTTTCGGCAACCGCTCTCTTATCTTCTGTCATAGAAATAACCAGATTAAAAACACCAGATCACACCAGAACCAACGTTTTACTTGTAATACAAGGTGGCATTGTCGCAGAATTTTGCAGCCCACCAGCTTGCTAAATCCTTCAAAAACCCACAGAATACAGACATGTTACAGCCTATATAGAAATTATAGCCACTCCCATTTTCCTATACTTTCCGCTCCCCTCAGTCAGGTTGGGGCTGGTTCTTCTCCGTTGGGGCATACCCAAGACCCCCTCCCCTGCTTCCTGAGGGGGGCAGTCATGCTTCCTCACCAAGGAATTCTTTTGGATCGTAAAAGTGGTGCGACTGATAAGGATTGTTTACCACAAAACCAGATGTCCTTAAGTCAAGCTTCAATACCTTAACCAAAACAGAACACGAGACCTTTTGACATTTTGGCCTCCAACATCAACTCAAGGTTTAAGCATAAACCAACGTTATCTTAACTTACAGGTCGACTTAATTACACCAAGGGGTTTCACTTCCTAAGGAAGTCACACTTTAACACATGCTTCAATTCAGCAGGTCATTGCTTACGAGTACATTTAAGAATGAATTTTCAATCACACACAAATTCATTGCAATACACAAAATGTAAACACGTGATAAATCACAAATATCCTGACAATTAGCCGGGACATCCCGTATATTTATCTAAATAGGATTGTACCGTACGGGATGTCTTTTGTCCCTTATATTGAGTGTTGAAAGTTTCACACGCGGTCTCTGTAAACACTATGAAGAACTAGCTAATACCGGTGGAATACTCGGATATTCTTCGGTTTTTGGACGACTCCTCGCCGTGCGTTTATGTACGTAAGGAGGACGCGATGCTCCTCAACGCGGGTGAGTCCATGTTTACACACGGTTCACATCTGTCCAGGTTCAGCGCTGTTGTTAACTTTAGCAGGACATAAACGACTCCTTTATGCTCTCACATCATTTGGGTGAATGCATTAGGTAATCTGCTGTTTCATAGTCTGCTGTTTAAATGATGTTTTGGAGCTGTTTGACTATGGAGGATTGAAAGTGCCACAATTAAAAAATAAATACACCATTAAATAATTAAATAAATGTGTTATTAATTAATGCAATGTTTCATTCATTAATTAAATATGGAATTAAATAAATAAATGCACCATTAAATAATTAAATAAATGTGTTATTAATTAATGTAATGTTTCATTCATTAATTAAATATGGAATTAAATAAATAAATGCACCATTAAATAATTAAATAAATGTGTCATTAATTAATTAAATGTGTCATTAATTAATTAAATGTGTCATTAATTAAATATGGAATAAATAAATCAATGTATTATTAAATGTTTCATGAATTAATTAAATTACCAATGATTCTGTGTAAAAATGTACATATAATTATTTATCTATTTAATTAATTATTTCATGGTCCTGTGTTGCAGTGTTTCATGAATTAATTTTATCTGTCAAACTCGCCCATCAAAGTCTGAGGGGTGGGTCCTAACACCTGATTGGTCACCCTGCTCATCCAGTCAAGGCAAATCAATCCCAGAATAATGGATTGACTCAGACTAGTGAACTAAACTAAACACAAGCCTCGGGCAAGTAGACCCGGTTCTGTTTGAGCAAAGCATCGGAACCGTACGTCTACTTCATTATCTATCCCTCTTATCGATGCTCCCGCTCTGAAAACACTCTTTGTGTGCCGCGGAGCTAGACACACATGTGTAATGACATAGCTCTCCGAGTATGTTGACGCTGTAAGCAGGGAAACATCGGACCAATCTCAATTCTAGCCCTTAGCCCTCCGCTTCGCCTTTCCCCTCCGTTTTGCGCATTTACGAAAGAGCGTCGTCAATTAAAACAGTCCATTGTTATAAACATGTCAGTTCTACGTTTTCGCTTTGCTGCTGCGAACGCTCCGTTTATTTGCGCTGTATTGCTGTTTCTTTCCAAACTTTCAATACGTCGCTATTGACATGACACACTGGGTTCAGTGCCTCGCTGCTGCGCCTGCTGTCTCCCCGTGCCGCTGTGCTCTGAGCCCGGGTCCGAGACTGCCTGTCCCCGGTCTGAGCGCAGCGCACCTCGGCAGACTCCGCTCAGGCCCGGTGCTCAGAGCGGAGGCTGCGGGTGCCTGTCCCCGCCCTGAGAGGGAAGGAGAATGTGGCGCCGGATGAAGCAGAAATAGATGAAAATGTTTGGGCTGAGACCGAGTCCTGTTGTTTAGGTGTTACAAAACAGCATCAGTCTGTTACAAGTTACAGACACAAATGTTACTGTTATATTTTAGGCTGAGTGCCAGCAGGAGCCACAGTATATTTGGAAACTTACTTTATTTAATTAATATTTTTTCTTGGGGAAACTAACAATGTGTCTTTTTTGATAGAGTTTATCGAAAGTACATTCATTCCCTGCTTTTCCCCAACACACAACAAGTCAGGCATCGATAAGAGAATCGATAGGTAAAATTATTGATGGCATTGATATCAATAAAATCTTTTTCATCCCTCCTCATGAAGGTCCTCCATCAGCGTAGCCGCCATGTTTCCAAATACTTCAGGCCAAAGCAATGGATTAGACAAGATTTGAGTTACTCAGGCTTTAGCCCGCCCACAACTTTTGATGGGCGAGTTTGACAGATAAAATTAATTCATGAAACACTGCAACACAGGACCATGAAATAATTAATTAAATAGATAAATAATATATATACATTTTTACACAGAATCATTGGTAATTTAATTAATTAATGAAACATTTAATAATACATTGATTGATTTATTCCATATTTAATTAATTAATTGCACATTTATTTAATTATTTAATGGTGTATTTATTTATTTAATTGTGGCACTTTCAATCCTCCATATTTGACAGCTGTCTATAGAGTAAACGTTTGCCTTAATGATGGTCTGATGCTCTGGGAATAAGCGTTGTTTGTAATGCTTGTTCCGTGGGTATTTGCTGATATGTGGTTACATGCTTCGTTTTAGTCTGACAAGTGGTGGCAAATGCGTTTAGTAGATCTGATAGTAAAAATAAAAAAAGCACGAACACCTTGTGTAACAGCCCCACCTAGAGTTTACATCACCAGCAGCCACTGGTATAAGGCTAATTTAAACAGCAGATGTTTGCCTAAAATACACCAGATTGCACAAAATTGTATCTGATTAATCCAAAATGTTCCTGGGGAGGACTGGCTGTTGCTGTAACTTTCTTAGAGTATTTCAAACTCACGCACATATAAAGAAGAGTTATTCTGTAAAATGGTTTAAAACTTATTTCTAAAATAAATAAATAAAAAGTAATATAAAGCACCTTCTGTTACATGTAATCTACACACAGCCTTTCAAATATCGTTCTGAGTCTTCTAGATTACAGTCCCACCACCTCCCAAAGTCCATTTTAACCACTGCTAATAAGCATGCAATACCTAACCTTATAGAAAGAAAGTGCTTAACCCGTAAAATATATAATATATAACATAAATAAATAAATAAAAGATCCAACATTGTTTGGATGCATATATGTTAAAAACCTGGTTACAGCAAATGAAAAAATAATCTGTAATTACAAATCACAAGCTCTAAAGTCGTCTATTGATGTCGTTGTCGCCCCCTCACCCTGGTCGCCCAAAAGTGTCCCTTATTTTTCTGTTCTCAAGTTGGCAACCCTATGAAAGACATCGCTAATCCTTATTAAGGTGCGTACAGACCAAACGCGACCACGCCACCAACTTCCATGTTAACCCTATGTAGACGTGCTTCAAAATGTAAGCAAAGCCGTCCGCGCGTATGAAGCGTAGCAAATGCGAGCAGATGAGGATAAACGCGCGTCAAAGCCAGTGAGAACAGCGCGGTACACGAGCAGCGATGCCCCGCCCACTGCTACATGCACTCAAGTAATCACAATCTACACGTGCGTTCATTTACGCCTTGTTAACCAATCAGGGACTGGACAGGAGCCCCGTCACATCTTCCACCTGTTCACTCAGCTCCACTCCGCTCTGCAGGACATCAGCGCACACTGCCCCCTCCTCAGTCCGCCCCGGTCATCTCCACCCCCCACGAGGAGCTCAGAGTGAGGATAAGGCAACACGTTTGAGAAATAAAAGTCCTAATGAAATAATAAACATGGTTACAGAGGAGATCGTGCTGAAGCAAAACACCTCTTTCACTTGCGTTGTTTTCTCCCCTCTTGTGCGAGGGAGAGAGAGGAGCAGAGGAAAAGTTACGTGAATGAAGCAACAGAAGCTTAATCGGGCCGTGTGATTGTTTTTTTGTGATAACAAACTCCATAGAGGGAAATGTTGATGTTATATTGTGTAAATAGTGAAATCTTTGTTCAAATGAAGTCAATTCAGAGGGTATTTACTTTATTTAAAAAAAAAAAAAAAAAGCATCAAAGAGCCATAAGTCCCATCACCTGCAGCATGGTGGACAAGTTGATCATGGCGGTTTGCGCTCAGCCTGAGTTGTATGACACGCCTCCTAATTATGACGCTTGCAAAACTTCACGCTCCAGCAAACAGGTGTTTCTCGCGAGTGTGCAATGTTTGGCGTCCAACTAGAGGCGGATGGGGCGTGGACGCACGTTTGGTCTGAACGCACCTTTAGGAAAATGTCAAGAAAGAAAGGACCGCAACTTCAGGCATGTAATACTCAGGTACTTGAGTAAGTTTTTGAAGGAATTGTACTTCTTAGAGTAGAAGAAAAATAACTTTATTTATATAGCACTTTTCAGAATCAGAATCGTTTTTACATGCAACATAAAACATGTAACACATAATCTAGATAAAAATAAGCTATAAACCTTTAAACTATAAGGCTATAGGGGGCATGCATAAGAGTATTAAATAAATAAGATACAGTATAAAAGGTAAAATATGGTAAGATGACAACAATTGACATAGAACAACAGCGGCCTTGTATTTACACATGTGTAGTTATATAAAGTGATAAAGTGCTAGCAGCTGTAAGTGTGGACACATCACACAGTGCAACAGAGCAGATTACATCCATGAGTCTGTAACTAAGTTATTGGGTCTTGTTTTTTGTTCATGAGTCTGATGGTGGAGGGGAAAAAACTGTTCAAGTGGCGGGATCTATGGGTCTTGATAGATTGTAGCCTCCTGCCTGAGGGGAGAGGGGTGAATAGTCCGTGTCCAGGGTGAGAGGGGTCAGCTGTGATCCGACCCACACGCCTCAGGTCCTGGAGAGATAAGAGCTTACAGCCAATCACCTTCTTACGGTGCCTACACACCAAACGCGGTTCACACTGCTGGAGCAGTTGATTCCTGTGTATTGTCAATAGGTAGTGTGCGCACATGTGCGGGTGATGCGTGTGTGTGGCGGCAGGTACGTCAGAGCGGTGTCAATAAGTGGCAACGGGCGCCAGCTGTTCAGAGCGACGTGAACGCAGCGTGAGGAGGCAGGAGGAGTCCAAACACATTCTGGAATAATTTATTGATTATCTGAATTTGGAACAACATCTTCACTTGTGTCATAAAGACACGAGTGAAACAGAGACACCGTCTGAAAAGAGGAAGTATATTCATGACGATCGGCTCAGCAGCTGTGGTTTGAAATGCCTTTCCTGAGCCCAGGCATTCGGGTCAGAGGAATCATAATTATGCTTCAATAAACTTGTGAAAACACGGACGTGGGCGCATTTTTACAAGGCACTGGATTACAAACATGTTTATCATGTTTTTATCATGACATGATTGCTGGACAGACAGGTACTGCACACTCAAACACACACGTATTGAAATAATATCTAAGAGAGGGAGAGAGGAAAGAGGCGAGATTTGCCTCAAGTGTCAGAGAAATGTAGGCTGGTTTAACTATTCCACTGTTTAGTTAGTTAGTTTAGTTTATTATTTGTTTGAGCAGTTGACCTGCTCAAAGGGAGTGGGCCGAAGCCAAAGGCTTATAAGCGCCCACCCCAAAATAAAAACAACAACATTACAATAGACATTTAACATTTGCAGGGTAGAAAATCATAGACAAAAGAACATAGGGCAAAGTAACAACAAATAATAAAGAATAAATAAAGAAATAAACAACACAGCAAAGTGAAGAAACAACAACAAAAGAATGGGCTACAACTCATATCTAAGAAATATAAACTCTTTGTAAACTTTTTTGAAATGTACCAGGTTATTAGCCTGGCTAACGCCAGACTAAAATCACAAGTGATATTTAGTCTGGGACCACAAATTCATTTTCTCGTAGGAGAGGTGTGGTTTACGATTGTCCATAGCCGTTTATTGGGCGCTACGAATGTCTTCATGCGTCTGCACGTAGCCATAGCCAATCGTATCATGGTATCAGATGACGTATGACGTACTGCTGTAAACTTTTGAGCTAAACTATTTAGAACACGTTCTAAAGCTTGATCGAAAGATGGCGTCACATCTGCTGCTGTCATGTTGGATCCGTAAATATATATTTTTTTTATCCTAAACAAACTACAAGCTTCTGTATGTCAAATAGCACGTCATCGTCTTACCGTCCCTCCTCGTTCTGTGATTGGTGCCAAATGCATGGAAAAATGTCGGCCATGGTCCCAGGCTGTTGTGAAGTTCGAAAAGATTCGAGCGCACACAGCAGTCTGCGTTAGCCAGGCTACCAGGTTATTGCAAGTTTGATGTTTTGATCTAGATTATTCCATATTTCAACACCACGTCTCGTGGGCACATGCTTTTCATGGTTGTTCTTGAGTATGTTTATCGAAGCTCTTCTTATTTCTCAAGTTGTATTTGACTTCTCGTTTGTAGAACTTATTTTGTATGCTTTCAGGAAGCGACTTTTGTGAGGCTTTGACATGATTTGAGCCATCTTAAATTCAGTAAGGTCCTCAAATTTCATTATTTTTGATAAAGAAATAAGGGATTTGTGTGTTCACGGTATCCAGCTAAATGGATTATTCTTATTGCCTTTTTCTGAACTTTAAACAATGGGTCAAGATTACTTTTATACGCATTCCCCAGATCTCTACACAAATATTAAATGGGGAGGATAAGTGAACAGTATATAGTATATAGAGCTTTGTTATCAATTGTATTTTTAAATTTATTCATTATGGCGGAAATCTTTGCAACTTTAGTTTTAATTTTTATGATATGAGGTTTCCAGCTGATTTTATGATCGAGTGTTACACCAAGAAATGTATGTTCATAGACTCTTTCAATAGTTTCGTTGCCAATTTTAACTGGTAATTGTACATTCATTACACGATTTCCAAAGAACATTGCTTTGGTTTTCGTAATGTTTAGAGACAGTTTGTTTACGCAGAACCAATCTTTCAATTGATCCATTTCTTCTGTAATCTCGATCACCATTTGCTGTAAGTCTGCACCTGAGAGTATGATTGTTGTATCATCTGCAAAAGGACCAGTTTAAGCTTCTTGGAAACCAAGTACAAATCATTGATATATAATAAGAATAGTTTAGGTCCCAGCACCGATCCCTGGGGGACACCACACACTAGGGTATCACACATGGATCTGCACTGCCCCATTTGAACATACTGTTTACGGTTTGTTAAGTAGGACTCAATCCAGTTGAATGCAATACCTCTTATCCCATATTTTTGTAGTTTGTTCAGGAGTATATTGTGATCCATAGTGTCGAAGGCCTTCTTAAGATCGAGGAAAATACCTATTGAATACTTTTCCTTGTCGATATTATTAGTGATTTCCTCTATGAGTTCCATTAACGCGAAAGCGGGAGATCTGCTTTTGCAAAAGCCATGTTGACTGTCATTTAAAATATTGTATTTATCTATAAATGCGTCTAGTCGAGTTATATAGAGCTTTTCTAATATTTTTGAGAATTGAGGTAGTATTGAGATAGGTCTATAGTTAGAGAATTGAGTTTTGTCACCATTTTTATAGATGGGTATAACTTTAGCCATTTTCATTCAATCTGGAAATTTTACCAGTTTTGAAAGACAAGTTGAAAATATGGGATAGCGGTGTGACCATGTGATCGATGACCTGTTTAACAATACTCATATCTACCTCGTCACAGTCCAAGGATTTCTTATTTGTGAAATTTCTAACTATATCAGTTATTTCTTGTCCTGTTGTTGGCGTAAGAAACATTGTATTTGGGTTTTCCTGGACACAAGCATATTTATAATTTGTGCATGGTGGAGTTATTGAGGAGGATAATTGAGGTCCTATGCTTATAAAATACTTATTGAACTCATTCACGATTTCATTTGAATTTTCAATTTTCAGACCATTTGACATAAAGCTCTGTGGTAATACATTTCCTTTTGGAGTCCTTCGAAGTACATCAGTTATAGTACACCAGAGAGCTTTAGTGTTTGTCTTATTTTTTCGAGTAGTGCGCTGTAATAATTTTTTTTGCAGTTTCTTATTATGTTAGTGTGTTTGTTTTTGTATCTTTTGTACTTATTTTCAGATTCACTTGTTCTTTTTGTTAAGAAGACTTTGTATAGTGATTTTTTTTCTTACATGCATTTGCTAAACCCGTAGTCATCCAGGGACTCATTATCTTTTTCTTTTTACATTTGCTTTCTACTTTTGGGCAGTGCAGGTCATAGAGGGTCATTAAAGTTCTTAAGAAGATATTATAAGCTGCATCTACATTGGTTTCTTCCAAGAGAGATTTCCAGTTTGTTTCAGCCAAGCTGACTTTAAAGGCTTCCAGCGCGTCATCATTTAGCAATCTGATAAATTTTGTGACATGAGTTTTGTCATCTTTAGTTTTCCTATTTCTTAGGTTATACAGAACAAAAACAGGTAGGTGATCACTTACATCAGAAACTAGAATCCCACTTGGAAGGTCTTTGCTGAGAACATTAGTACATATATTATCAATTAGTGAACAACTGTGTGGAGTTATGCGTGTTGGTCTGGTTATTTTTGGAACAAAGAAAGACTGTATAGAGTATTTAAGAAATTTTCTGAGGGCCTGTGAGTTTTAATTTTAAGTAAGTCAATGTTAAAATGTCCCAAAGAAACACTTCCTTTTGTCCCAAATTTGAAAATAATCCCTCCATATAATCTGTGAAGGTGTCAATTTTAGAGCCTGGTGTTCTGTAGATGCAACGTATTAATATGTTTTTTCTTTTTTCAAAACACAGTTCCACAGTGAGACATTCCATAAGGCCATCTATAGTTACAGTCATATTTTCAACAACTTTTGTCTGCATGCCATTATTAACATATAGCGCAACCCCACCCCCTATTTTGTGATTTCTATTTACTTTAAACATTTCATATCCCTCTATGGTGAAGTTATCAGGTTTGTTATCATTTAGCCATGTTTCTGAAATTGCTATAACATCAAAGGGGGGGCTGAATTGGTCTAAGTACTCTATTATGTTCTCGAAATTAGCATACAGACTCCGACTGTTTAGGTGTATCACAGATAAGGTTTCCTTCCGGTTCATTTGATTTTGTATTTCACAGTCATTGTAGTATTTGCACATAGTGTTTATATTATTATAGAAGTTTGTATCAGGATCAATATCATCAGTTATTTGGTTTATGTTTTGATCAGCGAAGATGGCTGTATTTAGTTCAAAGTTTCCATTCATAGAATCATTACTGCGTGACTCATTTTCAGATGATGATTCATTGTAGGTAGTGTCAGTCATAACAATGATTTAGGGAATGTCAGTGGGGCACATTACAGTACCTCTTTTGTATTTTTCCAAGTCATCCACATCTTTTATCCACAAAACCTTGGCGTCTTCTGGAGAGCCGTTCAGTTTTATGAATATTTTACAGTTTGTTGTCCATGTACCCTGAATTTCCTTTCTTTCTTCAGCAGACGTGCCTCCTTTGCGATGTATGCATTTTTCCTGGTCAAATGTTCGTTAAGAAACACCTGTGTCCCTTTAAGTTTTCGACCCTGTTTGAGCACTTCAGTCTTTTTTTTCCTGTTTACAAACCGGACTATTACAACACTTGGACGTTGGTTCTTTTTGGACAAGGGGTGACCGGCTTCTATGTCCTCTTTCTCAACACTGATGCCTTTAGTGTTGAGAAACGACACAACCTGTTGCTCCACTGATTCCTGGACCACCTCCTCGTGTTCTACTCCTGAAGTGACAGCCCTTGCGTATGATCTTGGCTTAAGATCCAAGCCCGTGATAATTAGATCATGGAGTCGTGTGTACTGTTCGAGATCTGCGAGACGACTTTCCAGGGAAAAGATAGTTTTATCCTTCTCATCATTTATAGCTTTTAAGGCTTTAATTTCTTCCATTATCTCCATTATTGTTGTTTGTTGTTTTGCTATAATGTCCGTTTGTTCCAGTACTTTGTTGAGCGATTTCTTGATAGCCTCAAGTTCTTCCTCAACAAATCGCCTTTTTTGGGGGGGGCATCTTGGAGTTGTTTTCACTCTCGAGTGTTCACAGGACTCACCGGGTATTTTTTGCGCCGTCCACCAAAACGGGTGCGAAGACGAACACCGCATCGGCCAGCTAGCTTCCCAGCTAGCCACTTGCAGTGTCGGTTGTATCCTTGTCTTGTTTCAAGCAGCCGCGGTGATCCGGTCAATACCCAGTCCTGGTTCCTCGAGAGTGTAGACGGCCTCCCCTTCTGTGCGGTTTAGAGTGTACATAAGAAAAACCCTCTCAGAACAAAAGCACTGGACAGCACCCGGGGCTCGATCCCACGCAGCGATGGAGGTTGTTTATTTATGCTCCAGCAATGCCCTGGTGAGTAGAATGAGCCCTGGCCTTTTCACCCAAGTGAAACTGTCACCAAAGTACAAACGAAGAATCAGGAAACCGTTTTCATTCATATTAATGCTTAGCAGCAACTGCGCAGTTGTTGTTATCTTTTTCTATAGAATGGCGCAGCAGTGGCTCCGCCTGAGGTAAACACATACGAGCGTCTGATTGCAAGCCTTTCAAGCGTCAAAATAGAAGCAGCAGCGCGGTCTGTGCGGTTAGGTACGCACCTTCAGCAGCATGCTTAAAGCGCCGGGATACCACACGGTGATGGAGGAGGTGAGGATGGACTCGATGATGGCCGTGTAGAACTGCACCAGCATCCTGGTTGGCAGCTTAAGTTTCCTCAGCTGCCGCAGGAAGAACATCCTCTGCTGGGCCTTCTTGATGAGGGAGCAGATGGTTGGCTCCCATCTGAGGTCCTGGGTGATGGTGGTGCCCAGGAAACGGAAGGAGTCCACGATGGAGATGGGGTGGGAGAGTCAGGGCGAGGGGGGACGATGGGGCTGTGTCTTTCCTGAAGTCCATGATCATCTCCACTGTCTTCTGGGGTTCAGCTCCAGGTTGTTGTGGCTGCACCAGGACGCCAGCCGGTCCACCTCTCTCCTGTAGGCAGACTCATCACTGTCCGAGAGGACCCGGATGAGGGTGGTATCGTCCGCAAACTTGATCAGTTTAACGGACTGGTGACTGGAGGTGCAGCAGTTTGTGTACAGGGAGAAGAGCCAGGGGGAAGTACACAGCCCTGAGGAGTTCCAGTGCTTGTAGTCCGAGTGTCCAAGATGATCTTCCCCAGCCGCACGTGCTGTCTCCGGTCCGTCAGGAAGTCAGTGATCCACCTGCAGAGGGAGTCGGGCACGTTGAGCTGGTAGAGCTTGTCTCGTAGCAGTCCAGGGAGGATGGTGTTGAAGGCAGAGCTGAAGTCCACAAACAGGATCCTGGCGTAGGTTCCTGAGGAGTCCAGATGCTCCAGGATGAAGTGGAGGGCCAGATTGACTGCGTCGTCCACAGATCTGTTGGCTCTGTAGGCGAACTGCAGCGGGTCCAGGAGGGGGGCGGTGATGTCCTTGAGGTGGGACAGGACCAAGCGATTAAAAGACTTCATGACCACAGACGTCAGCGCCACCGGCCTGTAGTCATTAAGTCCTGTGATCCGTGGTTTCTTAGGGACAGGGACGATGGTGGACGTTTTGAAGTAAGACGGCACGTGGCATGACTCCAGGGAGGTGTTGAAAATGTCTGTGAAAACAGGAGCCAGCTGATCCGTGCACTGTCTCAGGGTGGAGGGGGAGGCGCCATCAGGCCCGGGGGCCTTCCGCGGATTCAGTCCTAGAAATTGCCGGTGCACATCCTCCTCATGGATTGAAAGAGTAGGGGGCGAAGGGGGGGGGGGGGGGGGGGGGGGGGGGTTCAGTGTTGGCCTTTGATGAAGTGGTTTCAGCAGTGGGTGGGGGGAGTGGGGGGGTGCTGAGGTTGTTGATGGTGGAGGTGATCACAGACATAGGGGACATGAGTCTCTGACAGAAACGCTGTCGCGACTGCACACACCTGCACCAACGGTCCTTTTGACCACCACCATGCAATCACACACACACATCCTTCATCCTGGCCTATTGTACATGTTTTTAGTGGTAGGGGAAATTGGAGTACCCGGAGGAAACCTACGTAGACACGGGGAGAACATGCAAACTCCACAGAGAAAGGCCCCGTCCAGGTGGGAATCGAACCCAGGACCTTCTAGCTGTGAAGCACAAGCGCTAACCACTGTGCTACTTTTTATTTCTAATTGAGTAAAATTATAATGATGTATCTGTACTCTTACTTGAAGTGTGAACTGTATACAGTGCCAAACAACTCTTAGAAAATTAAGATCTGGATGTCATTAAATCTTTTATTTTTAAATTATAATAAAACTGAGGTCATGGTATTTGGGCCTAGTGAAGCAACCCCCAGTCCACGGTGATTTGGGCGCCTTGACCCATTATGTAAAGCCTGTCGTAACTAACCTAGGTGTGAGACTGAACACTCCTCTTAAAGTTGATGCCCAAATTAGCTCAGTTATCAAAACAAGCTTCTTCCAAATTGTCAACTGGCAAAAGTAAAACCTGTTCTGTCCCGGCAGCACTTCGAGATTTTAATTCCTGCTTTTGTAACTAACCGTCTCAATTATTGTAATGCACTGTATGTTTGGCTGAACCAGACCTCTCTCGTCCGACTCCAGCTGGTACAAAACTCTGCCGCTCGACTCTTGACTGGCACAAAAAAGAGGGAGCACATATCTCCTATTTTAAAATCTTTGCATTGGCTCCACGTCCGCTTCCGAATTGAGTTTAAAATTCTGTTATTTGTTTTCAAATGCCTTCATGGGCTTGCGCCACAGTACTTGTGTGACCTTCTGCAGCCCTACACGCCTGCACGCGTTCCCAAAGACAAAGAGGAAACAGAGAGGAGACCGCGCTTTTTCTGTTGTGGGTCCAAAATCATGCAATGAACTGCCCTTGCATCTTAGGCAGGTCGACTCATTGCCTATTTAAAAGTCGTCTCTTCAGACACGCCTTTTTTCCAGGGCTTTTGATAGTGATTGACATTTGACTTTGTAATGTTTTTCTCATTGCCTTTGTATTTGTTTATGTCTATTGTGAATTTTTTACCTTTTAACTGGTTTGCCCTGTTCTGTGTGTACTGCACGTTGGTCAACTGTGTTGTTTTTAAAGTGGCAATATAAATAAAGTTGGATTGGAGTAAAAATAATTGTTACTTTTTCCACTGTGAAAAACTGTGCTTCATTTTGATCTATAAAGTAGATGTAGTTCATCTCGTGCTCCTTGTCGTCTAGAATTATTTCGTTTTCTAAAATATTTTCTTTGAAATTTCTTTGTAAATATCACGAATTTCACATGATTTTATGTTTTGATTCACACAATTTATGGCGTCATTGCAAATAAATCTGTTTGAGCGACATTTTTTGCTCAAACAGATTTATTTTCAATGACGCCATAAATTGTGTGAAAGAAAACATACTCAAACAGTTACTCGTACTCACAGTACTCAAGTAACATTTTGTCTAAGTACTTTTTTACTTTTACTGACATTTTGCATTTTATGAATAATTATGGCCAAAATTGAGGGGATTCTGGATCTAGTTCAGTTTTTGAATAAGTGAAAAATCTGTGTGTTTTGAGTTCAAATCTCAATAAATCAGTTGCTCTGTTGCTGCGGCTGCCCCATCCAAAAATATATGTCGTGACCATTTACTTCAAAACAATGTAAAATCGGTATCATACCCACAACTTTATTTGCCCATCACTGCATAGAGTGAGACATCAGGAAGCTAAACCTTTAATGACTAACTTGCCAAAACAGTAAATTATGCGTTATCATAACACTTGGGCGGGGGAGCGAACTGACAGCAGATAAGGGAAAAGACAATGATGTTAGCGGCTCATTTTCCACACTCCAACTCCCTTATACACAGACTTAGCTGATCTTAAATGTGGTTTTGTAAACACGAAGACTCTGTAGCTAAAGTTTAGAAACTCAGGTGCCAAAATAAAATGCATAAAGCTTGGTAAGGGTTGGACTATATGTGTATAGTCTATATATATATATATATATATATATAATATATATATATATATATATATAATACAATAGGAATCTACACCGTGTTCCAAATGATTGTGCAAATGGTATTTCAGTGCCGTAAAGGTAAAAAAAAAAAAAACGTTTTCAATGAAACTCATGGATGGTTTGTGTCTCAGGGCTCTTTGAATCACTGACATTAATCTCAGACGCCTGTGATGATTAATGTCAGGTTAAGCCCAGTTAAAGGAAAAACTACTGAAAAAGGACGTTCCACATCATTAAGCAGACCACCATTTTCAAGCAACTAAAAACATGTACAATAGGCCAGGATGAATGAGAGTGTGTTGAGAGTGCGCATGAGGGACGACGGATGGAAATTAGCCCAAGGCTACAATCCGGTGTGGCTTGTTCATTAACTTGCACTGTCCCTACCAAATAAACCAATAAACTAAACCATTTTCAAGCAATAAGGGAAAGAAAAAGGATCTCTCTGCTGATGAAAAGTGTGAAATAGTTGAATGCCTTGGACTGGGTATGAAAACCTTCGATATTTCATGAAAGATGAAGCGTAATCATCGTACTGTTAAGAGATTTGTGGCTGATTCAGAGCACACACGGGTTTGTGCAGATAAAGGCACAATGAAGACGGTTTCTGACAGACAAATACATCAGATTAAGAGAACAGCTGCTACAAAGCAGCAAACAGGTATTTGAAGCTGCTGGTGACTCTGGAGTCTCCCGAACATCAAGGTGTAGGACCCTCCAGAGGCTGCAGTTGTGCATAAACCTTCTATCCGGCCTCTCCTAAAACTGTTAAATTAATGCTGACGAGCAGAAACGGCTGCAGTGGCTCAGAAATACATGAAGACTCATTTTCAAACAGGCTTGTTCACTGATGAGTGCCGTGTAACCCTGGATGGTCAGATGGTCAGAGTAGTGGATGGTTGGTGAATGGCCTCCATGTCCCAACAAGGTTGTGACATCAGCAAGGAGGGGGCGGAGTCATGTTTTGGGCCAGAATCATGGGGAGAGAGCTGGTCGGCCCCTTTAGGC
Source organism: Neogobius melanostomus (assembly GCA_007210695.1). NCBI lineage: Eukaryota > Metazoa > Chordata > Actinopteri > Gobiiformes > Gobiidae > Neogobius > Neogobius melanostomus. Next base: position 1,400,061 of record VHKM01000437.1, read on the forward strand.
TCCCTGAAGGTGTGAAAATGACCTCTGAAAAATGGAGTTTCTGACTGACCACTTTCTTCCATGGTACAAAAAGAACCGTGCTTTCCCAAACAAAATCGTCTTCATGCATGACAACGCATCATGTCATGCTGTAAAGAATACCTCTGTATCATTGGCTGCTATGGGCATAAAAGAAGAGAAACTCATGATGTGGACCCCATCCTGCCCTGAGGATGACCTATTGAGAACCTCTGGAGCATCCTAATGTAAAACATCTGAGGGAGGGAGGCAGTTTTCATCCAAACAGCAGCTCTGGGAGGCTATTCTGACATCCTGCAAAGAAATCCAAGCAGAAACTCTCCAAAAACTCACAAGTTTAATGGATTTAAGAATTTTGAAGCTGCTATCAAATAAGGGACCTATATTAAAATGTAACTTGACCTATTAAGATGTTTTTGATTGAAAAAGCTTTTGATTTAGGTAAATATGACCTCCTAATGCAACAAATTCAACGGTTTTTTATTTATTTATTTTTTTAAATGTTTTTCAGAACAAGATTTATTTCATATCATTACAGGTACATTAAAATGATACAAATGACCCACAACCCAACCATCCGCGCCTAAAAATTACAACCTTTAAAATGTAATGAAACTATGACTTGCATAATAATTTGGAACAGTAGATTTTGAGTTGTTAACAGTATTTTTTTTCAAAAATAAACATAGTAATCATTGGGAGTTTTTTTCAATCACATTCATAGTATCCTCTAACTGTTAAAGGCTTGAAAATTATGCTGACTGTCATTTGAGTTGATAATTTAGAAAATCTTAGAAAAATATCATTTGCATAATAATTTGGAACGCAGTGTAGTTTTGGACGAGTTTAGTCCTTAGTCACATTTGAGCCATTTCTGAATGTAAATGTTTTAGTCCAATTGACAAAAACCCAAAAGGTTTTAGTTTAGTTTAGTCAGATTCAAGGGTGAAAAATGGGCTCAAGGTTGACAGGTCATATCAAGCTTTAGAAAGACAGATTCCTCCACAAAAGGCAGACGTGTCCTCATTGTGAACAGGGCTTTCCTCATAGTGGCCACTCTCGCTCTCCTCATACTTAGATCGTCGCTTCCAGGTTCTGTGTTGTGAAAAAAACACTTTGCTCAGAGAAAAGATATACAGTAAAGTCCCTGTGACATTGCAGAAGCTCGAAGGCCGGAGGAGTCTGTTCTGTTGCTGCGCGCTCAAGCCCTGATTGTGAACGTCTGGCAGACTTTCTAACATTTTCGTCACGTCAACGAAAACTTGCAAACGTCTCGTCATGTTTTAGTCACCAAAGAGCCATTTTTGCTACCATGGTTATGGTCATAATAATAATAATAATAATAATAATTCTCTATCAACCAATCAGGCTCCACACAGAAAGTTGTTGTGGGAGTCATAAGTCGGGCTTCCATGCAGTGCAACATTTCCACTTGCTGTAAATCTGAACGAGAAAACACTTACTTAACTGGAGTCGAACATGTTGTGCGAGCGTGTGTGCCTGGTAATCACTCGGCAGGTGCGGCGGCTGAGTTGTGACAGTGGATCTTCCGCCCCGGGGGTTGCGCCGGCGGCGGTAAATATGCTTAATTACATCCTCTGTTTCACGGCGCCTTTATCTGGACTCAGCAAGACTCTGCTGCCCACGCGCACTTCATTAGAGCGCCGCGCTAATAGACTGGTGATGTTTCTGCAGCCCACTCACCGACACTGCGCTCGCCGGGAACGGACCGAAGGATTTAGAGTCCAAGAATAAGCATTAAAATCACTGCTTACTTCTGGCTTCGATAATTTGCTGAACAGACTTTCCAATCTAACACAGCCAATGGGTCACTGGTTTGATCCGTGTTTTATATCGCATAGAGTAATGTTAAGCGCACAGCTTATTCTGAATTAGACAAACAAAAAGTGGATGCCTGACTTTTGAATTGTCTCTTGGGGGAAACTTTACTTCTCAGTTTCTTAGTAGTGCAAATGAAGAAGTTATGAAGTGCTGACATGGAAAACATCAATAGAGTCTCTAATCACAGAGACTAATTACAAAGTGCACATTCAGACGCAAGAATAGCCGCTTATGGGCCCAATCTTCCACCTGGCGCAACAGCAGCGTTGCTCATGGAATCGTATGCGTACAGACAACGGTGCCCCATTGCTTTCGCCGCTCGCCTGAGGGCCTCACTTAGAGAAAAGAGGGGTCGGCTAAAAACAGCGCTGACAACAATGAGTGCTTTCTGCTTCCTCATTGTTCTCCTCTCTACATTAACGTTGCTCATAGGCCAAACTACAAATAATTCCTCCCACTGTGAGTTAAACACTGTCCATCTCCCAAATATATCGAGGTCAGGCTCCAGTGCCAGTGTTTAAGAGGGTGGGGCAAACTCTATGCCGCAGAAACATGATCAAAACACCAGCACGTGAGACCCTTTCACCCGCTGCCACCGACAGTAGCAGAAATATTCCAGCCTGGAACGGTGTGGAGGAGGTAAAGCTTGGGGAGGGATCACTGCTGTAACATCACTATGGGAGTCTGTCCAGCTACTGAAGCTGAAGATTTCACATGGCACCCTCAGTCTGCGCAACAGCCTATTCTACAGTCTGTCTAAAAACGCAAGACTGGGCCCTAGTGTGCCATCGATCGGGGATATGTAGTGAAATGATCAGTGTTTATCGCCATGATTGTGAATAACTTTGCTAATTTCTCCATTAGTGTCATCCCCCTCTCACTCCCCACTCCTCAGTTTTTCAAAAGATTCAAGATTTTTTATTTGTCAAACCATGTGAATGATTTGAAATGATATTTCTCACATCCTTGATTGTGGAGCGGGGGGTGGGGGAAGAGGGTACAACACTGAAGAACCACTGGGTTTATTGACCTGTGTGTACAACTTGGAACAGCCACAGATAAACAATATTCCCTGTTTGTAAGACGCTTATGTGGAAGCAACATGAAACTATTCAGAACCAGCAAAATAGAAGCAAATACAGGCGGTAGAATTACTCAAATTCCTCAAGTGTGTGCATGTTTTTTATGGTGTGTAAAAAGAACATGGTTGAGAACTCAAAAAAGTCAGTTATTCAGGCCTTTATGGGTGCTGCTAGTTTCCAAAGCAGTTTTAAACCATGCTGTACTTGTGTTCCTTCAGCGATTGTCAAGTGTGCCTTAAAGAGAATTCCAATTTCAATTTACTGCTTCATACAGTTATTTTATGTCACAATTTGAACGCCTATTCCAATTTATTTTGATAACATTTGAGTCGATGGTTTGGTATCATAAGAAAGTCATGGTAACACTTTATAATAACGGTACATGAATTCATGCATGATTTCATGATACATCCATGAATTACTAATTTGCATTACTAATTTCTGCCATTTCCACCATATGAGTCATAATGTTCATGTATGATCCTCATGATCAGGATGAATTATTAAGATTTTCATGTACATTCATTACACGTTTCAGGGATGAATTCATCCATGAACAAACATGTAATCATGTTTGTTCCTGAGAAGTCATGATATAGTAATGCATGAATGTATCATGAAATCATGCATTAAACCATGCATATGTTCATGAAAATCATGCATAAACTCATGTACCATTATTATAAAATGTTACCAAAGTCACATCAAACTGCAGAATTGTTTTATTTATTTATTTATTATTTTATTTATTTATTTGAGCAGTAAGTCTGCTCAAAGGGAGTGGGCCGAAGCAAAAAGCTTATAAGCGCCCACCCCAACGCTTTTCTTTTTTTGTAGTGTTTGTAAGTTTTACTACAATCTCCTCGAATCCTGAGCGGCTTATTCTCAGTTGGATTCAAGGTCAACAATCCCGTGTGAAATGGAACAATACTGTTCCCCGCTCTCCTCCTCGTCTTCATCACTCCGGATTACATTCTATCAAATATACCAGGGATCATTGGCGCGGACGTCTGCCATGATTCCTCTCTCAGGTTACGTCTCATTTACTGCGCGGGCCCATCTTAGCGGCTTCCCTTCGCGATCCGTGCACTTGACTCTTCACCTGGGTCTGCGGTGGCGGGCGTTCCATTAGAGCGCTCTCTCCCGCTCGTCTAAATGTGTAATGTATATTCATATTAATCCCGGTGCCCCGCCGCCACGCTCCGCCGGCCTCTGCGCAGTGGTGCTGGAGGAGTCTGGTATTAATCACATGATTAGTCCAAAGTAATTACACTGCGTCGCCTTGGCAGTCGGGGTGTACATTCAGCAGCTCCAAGGCATTTGCTGCAAAGGTTACGGCTCATAGCGGCGCACGCATTGTATTAGTAAAAGTCACTTTCAGAGCGCAGTCAGAACCACTTTTACTGGAACAATCTACCAACGAGGAGAGAAAGGATGGCACGATGCATGCTTCTGCTCAGTACTAAACAGTACTGCAGAATGTAGAAAAGGGACCTTTTAATAGGTTTGTTAAGTGATGATGTCATCACTCTAAACGTCAGGGTCCAATGGAACTTTAGCCCTATTCACTAAAATGGGATGTTGTTGATTTTAACCTGCTGTAGATCCGACTACTAGGCTCTTTCTAAACATCTGATCACACAGAAATATTACATTGACTCTGGATTTTCTTTAGTAGTGCGTTTCTGACATTCATTATCTAATTATATTTTTCCACACACATTGAAAGCTTATTTTAAATTAGGCCTGTCAAATTAAAGCTTTAACCTAATAGGGTCCACAGAAGGACGGCCTCATGGTTCTAACCGGGCCTGTTGGTCTCTCATAAGGGGCTTCAGTAATTAATTGCGATGAATTTAATTAATCACGATTATTCGCATCATATGTTTTGACCAAACCCACTCCTGTATCTGAGCCACACATGAAAGACAAAGCTCTTGTATTAACTACATGTACATTGTAAGCCAGGGATCTCTAACCTTTTGACATGATGAGCTACTTTTATGGAACAAAAGTGACTGAGAGCTACTTATGCATCAAAGAGAATTGTCTAATGATGCTATTTCAACAAAAATGACTTTAATTCTGTCCTTATACTCTACTTCATGTACCTAAAACGTTTGCAGATTCTAATTAAAATCCTCTCACCAAAGAAACTGTCTCTAAAATGTGACTTATCAAGTGTATGTAGAAATGTTGAAAGCCTTGGGCGAGCGAGAGCTACTGGTTGGACGTCCTCGTTATAAGCTGTTAGGTTCTTCCCATAGATTTATGAAACTGTGTTTGGTTAATGAAATGCTGTAAATTTGAGTGTTTTATGTCAGCTAAGTGTTTTATGTCAGCAAAGTAGTAGAAAAATTAGCCACAATTAATCGTGATTTAAAAAAATGAATCAGCACTATTTCAAATATTTTAATATTTTAATTTTGCCTGGAGAAATGGTGAGATATATTGTTCTAATTAGGTGTAAAACTGTTTTTTATCTATTGTTATTTCAGCAGGAGATTCAAATAAAGTTATGTTTTATGCTTTGTTTGTCTAATGGTGTGTACAGACCAAACGCTGACACGCCACCAACTTCCATGTTAACCCTATGTAGACGGCTTCGACGCACGTCGAAATGTAAGCAAAGATGTCCGCGCGTATGAAGCGTTCCAAATGCGAGCAGATGAGGATTAACGCGCGTCAAAGCCAGTGAGAACAGCGCGGTACAGAGCAGCGATGCCCCGCCCACTGCTTCATGCACTCAAGTAATCACAATCTACACGTGCGTTCATTTACGCCTTGTTAACCAATCAGGGACTGGGCTCAAATAGTGAGCACAAGCGTCACCTGTTACCTGCAGCAGTGGAGCAAAAAGGGCATACGCAATATATGCCTTTCATAGGGGCGCCGATAGTGATGTGTTCTTTTTAACAGTCTATGTGTGTCGGTCGTGAACGATCCGGCTCTTTTGAACGAGTCTTTACAGTGGACGATATGAACAGGTTCGCGGTGGTGAAGTGTTTTTCTTTTATTCCTCTTTGGGGAAGGGCGTCACTTTAGTTGTGCATGCTTATTCTGCGAAACAAAAGTCACTGCTGGAGTGGGGCAGAGAGAGTGCAGAGGGTCATCTCCACCCCCCACGAGGAGCTCAAAGTGAGCATAAGGCAACAAGTTTGAGAAATAAAAGTCCTAATGAAATAATAAACACGGTTACAGAGGAGATCGCGTTGAGCTTGCGTTGTTTTCTCCCCTCTTGCGCGAGGGAGAGAGAGGGAGAGGAGGAAAGTTACATGAATGAAGCAACAGAAGCTTTAATCGGCCGTGTGATTGTTTTTTTGTGATAACAAACTCCATAGAGGGAAATATCGATGTTATATTGTGTGAAATAGTGACATTTTCGTTCAAATAAAGTCAATTCAGAGGGTATTTATTTTCTTTTAAAAAAAGAAGAAACAACCATCAAAGAGCCATGTGTGTGTGTGTGTGTGTGTGGGGTGTGTGGGTGGTGGGGGGTAGTTGCGGTAGTTGCGCCCCTGACCTGCAGCATGGAGGAGAAGTTGATCATCGCGGTTTGCTCGGCCTGAGTTGTATGCCACGCCTCCTAATTATGACGCTTGCAAAACTTCACGCACCAGCAAACGGGCGTTTCTCGCGAGTGGGAAGCGGCATGTTTGGCGTCCAACTAGAGGCTGACGGAGCGTGGACGCACGTTCGGTCTGAACGCACCTTAAGGAACTCTCAACAGTTTGGAAGTTGCTTGGTTATTGTGAGTGAGGTCACACTTAACAAACATATTGAACCTGTGTTCAATAGACCACTGAGAGGTTGAATTTTTTAACTGTCATTTTGTGTTTATTGACTTATTTGACAGGAAAACTGTATAAACATGAAATAGTCAAAGACAATAAAATGAGAAAATATACAAAATCAGTGCAATAAAAGGCAAGGTAAGACAAAATCATTACAATAAAGGCAAATAAATATAAACCTGCAATCAGTGCAAACTAAAGAAATGAAAGTTAGTCAACTTAATACAGAATTATTCAGACGTAATAAAAGAGGTTGAAGTAGGAAAAGGGCTGAACTACAGGACAACTCCATATTATGATGTCTCGGCCCGAATTTCAGAATTTTCATTTCACCTGCCACATACATATCTGTTGTTTTATAGGTCATATTGGACCTTGAGAAGAACATTGAGACTGTGTTGCTTGTGTTCAAGTTCTTGCTATATGTGTCGGCAACTGTATCATCTGCACACATTTAAATGGAAATACGGAAACATTCAGTTTGACATTGCCTACCTCCTTACTATAGACAGGCCTTTTCTTTTCCTTGATCACAACGGAACAGATGGAAGATTAATCTTGTATCACCTGTTCCTCGTAGCACCATAGAAAGGTAATCAGTTTGTTTCCCATGATTCAACACTACCTCCTCGCCAAGCGTTAACTAAACAGTCAAACCACATCAAAAATAAGCCAAAACCATAACAGAAGTTACAGGCAGAAACATTTTAGTGCATTAACATCAACATATTTTTCATTTCTGCCGTTTTATTCATTCGTCTTTGAATTGTAGACACTTCGGTTTCAATGTTGTCTGTGCAAACAGCCTGAAATTATATTTTTTTCCTTGGCAAACGCTCTGTCTGTGGCAAAACTGAATAAATATTGAGCATCCTCTTGGGTTTCCGCATACTATGTAACCTTTTTTAAGTCCGCAAGTTCCTTAAATTAAAGTTTTCAAAGACGATTTCTCCGTAACCTTTTTGTCGATGATTCTTGTGGCTCATTTTGGAGCAGATACAAATGCTTGGTGGTTACCCCAGACCTATATGCAAAATTGAAGTATGTTCAAGCCATACAGCATAATGCAATGAGCTGCTTGAGCAATAATGTTACTTTGAAAACCTAATCTCGATGGGACTTCCAATTACATTTTTTTATTTGGAACACACCTAGAGACTTGGTATTTGGCTCTTGAAAGTGACCAGTTCCTGCCTAAAGCCGGGTGTACACTGCATGATTTTGGCCGTCCAATACGAACAATCACTCGGCATGAACACATCTGCATTTGACTTTCCCTGCACTTTTCCGTGGAAATAAACCCCACTAAACACACTCCGTCTGCAGCCTCAAACTCGCCACGACAAACTCTCTCTTCTCTTTGAACCGTCACAATGCCTTGCAATGTGACATCTAATGTAAAAAGACTTTAAAAAGAAATCAAGCAGTGATTAGCTACTTTTCAACCCAGTCTCTTCAGAAAAACATAGCCCAGGTACGCCTTTACAATATGGAATTACGTACCAGTAATATGTATTTTTGCTAAATTACGTTGGTTATTTATGTTTTACAAATTCACTCAAATAACACATAAGTGCGTTCATGCGGAAGCCTACAGAGCTTGCCGAGTGTTTTTCGAAGTTCTCCGAAATATTCGACGTTTCTCTGCAAAAATACTTTACTAAAGCCTTGTTTTTACCTTTCGCTGTCTTCGTGGGACGAGTATTCCATTACACGTCCCACAAATGTGCAGCTACAATAAAGATTCATCTTTATTGTCTCCAAACAGAAGAGATTATTTCTGTGCTTCAAAAACAACATATCATAGAGCAAACATTTCTCACATCCTCACATTTCACCCACTAACAAACCAAGAGCAGCACATTATAGGAAAAGGTATTGCCCACATTACAAAGTAAGAATTTGTATTCCCCAAATTGAATGCATGTGTAATGAAACAGCTCACAGAACAGACAAGCTACTGATACAATATACTATATGTATTGGGTTAGACTGAGCTAATAAGTCAATGACTTTACCACAACAGGTGAAGGTTATAAGATTTATCCAATGGAAAAGAGATGAAAACTCAGGAAAAGACACTCAAATGATGAATAACAATCTTCCTTAGTTGTAACTAGTTGTAACTTGTAACTAAGTTCCTTAGTTCTGGGTTGCTCTGCTGCTATCACCTAAGTGATCACACTGGCATACCCCAAAAGGTTCATGCACAATGAGAGGTTTGTAATTAAATGTGATGGGTTTGAAATATACTGTGCTACTGTCACCTGCAGAAACAGTCTATTCTGACACATGTGGCATTATACACCTGAGCTTTATTGACAGAGGACAAGGCGCAGGACTTTGCTCATTTTTGCATCCATAATTTAAGTAAATTATTTTTACATTTCTTTACATTGGATATACAGATAGTAATTTGTCTAGAGGCTTTTTTTTTTTACTTTATATTCTATTTTCAAATGTATATTTTATATGATCATGTCCAAACATAAGCAAGAACTGTTATAAATTGCATTTGTATTATGCATATTAGACGATGAAGACATGTGCCACTTCACACCCGCATCCATAGCAGAGTCTCTTCAGGCTGAAGCATCAGAGTCAAAACTGTGGAGCCTAAATATTCCTGTATCCATCCCATTGTTTTATCCTTATTTTACTCATGTTAAGAAACATTCGTCACATAAAAATGCATTAAGTCTTATAATCCAGATAATATTATTTGTTTCAATAATATATATTTTTCATGGACAGACTGTAAGGAAAGAAAACATAATACTAATAACTTAATAAAACATACTAGTAAATAAAAATTCACTAAATAAGACTAATATTATATTTTACAATACAAAAATAGATTGACACAGCCAATCAGGAGTACAGGTTTACGTGTTCTGACCGCTTCTTAGTGATGTCACAATTTTGAACGCGTGTCATTGGTTGACGCGGGTGTCAATCAAAACAGCTGGTCATTACGCGCCTCTGTGAAAATGATGATCAATAAATACTTGTTTTTAACCTTAAATGGCTGAGCGAGGCAAACCTAAGGACATTTATTCATCGTGGACGCTTGGCATCACTTTCACCGAAAGGACTATTACAGAAGAAGCGGGAAGAAGCGGGACGAGCCTCCATGGGACTCTAGCGGGCTGTGGCGCTAAGCTAGCCCGAAGAGGAGGCACTTTCCCCGGCTACAAGCTCCGCAAAGACCCGGCAGGAGTTTATCGGATCATGCACTCAAACAACGTGTAATGGAATACTCGTCCCACGAAGACAGCGAAAGGTAAAAACAAGGCTTTAGTAAAAGTATTTTTGCAGAGAAACGTTGTCGGAGATTTCGGAGAACTTCGGAAATCAGTAGGCTTCCGCGTGAACGTGCTATGTGTTATTTGAATTAAATTGTAAAATGTAAATAACCAACGTAATTTTGCAAAAATACGTATTACTGGTACGTAATTCCATATTGTAAAAGCGTACCTGGGGTACGTTTTTCTGAAGAGACTGGGTTGCTACTTTCACAACTTGACATAAGTCATCTGAGAACTCCAATGCTACAACACTGTTTCCATGTGTTGTAGAAACAATTCTTTGTTGGCTGAATCGACAACAAAGAACAAGTGCATGTTCAGAAGATGGCTGCTTGTGCTCCATCCGTCTCTGAAGTCGGGCCCGTTTGAAGAATTCATCCGAGGACCTCATGAATCCTCGCCGAACTAATGAGCTTTTGCAGCCGATCACATCCTCCCCGCATCCATGCATCCTCGCTCTGTCTCTCTATCACGTCGCCCTGCCATGCTAACATCAGTGCGCCGGCTTATTTATTCCGCTGCACACATCTCCTCCGGATCCCGAGGAGCAGCGGCGAACAGGTCCACTCTCCCGGCCGCGGATAGGAGAACGGCGGTAATGAATGGGCGCATTTGTAGTCATTGTCTGAAACATCCCCATCTCTCACTCGCCGCGGCGGGCTCATTCTCATTCTGTGCACACTCGCGCCCAGCTCAGAAGGCGTCGGGGCTGCAATTGTCTTCCTGCTCTCCGGCTCCTGGCCGCTCCCGGTGGAAAGCAGGGGTCACCGGCGCGAGAGGAGGTTCAGGTTGGAGAAAGAAGAAGCCAGGGCAGCCTCGTATAATCCCTGACTTTATGGCCTTTGTATTAACATAACGCTGCGGAGGTTATTCAGAGAACATGTGGCTTATGGAACGCTCTGTCGTTTGATTAATTATGAATTTATCAAACTGTTTGATAAAGAGTTTTTATATCGAACAGCAGATGCAAAACAGCTTTCTGCAGCTGAACTCTGACAAAACTGAAATCTTTGTCTTTGGTCCACAGAAACAAAGTGTTATCAGTCTCTCTCTCGAAAACCAAAAAATCAGGTCACGGACTCAGACCTGAACTTAAACACACCACATCAAAGCAAGAACACCAGCAGCTTTTTACCATCTGAAAAACATTGATTACCAAGTAAGATCAGAAGTAAAGTGTCTTAACCATGCATTTGTCTCCAGTAGGTTAGATTACTGTAACGGCTGCTCACTGTTAGACAGCTGCAGTACATCCAGAACGTGCTGCTCGAGTCCTGACAAGAACCAGGAAATACGACCATATTAGTCCAGTGCTCCGGTCTCTGCACTGGCTTCCTGTCACTCAGCTCTGCTTTTATGGTTTAGCACAAAAGTACATCTCTGACATTGAGGTATAACAGACTTGCTTGTAGGTTGTAGGTGAGTGTGGCATAAGGAATCCAAGGCACTCTGATGCAGTTAAAAGTCCTGGACTATGCTCTGAAGAAGACCAGTTGAGTGGTCGAAACGAGTTAGCGTGTCCCGTTGTCAATAAAGGACTTTTAACTGCATTGCCACACTCACCTACAACCCAAGGCAAGTAAGTCTGCTATAATTCCATGTCCCAATTCATCCTGGAAGATGACCTGACTTTTAAAATGTTTTAAACATTTGCCATATGAACCATCTCGGGCCCTGAGAACAGGGAGGGGTCTCCTGGTGGTTCCCAGAGTCAATAATAAACACGGTGAGGCTGCGTTTCAGTTTCATGCAGCTAAAATCTGGAACAGTCTTCATGAGGATGTGAGACAGGCCTCAACTCTGACAATGTTCAAATCCAGGCTGAAAACAGCTCTTTTTAGCTGCATATGTCACTGAGAGGATTTTATCTGCACTCGAATGACTAATTAACTAATTAAGTACTATATTGATATTTTATGGGTTGATTTGATGCACCTAATTGTTATTTTATGTTGAAATGCCTTGTGCTCTACCAATAAACTTGCCTTACAGTGATTTACTGTTGTTATTCAATGTCTACAGTTTGTGAAAACAGTGCTCTGTGGTGCAGAAGTGTGCAGTACCTCTTCGTGGTACTGCACTGTGTTCAGCTGAAAGGGACTTACATCTTTCTTTATAGTCATATTTTGTGTCCATTGTTGCCTATTTTAACAATATAATTTGAAATGTTTGCGTCACTAAAGGGGTAAATAATGCACCCATGTCATTTGGTGGAGCTCCTGAGTCCCAAAAAGACATGGTTCACCCGCTGGACGTCTCCCCTCTCTCTGTCTGGCCTCTGCCTCATCTTCATTTGGGACAGGTCAGCTGGGATATAACACATTCATGGAACACCTGAGTGGGCTGTGGGGGGCGAGCATGGGGGTCCCAGGTGGGCTCCCAGGTCACTCGCTTTTCTATATTCACCTCCTTGCAATTCCATAGAGATCGGGAGGCAGTTTAGGGCCAGACAGGAATTTTGCAGCAGATCATGAATAGCAAGTCTAGAATGGGAAGGTTGGTCAGAATCAATGGCGGCTTCATAATGACATGTTTTTAAGGTGAGCCATTGAGGGAGAATAGGGAAAAAAAACAAATGTGAATGATGGAAAGAATCAGGTTTAAATTCATGGTTTTATCTTATATCTTATCTATCTAAATATTGAGGGAGGGATTTTGGATTTAGTTTTGGCCGCATATTCAGGGCGCAGCGTATTCCAGAGTCTGAGGTCTCCTTCTGGGGCACAAAGTTCGCTGATGTTCGTGAGTGTGGCGCCTCTAGTGATGCAATGTAGGAATGCAACAATGCCATATCAGCAAAACGGGATCACTTAGAGTAGCTTTAAAGGTGCATTATGGAATTTTTTAATGCGAAAAAGAAAATTGATATGTGTGTAATTGACCCAATGGCTGTATGAGTGGTCAGCATGGCACCATTAGTAGTCTCTACAACGCTCCAGGATCAATTGTTTTGTTGGTTTTCTGGTGAGAGGGTCCGCCAGCAGTGAAAAACTTTCCAAACAATTGATCCTGGAGCATCAGAGACACTGTGATAGAACGTAAAGGTAACCACTCATTAAGCTGCTGGGTCACAACAAGGTCCAGTACGTACTTATATCAGCTCTTTGGTTGCATAAAAAGTTACATACTGCACCTTTAAGGCTCTGGTTAGGTTCTGAACAAACAAAGATTCAGGTCTGGAGGGAGCTGCCTCAGGTGGGTGAGGGGACAGCAGGGTTCGGTCAATACTCCACCTACTGAGGAAAAGAATTCCAGGATTACAGCTGAGGGGAGCTTTAAAGGGGGGTATTATGCTTTTTCCAATCACATAGCACCAGTCTATAGCATACTACAATGATGACGTAACCTTCTGTTGGTCTGTATATGCAGTAAATTAAAATAACTGCCTTGAATAAAATTGCTCTCTCAAAATGGCTGTACTGAACGTCTTGAAGCTTTCCGACACGCCCCCTTCAGCACACTGCTGTGGCATCTAAACAACACTACTGTGCGGGGAGGGGGCTCTGCTGAGCTGAGGAGCAGTGGCTGGTGGCTTGGCTGGTGACGAAAGGTCCAGAGGCGTCTCCAGGAGGTGGGGGCGTTCCTAGGAGGACTGAGGCATAGCTACACCTAAAATGGCTGCCGTCTAAGTTTTTACTGATTACTCAAAAATATGTGAATGAGCCAACGCAACACTCCAGGCATGTGTTTAATGAGGGAATGACATAATAACATGATATAAAGCTTGAAAAAGTCATTTTACATAATACCCCCCCTTTAAGGGCATTCAAAACAAAAAGTTAAAAGAAAAAAGAAAAAAGAAAACACGTATACAGATGGGAAGCCAGTGAAGGGAAAAGACCACTGGGGTAATTAGTGCAGACGGAGTGATTACTTTTATTTTGTATATTTTCTGCAGTGAATAGTACAGTCACCATTCAATAAAAAGTTACAATAAAAAGCAAATACTTTTTAATAATTCTGTTTGAAATAACTGGTTGTTCTGCTCTCTTGTAAAATCGTGTATTGTTGCGGTCTGCACGTTCTGCTTGACTCACAGTAGGGTCTCATCTCTTTCTTTCCATGCATGCACCGTCTACAAACCCCTCACCCTCTGTGGACCGTAATCTCTTTCAGTCTTTGCGGCCGTGGGGACTGACTTACAACTACCCCGACATCGGCCAAACCCGCCGGGACCGAGCTTTCGGCGGCGCAGTGTTGCATCCAGGGCTGTCTCCCTCTTCTCCCCCCCTACCCAGTGGCTTTGTTGTGAGGCCTGTTGAATTTGCATTTGTATTTTCCGATATCATGAGCCCATACCTCCGGAGAGAACACGGATTTTGCAGCGCACTTTTATCTCCTCTCATCTGGCTGGTCTCTAATTCGAGTGTCTGAGTGTAAGTGTGTGTGTGTGTGTGTGTGTGTGTGTGTGTGTGTGTGTGTGTGTGTGTGTGTGTGTGTGGAGGGGGGCGCGCTGCGGGGAAGGACGCGGCAGTTTTAGCTGATGATGGATTCGGTTACACGCTAGCAAACAACATGCAATTCAAATGGAGGTCACACAAAAGAGGGGCTTGTCCTCGCACAAAACAGGGAAGCGTCGCTGGAGGAGTTTGTAAAAAAATATGTATGCGCCTTCTAAGGATTTGGGAAGGGATTCACTGCAGGTAAATTGTGCCGAAACTCACATAGTGAAAGAGTCGCCCGCCGCAGAGTCCAGACCTTGGTGAATAGTTAATGCGACACTGGATATTTTGGCATTGCAGAGGCTTATTGAAACAGCGAATGTGCTGGGATCAAAGCTAAAGGCGGTCGAGCCAAATATTAGAGTGTGACCTTTATTGTGGCCATTTATTTTTGGCCATGCGGTGCATTTGAATAAAAACAGGGCATTCCAATGTATAAAAATGGCTCACACTGTGGGAGGGAAACTGAATGAAAATGGATAGAGCTAGGTTTACATTTCTGGTATTATTTTGTGAGCTGATTTCCAGGGGATATCTTTGAGTAAATTAGTTTCTACCGCAAAAATGCAAACATTCAAATTCCATCATGATTTTGTGGTACTAAACTCACGAAATCAGGCTTGTAAAGAGATATCAACAAATCCCTCAACAATTTAGCACAGAACAGGAAAATCTGGCCCAGGGTCCACATGGGGCCCTCAGACCACTTCATGACCCTCAGGTTCCTTTCTGAGTTGGCACACATTTTTGATTTTGTCATTCGGTTTTGAGAGAGGCTTTCCCTTGTCCCCAAATAGGAATTTCTTGTTGAAAAGTTCCTCCACTTGAGATGTATCTCAGAAGATCCTCCGCAAACAGACCGTGATAAATGAGTTGGGGGCTGCACAATCTGATAAACCATCCCGTAAATGAGTGCTCCTTCACCAACCTTCACCTGCCTTGGCCCCAGCATCATTATTTACCTGCCAACAAGGCAATTTATTTAAACTGTCACCTCTCCTTCCCCCATTCTCTCATACTCTCACCCCCGTTCTCTCACCCGTCAAAACATAACAGTTTGTGCAGCACTGACATCATTTGGATTCAGGCTTGAGCTCGGTGGGAAGTTGTAATAAACCAGGCATTGTAAGTCTGACATGGAGATGAGTGGAGATTATTACGGGCTGTGGGATGATATATGCGCTGAACGGAATCCTCAGTGGACATGGTTGGGTTCTGCGGTGTGGAGAACCGTCACATACAGCCTGGGGAATACCTCCGCTCCACTCTGTTTAATGTCTGGATTTCATAACATTCAAATAATATAACATTCCAATATGTGACTGTGCATGTGAATGAGTCTGGGAATGCATAATGTAATAAGAAACACTCTCTTCATTGTTCCCAGTGAGACTGCAGAGCAAAACATGGGGACCCATGTCTAGATCTTGAGCTGGATGTGATCAGGACTAACCCTAAAGAACCTCACCATGTTTCCTGCTGAATAACACATGGAATATTGGGAACACAAACCAGTTCTTGGAAGGCTGGAAGGTTGACACTGCAGGTGAATAGGGGAAAAATAAATTTGAAACTTCTGCTGTAGATTACTGACATAAATGAGAGACTAAATTGTATGGTAAGTTTTCTGTAATTTTATAAGACATTTAAAGCCTAAATTGTCAAATTTGCCTATATTTTCAGCGATGAAATCTAAATAATAGATAGTATGGTATTATGGATACCATACTGGATAATGTGTTTGCATATAGGTTACTACTTATATGGCTCGCAGAAAGACAATGACAATATTTGGATTATAGCATCATCTTCGGGTAGGGTTGCCAACTTGAGAACAGAAAAATAAGGGACACTTTTGGGCGACTGGGGTGAGGGGGCGACAACGACATCAATAGACGACTTTAGAGCTTGTGATTTGTAATTACAGATTATTTTTTTCATTTGCTGTAACCAGGTTTTAACATATATGCATTCAAACAATGTTGGATCTTTTATTTATTTATGTTATATATTATATATTTACCGGTTAAGCACTTTCTTTCTATAAGGTTAGGTATTGCATGCTTATTAGCAGTGGTTAAAATGGACTTTGGGAGGTGGTGGAACTCTAATCTAGAAGACTCAGAACGCTACATTAGGTCTATATATTAAAGGCTGTGTGTAGATTACATTTAACAGAATGTGTTTTATATTATTTTTAATTTATTTATTTTAGAAATAAGTTTTAAACCATTTTACAGAATAACTCTTCTTTATTTGTCCTTGTTTGAAATACTCTTAAGAAAGTTAGAGCAACAGCCAGTCCTCCCCAGGAACATTTTACAGTGATGAAAACAGAACTGTCTACATTATGATTACTTTCCTAAAAAAAGAAAAGAAAAGCAACACTGATGTTTATAACTGCAATTAGACTAATTTTATTATGTATTCTATTTATGTATTGTTTTTTGTACTGTCAAAATCCTGTGTTAGTGTTTCCCTGTGGGGCCCCAGTCCCTCTGCTGCCCGTGTCAGCTCCGCCCCTGTTCCTCCTCCGTCTGTAGCTGCTCATCGCGCTGAGCTGAGAGGAAACGCTCCAGACAACACTAAAGACTCAACTTTAACCAAGATTCCAAGCGTTTTTGTTGCTTTTAAACCGGACAGATTCAGAGGATCAGATCAGAGGAAAGATTGTGTGGAAAAGGCCGACATCGTGCTGTAACCGCAAAAATATTTTCCTAGGATAGTCTGTACACAGTGTAGATGCTTCATCCAATCAGAGATGTATTAAGATTAGGGACCCGCCCCACTAACCTCAGGTTAGTGGCCAGGGCAGGGTCAAGGTTAAGCTGATTGGTTGATATATTTTACTCTCATTACTTGCGACAAAACATGAGAAAAGCATTGTACGGGGTATTTTGTCTTTTTTATACTCTGTCATGAAAACTAAGATGTTAAGGAAGAAAACTAGCAAATATGTGTGGGGGTTAACTTCAGGCAAGTGCTTTTATTATATTTATATGTACTGTCTTTTTATCCGCTGTTTGCTACTGAAGGACAACGCTGGGATTAATAAAGTATCTATCTATCTATCTAAATAATCTCCACATTGACCACTGCGTGAAAAATCTATATTTTCACCTACCACCTTAAACGTTAAGCCAAGGAAAATGCAGTAAGAGAGGTACAGGTGGACCTGTCATGTTAATTACTATATCGACTTATTGTCCAATAAATGACAGGAAAACAATATTTTTAGACTTCATATTTAGTGTCAATACATTATTCCTTATTGTTCATAAAACTTAAACTATTTTAGTAAATAGTATTTCATTGAGTTTTATGAGTTATAAAGGATGTGTTAATATGTATATGTATTTTTTTAAATTAGTTATCCTCAATGATATCGTTTATCATGGTATTTTATTGTGCCTCAATATATTGAACTTCAAATTTTCATGACATGCTTGAAATAATTTGTAATTATTTATCTTAATTTAAGTGTAAATATCTTGCACTAGGGACAGATTTCTTGAATTTAGTTACTCAAATTAAGGACAAATTGACAGTGATTTTTGGATGACTTTTTGATATATTCAGTTTGACACACAGAGGTTTGCTGAATGCAGGAATGTCCACCAGAGCTGCTGTGCGTGCACTCAGGGTTCATTTCTCTACCATAATCTGTCTCCCAGGTTTTTGAAACTGTATTGTGTCAAACCTCCATTAGAACACAGCGGGGGGAAATGCATTTGTTGCTGCATTAAACTCATCTAAACAGATCCATCCTCTCCCACTGTGGCTTTATTAAACAGTGCTGTAGGATGAGTGTGATCACTTGTAATAGTCTGTTGTTGTGGAGCGTTTGGGCGGACGTATTGTGAGAGGAGGCAGTTCAGCTCAAGCGTCTCGTTCATCTGTGTCCCTTAAATGTGGCTTTGTGTTTGGAGAGTGGGATTTGAAAGTCATGCATTATTAAACACGAACACGGTGAAACACATTCTGCATAACATAGCAGCATTATTATGACTTGATACTTCCTTTGCAGTTTGGGCGACACTTAACCAAAGTAAGTAATAATAGCAACGTGAATATTGTTTGGTGTTAAGGTGGACTGAGGATGAGGATAACGCAACAAATGAAAAGA
This sequence comes from Neogobius melanostomus, assembly GCA_007210695.1. Taxonomy (NCBI): domain Eukaryota; kingdom Metazoa; phylum Chordata; class Actinopteri; order Gobiiformes; family Gobiidae; genus Neogobius; species Neogobius melanostomus. Next base: position 1,418,673 of record VHKM01000437.1, read on the forward strand.
TTAATGACACAAATGAGCAGGGATAATATGGCATCACATTTTGATCAAACAGAAAAAATAGTAATTTGTGCTCTCATTGTAATTTTAGATGATTTAAATAAAAAAAGTGCCTTTTATCAATCGCGTCTTAGATATTGTGACTTATCTGGCTGGAGTTATCCAAATGTTACATTAAAAAGAGCCAGACTTTTGAACGGATCCCAATGACTCGACATCCCATCAGTACTGAAATATTAAAGTTTTTTTTTCCTCATTTAAGTCACGACTGAAATTTAAATTTGATTTTTACGGTCAAACAACTTGCAGTATTTGGGCCATTACTGTTCACTTCTACTTGAGTAGAATTATTTTAAAGTTATGTTACTCTTACTTTGGCTACTCTACCCACCTCTGCCATGCAATATTTAAAACATAAAATACTAACGCTAAGGCAGTCACAGAAGATTTAAAGGCATAATTATTGTCCTTTATTTTGGCTTTTAGAAACATTTGAACACCTTATCACAAACATTATATGTTCCATTTAGTGAATTGAGCCACTCGTCCTTTCTTTATTCTTCTTACACTCACTTATTGTTCTACAAATGATATAATAAGTGTATGTCACCTAGTAAAGTGTCACCATAGTTACTGCCCTTTAAGTGACATCAAAGACAACTATCTATAACCTTACTACTGTATAAAACAAACAATATTTGCATCAACGCAGGATAAAATGATGCTCTGAGGAAGATGCGTAGGTAGAAAACTATTCCTGCTCCCAGTGAAGGCTTCTTGGACAGTCCTGGAGTTATATAAACTGTTTTTAGTCAACACAATTCTTGACAACACAAATTCTCATGCTTAAGGGCGAAAGTGGGCTGGAAACATTTTTCAAATGGAAGCTTGTCAGTCTTCTGACCTTCTCCATCGATCCTCTGTCATGGATCTGATGCTCTGTTCTTGACACAGGTACACCTTGTTTGAGGACATTTTTTGCCAGTCCTGTTCACAGACTTGTCAAAAAAAGGAAAACGAGGGATTAGAACATATTCTGGTTTCCTCAAAACTTCAGTAAACAATAATACAATGTAGTATGTAGTTCAGTCATCCAGGTAATTAATTAAACTCAAAAAAGGGGATAAATCAACAAACTGGACTTACTTTTAAAAAGAGCCCGCCAGTGACGTCATTAGCCGTCACTGGGTATTCACCATCCACGCCCACCACATCTATATCTGGTGGGTGTGGTCACCACGGACAACAGCTCTGAGGAAGCTGTCTGGATGGACAGTGAAACTGTCAGCTCTTTTAAAAGTAAGTCCAGTTGTGTTGATTTATCCCCTTTTTGAGTTCAGTAAACAATGTAAAAAAAGAGGTCAATTAGATGGATCAGAGAGGGCCGACTGTTATTTGTACTCAAGGCGTATGGAAGGTGCCCAGGTGCCATGTCCCGATGTGTGGTCGATGGGCGGGGTCGATTTATCTGACGGCCCACTATTTTGACGTCTGAACGTACAATTAAAGCTGGAGCAGACTTTGGAGCCTGACACGCGAGCGGATTTTATGGATGGATTTCATTATTTGATGGATTTAAAGCTGGCGACGACAGATGTGAGGTGCGGGAGCTGAGCGTGTTTGTGGAGTTAAGTCCGCGCAGAGATGTTATTTACTTAATGCTTCTTCTATCGTTTAAAAACCGACATTAACTGAATAAACTAAACCGACATAACTGTTAATGCCATGTCTCAAAGCTGTTCAACTCTACTAAACACAAGAATGAAACAAAACCCAGGTTTATTTTTCTTCAATAAAGTCCCATATAAGTCAGTATTCTACAGTTGATTTTTGTAAAAAGTCCATAAACTTTAGAGCTGTCATTTCTCGCTTTAAGAGACCCAGAACTGATTGCATCTATTTTGGCAAACTTTAAAGCTCTAGAAATTCAATGGACTGCGGCATGTGTTTGGATCCTTCAGAACACTGGTGTGTTTACCTGACCCTGAGCTGAAGTGAGCAGAGCCGGGGGAGCTGTGGTCTGTAGTACAGCTAATATTAGCCTGAATATGGGCGAGATCCTGTCTGAACCGGTACGTTGTTCATTTCCTAGTCTCCTCCGCGCGCCTGAAAAAGCTCTTCACCCAGCTCAAGGTGAAAGTGGAAGAGCTTTTATCTCCGCTCTTCCACTCCCATCACAAGACCTTACACGGCATTATAACCCCCTGGATTCAGAGAGGAGCTGTTTGTGGTCAAAGGCTTATATTATAACGTTCTCCAGCCACTGTATTCCTTCAGATTAGACGGCCCTTAACGTTTTGTACCGTCTGCACAAACATCCGGTGTATATTTCTCCCGTCTTTAGCCGCTGCTGTCTCCCACAAAGCACATATTTGGATTGCAGCGTCATCCCGGTCGCCTTTCGTGCTACACATGGATACCAAACAAGTCAGTGTTTGTGAATTAATACATGTGTGAAAGACGAGGGCCTGCTGTAATGTTGTGGTTATGTCCAGGAAATCTAAGTTACCTATGTAACTATAGTTCTACGAAAGGTGTGCGCCGCCCTTAGGCTGCGCTATTGCATATCTCTCGGAAGCGCCAGCTTCCCGCCCTGAGATGATCAAAGAACTGACCGCTCCAATCATTCTTGGGGGTCCACCACCCCTGTGCCCTATAAAAGGGGGACTCTCCCTTCAATCGTCTCCTTTGAACTCAGCCATCGAAAGAGGTCGTGCCTGCTGGGCCCGTAGCTAAGGGCGGCGCACACCTTTCGTAGAACTATAGTTACATAGGTAACTTAGATTTCTACTTCAATGGTGTGCTTGCCCTTAGGCTGCGCTATTGCATAAAGCAACGCGCAGCCGTGGCCGACCAATGTACTCCCAGCAGGCATGGACTCGCATGATTGGAGCGGGCCCAGGGCAACTCCATGCGTCCCAGGGAGCGGCCAAACGCTCCCTAGGTAGCAGGGGCCCACGGGCAGGGTGAGGAGCAACCAATAGCCGTTAACAACGCCAGCGGTTCTCACCCAGAAAAAAGCAATTGGGGGACGTCTGCACTAGCCGCCTCTCCCAAAAGCACTAGTGCAGACTCCACCCCTGATAACGAGGGTGTCCAAAGCCACCCGAAGGAGTGCACAGCCAGTTCGGCCAGGCCGCCTCTCCCAAGAGCGCCTGAAGCACCGAACCAAACCAAACCAGGTCATCCCTTCCTCGGGGGGGGGGGGGGGGGAGGACCGTCCACCACTCAAAACTACGTGGGCAACTGAACCCGTAGCAACGTCCTGTAGATAAGACTGCACAAACGTTGAAGAGGACGACCAAGAGGCTGCCATGCAGACCTCCTCAATCGAAGCGCCACGGAGCAGTGCTGTAGAAGCCGCCACTCCACGTGTGGAGTGAGCCCTGACCACTGCTGGCGGAGGGAGTCCTTGTGCCTCATATGCAGTGCGGATGGCAAGGCATATCCAGTGGGCCAATCGTTGAGAGGACAGTGGGGCACCCTTGTTCCTTACCCCAAAGCCCACGAACAACTGATCGGAGCGTCTGAAGCTGGCAGTCCATTCAAGATAGTGACGTACCGCCCTAATCGGGCAAAGGCGGTGTCGTCGTTCATCCCCGCCGACGCATGCGGAGGGGGGAAGAAGGGTCTAATTCTGATCACCCTCGACCTGAAGGCGGACGTAATGACCTTCGGCTGAAAAGCCGGGTTGGGCCAGAGTTCCATCAGCCCATCACCCTCAGGCAGGGACATGCAGGAAGGGTGCACAGAGATCACCCATCCTCTTAGCCGACGTAAGGGCTAAAAAGGATCGCAGTCTTGTAGGACAGACAATCCATCCCTGCCTGGCGAATGGGTTCAAACGGGGGCCCCGAAAGGCCCTCCAGTACAATCTGAAGGTCCCAGTTCGGGACCGGGCGGCACACGGGCGGTCTAAGCCTACGAACGCCCTGAAGGAAGCGCTTCACCAAAGGATGACTGCGAGCAGTGTGGACTCCGAACCCCACGCGCCCGATAACGATGGCCGCTGCAAAAACCCCTAGGGTCGCGGCTGCCCTCCCTTTCTCCAGTAATCCCTGGAGAAAATTGAGTATGTCCTGTATAGAACAGGATGTAGGGTCTAGGTTCCTCTCTGAGCACCAGTCAGAGTAAAGGCGCCAACGGACCCTGCACGCTCTGGTTGTAGACGAGGCCCGAGCACCCTGAATTGTGGCAACAACTGAAGGGGGGAGGCCAAGGTTTAGCCCCCCTTCCCCTCCAGACCATCAGCCTGCGTGCGTCCCAGTATCAGGCACGACAGAAGGGCCCCCCCTGCCTGAGTCAGGGCGTCCGGTCTGTCCGGGAGGGGCCACGGATCCCCTTGTGCCATTGACACCACGTCGGGGTACCACCTGGCACTATGAGCAGGATGAGTGCGCCCTCTGACTTCACTCTGTGGAGCAGAGGCACAATGAGGCGCAGGGGAGGAAACGCGTAAAGCAGGCCGGACGGCCATGGTCGATGAGCCATGGCATCCACACCGAGAGGAGGCCCGTCTGTTGACCTGCGCGAAAACCAAAGTGGTGTGCGTTCTCTGCATTGGCGAAAAGGTCGGCCACCGGTCTGCCAAACCGGAGCCACACCTCCGCCGCGACCTCGGGCGCCAGGCCCCATTCGTCCCGTAGGGCGCCCCCTCTGGACATCCTGTCCGCGCCGACGTTGCGGGCTCCGGGAATGTGGCGCGCTTTCAGAGAGGCCAGGTGAGTGCTTGTACGTAGCCCATTTGGACCCCCTGACGGAGGCGCCCCGGGTCCAACCAGAATTCTACGTCGGACCTTGCGGCGGGGTACAACCGCGCCAACATCACGTCGACGTCAGAGCAGCAGTATGCCCGCATTGACTCATGTGAGACAATGCGCTCGCGGTAGACACAGTACAAGTGACACGGGGAATGGCTCGTGCATGAGCTTGAGTGCAAGAGTCAGAGCGTGTTTCGCACACGGCCTTGACAGGCAGCAGAGTGGAGCGGCAACGGAGTTCAGCGGAGCCTCCTGAGCCCCACTGACTTTAAGCACTTTCCCACTCCGAGTGGCAACAGGCAGACTCGTAATGCTTTCAGCATGAAAGGAATACGAAGCAGGCTCTTTAGTGGAGTAACGGGCCGAGCGGCCTTTATTCACATTTTTAAGCCCCCCTCTTCCTGCTCCTCCCCTGGAGCCCGGAGCGGGACGGCGGTCACGTCTCGGGCTGGGATCATCGCTGCGCTGACGATCCGGACCCTGGGGGCGTCGAGGAGCTGCACGTGAGGAGGACGCGGGGCCAGGGCGAGGAGGAGATCTGCCTCGTCTACCTCGATCCAAGCGCCGTCGTGAGGAGCCCTGTTCGCACTGAGGGTGAAAATGCCGGGCCAGCTGCGCTGAGGCTTTGGCGGCGGTCTCCAGGCGATACACCATAGCCTGGATGCCAGGTCCAAAGAGGGAGGACTGGTCGAGTGGCAGGCTCAGCAGACTGCGTTTGTCAGCCTCCTTCAGCGTGGACAACCCCAGCCAAAGATGGCGGCAGCCGACCTGCGCAGTGCACATGGTCCGACCACCGTCGAGGGCAAGGGCTTGCGACATGCGAGCGAAGGTCGCCATGGTGGTTTCAGCTTCCACAATCTCATCATGAGAAAGCTGGTCACGGCCGCGGATCAGTTTGTCCAGAGAGGCGGTGAGCAAGGCCATATTGTTTGCTAACGCCACGACCTGTGCAGCGTTAGCATAACAGCGGTTAAGAATGGAGGCGGTTAACCTATCCCGCTCTGAGGGAAGGTCCACTCTACCGCCGGGCCAGAGAGAAGAGGACGGGAGCAGGGACATTCTAATCCCCTCGGCTGACTCCAACCCTACACCGTAGCGTACACACCGTACGCGAGGGCCGGTGTACGAGCGGAGTAGGGATTCTCCCAGTCACACTTAGCGTAGTGGAGGAGCGAATCCCGAGGGGCTACCACCACCGGGCACTGCCTGTCGCGGGCGTTCCCAAACAGGTCGCGGAACAGGTCCGACGCTGGGGCTGGAGGTTGAGGAGGCATCTTCAGCTCCATTCGGGCCGCAGCAGAAGCGATGAGGCTGGGGAGATGATCCATGGGATAGCGCTCACGAGGCTGCACCTCCTCAGTGAAGATGGAGAGAGCATCTTCATCGTACAGGCGTTGCTCATCGTTTTCATCGCCAGCAGCCCAATCCCTTCTACTGTAGGAACGGGCGAAGGCGGCGGGCTCCTCTCCTGCATCGGGGAAGCAGGAGGCGGGCTCCGCTCCCGCACGGGGGGGGGGGGGGGGGCTGGAGCCAGGGAGTCACTCGAAGCATCCGAGTCCTGATCGGATAGCTCCGGGAGGCAGGAGCCAGAAAGGCTGTGCCGCGGCACAGTCTTCTGCGGAGTGGCGCCGGCCCAGGCACAGAAGCAGCTAACGTGCTGATCCTGAGCGAGGAGCGGCGCCGCGCAGGAGCCGCACACCCGTTGCTTGATGCCGGAGGGCGACGGGGTCTCAAGCGTTGGAGTGCGGTGAGTCATTCTTCTTTCTTGATATCTTCTGTTCAGATCCAGATCTCAGAGTTAAGCTGAGAGAAAAAGGAGACGATTGAAGGGAGAGTCCCCCTTTTATAGGGCACAGGTGTAGTGGACCCCCAAGGATGATTGGAGCGGTCAGTTCTTTGATCCTCTCAGGGCGGGAAGCTGGCGCTTCCGAGAGATATGCAATATGCAAAAATTGCCTAAGGGCAAGCACACCATTGAAGTAGAACACTCTGGGTCGCGAGCAACAAAACGTCATCAAATAAGGAACACAAAGAAGGTGTGTTGGTCTCTTTTTTTACCCTGACATTTAAACTTAATTAAGATGTTAAAGGGAAAACACATTGTGAGACCAAATCGATGTTTTCACTTTCTGTGTCTCCCCTTTAATGACTATAATGTAAAACTGTTGGTTATGCAGCGCAGGGGCGGACGACGTCAGGCCTGGGGTCAAACCTGGGCCTGCAGCTACATACGCAGTGCTCGTATGATTCACAGCAAAGACTTAATGCTTGTGAAAAATGTAAAATATTAAATGTCCTGATGGAAATGTTAGCCCAAAATAATGCTTGAGGTGAAGCGATGAGTTGGAAGAAACTCAGTCCACAATCGAGCAAACTTCCCCTGATGTAATGACAATATAAATCCCCAACTTTCTGATTAAACAAGCACTCACCCTCACGAGCCGCTGTTTTAAAGTCTGAGAGAATATAAGTCTATTTGAATTATACATGTTCCTGGCCAGGTGTAGCAACCACTATCTCAAGAGCCACACGCGCGCGGCTCTTTAACGTCTTAAGCCCCACCTGAACCAAGCACATTTTCTCCAGTTTGGCTTTACCCAAAACCTAAAAGCTTTAAATATTTTTAAAAGCATCAAAAAAGTGTTGAAAATGAGGATGAAAGTGCAGCAAAAAATAATGACAAAAACAAGGTAAAAACGCGACAATAAAGCAATGAAAAAGTAACAAACCCGGAAAAAGAAAAATCACTTTTGTAGGTCTTAGCTTTCAAACGAGGCGTTACACTGTTGCTCTCCAGTCGAGAAGCTTTTAGATTTGGGTAATACCGAACTGGAAAAAATGCACTTGGTTCAGGCGGGGGTTAAGAGGCTTGAGAGATTTAATGAAAACAAGTGTATTTATATGAATGATCACTGCTATAGTATTGTGCCGTATTGTATTATGCTACATCTAAGCCAGAATGAAGGCACATTTGTTGAAAGTTTCCAGGAAAGGACACTGTTTAGGACACGATTCTTTCAATACAATCAATACTGATTCAAAGATTTACATTACATTTGCACCTTTAATTACTTTATTCATCATGTATTAGGTTGAATTGTTTTAGAAACTTAGAAAGTCATTAAAACCAATGTTGCACACTCACACTGCTCCGCGAAGTCCGGGTCCGGCTACCGAGGCCATCCGGCGGCCTTCCGGCGGCTACGGAAAGAATCCGCAAGAAGTCTATTTTTGCCGGAGACCGGAGCCCCAACGGATCAAGCTGACAGAAAACACGAGCCAAACAGGGAGTCAGGTCTCGTGAGAAAAGAAGATCCGGTGTATTTCAAAATAAAATCTGTCCGCTTACTACTTATTTGGTCTCGTTTACCACCTGTACACGCGTGTAACGTCAGCAATGTAAACATTTCTCCATTACCAGTGACACAGGGGCACTAGTGTGTTTCAAAGCATCCACTTCACTGGGGAGAGTCGTTGTACTGGCAAATACGTTTTGTTTACAAAAACTACCTATATATGGGGCTATTTATCACATGAACTCGCACAAAGAGGGAAACTCACGTGCACTTTTGTTCTCGCGAGGGCCGTTTCTGTGCCTGGCGCAGCATCTGGCGCCGGAGCTGGCGGAGCTGGCCACAGTATGGTAGTTTGGGGCAAACCCGGACCGGATCAGGACCGAACCCGGACCAAACCTGTACCGTATTTAATGTGAGCCGGGGGTAAAACAATAATACTCCGAATAAGCTAAAAACTAGGCCTAGTACTAAAAAGTCTAAAATTGAAGGATGAGCCTGGGTAGGCGAGGGGAAGAAACTCCAGGGACACCGCCGCCCGCCCGACCGCTGTCCGTCAGACCGCCGCGCTCCTCGGTGTTCCAGCCTTCGAGACCGGGCTCAGTTCTCTCTTGGCTCCCGTTCCGCCTTCGCGTGGACCCTGGATGGCTCTGTGCGCCCTTCCCAGGTGTGATACTCACCGCGTCTGGGCGTCGCTCGACTCCTGGCCGCCCAGTAAACAGGCCTTGTATCACACCGTGGTCCGCGTCTCTGTGGTCCACGCCTCTGTGGTCCGCGTCTACGTGGTCCACGCCTCTGTGGTCCGCATCTCCGTGGTCCGCGTCTCCGTCGTCTGCGCCCGTCTGCCCAAACTGCCAATTGCCCCTCACACGCTTGTGCCATCCTGCCCTGGTCCTCTGCCGTCTCCCGCACACTCCCTTTGTTCACTTTTGGTGACCCACTTTCGTCGCTGCGTTCATGTACTGATTGTCACCAGGTGTGGATAGCCAATGGCGGTGGTGTGGGCGGGCCCGCACCAATCAACTCAAAATGTTTACAAAATGAAACATGCAACATAACTGAAAATCACTGCAGACAATATCAAACATGTACATAAAGATTTAAGACAAATAATGGTAATAGCCATGGGCCCACAGTAGTACATGTTTGTTTGAAAAGAAAAAATACAATTGTAACTCTTTGAGAGGAAATGTGCCAAAGTGGCTCTTTTGATGTTGAAGTTTGCAGACCCCTGCTCTCGGCCCTGAAGTAAACTGTCTTCAGGATAGTCTTCAGGCTGGTGCAGGCTTATCCACAGTGAGTCCAGAGGCAAGTTTTACAATAACAAGGGCTGTAGATTATGCAATAGTTACGCAACAGTTAGAGCCACTTAATGTAGACGCCGAATATCTATAAATGTTGAATATGGCAGCTGTTGCACCAGGCACAAAGCATTATTTCTTTAAACATCAAGTGGAGTTTCAATATTCGCAATTTCATGCAATCATTACACAAAGCTTAAAAGAATACGACAAATATAAATGAAAAGAAAAAAATCAATGAATAAAAAAATACTAAACGCAGAATCCTGTTGCTCCTGATTCCCTGCGCTGCTTTCACTCACTGCTCCGGTTTAAAGGGATACTTCGGGATTTTTGACATAGGGCCTCATTTCCTAGTTATCCAGAGCGTTGTTGATGTCTGGAGATATTTTTTTCTTAAATTCATGCAGTTCTTATATTTGAAGAGTCTAGTTGCGCTAGCCAAAAGCAAGGCTAAAGCAGTTCTATGGTAAACGCTAGCCTGCATTAAAAAACAGTCTGATCACTCCACAGTGCACCTGAGGTAAATCACATATAACACCAGACTAACCATATAAATGTCTGTGTTAATAGAATAATTTTTTTAATAAAACTGACCTTGTATCACATGAAATACCGCATTTTGAGGGACTATTTTCTCGCAGATCACTCCGCCACTGCCTTATCTTACAGCCACGAAGCTGATGCTGCTCAAATATAAGTTATTTTAAAAGCAAAATGGTTAAACTTAACCTATCGACACAGACATTTATATGTTAGTCTGGGTTATAAGTGATTTACCTCAGGTGCACTGTGGAGTGGGTCAGACTGTTTTTTAATGCGGGCTAGCGTTTACCATAGAAATGCTTTAGCCTTGCTCTAGCCTAGCGCAACTAGACTCTTCAAATATAAGAACTGCATGAATTTAAGAAAAAAATATCTCCAGACATCAACAACACTCTGGATAACTAGGAAATGAGGCCCTATGTCAAAAATCCCGAAGTATCCCTTTGAGCAGCAGGTCAAATGCAGAGGACATGTGCTGTGAGGAGACGTCTGGTCGCCTGGAGACGCCATGATGGACCGTTAATTGTAATAAAGCTTAAAGTCGCGTAATAGAGTTGGTCGTGCACTCAGCTAATAGTTGCTTATCAAAAGTAGCACAGTAAGAAGGCCTTATGGGGCTGTTCTGTGTGGGGTTTGCAGATTCTCCCTTTGGCAGCATACAGTAGGTCTCCTCTACTGTAGGTCTGGTTTCAGTTCGGTTCTCTTGGGGCTCTCTTGAGTCACACAGGACTCTCTTGATGATGAGATTCTGAATGTCTGTAATTCTGAAAAAGACTTTCCAATCGAAATATATGTACCATCATGCATTTTAGCTTCTTAAGCTTCTCAAGAGCTCAAAACACTTCTTCTCAGTCGATGCAGAAACCTTACACTATCTTACAGACTCTGAAAATGTGAAAAACAGCTCCAGGTTCTACCTATTATGCAACACAAGGGAGGGCGTACTGTCTGCTGCTCAAGACGAAACAGTCACAGTAAACTGGATCACTCAAACTTCAAGTGAAATACTATTCCAGGCATGTTATGTTTGTTATAACCAAATGGTTATGAGTTTAAATGAGTCAATTTTGTGCAAGTCCTCTTTAAATCAAATACATTTTTGTATAGCCCATTATCAGAACAGGAGTTGCATCACAGCGCTGCAAGCATCAAAACACTGACACACATAACACATGTAATGTCTAAATGCTAACAGTCAGCAGCAGATGGACATTTGCTCTGGGTATCCCCCATGAACCCTGAAATGTCATAATTAGGGCTGCACGTTTTCAAGTTAACCGAGGCCCTTAGCGGTTATTACTCGGTTAACCATTAGTGTGCGCACTAATGCTAAAATTTATTGCACGCATTTTCAATAGCACGGCAAATTATACACGCCAGTTAACCGAGCAAAATGCTTTTACTCGGTTAACCATGGACACCCTTAGTCATAATGGTGATAAGTTTACAGACATTTGTGCTTATATTCATGTTAGACCCCAATTCCAGTTTTCTATTCCCAATCAGTGCCATCAGTGCACATCTCACCTTTGGCCAAAAATAATACATTCTTAGGCAATGTATGTCCATTCCTCCGCCAGGGACATTTCATCATCCACACTCCGCGGCAGTCTGAGGAGCGGTGCTGAATATTTGATGCAACAGGTTCAGTCATTGTGCAAAGCAGAGGAGGGCCAGGCCGCTGTGCTGCGGGGTTCGTCTGGATACAACTTTTATGATGTAATTAGCAGAAACCAACATGGCAGCTGTCTTCAGACACTTTGGCCTCGCTTTGATGCCAATAGAAGATCTGAAATGTTTTGTGTCAGTCCACTCCCGGAAAGGGCGGGCCAAACAGGGACAGATTGTCAGTGAATAAACCCATCAGCAAACCGATTGTTACATTCCGAGCGGCGGCTGTCATTGGTCAGCTACGCCACAGCTGAGCCGCCAATCAGAAAGGTGTCATCCATGTGTGTCCAGAGTGTTCTTTCATGTACCAATGGTCTGTCAAAGAACTATCAAATGTTTCCACACCAACTAGATATTGGTAGGAAGACTGGCTGAGTGGTTAGCTGTCATTTCTGGAGTTAGCATGTTGGCCCCGGACAGGATTAAGTTCTGTGAAGGAGTCTGAACTGTAGCCTACACAGAGAGACCATCATGAAAATCTCCGTGTTGAGGATTACTGAGACTCAAATGAAACAAAACACAACCCTTGGTATTTTTGAAGAGGGTTTAACATAATGTCATTGACCAGCAAATAATGTTGATTTTGCAGGATTGTATATAAGATACTTCTAGTTATTATGCTTGATTGCACATTTTCCTGTCTATTTGCACCCCCATTGTGAGATCAGTGAAGTCCCACCTTATCTTATGTCGTAAAATATAATACATCACTAGTCTTATACAAAGCATTCAACAATGCGAGCTCATTACTTGAGAGGTTTGGATATTTTCATTGCCGAGAACCACTCGTAAATGTTTTTGTGTGTGTGAAACTCTGGAACAAACTGGACTTACAACACAAGCAGTGCCAGCTGTTAATCGATTTAAACTGTTATATAAACATTGGGTCTGATCAAAATAGAGATGCGGGTCTTTAATTTAAATTGCTGTTGTCTCATAGTGTTAACAAGTGCTCAATGTTTCCTTACCATCGTTGGTATTGTTCATTCTCCTTACATTGTTGGTATAAATTGTTGTTACAATGTAATTATTATATTGTTACCTGTAGTAATAACATTTGTATAATAATCCTTGAACAAAGTAACAGTGAAGCTCAATGTATTAATCACTGAATGGGGAACTGGGGGTGGGATTAAATAAATTATCTTCTTCCCACTCCCTTTCAGGTAGAATTGGATCGTCATGTTTACATACTGTATATTCCTTTTTGTACTATATGACTTAACTATATTTTGTCTACCTTGTACTTTCTGTGTCATTGCCTGAAATAAATGAATACATTAAATGAAATGAAATGTTATCTTATAAATAAGTACTATTATAGGTACAGCTTCTCTGGGCAGACAGATGGAACAAGGCCGTCACAGACACCACATGAACATAACATAACAACAACTCTGTGCATAACGTTTCAATCAAGCACACGGTAGCTCCACAGCCCTCACAGTGATTTCCGATTTCAATCCAGTCTCATTCATTAGTTCAGCAGGTATTGCTACCAGTGTTGGGGTAGTTACACACAGTGGCAGCGCGGCTCAGCCGCAGCAGCTCAGGACTAACACCTGAACATTATTTTGTTGTACGCTTGTACAATGACAATAAAGCACTTACTTACTTACTTACTTACTTACTTACTTGCTCAAAAAAAGTAATCCATTACATATTACTCATTACTTCTCAAAAAAGTAATCCCTTACTTTACTTTGTTACTTTTTTTGGGAAGTAACTTAGTTACATTACTAGTTACACTACTTTTGCATTATTCTAAAACATCATACCTGAAATTCAGGGTCATGTAAATTCTAGGTTTGAAGTCAAACATCAAGTTACCCTACGCTATGTAACAGGTCAGGGCAGCATATCCTCCACAACAAAGATGCCACAAGTCTATTGATTCGGCCTTTGTTGTTACCTTGGGTTCCTGGAAATCGAGCCGCGGTAGGTTATCAGTCAATTAAGCAGCGGTGTGCCGTCAGGGCCAGCAGGGCCTTCTCTGCTGGCCCTGGCCAAATGAAGAAAAAAAAGTGTCAAATGTCTCAATAGTATATTTAATTTCTAATTTATTTATATAATGTACAGTTGAGTCGCTTATATTGGTTTTGTTGAGATTCTGCAGGCCCAGTGATGTCAGGCCGCTCACATGATTGACAGCCAGCCTGAATTATCGGCCAATCAGAAGTCTATGTACATTAACAGTACGCCCCCAGGGCCTGCAGTAGCTCAGAAGCTTCCCCTACGTTTTGTTCGCCTGGGAAAACCGCTAATGTAACCGCGCATGGACAAGACGTTCCACTCAGAAGTGAACCGGATAAACAGATATTCCTCTTGGAAATGTCCGAACGAGGCAAAATGAAGTGGATTTACTGATCACGGATATTTTGCTCCCTTCATTATGACGAGCTTCTAGAGCAAAGCAGCGGGAACAACAGCGGGACGTAGACGCTTGGCTCACCGGACAGGAGAAGAGTTTCTCGCGTCAGCTGAGCTGGGACTCGGGCAGGGAACAGGTAGACTACGAGCGCTAAAAAAGCCTCTCACATTGCACCAAACTGTAAGTTTATAATCCCTTTATTACAGTTGATTTTGCGTTTGAGTTGATCTCTGATGTCTCGCTCTGTCAAAAATAAAACATCTCCTAAAATGTCCACGTTATAACGCGCTCGTCTCCGCCTGTGTCGTGTGTTTCCGTATGGTAGTACGATGTTCCCGAAGGTTTTTGCTTTTGTTTGGGGGCGGAGGCACCGCTGCTTTGGTTTGCGTTGTTGATACATCCTTTGGCGAAGAAGTGCCACGCAAAAAGGCAGTTTTATCCATACGCCTATTGTCGATCAGTTAATTAAGTAACAACATCATATTTTCGAAAATAATTGTAATGTCATTACAGTGTTCGCCGCAGTAACGCGTTACACTACTATGTTACAAAATAGTAATGTCATTACAGTAACGCGTTACACCCAACACTGATTGCTACATTACAAAAATGCCATTAAATCCACAAATTTTAAGTAGTAATGTAAACGAGTCACATGTCTGCTCTGACTTTATTCGGTGACAATAAAAAAGAGGTGAAGCTAAGCAGCGTGTTTACCATAAGGACCAGTCTGTTCAGAACCAGGTTGTTGCAGCATGAGAAAGATAAACAGTGGATTTTAAAGGTTAAATCACCCGACAAGCCCTTTAATCACTTTAGCACTGTAATCAGAAAGATGCACAAATAAACAAGTAGGCTGATACAGCAATAGACATTTTCACGAGCAGCAGAGCTAAAGTTAGCATGTGACCTGTTGTACAAAAACAACATACCTTAGAAAAGTTCCATGTTATCACCGATCCGTAGCAAAGGGGCAAAACATTTCCATGAACATCCAAGACTTGTATCATCACAGTGACTTCCCCAGGGCTGAGCTTTAGAGAAGAGGAGGGAGAATGGGCGAGCGGGGGAGAAGAGCGGACTCAGGGGAGAGAAAGTGCAGGCTGCAGAGGGAGGATGAGCCAAATCTCCCAAACATAATTGTCTTTCAGCTGAGAGATTAAATGTGTTTTGTCTGTTAATAGTTAGCATACAGAAAGTTGAACTAATGAATGAGACGGTGCTTTTATTCTGGCGTGCTGGATCAAAACCGGAAATGACTGCGTGGGCTGTGGAGCTACCGTTAGTTTGATCCTAATGTTGTGCACAGAGTCGATCATCTAAGACGTAAAAGAAACCAAATAGCACAGAATTGTTCTCAATAGTAATCTTACATTTCAAAGTCAGCTCAATAAGAAGGTAAAATACCAGTTAAATCGATTTTGTTCTGTCAGAGGGAGCCTGTCCAAGCCCTGGGACAGGCCGGAGCCTGTCTCCCTCTATTGCTACATGAAATAATCTCTGTATCTGCATCACTGTATTAACCACTTGCACTATGACTGGAAATCCATCCATCCATCCATCCATCTTCTTCCACTTGTCCGTTGCCGGGTCGTGGGGGCAGCTGTTGGAGCTGCACCAGCCCCTATGGCTCCTCCTGCCATAGGGGCTTCTGAACCGCTCTTTGTCTGACCCGTCACCTAGGACCTGTTTGTCATGGGAGACCCTACCAGGGGCACGAAGCCCGACAACAGAGCTCCAGGATCATTCAGGCTCAAACCCTCCACCACGTTAAGGTGGCGGTTCCAGGAGGGTGTATATAAGATACCTCTATTTATTAGTTAATTGTTTGCACATTTCCTGTCTATCCTGCACACCCTGAGTGTTTCTGAGCTGAATGTAACAAGTAATTTCTCCATTGTGAGATCAATAAAGGCTTATCTTATCTCATGTTTTATTGCATCACATCTTGGCCACAAACCTCCACTTCCACACTCAAGCCAGTCATTTTATTGTACAGCCAGGCAATTAAGGTATTCAGCAGATAACTCTGAGATTGCATCACCGTGACATAATTTAATGACTTTTGTAAACTTTGCAGATTTGAAAACTCTGAAATTGTTTAGTTTCTTTAATGTTTGAATAACAATGAGTCGTTTTCTTCTCTCGTCATTAGACGTCAGGGATCTCATAGACTGACCCCCAGTGCCTTAGTCTTTGGGGACTGTGTGCTCCCAAATTACAGAACATCTTTTGGATGGTCCATCTTATTCTTTAAAGAATAATAGGTAATATTTGGCGCATTGAGTTGCCTAGGCGCATTGAGTTGCCTTGTGTACGAAATGTGCGGTATAAATAAAGTTGCCTTGCCTATTTGGTAATAATGTCAAACACATCTTTATCGCTAAAACCAAAAATAAAACAGATACACATAATGAAACTGGTGAACAATGGTTTGTTGTGGAAGCAATAACCTTTTTGCTCTTCCCTGTGCTTTACTGCTTTGAGGGGGGAGTTTGACAGGGGGTATGGCTTATCCCAATGAGATGTAAATGAGCCCTATTGTCACTCCCAACAGCAGAGAGGTGAGAATGGCCCAAAACTTCAGAGGCCGTTTAATCCCCTTTGGCCTTTTGGGAATTGTTAACTTCAAATCACCGCTACGTCTCCAAATATGATCAGATTTCCATGTTACACATCGTTGTAGGACTTGGCTCTTTTGTATCACGTGAGAAGAGATATTTGGAAATAGCCAAAGCATACACTGGAGATAGAAGTTGTCTTAAAGAAAATATTAATATTATTAATAATAATAATAATAAAACCCAAATTAAAATAATATTTAGGATGGTAATGACAACTGGGAAGTAGCAAGATCTCGGAGTATAATATGTATTAATGTACCTTTATAACATAAAAGTAACTCTCGGTAATGTTTGGCACGGGTAACAATCTGAAAGAAATATATTAATGATCGCATTTTTTACTTGCTTTGTACTAGACATCGTACACGAAACAAGATCGTTGCTGTAGTTGTGCTTCGTTTCAATTAATTATATAAACAGTTCAAATGTTGTTTTGTAAGTTTGTAAGTTGGTCTGTGCTAATGTAGCTTTCTTAGATATGAGTTATAGCACATTCTTTTGTTGTTGTTTTGCTGCTGTTTTTTATTGTTCTCTTTATATTGTTACTTTGCCCTATGCTCCTTGTTTATGATTTGTTTATGATTTGCTACCTTTTAAATGTAAATGCTAGTGTTTTTGTTTTTGGTGTAGGCGCTTATAAGCCTTTGGCTTCAGCCCACTCCCTTTGAGCAGGTTAACTGTTCAAATAAATATATAAATAAACTAAACTAAAGGCTTTTATTGCCGTTGTTCCTAGTTACAAAGCAGTATAACCAGCTGGTGACTTCATAGAGAGAGAAGAAGTGAAGTCCAGACCTCCGTCGACAGTTGTCTTTTATCCTAGTCTCGCACTTCTCTGCACAGAGAGGGTGACTGCCTACCAGTGAATCAGTTGTTTGTGTCTATGTGTTTGTATTTTATCTGTACTTCACGTTATGTTCAGAATGATTATGGTGTTGACCGTTTTTTATCAGCTAATCTCACTGACATGGTCTTCTTGTTCTGTAGTGTGTGAGCAAAGCATGAGTCAGGAGCTTGTTCAGATTGTGTTACAATCCTTACAGCTTGGAGACTAGACTTAAACAATCTGTGAAGATCTCATAATGCCCCAGAACCGACTTGTGTCTCTGATTCTAGTGACTGGTCACATATAACAAAATATTAAGTAGTTTCTCTCTCCTTGCTCCCCTTTGCTGTGCAACTGTTTCAATAAAGAGTAAAAGAAAGAAATGTTCAGGCTTTAGTGAAGCTCTGGCAAGTGTTTTCACTTTGCGATGAGAGGATTAAGCTGGGCAAGAGATTGGGAGGTTCTAAGAATAGCTACAGGAGAAGATCGAAAGATTACTCAATGATGTGCTAGTGGCTCGAAACAGGACTGCAGGCATGTTTTTGATGAGAGAACAACGTGTAACATGTATAATGTACCAGAATATCCTTTTTAATATGGGTCTGAAACAGTGGCTGAAGATAAAGCTAATGTATGAAATGTAAATTGTTTTCTACATGTGTTCTGCTGACCGTTGGATCAGTGAACTGTCGTCTGCATATTCCACAGAGATGTAAAAAGTTCCATGTTACTGTGAAAGAGGTTAGATGCACATTCAGCGGTATCTCTCCTGTACATTACGCTGCTCGGGCCCCCGACATCATGTGAGCTCTGGGCCCCTCCGTGAGCTCTGTGGAGGAGAGGGGCTTGAAAGGACTTATTGAAGACAGTGGTACAGCGGGTCTTTTATGTCCTGTGTATCTGCGCTCACCTCAGCTCCACTCCCACACAGCGCTGCGAGGAAAGGCTGTGTTTCCACTTTTATTCACTCAATGAAATACACCAGCTCCCAAACACTCCGACAAATAGAGTGTTCCAGACCAGTGGAGCATGCATAGCGTAGTACATAATGGCATTCGTATGAGAAGAGGGAGGTGACCATATGTCGTACTTACTTTATATCTTATGTGATGTTAAGAAACAGGTTCATCCAAAGTCTGCCTAATTTCCTGAGCATACACAACACAGTGGTTTAGGTGTGCAGCAACCAAAAATCTGATCTAATCTTTCACATCTGTGCAGAAACATACAGCAAAAAAAAGCAGATGAAGATGACATAATATGAAGAATGATAACCTCATTTTAAAACACTGCACAGAAATGATCCATCAGCCTAAGTCGTATCTAAATTCATGGAACATGAGTTTGTGATAATTTCCCATAGAGCACAATGATGACTTTTAAATATCGGGCACAGTTAAACTAAAAGAGGTGAACAGATCAGATATTAAGGGCAGTACTCCAACATAACGACCCCAAACGCACCTCCAAGATGGCCACTGGCCGCTAAAGAGGCTGAGGATAAAGGTTATGGACTGGCCAAGGATGTCTCTGGATCTAGACCAGGGGTGTCACACCCATGTGACTGTAGTGAGCATTGTGGTTATATGTCTTTAAAAATCATTCATAACTCCGCACAGGAATGGGCTAGAGACTTACTTTTTATTGTTTGTATTTATGTTTTACATAATCAGGAATTTGTGCTCTACAAGTCGTGGGCCGGATCGAATCATCTCACAATCTGGCCTGTGGGCCTTGTGTTTGACCTGTGTTTGTGTCTAGACATTATTGAGTGGGCATCCTCTAACAGAAGTTGGAGGATAAGATAATACTGGACTTTAATGATCCCACAATGGGGAAACACTCAGGGGGTGCGTATACACTGCAGAAAGTAATCTAGAAATGAGTGACATTTTGTTGTAATATGTAAATGTGTCCTTAATTTGAGCAACTAATTTCAAGAACTCTGTCCTTGGGGAAAGATTTTTACGCTTAAATTAAGATAAAACAACTACAACAGTTTTATTTCAAGTAAATTAAGATTATTTTATCTAATTGTGAATACAATAAGATCTTTTTTTTTTTAATTGAAGTGTAAAATTATTGAACTGAATTATTGAGGGGATCCCATCGGCCTGGGTCTCTATAGCCTGTCCGTCCATGGGAGTGGATCTTTCCAGCCTCTGTGGTTCTCCCCGAGGTTTCTCGTTTCTCCCACCGGGTTTTTGAGTTTTTCCTTGCCGTGCTGGAGAGTCTAGGGTGGGCTCGTCGCCACCTACTGCTGACGCTTATTTGGACATTATGTTTGCCTGGATACTTGATTTAAATGTTGTAATCTGTAAAGCACTTTGTGATGCCTTCGGTATGAAAAGCGCTTTATAAATAAAGTTTGATTGATTGATTGAACGGTGGACAGATTTCTTACAGTACAGGCCAAACATTTGGACACACTTTTTATACATTGGCTTTTCTTTACTTTCAACATTATTAACACACTGTGATTCTCATTGAAGGCATTAAAGGGGCTGTGTGGAGTTTAGCAGTTTTGTACTCGCAATTGCCCCCTCAGGCCAAACGCGTAACTGCAGCCTCGATGATAAGCTCGTGCATGAGGCGCTCAGGCTTTACGAGCACCAGAAATAACAGTCCCGTCCTGGTCAATTTACAGATATAAAGGCATGACTTCAACTGAGGTAAGAAACGTTACTGTTTTGTGAATATTTAGACCAAATCAGTTTGAGTGAATATTTTCCAAGATAAAATACTTGAGCAAATGCAGCAAAGTGAATCGAGTGAAGAAGTAATACATATAAACGAATAATTGATGTTTGAAGGAGGAAAAAAAAAATACTTGTATACTTTGTATGCATAAACGCCGGCCTAATTGAAATAATAAAATATTTCCACTGGTAGAAATGCTACTAGGAAAAGCCTAAATCGTCTCTTCAATTTCCTGGGCCCAAAGTTAGCGTAGCTAACTCGTAAACTATATTGTAAACGGCACATGTTCACTTTTTGTAGTCGTTTCACTGCTTATAAATCGTGAACAGTCATGCTTATTTTGCGGCCAAAAAAAGCTAACATTAGCAACATTATTTTTGCCATTGTAAATACAGCACCATTACCACTGTTACTACTCAAATGTTTTGTAGGTACAGCACAATTACTGTTATTACTGACACTACTAGTCTGCTACTAATACTACACAACGTCTCTGTAGGTATAAAACTATTAGATCAACTCTTTTGGTAACTTCAAATATGATTATTTTATGGCTCGTTTCAGTGAAGTTTGTACAACATGCACAGACAGTCGGACACCGTTGTTTTGAAGCATCAACACACTTTCCCCCACGTATTTAGTCATAATTTCTTACCTTTCAAGCAAAAATAAGCTGCGGGTCTTTTGAGAGATTCTCTCAACATTTTCCGATGTTTACTCTGGTTCTTTGCCTACGCCGATCAGACTCGACTTTCACCTTTTTTGTCACACTCGAATAAACTCTTGTTTCTTTTTGTTATTTGGGGTCTGGGCTGGAGTTTCGATGGTGCTTGAAGCCGGTCTCCTCTTATTCTCCGCTAAATCCATCCTTCTGAAGTTACCACTCGCGCTGCAGCGTCAGTATAGAGGAGATACAGCTAACGCTACAGCTAACGCTACAGCTAACGCTACAGCTAACACTACAGCTAACGCTACAGCTGAGCGTGAACGCGCATGACGCATTACGCTGTTTGCTTGTTCGACCCGAGCATAACTATTTAAGTGACTTTACAGGCATATAGAGGCAATGGCGGTGAAAAGGCCAGGGCTCATTCTACTCACCAGGGCATTGCTGGAGCATGTATGAGAAGAAATGTTAAATTTGTATACATTTATTTGTGTTTAAACTTATGTATAGTCCCTTTAAACTATGAACGAACACATTGGATTAACCCCTTAACGCCTGAATTAATTTCCAATTATAGAAAAATATATATAATCAGTGTTTTTGCTTTCAAGCTGATGCTAAATTAAGTGAGAGAGATTGTTAATTTATCTGTAGCACATAGTATAGATATAGTTTTAGGTATGTCGCAAATTTGCGACAACAGGCACAAATGCAACATTAGGTATGTCACTAATTTGTGACAACAGGCATAAATACAGCAGCCCGCTGCTGGTGCTGCTTTCATCACATGATGTAGGGGGAAAAAGCAAGGTGCAGACAATTTATCTACATAACATAGACATGTCACCATTTTTATTACTAATTATCATATTTTACTCCCTTTTCTGAGGTGAATGAATGCCACCAGATGGCTATTGCAGTTTTCCATTATGGCCTGACGTCGCAAATTCGCGACGTACCTAAATCTTCAAATAACAAAAAACATATCCATCACACGAAGTTCATTCCAATAAATGATCTAAAGATGGAAACGATGAGCAGCTACATATTTTTTTTTTAACACAACTCAACTTACATTTGAAGATTTCCTCGAAGTTGCAGCCTCGATTTGCAGAAATGCTATTTCTGCAAAGTAGCTACCATAACCCGGATGTGGTTCCTTCTCTAACCAGTCCTACGAGAAACTAGTGCTTGCAAAAGGTTCCTAGGTACGGCATGGATGTGGGCAAACAGGCATCAAGGGAAAACATGCATTATTTTAGCCACAGTCTTGCAAGAAGAGGTATGTCATAAATTTGAGACAATAGGCGTTAAGGGGTTAGGGAGGAAACAAAACAGGTGAAATAACTCCAAATATGTTTTATATTCTAAATTCTTCAAAATTGCCGCCCTTTATTCTTGGCATTTTCTCCATGAGCTTCATAAGGTCGTCTTTTGAAATAAGTTTTCAACATGTTTGAGAAGTCAAAACCATTTCTGGGACGACATCGTGAAGCTCAATGAGAAAATGTCAAAAGTGTAAAGCAGTAATCAAAGCCTTTTAGCCATTTGGAAGAATTTATGTCAAGGTTTTTTTATTTGTTTAAAACACAATTCCGTATGTGTTCACTCATAAATGAACGACTTTGGTGAGAATCTACCATGGAAACAGTTTTGAAGTGAAAGGAAAAAAACATTTAAAAAGTGTGTCCAAACTTTTGGCCTGTACTGTATATCAAGATCACTTTTTGTGTAGTCAGGAAAATGGGTAAACAAGTAATACTTGTTACAGTAGAACAGTACTTGTTACAGTAGAATAGTACTGTATACAGTATACTGTATAACGGATGTAATAAAAGAGGTATCTAATGTGCAATGAATACAACACTAAAAGAAGAAAAATAATATAATCAAATTGGAACAGAATATAGAATATCAAAAAAGTCAGCATTAGCAGTGCAAAGTTTACAGTCGGTCCAGGTGATTGATGAAGTTTGGTTTAGCATAGAGGTTATTGCACAGGACTTTTTCACAGTGGTTAATTGGTCCTTCATCCCCACTGACAGCAGAGGGGATGAAGGACCTGCCTTAGTGCTCCGTCTTGCACTGAGGGTCTCAGGCTGCCACTGAAGGATGTCGTCCTGCAGGAGTGGAAGAGGGCTCCAGTCCCGACCTGAGAAGCTCTTGTGGTCAAGACGGTTAAGGCAGAACTGGGAACTACAGGACAACACAAACATACAACACAAATTATTGACAGTTTGGACCCAATCTGGTCATATTCACTCAGGCGCTGGGCTCACTTGTGTTGCCAGTGGTTTTGATATGCATGGCTGTGTGTTGAGGACAGTAAATTGACTATTATACACGCTGTACATACTTTATATTGTAGCAAAGTATAATGTTCTCCCAATAAAATATTTGCAGAAATGTGAGGGGTATACCCATTTTAATGGGATGTTGTAGATCGGCTCCATCCTATTTGGAACATGAACCAGGTTGAAACATATTCATTACTTCATTTGAAACTGTAGGTTTTTGAATGATATGACCTTAGAAGGTCAGCTTACCTTACTTAAAATTCAAGCAACATTTGACAAATGCACTGACACCACACATGAGGGGTGCCACTACAAATACCCACATCTCCCCGAACATAAGGAGAGACTAATCTGGCTCGAACTCTAGCTAAATCTAATGTAGTGTGTCTCCAGCCTAAACAATGCCTGAGATAAATCCTCTTTTTACCGATGCCTTATTTGGAAACCATTACTGATTGAGCTTTTCCCTCCTTGCATTCCGTCTGGGTAATTAAAAAACACAATGCAGTCTGCGCGGGCCTGCAAAGTCGAAGAGCCAGTGATTTTGTGCAGCGGAGTAACGCCACTGGTTTCCACGGCAACATCGCT
Source organism: Neogobius melanostomus (assembly GCA_007210695.1). Classification (NCBI taxonomy): domain Eukaryota; kingdom Metazoa; phylum Chordata; class Actinopteri; order Gobiiformes; family Gobiidae; genus Neogobius; species Neogobius melanostomus. The sequence continues at coordinate 1,442,314 of VHKM01000437.1, forward strand.
CCAGCCTCACTCGACTCAGTGGAGGAGTTTAGGAGTGGAGCCGTTTGGAGTTTTGGACTGTGGCCAAAACGAAGTACTTTGGAAAGATTTGTCTTTAGTCGGGCTGTGGGAGAGACTCATCCTCTCAGAGCGGTGAAGTGGTCAGTGCAGACGAGTGCAGGTGTGGAGGTCATGTTTACAGACTGGGCCGTCAGACTCCACTCCACATGTTACAGTGTTACTGCATCTTATCTGTATTTTTAGAGTTGTTTATTTTATTTAGTGCACTATTAGCTCCTGACTTTCTAAAATAAGGAGTTTTATATTCATGGAATTTTATCATGTCTTGTGGCAAAATGTGTATCATAGTTCATTTCTTTAAATTAACAAGATGTTCCTTAACTTTTGACTTGAGAAGGACAAATAATTGTCAGGGAATAAGTGTTTAGGCACACTGCGGGACATCTCACCCAATAAATAGAATAAAATAGGGAGCAGGATGTCTCCGGCTCGTCTCCATTGAGATGTCGACTAAAGGCAGACACATATGAGGTTTAAATAGGTTAGGTCCACATCTTAATCCATTATTTACTACAATAATAGACTTTTCTGTGCCGAGCTGGTCATTTGGAACATGTTTTGTACGGCTGGCAACAGGTGAATCCATTGTTACGCAAAATCCACTTTTTAAGGCTTTGTACAGTTACAAAAGCTTTAAGTTTTGTAAGGCTTTTGTAACTTGAAAAACAGACCTGGAGCTGTGTTTCAAGCCGCTAGCGCATCTTTGAGTAATCTTTTATTTGGATCTTCTCCAGTGGCTGTTCTTAGGCGTGCGGCGACAGCTCCCAAAAAGTTCCTCCTCAGTACCTACGTGTCCAGGAAATGCTCTCCTCCACAGCACAAGGTAAAAGCATGTGACATTTATTTAGTTAGCTGTTTTGGATCAGTATTACAGTTTCTAACCAACAAAGTGTAAGTGATAAAGATGAGTTTGAGATGATTACCACAAAAGGTCGCTCTTTAAGTATTAAAGAGTGGTTATTATAAATGTAATGAGATGTTGTGTCTTGATTCAAGTGCAAAAAATACTTCTTCCACTGTCAGATTTGTTTTGTTGGACTTACCAACCCAAACCAAGGGCTACTATATTCATTGCTCATATCATTGCTATTGATTTGTGAGTGCCAAATCTCCTGACCAATAAGACCAAGCTAGAACAAGGCTGAGCTCCATCTTAAAAGGTGAGTTTGGTATTTTTGGCCCTTTTTGAAGAGAGAAAAAGTCCATAGATAATCTTCAGTCCGACCTTTGAAAGACCAACACCAACAGTTTGTTTTTGGTCTTTGGAAGAAAATAATCATTTCTGGGCCCAAGGAGAGTTTCTGCTGCAGTGCCACGGAGAAGCTTTAACCTGTGTGCTCCTGCAAAAGCGAGGATAGAATAGATTATTTGAAGACATTGAATGGATTGTTTTTTTTAAATGAATATCTATTACTGTTCTTGAAATACTTTTTCAACGCAACACTTAGATCAGAGTCAGGGGAAAAGCCTTGTTGCGTACTCGTGGCTAAGCTCAGTTTGAACTGTGTCAGACTAATTATGAAGAGTTCTCACACACTGAAGGGCGTGGGTGTTTGTTCAGAGCCAGACATCAACGCGCTTCAGAGCACCGTTACTGAGATTGATTGTTTTCCCTCATTGCAGTAGTCTGTACCTGACACAGAGACGTGACGGAACAAGCCTGAAGAAAGATTCACATTCACACATACAAAAAGTACCAAATGGAAAGAAGGCTTCCTTGTCTTTTATTCTATTTACCAAGTAAAATGTTGGGGCAGCGATTTGGAAGTGGTTGTATTTTCTGTTTGTTTGTTGTTTTCTTCCTAACGTCATGCTCCATTGTGACCTGAGCCCATTCCTCAGCCTTGAAAACCCAGGAAGCTTTCAAAGAGTCAAAAAGTCTCTTAACAGTTTCACGCTCACAGACTGTCAATTAAGAATGGACCAATTATAATCTTCTTCCTGAAGCCGTAAGGAAATGGGGGCAGGTTCTGGAAGTTCCTTGCTCTAATGGACTTTCCTAAGAAATATTTTTGCCTCTCTGTAATGGTGTGTTTCAGGCAACTGGTAACTGGTAAATTTCCAACCTCCAACTAGGAAAAATGCCTTGGGACACCGCTCGAACTGGTTGAGATGTCTGGAGAGCTCTGAGTTCAAATGCGTGTGAGATGAAGACAGTAATGGCGGCCCCAGTGAGGGCAGCTATTGGTGGCACGATAGTACAGTGGTTAGCGCGCATGCTTCACAGCTAGTAGGTCCGGGTTTGATTCCCACCTGGACGGGGCTTTCTGTGTGGAGTTTGCATGTTCTTCCCGTGTCTGCGTAGGTTTCCTCCGGATACTCCAGTTTCCCCTACCACTAAAAACATGTACAATAGGCCAGGATGAATGTGAGTGTGTTTGAGAGTGCACATGGGGGACAATGGATGGAAATTAGCCCAAGGCTACAATCTGGTGAGGCTTGTTCATTAACTTGCACTGTCCCTATCAAATAAACCAATAAAAAAAAGATAAACTGTAACAAAGCCATTGCACCAGTGAAGTGAACATTATGTTTGGTCATATTCTTCAATATAATGTTATGTAGCATGTTTCGGATTATATGTTTGTGGAGAAACATTCATGTAACACTAGCACCTTATTAGAAGTAGCCATTTTGTTTACATATGAGTTTATTCAGCTCATACACTCTGAGGTCTAAGTTGTAATTTTCAAGAGGGAAAAATACCAGTTACTAGTTGCCTGAAACGCACCATCCTATTTTTTTTCCGTCTTGTTTTTACTTTTATATTTGACCTATTCTAGACAATAGAGCTGGCTCAAAAAACCCAGCCAAATTCAACCATCGGCGGCATATGGAGCTGAGCTATGAGCCACCCCCTCAAGTGATTCTGAAAATTGCACATCTCAAATTGAATTGAATTCAATATAATGATCTGCACAAACCAAACTTCATAAGTGTAAGATACATGTTGAGTCACAGCAGCACAGTCACATCTCACTGTTTTAAAGATTATTGCAGATAAATGGCCCAAATGAAGGTTTAGCTATTTTTGCTTTCATTTAGAAGCAAAACTTAACCCACATGACTGATTTGCATAAACCGGGCTGCAGCCCTCAGCGGAGGAGCAGACCTCGCTGTGCGCTAATGAACACGATTTGGTGCAATATTTGACCAGATCATTTTTATTTCTGTGACTGAGGGCTGTAGCAGCGGAGGGCGAGTCTGAAACGGCTTTTTATCGTCTGTTTTCGGTGAGGCTCCAGAAGTTTGAGCAGGTGTAGCTACAGTCTGTGGGGTTTATAATGTGAACACAGTAGCAGTTTGACTGATTGAAGTCACTCAGAAGATTAGGAGCATGCACGTTTATAATATCGTTAAAATCAGTGGCTTCTGGTCGGAGAATCTGACCCTGTTTTTGTTAAAGAATTCGGTAACACTTTATAATAATGGTACATGAGTTCATGCATGATTTTCATGAACTTATGCATGAATTAATGCATGATTTCATGACACATTCATGCATTACTAAATCATGACTTCTCAGGAACAAACATGATTACATGTTGGTTCATGGATGAATTCATCAATGAATTAAACATCTAACTACTGTAATGAATGTACATGAAAATCTTAATGATTCATCATGATCATGAGGATCACATAAGAATACCATGAATTCACTGAATCAGCAATGAAATGACAATAAATGATCAACCAATCATGATCATGACGATCATGCATGAACATCATGACTCATATGGCGGAAACCTACTTGCAAATGATGTCCCCTCAACTAAAGTGGTGCATTACCCTAAACTTTTTAACCTGTTATAGACCACCTTAGTGATGAAGAAGAAGCAATGATTTCTGGATTGTTTCCTCAATTGGAATTTTTGTGTTGAAAAAAACCTTTATTACAAATTATAAAGTACAGCATAACCAAATAAGATCTCCAGAGCTGTTTTTTAGGATAATGCACCATTTTAGTTAGGGGGAACAATCATAATGAAATTAAGGATTAGCAAATGATACGTTCATGATTACCGTAAATTTGAGCCTATAAAGATATATTTTATGTTCTTGTTTGCAAGTAGGTTTCCGCCATATGAGTCATGATGTTCATGCATGATCCTCATGATCATGATTGGTTGATCATTTTATTGTCATTTCATTGCTGTTTCAGTGAACTCATGGTATTCTTATGTGATCCTCATGATTATGATGAATCATTAAGATTTTCATGTACATTCATTACAGTAGTTAGACATTTAATTCAGCAATGAATTCATCCATGAACCAACATGTAATCATGTTTGTTCCTGAGAAGCCATGATTTAGTAATGCATGAATGTTTCATGAAATCATGCATTTATTCATGCATAAGTTCATGAAAATCATGCATGAACTCATGTACCATTATTATAAAGTGTTACCAAGAATTCTGTGAATGAAGTTATCATGAGTATTGCATTTAACTTGATCGTGTGCAAGAAAGAGGTTTGACTGTTGCTAAATGAATCTGTGTGCTGTAATTACCATGTCCTGTGCACTGAAGTGTTGTTTGGTATGTGAACCTTAAAACCAGAGCCAGGTGTTCTCCAGCTGTTCTTTTAATCACACACACCTCCTCCATCCTGGGCTTAGGATCCAGGAAAGACTGGTTAATGTTATGTTACCCTTTGATGTGTAGTAAGATTGTGCTATGGGCGTGTGTATTCAATAAAAGGACCAGGAGGAGAGATTAGACTTGGGAGTTGAGCAAAGTGACTGGCAGAGCTGCCTGGAGTCGATCTCTCTCCCCCTTGGTACCAAGTCAATGCAAAATCTCTGGTCTGACTTGTGCTTAATCGTGTTATAGTTCTGTGGCAGAAATAAACGAGCATTTCCAGTTGCTAGTGTGTCAGAGCAACAGCAATCATTTCCTGACAGTTTTGTAGTTTGATTGTATGGGTAATGTAGTTTTATGAAACAGCTGTTGGTGACCTATCTTCCCCTGTTGTTTCTGCCGCAGCGTGAGGACGGCTGGATTGTCCAAAGGCAGCTGGAGTTCCAGTTCCTAACTGTATAAGGACCTAACAGTTGACCTTATCATGTGGTAAAGGAAAAGGAGCAAGGACCAGCCACCCTCACTTAGCCCATTCTTAGTCTACAGTTTATGTGCACACCTTTCCACGTCTCTATACTGCCCTCTTCTGACCTGGAGGAGCAGAGTTAAATATGTGCTGCTGTCCTTTTGGAACGTGACACTTAACAGATGCTTATTTCTGGAGGAAAGGATTGGAATCGTTATCGATTGCTAACTTAAACAGGCTTGGTTTATCACACAAACGCTTCTTGCACCTTGACTAATCAATCAATCAGACCTTGCCCGTCCTCCTCCTGTCTGACGTCTCCTGTACCTGCTCAGAATCCAAGTCCTTATCTGCCCCTGCATCGCGCCTCAGGGCTGTGCACAGGCCTCTCAATGGGTGAAATGTCATTACAGAAACGCTCACTAATCTGGATTACCACACTGGAGACGGAGAAAAACAAACGTCAAAGATTTCAAGATGAACCTAGACCTAACCAAGTTTTCCGTTTGTCTGAGATGTTGGGTTTCCAAAAACAAGAGAAGTTTTGTATCGCATTATTTGCTTTGTGACTTTTAATGATGTCAGGAAGTCAACTCCAGCTGCAAACCAATTCTGTGCGAGTGTTATTGTAAAGTTAGTGTGATTAGACTGATCACAACAGTTGCTAACAAGAACAAGCTAATTACCGCGCCTGTCAGTCAGAGGCAGAGCGGTGTTATTTTTAGTGTGTTTGTTCTCATTAATTTGATTATTGCAGACGTGTTACAGCATGTTAAACTCATCACTAATTCACTAATCGGGATCCGCCAGTGACACTCTTAAACCTCCACTGAGGAGGTGGACTACACTCACGCACCACAGAAACAGCAGACTTTCTTTTAAGCAGAGACACTGTGGGCAAAGCTCAATACTTTCACTTGGAATTATCACATTACGCTGTTTAATTACAGTCACAGTTTCTCCATAGATTTAGAAGGGAAAATTGCAATACTTTTCAAAATGCATTTTCTCACCTTGTACTTACGATGGTAAAATGGTTTCAACGTATAAAGCCCTTATACCTTCATTTGGCCCAAAGCGCTTTACAGCAAGGAACCAGTCACCCATTCACTCACAACATACAGTACACTAGTGTACTGTATGTGACACTGGAGACAAGGAGGAGGAGTGTCTTGCCAAAGGACACAATGACAGTGTGCATCTTCAGGAGCTGAGATTCAAACCCCTGATCATGAGACGACCGGCTCTACCACTGCTACCTCAATTTTGAATGTTTATTTCTGAAGGAATTTTTAATATCTAATCCATAGCCCAGCTTTGAACCCCCAAAAGCAAGGTGAAATTGTAATGTTTAGAGGTTGTTTTTTTTATGTTTTGTTTTTTGTTTGTTCAAAAACAAGATATGAAAAAAAACTCCTATGAATTTTTTTAAATTTTAAAATCAAATGTGTCAAACCCAAATTTAAACCTGCCTCAAACTCGTGGCAGAAATATAGGCATTTTAACCCTAAAAGGACATTTTTACATTTGAAGGAAAACTTGCAATCAAATGTTTTCTTCATAAACATGCCAGTAATCTGAAGAAAACATTTCAAATAGACCTTTTTTATTTTTTATTTTTATCCTGGTGAAGACAACTTGTCTCTAACATGTAGAGATAGCTTCCCAAAACCAGATTCTTACAGATGTTATTTTGTTTCTAAAGAACAGAAAGGGTGATAAAGGTACACCTTGTTTATTGAAATCAAGCACAATTTTGATCATGTTTTAAAATGATATAAATGATTTGGGTCTAACCAGGGAAACTAGACTAAATGATTCAATTGAAGATCCATTTTCTAAAATCACTTTTTTATTTTAGTTTGGTCGTGGTTTTTATGGCAAAAGTGATTGTCTGTCAGTACTGGCCCCTGTACATTTAATGGAAATTAGTCTTTAAATTTACCTTGACATATTTTATCAGCTGATTACGCAAAGCTATTAGACCTCACAAAGCCCAAACAGGCGGTAATGTGGAGGCCCATTTAACCCCACACTATGGAGATGAACCATTACCGCTGGTCCTGTCGTTGGATAGAAGAACCTCTAGACGGCACTGATGGGCAAACTGCAAACTTACTCTCTTGTTAATTACTCCTTGTTTGCGCTTTGTCCTTGGTGTTGTGTTTTGTTTTGTTCAAGTCAGATCTTTGTGGCTGTTCCTCCTGATGATGTCACGTGGTGATGTTTCCCCTTTTTCCTGGTGTTAAACTGTTAAGTGATGTTTTTAGAGTTTATATATCTACACGCCTGCTGTTTTTGCCTTATTTAAACTGCTTCTGTCCATGTTTTTCCATTTTCTGATGTTGGCCCGGTTCACTCTCTTGAAAAGGTCAGCACTATAACGATTTACAACCAAATAGTTTATTTAAAATAATACACAACACGTCATAAAAAAAGAAAAAAAGACTTGTTGCTGTCGGCTGCTCTCTTCCAACTCTCACAATGCATTGTGGTCTATATTGACCCGTCTAGTGACCATTGCTGCACACTCCTCTTCAGAATGCATGTGGGAAATGTTGAGTGCACTACTTTTTCTCTCTGGACATTCAGACATCACTACAGAATGGCGTGACCATGGTATATGCACTAAAGGAAATAGTGTGGACATTCAGACACAGCCAGAGTGTTGATCCTCACATCCATACCACAGGATTTCTTTGTAAGAAGCACCTCTAAGTGTCTTCCTGTTCACCCGCCGTGTGTCACCCTGATGCGGCGTCCTCTGAACGTCTCGGATTACCTCACTTCTGAAAACGACTTTTGTAGCTCTTCGCTCTCTCCTCTCACTAACTTCTCTCTTTCCAGCATTTGTCTTGTAGAAACAGACACACGAGCCGCTCTCCCCATCTCTCAGCGTCACCTCCGAGCTGTGGCCGGGAGGTGGAACAAAAGCCCGGTGCGGCTGATAACTCCACTGTGGAGGCATTTGTCTGCGGGCTGGTGAACTCTGCTAATGACTTCTGAAGCAGCGACACAAAGGATGTCGCCGCGGTAACAAAGGGACGTCTCGCGCTGCGGTGCTTTCTCTGCCGGTGAAAGGCTGTTATGAAGACGTCGGCTTTTGTCCGCCAGTCTATTCAGGAGTATAAGTGTCAGTGTGATTGCGACACAAATGGAGGGGACGGTTAATGCTTCAAAAGGAGAGAGATACATTTGAAATGGCCTCTTAGTTAGTTCTTATTTGAACTGACTCTAAACACTTCGACTCTTTTCAAACCTATAACTATTACTATATCAAATACAAAATTCGTCTCTCCATTGAAAGAAAGTTTCTTAGTGACTTGACCCGTCCTTGCACTTTCTCTCTCCTCACTATTCTCTGTCGCTCGCCCACTCTCTCTCTCCTTCAGAGCCTCGTCTCTAAAGCAGAGCCCGGGGTGTTTATGCGACTGTAAGTCCTGGGATGTGTATGAGCGCTTTTGCCCTTTGGATCGATGACTGCATAAAACATGTCTGTGTTTTTTCTACACCCGATCAAAAGCTAACTTTAGCTATGCTGCTAGCACTAATGCCTATACCCGTATTAGAATGCTGGTGTATTCATGCTTTTCTAATTATCAACGTGCTTCTCAGGTGGTTTATCCTTCAAACTCCACTCGGTTAATCTGCTCACGCTGCCAGTGGAAACCACAAACGCACAGCTCCTCTGGCTCTGAAAAGACTTGCCCTTATCATAAAAATGCGGCACACTTAGCTTCCCCCCTCTTTTTATTGTTATCACTGAAGAGTCAGAGCAGACACGTGTCTCGTTAGCGTTACATTTAACATTTGCACATTTAATCATATTCTTCATGTAAAACAGCAAGTTCTCTTTGGACTTGAACCGGAAATGAGTCAATTGTTAGACTACTTATTTGGAAGTCCATTGAGCTGTCCATTATCTCCATAATAAGTGACTTGATTGAGTTAAGTTACATCTTGCCTGTGGTTTAAAAGGCCTCAGGCACTAAATGAAAAGTGTAGCCCCGGGGGCACAGTGTCCATAACTCACATTTTACACCCAATAAGACCTGCAGCTTTAAACTGAATTGAAAGTACTGCACTCATTGTATTCCCAGTAACATTTAGTGAAGATACATTTGTCATCTGTATTTGACCCACTCTTCAATAACACTGAGCCAACCTGGAGAGCCATGGAGAACCCATCTCCAACGACATAAGTCGTGGAGATGACTCACCTCGCGTTTCTCGTCATTGCCATGCTGATTACAAGAAGCAGTAAAAGTGCTTGGTTTCATCGGCCAATGCAAAGCCCACGAGTTTAATTTCAGTACTGGGCTGCTCTGACCCGGGGACTCTCGGCCTGGGGGGGGTCCCACTGCTCTCTCTATTCCTTTAGTGTGTAATGAGCGCCTGCTGTGGGCCGCCCCTCTTCAGTGACTCCCCATAAGCGGCAGATCGTCGTGGGACACTGGTCCAGATGGGGTCCAGCCTGGTCCCCGCTGGTCCACACAATGACCCGGGACCCTCCTCAGAGGCTGGAGGAGGGGCCGGGGGGCATCAAACAGCAGTGACTGGGCGGAAGCTCTGTCTGATCCGGCTGACATTTTGGGCCCTGTCTGATGGACGCCAAGGAAAGGTTAGATTTCAGATGTCTGAGGATGGAGCGCACCGGAGGGGGCTCTGCTGTAGGAAGGGCTAAAGATCTGTTGTCAAATAAAGAGAGCACAGAGGGTATTATGAACAGTCGGACACATACTGATATTATCTGTGTGTTCCTCAGAAAGAGACCTGGAGTTGGGTTTTCATTTGCGGGTGTTTGTGTCCGTTTGTCTCCTTTTCTAGAGCTCAAATCCCTCACCTGCTGATGTCATGAGGTGGAGCTCCTATGTGTTTTAAAGTCCAGACACCTTGACCGTTCTTTCTGAGATAAATTTGGCCCAACTACAAAGCAAGATTTGCATTTTCCAGTGGTCTGCAAAGAGCCAAGACCACTGAGGTGGTGGGCAGCTGAGAAAGGTTTATGGCTAATTTCATTTTCATTAAGGTCACATTAAGTTCTCATTCTCCTGAAGTGGTGACTGGATGTATGGATTTGTGGACCCATAAGCACTGATAAATGTGCACATTTTATTTTGTCACAAAAAGGTTTTCTTTCCATATAGTTCTATCGGCCCTTGCCCTGATTCTGAGATGATCAAATTGTATAAAGTGAACATTGCCTATTCTCTCAGAAAATACAATGTTCTTTTATGTGAAAAGCCACAACTATGTACAGTTAGTGTGTGTATGGTGAATGACTGAACTGAAAAAGCAATATTAAACCAGGACAAAAACAAGTCCAATTCAGGACTTTATTGGATCATCTGGACCTGGAGGTTACAGATGCCTGGACTAAACCAGACCCTATATCTTCCGGGTTTGTGCTTAAACATGATTCATTGAAATGTAATTCATACCATGCCAACAATCATTTGTTGATGAGTTAAAATGACTGGAAATTGAGAATATTTTAACTTCACTTAAGTCATTCTGGTATAACAGGCGACGTCATCTTCTGATCGATGTCAATTTTCTTCAATTTTCTTCAATTTTCTTATTTCAAGTAAAGACTGACCAAGTTTTTAAGAGCAAATTATATTTAATCTTATTGTAGGTGCATAAAGATTTCTTACAATATTGTGTGTGCAAAGAGACTCTTTCCATTGCTGATATTTTTCCTGACCAACTCAAATTATGGTCTAATATTATGATTTAAAGCTGCTTATTTTTAGATTCGTTTTTGCATTTTAAGAATTATTTATTTTTATTTACTGTTCCCAAATGTAGAGCTGTAGCGAAAAAATTAACTATTGGCTATGAAATGTGAATCGTGAGAACAGGGTTGAACCATTTTGATAAATATCTAGATGTGTTTAACTCAAGGAGTGTGACTTTTGTTGCCAACAGCTCAGTTTTATGAAGGAATGTAACGATACACGCTCTGCCAAAGCCTATCTCCTCCATCACCAATAAGTCTGAGCGTTAACCGTGAGAGGAAAGAGCATTTATATATTTTTTCTCTTCGTTTTACAACTATAGCCAGGAGCGACCGCTGTGCTCCTCGGATGGCGGCGGAGCTGCAGTCTGCCGCTGATAACGTCTCCAAACACCGGCGCATCAAATTGAGTTTTCTGCCTCCACAAAGCGACCGAAGCCCTCGGTCTGTGGACGCTTTCAGCTGTGTCGGACAAAACGCAATCACCCACATGCAAACGCTTTGAGCTGTGCATTTAATAGTAGCTCCACAAAAGGGATCGGAGAAAATGCCGGATGGAAATGGAATATTCTAAAGAGTCGACGATGCCTCGCTCTCCTGAAGTTTGGAAAGAGCCTGTTTCCAATCTCTTTGTCTGCTCCGTGTTGTATGTTTAGAGCAAGCTTTTATTATATCCCACTGTTCTTTTTGTTTCACATTCAACACCATAATCCCACAAAAGCCTCATAGTGAAAGGCTGATACTGTAGTCCTAAAGAAGATATACAGTGGGAAGAAAAAGTAAGTACATTTCTCACATTTCTGCCTAAATGTGTCACTAAATGTGGTCTGATCTTCATCAAAATAATAAAAATGATTAAACAGTGTCTGCTTAAACTAATACCACCCAAACATTTACATTTGAGCATATTTTTATTGGCCGTAACATTCACAGGACAGCGTGGAATAAGTAAGTACACCGCCTGAATCTCGCTGAACTGCAGCAGTTTTGTAAAGAGGAATGGTCCAAGATTCATCCTGATCGTTGTGAGCGTCTAATCTGCAACTACAGGAAAGCAGTTATTGCTGCAAAAGAAGGATCAGCAGATATTTAATACAAGGGATCACTTACTTATTCCATTCATGTTGTGAATGTCTCAGGTTTTTCTGCAAAATAGTTTATTTATTTGTTTGAGCAGTTAACCTGCTCAAAGGGAGTGGGCTGAAGCCAAAGGCTTATAAGCGCCCACCCCAAAATAAAATAATAACATTACATTTAATATTTACAAGGTAGCAAATCATAAACAAAGGAACATAGGGCAAAGTAACAATAAATGATGAACAAGAATAAAACAAAAACAACAGCAAAATAAAGAACAAAAGAATGTGCTACTTTTATGTTATAAAGGTGCATTAATACATATTATATTCTGAGATCTTGCTACTTCCCAGTTGTCATTACCATCCTCAATATAATTTAATTTGGGTTTAATTATCATTATTATTATATTTGTTTAATTGAGTTATATGTGAAGTATGATGTAAGCCCTACATAGTGTGGTGCATTAAAAAGCCAGGGTGTAGAGCGGGCCAGTTGAAGAGGGCTGATTTTGTAGATGATGTTCCTATGCTGAGTGGTGCATTAAAAGACAAGGGTTTGAGCCCGTTGGTGGGTCCCTCTCAACAGATTCATAACTTGCCTACCCTAATTCTCAATTTGTAAATTTGAGCAATAGAATGACAACCGTTCCAAGCAGCAACACTCTTCCTTGATTATAGAGGAAATACACATAATTGATCCTACTGCGCCTCCTAGTGGCAACACATTTCTTGTTCTCTGTATGTTTCAAAAGTCTTTTGTTTGTATTTATATTTGAACAGGTTGATGTTTGGACATCGTTTCAACTCCATTTCCAGTTTATTCCACAATTGTACACCATTAACTGTTGGGCTAAAACTTTTCAAAGTTGAGCTATGTTTCTGAGTCCTAAAGTTTAATTCGTCACGTAATTCATAACAACCAGTACGTTCTTGGAACCTTCTTTGTGTTTGGCCCGGTAACAGTTTGTATCTTGCTTTGTATAACATCTGTACAGTTTGGAACTCAACAATGTCACAAAACTTCATGATCTTTGATTTTAAAAATAATGAGTTTGTGTGGTCCAAAAACCCAACTTTATGAATTACTCGGATAGCTCTTTTTTGCAACAATACTATTGGTTTTAATGTGTTTTTATAAGTACTACCCCAAACTACAGTACAATAATATAAATATGGCAAAATCAGAGAACAGTATAAGATATGTAGAGCTTTGATGTTTAAAATGTGCTTTGCTTTTGCTATTACTGAAATGCTTCTAGAAATTTTCGTAGATATATATTTAATATGAGCTTTCCAAGTAATTCTGTCATCTATAATAACACCAAGGAATTTGATTTCATGCACTCGCTCTATGACAACACCCTCTATCTGAATTGCTTCCTGAGCATTGGAATTACAGTTGCCAAATATCATCATTTTGCTTTTACTCAGATTTAGAGATAATTTATTTTGTTTGAACCACTTATTGACACTTTTGAGTTCCAAGTTAACAATCCGACACAGTTGCTGTAAGTCGTCACCTGATGCAAAAATATTTGTATCGTCAGCAAACAAGATAAATTTAAGTACTTGAGACGTTTTACAAATGTCGTTAATGTACATGTTAAACAATTTTGGGCCCAGAATGGAACCTTGAGGTAAACCACACACAATTTGTCGACAACTCGACTGATAATCACCTATTTTCACACATTGTTTTCTACTTTTTAAATAACTGGTAACCCACTGTAGAGCTATCCCCCTAATCCCATAATGTTCTAGTTTATTAATTAGTATATCATAGTTTATTGTATCAAACGCTTTACTCAGGTCAATAAATAACCCTATTGCATATTTCTTGTTATCTACAGCATTAGTTATTTCTTCAATTATATCAAAGAGCGCGTGTGAGGTTGAGTGATTATTCCTAAAACCAAACTGATTGTTTCTGCAAAATATCTTTGGAAAAAAAGGTTCTATTGATGATAGCACGTTGTCCAGGCCCTGAGGCAACAAAACAGCCTCACACCATGATTCTCCTGCTCCATACTCCACAGTGAGGATAGGGTTTAGATATTGATGTGCTGTTCCATTTTTCCTCCACACATGACGTTGTGTGTTCCTCCCAAACTATTCAACTTTGGTTTGTGAAAGTAGTTTAATCAGACACTGTTTAATCATTCCTGTAATTTTGATGAAGATCAGACTACGTTTAGTGACCAGTTTAGGCAGAAAGGTGAGAAATGAGAATTTGAGTTGGAAAGCGCATGTTGACTGGGTAACTAAAAAAGTGAACAAATCACTGGTATCATAAGAAAAGTAAGTCATCAGGTTAACTCTAAGTGTTTGCTCACTCTATATTATAGTCTAATCTATCCATATTTGTCATATTGTAATGTAGTGTGGGGAGCACTTTTACATCTACCCTAAAGAAAATTTACTTCTGCAAAAGCGTTTTGTTAGGATTGCAACATATTCTACGCAGCGAACACCATCTGCAAATTTATTTGTCAAACTTAATATTCTTAATATTTATAGTTTAAATGTTTATCAAATTTGTATATTTATGTACAGAATTCAGTTTAATCAAACAGTCATACCAGAGCACTTTAGGTCTTACTTTAAAGCCAACACTGAGGTCCATCATTACAACACACGTCAAAGTAAAGATTTCCATTTGCCAAAAGCAGTTACATCAAGAGCACAGTTTTGTTTGAGATACAGAGGCTGTGAGTTGTGGAGTAAATTTTCCCATCTTGCAAAGGCACATCATTAATGTCCTTTAAAAATATATTAAAAGTTTCCTTGATTGAATGTAAGTGATTTGTGAATTATTTTAGTGTTTGTGGTATTTTATCATAACTAACGTATTTTTGTTGTTTTTAAAAATGTTGTTTTAAAAAAAAAAAAAAATGTATACTCAATTTTGTTTCTATTGATAGGTGGAGGTGTAATTATAAGCCCATTTGGGTTTTCTGCCTCTTCCTGCACTTTTATTATTATATCTTAATGTTATAATGGATTGTTTGCTATTATGTGCAAAACTAATAAATAAATAAATAAAAAAAAATGTACTTTTTTTTCCCACTGTATGTCAAAATGCGTTGGCATTGTCCATGTATTTGATAAAGCACTTTTAATTTTGCAAATGCACTGTGCCTCAGAATTTCATGGTTTGTGTCCAGCAAATATATTTCTCTGCTGCTTTGAAAAACATTGTAGTGGTATTTTATGTAGCTTATAATAATGCCTGTGTATGCAGTGTGGGGTAGTAACAGAATACATGTATTTTGCGTAATTGTATTCTGTTATAGTTACTCTTTCATTTGAGGGTATAAACCAAAGGAATACATTGCAGCACTCAACCATTGAATTTCAGTTTCATAACAATAAATGGACTCAACTTATACAGCGCTTTTCTACCTTTATCAGGCCCAAAGCACTTTACAGTAAAGAACCAGTCACCCATTCACACACCAATGTACGCAGACACTGGGTGAAGTGTCTTGCCCAAGGACACAATGACAGTGTGCATTTGCAGGAGCTGGGATTGAAACCCACGACCCTCCGATCACGAGACGACCCGCTCTACCAACTGCGCCACCGTCGCCCACACAATAGAAAGAAAAAAAACGTTTTAGCTTCATGTCATTCTGGGCTGTGCACATTCGCAAACTGTGTTTTTGTATTCCTAAGTGATAAATAAGTTCATAACAGGCGTGTAACAAATGTAGCTACATGTTTATAATCATATGCTGCTTTTATGCATCAATATAATGCAAATCAATGTGAAAGTATTCTAAGTATGCAGAATACAGTACGCTGATTGGACAAAGTAACAGAATACATTACAAAATACAGTTAAGGGATAGTATTCTTTAACTAAATACAATTTCAAAGTATTCTCCCCAACACTGTGTGTATATGGAATACAAAACAGGAGCATGAAGTGGAGTGAAGCTCAAGGCTAGAACGACAGCTGAAAGCTTTTAGAAAGTCATTTTTGTAGTGAAAGCATTTTGGGTGATGAAATGTGCAGTTGAAGCCAGATGTGTCCTCCTTCATCAGCACCAGCACTGACCAAAGGAGGGTCAGTGTTAGGTGCAATGCTTTGTGAAGGTCGCGGTCCTTACTCATTTAAGGCACAAGCATCAGCAGCAGATCGGTCTTTATCTGCTTGTTTCTCTTTGTTTCTTTTTATGTTGTACATAAAAAGACATGTGTACAGCAGCTGCTGTATTCTGTCCAATATGGACAGGTAAGTAAGTTTCCTTTTTAATCGTCAAAACACCAAAGTAAAGACTGGAGGGGCCTGACACCATGGTCCTACTCATGGCTTTTAAACCACATGAAGGTACTACTTACAGTACTGCTTAATGACAGAATTACAATTACTACAACTCAAAGCAGCGATAAGTGAAAAATTGGACCACCGCATGTTGTCCACATCTTATATATCTTATATATAAACCATAGCCTTTCAGAAGTGTGTCTGAAGCTCAGGCAATAGCTGGTGCTGTTGTGGAAAGGTCTGAAAGTAGTAAAACGTGCATGTAAGGTTTTTGAGAGCTAGAAACGAGTTTACGGGACATCAACAGTTTAAATTCATCTTCCTCTATGTTGTTGTTTTTTTAGAATGTGAGGAGGATAAGGGCTTTATCTCCTCTTTAAGACCGTCTTCTTATGTGTTATTCAGGTTAATCACTGACTAATATCACAATAGGCCCCTGATGAAACTTTGAATGAGCTCCTTATGCTCTGATGGTGCTATAGGCTCATGCTCCTGTGCTTCTAGCAGGATTCTACAGATTTATTATAATCATTCTGGACCATACGCTCCATGTGCTCTTCCTTATGAAGTAAATCTCCCCCGCAGAAGAATATGATAATCTGGTTAATTTATTGGACATGTTTAATTGGAGAGCGGTGCATTGAGTTGCCTTGTGTACGAAATGTGCGGTATAAATAAAGTTGCCTTGCCCTGCCTCACCTTTCGGCCCTCCCCCACTGCCCCCCCCCCACTTCCACCGCGCTCCACCGGGAACGGCCGGGAGCAATGATTTCCGATGCAGGACTGATCCCACTTCTGAAAGCCCGCGCTAATGCCTCCTCCCTGGGCCCGCGGAGCTCAGGGCGTCCCCAATGGAAGGGGCTCAGCGTGGGGAAAGGTTAGAGACAAACGGCCCGGGCGCACGTGGGAGTCCGAAAAATGACGGGCAGTTCAGAGTCAGGCAGGAGCGGCAGGGAGCGGAGAGGGTCGGCAGGTGCAGGAGTGAGTGCCCTTCGTAATGAAAGGAAATGGCCTTGTGCTGATAAAGTGAGATTAAAAAGGGGCATTTCAGGCATAATGGACGTGTTATACAATATTTTATTCATTTTAAAAGGATACAACAAACCAATCCAGGACTTTTTAGAGCTTTGAACCATGTTACAGTATAATGTTATCTCATCAAAAACAGACCCCCAGTTGTGTTTGGGCCGCTAGCACATCATTGAGTAATCTTTGGATCTTCTCCAGTGGCTGGTCCCCTGGAGTTGTTCCTCTGACAAGGGTTGACAAACCCTGACATGGATCTTCTGGGTCAGTGGTACTACAATGTGCCTTATCAATGGTTGGAGGAGTCAACATCAAGCGGCCAATCACAGAAGAGACACAGACACAGTTCATCTGAATTTCAAAATCGATCACTAAATTCAAGCACAATATAATGTACAGCGCCATGAATGACACGAGTCTGAAACAACATTAGGAGAATATCCACATTTGTTAACAATCTTTACTAAATCACAACTGAAATGCAACACTCGTACTGTTAAGTGAATGAGAAATAAGGATTTTTCATGTTTTCATCTAAAATCTGTGTCAGTCACATGTGTTAGAAAAGTTACAAGATGACACTGCTTTGTAAAGTCCATGCGCCTTTCAAATAAAGGACTTTTCTCGGCGTTGCTGAAGCTGCTCTTCCCTCTCCGCTCCTCAGTCCTTCTGTAAACCACAGGGTTTGGGCGACAAAGTGGAGGAATGTCTCATCTGATTGGTCAAAGAGCCGTCTTCTTATCTAAACTGGAACTAAACCTGGAGCAGGTTAAAATAATAAGAAGAAGAATGCATTAGTCTTATACTGTATAGCACCTTTCCAGACGCTCAAAGTCGCTTTAGAATTTTCTGCATTATTCATTCACTCCATCCTTGGCTGCTAAAGTAGCCACAGCTGCCAGTGGGTTGACTGACGGAAGCGAGGCTACCAGTCAGCGCCATCATTTACCACTCACTCACTCACTCACTCACTCACTCACTCACTCACTCACTCACTCACTCACTCACTCACTCACTCACTCACTCACTACATTTGTGCAGGCTTCCTGGTGTTCCCATCCAAGTACCAACCAGGCCCTCCCTACTTAGCTCCCGAGGTCTGACAGGATGGGGTAGAGCAAAGGCGGGACGGCACTAAGGGCATGTTTTCATGGAGATCTATGGAGGTCTGCTTGTATTTACAGGGGTCGGCGGGTGCGTGGGCATTGTTTTTAATCTGTAAAGCACTAAAGCGCTCTTTAAATAAAGTTTTGTTTGATTAATTGATTAATTGATTGATTGATTGATTGATTCTGCCAGAAAATTATCCAGCTTTGTAGAACCGTAAAACCCTTACCTTGCTGATTCTCTAATCCAGCATCGTAATACACCCTCTGAGCTCCTATGTATCCAGGAAATGCGTTCCTCACCTTCATCTTCCTTGTTTGTCTGGCTTTTGCCACAAAATCTTGAGGGTCGTTAGCAACTCTGTTCAGCAGGTCACCATGGATGTGCCACGGCTGTCTCAATGTACATTTGGAACAGAACAACATTACTTTCTTTATGTTTGAGAAGGCTCTCATTCGTCCATAAAGTATTTATCATGTTGAAGCTTAAATAATACACTGGACTGGGTTTGGTTGAGTCGATAACATTTCACAGAAGCTTCCTCTTAGTTCTTTTGGTCAGAATGTGAGCACTCTGGTTTGGTTCAGTGTCACATTCTGACCACAAGAGCTAAGGAAGAAGCTTCCGAATATGTTCAATAGATGTCAACAATAAGAAGATCCTCTTAAATCTACATCGTCTGTGAGAATTATAAGTCGGTGCGCACACATTTTACTAGTGGTTTATTCTGTCTAAAAAGTATGACTTGGGGCAACAGATAATTTACTCCCCACCTCGGGTTACTTCTGTTATGTTTTGTATCCTGGTCCATGTAGCGTATGAAACAGAAATGACAAAGTGTGTGTGCTGGCAGTTACCCATTGATCACGCTGTGCTGCTGTCCCCTCTCATAATGAAAACTAAACACTACATTAAGCCGGGGCTACTCCTCCACTCCCCCATCGCGGCTCATCCCACTGTCATCCAGGAGACATGTGCTGGATGTCCCATTGCCCCAGCCCTGTCTCGCCCCCTCAGGTGAAGCATGTGCCTGGGGGATGCTCAAAAGATAAAGAGGCTGCTCATGTGCCTGGTCCGGGAGTGTCTTTCGGAGAGTGATGATGGGCGGGAGGACAGCTTCATCCTTTGCCTGAGTGAGCAGTGAGGTGCTGGGCGAGTGATGTGATGAATATCGGCTCTTCAACATAATCTCTTAGTGATAATCGTGGAATCTTTTTGTTGCGACAACAATGATTTTTCATAGCGGTTATGGCCTTTTCTTTCAAGCAGACATATCATTCACACGGAGCCTAAAAATAAGGCCTGCACAGACTTGGGTCCCTCAGTATTGACGTTTTATGTTGTAAGAATAAACTTTACAACAGCGCCTTCTCCGTGTCTGGACAAACAAATAAACTATATAAACCTTACATTGGCCTGGAAAATCCTGGTAAATGACTGTATGTTATGGCCTAAAGCCGGGGTGTCCAGCGCGGAGCCAGTGGGCCAAATTTGGACCTTGAAGGGGTTTGATTTATTTTTTTGGACTAGAGCTGCCCAATACACTGCAAAAAGTACCCACCTAAAAACAGGGAAAAAAAATCTTAAAATAAGACATTTTGTCTTGTTTTAAGCAAAAAAATCTGCCAATGGGGTAAGCATTTTTTTCTTGCTAAGAATTCTTATTTCTAGAATATTTTTCTTATTATAAAACAAGAAAGAAACACTAAATTTAAGCAAATAAATTGCTAGAATTAAGCAAAATGTTTTCAGAAAATGGAAGAATTTCAGAAAAACATTCTTATTTTATGACAAATTGTGGGGTATTTTGCTTAAATGTTGCTTGATTAAAGCAAAATGTTCTAAATTATACATTTTTTTAAGCAAAATGTTCTTAATAAATGCTAATATTTAAGAAAATTATTCTTATTTTGGGAAAGAAAATCTGAATAATTTTACTTTTGTGTCTAGATCTAAGCAAACTTTTCTAGATTTAAGACTAGTGTAAGAAATGTTTGCTTATAACATTACTTGTTTTACTGATGTAGTACCTATTTTAAACATCAATACACTTAATATCAGACACAGCTTAAGGAGAATCATCTTAAAATAAGACCACTTCAAAAACAGGATTTCTAATAAAAAACAAATTTATTCACTGTAATGTGAACATTATTCATCTCTGGTCACAGAGGATTTCACCCATTTACAGTACAACAGATATGAAAATAGCAAAATGTGTATTGTAAATCTCTCTTTTCTTTCACAATGCCAAACATTTTTGTATCTGGTAATGCCTTCACCTTTGCCTTTAAAGGGATATTTCAGGATTTTTGACATAGGGCCTCATTTCCTAGTTATCCAGAGTGTTGTTGATGTCTGGAGATATTGTTTTCTTAAATTCATGCAGTTCTTATATTTGAAGAGCTTAGTTGCGCTAGGCTAGAGCAAGGCTAAAGCATTTCTATGGTATCAGTTAGCCTGCATTAAAAACAGTCTGACCCACTCCACAGTGCACCTGAGGTAAATCACTTATAACACCAGACTAACCATATAAATGTCTGTGTCACTAGAATAATTTTAACCATTTTGCATTTAAAATAACTTATATTTGAGCAGCATCAGCTTCGTGGCTGTAAGCTAACGCAGTGGCGGAGTGATCTGCGAGAAAATAGTCCCTCAAAATGCAGTAATTCATGTGATACAAGGTCAGTTATATTTCAAAAATGATTCTATTAACACAGACATTTATATGGTTAGTCTGGTGTTATAAGTGATTTACCTCAGGTGCACTGTGGAGTGGGTCAGACTGTTTTTAATGCAGGCTAACTGATACCATAGACATGCTTTAGCCTTGCCCTAGCCTAGCGCCACGGGGCGGCACGGTAGTACAGTGGTTAGCACTCGTGCTTCACAGCTAGAAGGTCCGGGTTCGATTCCCACCAGGGACGGGGCCTTTCTGTGTGGAGTTTGCATGTTCTCCCCGTGTCTGCGTAGGTTTCCTCCGGGTACTCCGGTTTCCCCTACCACTAAAACATGTACAATAGGCCAGGATGAATGAGAGTGTGTTTGAGAGTGCGCATGGGGGACGACGGATGGAAATTAGCCCAAGGCTACAATCCGGTGTGGCTTGTTCATTAACTTGCACTGTCCCTAACAAATAAACCAATAAAAAAACTAGACTCTTCAAATATAAGAACTGCATGAATTTAAGAAAAAAATATCTCCAGACATCAACAACACTCTGGATAACTAGGAAATGAGGCCCTATGTCAAAAATCCAAGTCAGATTAAGATGTCAGTGTAACATAACTGCTGTTTAACGAACACTCGAAGCTTTGAAATAACATAACTCGAACAAAAGTAGAAATGGTAATAGATACACTCACTCAGTGAAGGACCTCCACTCAGCAATGGCTTTTTTGTACGTGGAAGTAGTGTCTCGGTCGTGGATAGAGTCCAGTAGAATCTCAGTTTGCATTACTGAGAGCAGTGTTGAAATACACTTTGGGTATGTGAGGTGGAAGGCATAGTAATAGGCCATCAGGTACACAAGTCCTTCATCCAGCTTGGTACTTGCAAAGGTGGTCACCGGTGTGTTGTCAATTGCGATCATGCAGTTGTCCTTGGAAATGAGCAGCACTGGGCAAGATAGGGGTCGCTGTTGGAGATATCCCTCAGGGTCTTCTGCTGTCTAAATGACAAAACATAAGAATACAATATTTAGATGATCAATATGAGAAAATAAATTGTGAGTGTGTGTTTTTTTATATAACATCTGCCCTAACATAAGGTAACAACTCAAACAGTTTACTGATAAACCTGAGAGTAAAATCTAAACTAATCTCACCTTAAGTACATGAAAAAAGGCTTCGCTGCAAGGGCCCAACTTCTTGGGTGGAGATACACCAGATGGAAAAAGGTCTGGAAGAGCCATAAACACTGCTATGGCATGGTCCGCTAGTTTGAAGAAAGCACAAAAAACAAAGCACAAAAAAAAACATTAGCATCTATTCTGACCTTTATCTATACTAATTTATAATTATTATATACTTGCTAATGCAATCTCACCACTGTTGAGTGTCTTGGGAAGCTTCATGGCTTTTTTCATTACTCCATAGAACTTGACCTTGGAAAAGAAGTCTTCCCATCTCATCATAGTCTCTGCAATGAAGTTTGAGTTCTTGGGTTGGATAATTCTCTGCATCTCATCCAAAACCTTAAAACAAATACATTGGCTTAGTGCAAATATTTATCCATAAATCACAACATAAATAGCATGTTTTTCACCAACTATAATAGAAACATTTGTTGTAATTTGTATGTGAAAATGCAACTCAATTTACAACATGGTAAAAGCAATATTACTTACATGGTCCAATTCTTTGAAACAGGGATAGGCTTCTAGGACTTTTGTTGCTCTGTCTGACTCCTTCAGAACACCACATGTGATAAAGCGTCTTCTTGCTTCAAACTCCAGGTTGAGTAAATGGGTTACAGCTGCTTTGTTTGGCTTTTTAGACTTGTACATGTCTTGGAGGGTCTTGTAGTGTCTACTCTGGCTCTTTTGGCTGTCCAGCAGGTCAGGAGAACTCACTGCAAGCAATAAAAAGGTGTTGTAGGTTTTAAGGATTCAATAGTGAATATAAATGAAAAGACACTGAACCTGCTTCATCTTCACTGCTTTCCTGACTAGGCTCTGGAGTACTGGTTATAGTAGGTGACTTTTCCAGAATGATGGTTGATGCTTGACTTGATGTGGTGGAGTCTCCATCAAAATCACTGGAGTCACCCTTCTCAAATGTCAGGCGACGTCTTTTTGAAGGGGTAGAAGCCTTCTTTGGACTTTTGACATTTGAGAGTCTCTTCATAAGCCTCTTGGCAACATGCCTCTGCAAGATGAAGTAAAACTTATTTCACTGTTCGATGGCTTTGAGCAAAGCGCCCTTGATACCTCTTCTCACCGGGAGTCGCCGCCCCGCGCTGGGACCAGCCCTGATGGAGCCACAACTGCGCCTGTCCAGCCTCCGGAGAATACTTCTGCAGCATCGTACTGTGAGGTAACGCAATCCCTATGAAACGTCACGTATTCAATTTGGTGCCTTCTACAAAACGTTAAAGTTATGTGCAGTAGGTGTACATGTATGCAATTATTTACCATTTACAAATGTAATAATTTAGTAAATTATAGCACTCACTAACCTGGACTACTGTACAGTACTGTAGGTGGTAACTGGTAACCCCAATAATTTTACTATTGGGGTTACCAGTACGGCACGGTAGCACAGCGGTTAGTGCTCTCGCTTCACAGCAAGAAGGTCCCGGGTTCGATTCCCACCTGGACGGGGCCTTTCTGTGTGGAGTTTGCATGTTCTCCCCGTGTCTGCGTAGGTTTCCTCCGGGTACTCCGGTTTCCCCTACCACCAAAAACATGTACAATAGGCCAGGATGAATGATGTGTGTGAATGCATGGAGGTGGTCAGAAGACCGTTGGCGCAGATGTGTGCAGTCGCGACAGCGCTTCTGTCAGTCTCCCCCAGGGGAAACTGAAGCTACTAAGGTAGTTTACCACCACCAAGTATGGAGTGAATGTAAAATGCTCTCATGTAAAGCGCTTTGTGACCATGTCTGTGAAAGGCGCTATATAAATAAAGATCTTCTTCTTCTTCTACTATTTATAGTTTTACTGTATACATTCAGAAGCTTGCGGTTTAAGTAGGCTATACCTAGCTTATGATATGAAGTGGTTAAACAAATTATTATTTTATTAATTTATTTCTAACCAATATTTATTGGGATTTCATTTTTATAGGATGACCATGACACTTTGACCAAACAAGCTACTTCAATTGTGCTGTGTGCAAGAGAGAAACACCATCTTTCACAGGTATGTGTATGTCAGCAGGGAAAAACTGTAACCTAAACATATAAGCTATTAATTTTTGCTTTTTCTTATTTTCAGAGTGGTGTCAATGATGTCGTGGCAGCAATACAGCAGTATCAAGCTCTGTTGGTGTCCAATTTGAGGAGTCGGCTTCACAGTGTCTTTCAGCAACATCCAGGAAACGAACTAGAAGCAGAGGCAATGGCAGTATTTGACCAGATTGAGGATCCCTTTGCAACAGTTTCAACAACGTACAGGCAGGACAGTGTGATAAAAAAGACTTTTAAATATGTAGAATCAGAGGAGGTGGCAGTGGGATACACAGCATGTTTTACAAAAAAGGGAACAAAAAGACTGCTATCTACTAAACCCAAATGCTTTCATTATATCCCCCTCATACAAAGTTTAGAACAGTTATTGTCTCATCCAAAGGTTTTAGCAATCATGGATGAAGGTAGAAACAACAGAAATGGATACCTATATGACATTACAGATGGAGAACTTGTGAAATCACACCCTTTATTCTCTACTCGACCATCTGCTTTGCAAATAATACTTTATTCTGATGAAATTGAAATATGCAACCCACTCGGCTCTCATGCTTCCAAGAATAAGTTAATTATGTTTTATTATACATTGGGAAATATTAATCCTAAATATAGATCAAAACTAGCTTCAATTAGACTACTTGCAATGGCAAATACAAATGAACTCTCTCAGTGTGGAGTGGATAAGATATTGGAGAGACTGCATGCCGATTTGGTAAAATTGTATAATGGTGTAAAAATTCAGACAGAAACTGGTGAAAGGGAAATATATGGAGCAGTTGTTTCAATTTGTGGTGACACGTTAGCTCAGCATGAGCTCTGTGGGTTCAAAGAGGGAGTTGGATTTGCTTTTAGTAAATGCCGACAATGTGAATGTGTGTTTGAAGACATGCAGATGTACTTCAGTGAAGACAACTTTGAGAAAAGGACCCTTGAAAGACATGTCAGACAGTGCAGTGACATTGACAAGGCCACTACTGACTTTCTGAAAAACAGCTTAAAGACTACATACGGGATCAACAGGAGGAGCAAACTGATTGAATTTCCAGGCTTCAACATGATCAAACAAACACCACAAGATATAATGCACATCATTCTTGAAGGCATTGCTCCATTGGAAATAAAATGTGTAATTAAACATTTGGTACTATTAGGTGAACTTGACTTGGAAGATTTGAATGCAGGAATAGTCGGTTTCCCCTATTCTCCACTGGATGTCAGAGACAAACCCAGTTCAATATCCTACAGTACTTTAGCTTCAAATGATAATAAGTTAAAGCAGTCATCAGGGCAAATGATTGTTCTTCTAAAAATACTACCCTTTCTGATTGATAAAGTTAAAGATAATGAATGCTATTCTCTTATTCTTGAACTAATAGAGATTGTTCAAATTTTGTTTGCTCCTGTTATAAGCTTTCAAACTATTGACAGACTGAAAATGCTGATTGAACAACATTTAAAGCATATGAAACGCATATTTCCAGATAACAACATTACGCCAAAACAGCATTATTTAATACATGTTCCATTGCAGATTAAAAACCTGGGACCAATGGTTCGCCATATGTGTATGAGATTTGAGTCAAAACATTGTTTTTTCAAACAGTGGGTCTCTAAAGTAAATTTTAAAAATGTGTGCAAGTCTTTAATAAGGCACAATCAAATGTATGAATGTTGCCAGAATTTAAGTAGTGCTGAACACCCAATTTTTCATCTGAACGTATACTTGGGCCATCATCCGAAGTTAAAAACATGCCCTATCTAAGAGAGAAAACGAGGGTATTCTTTGGAACTAATATCAATCATGTGGTATCTGTAAAATGGTTAAATCTTAACGGGAATAAATATGTATCCGGTAAAACTTTAATTGTGAATGCAGTTTCTGGTAACTTACCCGAGTTTGGACTCGTTAAAAACATTTTTGTTATAAATTCATCTTTGTGTTGTTTTGAGCTTCAGCCATATACAACTGTTTGTTTTGATAGGGATTATATGGCATATAAAACAGAAATTCCAAATATGGCACAAGCAAATGAATTCATATCTTCTGACCAAATGGTGGACTATACCCCGTATTATAGCTACACGCATAATGATGTGAGATATGTCCCTCTAAAATATGATCTTGGAGATGTGATTGAATTTCACAGCCTCATCTGATGTTTTTGAATAATGTATGTTACAAAGGCTGCAAATTGTATTGCAATCAAATCAAGGTCACAATTTGAATTGTTGTAACAAGTTAATTGCAGAGACAGTCTGTTCAAAAAAACAAAATCTGTCTAGATGGGGTCTTCTGTATGAAACCTGCTAACCCTGTGGATTAGACCTTACAGGCATGTTCTGAAATGTAGAGGATTGTTGTGTTAGTTTACCAGAGCTCCTCTTTAAATGTAACATAACTTATATCTTGTTGTAATGGCAGAACAATGTTATTAGATATAGTTATGGAATTGATACACTTTCACTTTGAGTGTAAAAATAAAGAATGGAATGTATTAATCTATCTGTGAGAATCAGTTCTTAAATTAAGAGTTGTGATCTTATTTTTTCTTAAAATAAGAAAAAAATATTCTATGTCTAATGCTGAAGAAGATTCAAAAAGTCTTTCTTTCTTGTTACAAGAAAAATAGCTGTTTTTTTAGCAAATATATCTGAACAAGAAATGGCTAGATTTTATTTCCTAAAATAAGACTTTCTTTCTCAAGAAAATTTGCTGGACGAGACATTTTTACTTTTTAGGTAAAAAATAAGAATTTATTTCTTAAAATAAGATTTTTTTTGCTTGCTTAGAATCCACTTTTTGCAGTGTATACACGGGTAAAATGCCATGTTTTATACTCAAATGTCTTAACAAGTGCTTGAATTAAGACCATTTCTGCAGATTTTGAGCAGGTTTGGACTGTCCTGAAATAAGAGCCAGTGGAACAGGCTTTAATTCACTAAGAATTAGTAATAAGACTCTCCCTGGGAGTGGCCTCTGTTTCAGATGCCCTGCCGCTGGCTGTTTGATGCTCCAGTGATAACTGACCGACCGGACATTAGTATTGTGGTCTTCAGCCCAATCGGCAGAGGAAACCAATGTGTTTCAGGTAGAAATTGATTGCATCTCGAGAAGCCATTATCTATCATTGGCAGTGTTGGAAATAACAGTGTTAGTAACTCTGTTAGAGTTTCTAGTAACGAGTAATCAAATGAATGACTGTTTCCTCCATGACAACGTTTCTGTAATGGAGGTCATTATTTCATTAAGGCTCGCAGAAAAACTGCGTCGCTCAGATCCTGCTCTTGTCTTTTTTTCCAAGGAGCGGCTTTCAATGTTTCAGGAAGTGATTGGAGAAACAGTGATTGGCTGATAGAGTGATTGATTGAACAATGGACCAATCAGCTGGGGTGCTGGGCGGGTGGAAAGTGTGTCCTGACACGATCATTGGTTTAAGCAGCACAGGGCCAGTGGTCTTTCCCCCAACATTCTGAATGAGCACTTTTTCTTGCAGATTTCTTTGTAAATCAGTCATTTCTTTGTCTAGTAATGAGCTACTTTAGATAGAACTATTTATTTGAGTGATTATTTACATTATTTACATTAATATTGTAGCAGTGCAGACAAAAAAAGTAACAAGAACTCAAAAAGAGTAGGCCGAAGCAAGAAAGCTTGTAAGTGTCTACCCCCATATTCAAAATGAATGTACATTCCGGATACCGTGATACAACATAACACTTTACATTACAGATTCCTGGATTACACAATTACAATTGTCCACATTAACTTTACATACAGCGACTTTGCTAAAGAAGAACATTCATGTTTAACAAAACAAAATCACGTAATGATTGCAAGACTACCAAAGTAAGAAGACAACACCAAGATAGAAATGTATGCAGTTTACCAATATGTATAAGCATTTATTTGTATTTTATTTACAATTTGTACTTTTCTTTCTTTTCCATCTTTCCCATTTGCTTAATAACCATAACCAATCTTTACTTATAAACACCAGTCACCATTCTAGTAATTGAACATTGACTTAGTTATTATTAAGTATTACATAATCAACATGACCCATTATTATTAACATTCCCATTTCCACCGTAAATGTATTAGTTGTGATTGTTTTATTGTTAGTTTTGTTTTGTTGTTTGCCTTGTTTAGTGAGGTGCCTTTAAAAGCCAGGGTGTAATGTGGCCAGTTGGTAGAGGGCTTTAGCCCCCCATCAGAAAGCCCTCACCCTGCTGCCCTAACTAGTTAAATGATAAATGAGTTTATCATACTGTAACTCATTTACCAACGCAGTTACTTTTGTGGAGAAGTAATGAGTAACTATAACTAATTACTTTTTAACACCAAAGTTGATACCACTCGGACTAGCTTTTGCGTTCCGCCTGCGTTCAAGTTTGTTTTCCGTCTCCCTCTCCTGCAGCCCATGACTCATCGTTCTTACCGGTAAGAGACAAATTCTTGTTGCGGGAATTTATTTACCAGTATGTCACAGCCGATAAAATATTGCCGAACCCTGTTGATTAAGACAAAGACCAGCTCACAAGTGTCTTCTTTGTGCTGTTAGTGAAGCATTTCTACGACCGACACACAATAGCGTCCTGGCCTCTTTAATTACTCTCCATCAGCCCCGCTCTGCCCCGCAGCTCTGTTTAGGCCAGTCACCGCGCCGCCTCAGTCCACTGGCATTTATACAAGTGTCACTCGTAATTGCCAAGCCGGCTCTTGAAACCGAATGAATAAATCTAGTCCTGCGATGAGCCAACCTGCACGACTGTAGCACCTCGGGCGACTGTTTTCTCCACACAGCCACCCAGGGGAGGGAGACTATCTGTGCCCGGCCCGGGGGGAGAGAGAGGGTATTAAATGGCTGTTTGTGATTGAAAATAATGCACTAGCTTCGGGACAGCGCGCAGCGGACAGATGGGGTTCCTCTCCAAAGGCTACGACGCAAGAGCGGAATTCGGAAGCATAAGGAAGGGCTGCCTCACAATGTGTTGCAGAGAAAAGCAGGGACATGGCGAGATTTAGGGATTTGAACGCAGAATATGAAAATAGTTAAGGAACCTTTAAATCTTCCGTATTTAAAAACGTGGCTTCGAGCATTTAACCATTATATCGATTTGTTTCATCATCAAAATCCCACCTGGAGTTATTGCTGTTTGGTTGAGACCAGTGTGATTTCTTCGAGTTCCCGATGGCTGTTGTTTTTGCCACAAGATCGTCAGGTTACAAGGAGATTTGTAATCGTAGGAGAATTTCAATATACGTTTGGAAGGGGACAATATTTTTGATGACGTCAACAGAAAAAAAAATGAAGCATCAGCATGTACTTTGTCTGAGAGAAGTAAAAGTCGCCCCTCACAAGTCTATTTACTAGTGGTTTATATTCTGTTTTCCCGTGGTGACAGTGTGGTCTGTGATTGGATCGATCAAAAACCTTTCCAGATATGATTTATTTGGTCGGGACAGTGCATGTTTCTCTCCTGAAAACATATTTTTCCGTTTGGCATTTGACACCCTGGAGAGTTGACTTTTACTGTACTCTGTTTTATCCTTACTCATGTAATTATATTATGTTTTGTGTAAAGCACTTTGGTCGACTATGTTGTTTTTAAAGTGCTTTATAAATAAAGTTGGATTGGATGTTAATGAACATACATGGGTCTCGTGCATGTAAACAAGCCACACCGGATTGTAGCTAATTTGCATCCATCGTCCCCATGCACACTCTTATTCATCCTGGCCTATTGTACATGTTTTTAGTAGTAGGAGAAACCAGAGTACCCAGAGGAAACCTACGTAGACACGGGGAGAACATGCAAACTCCACACAGAAAGGCCCCGTCCAGGTGAGAATCGAACCCCGGTCCATCTAGTTGTGAAGCACGAGCGCTAACCACTGTGCTACCGTGCCGCCCTTGATGTTGGCAGAGTTCCAGACGGTTCCAGTGCTACCACTGTTCAACTTTACAGCAGCGGATGTTTGGATGAACGCCTTTACATTGTAACCTATATTCACCAGAACGTAAACAAGCCACAGCACCTTCTGATGCTAGCTAAAAATGGTTCCAGATGCTTAAGGCTCTTTATGCTTCACTTCCTCTAACTTGCACCACACATATGACTGCAGGACATCCAGGACAATGGCCTCTAGAGCGTCTGACCTGCTGTGAGGAGTTTAAACACTCTCTCACAAACACACAGAGACAGGTGAAGGTCACAGCCTCATCTGTTCAGGACCAAGCTGTCGGCCTGAGCGCATGGGACTGCCCAGGATACTGCAACTGAACCCATTTTTAATCAAAGAAAGACCTGACAAGATTTAGGTTAACCTTACGGCGCACCTATTAAGCCAAAGGGACGGCCTGGTAACTTCTGAGAGTTATGTAGAAAGAAAGCAGATGCATAGTAGACTGCAAAAACAGCCGATAAACGATTGGAACTTCTGAATGACGCTTTCATAGGATCATTTCCAAGTAGCTTTCTGTGCGATGAGTCACATTTTAGATTTTGTGTTTGTTCTGAACACGCTGGGCACAATCTGCGAACCTTCAGGTAAATCCACATGACAGGGCACATGGTTTATAATGAGTTTGCTGTGTTTGTGTTTTATTTTCCATGTGCGTTTTTTTAAGACATTGTTATAACTTTGGCTATTTTAAACAGCTTTTTTAACTGTTTGAATTAATTGTATTTGATCCGGGACAATGCACAATGGACAATGGGTTGACGGTGATGCAGTTGGTAGAGCGGGTCGTCTTTTGATTGGAAGGTCGTGGGTTTGAATCCCAGCTCCTGCAAATTCACAGTGTCGTTGTGTCCTTGGGAAAGACATTTCACCCTCCTTGCCTCCAGTGTCTGTGCACATTGGTGTATGAATGAGAGAGTGAATGGGTGACTGGTTCCTTACTGTAAAACGCTTTGGGCCTGATAAAGGTAGAAAAGCACTGTATAAGTTGATTCCATTTAAAAGACATTAGTCTAAAAAAGAAGCGATGTCATGTGCCATAGTATAGTAAAATATGCTAATGTCCACCTGCAGTCCCTGGACAGGTTGATGTTGGTAAATTGTTCTGCTTCTATTAGTTGCACCACTTGCTCTCAACCCAACAATAGTTCTGTAATTAGGCCGAGCCAGGACAAAGTCCTGGTAAGGGACTTTTGTTCTCCCCGGTTTCTTGTTATTATTATTATTATTATTATTATTATTCGCCCCTAAGATCCTGTTTTCAGTGCCTTCCCGTGCAAAAGTACACGCAGAAATTGGCACAGTGATCAGAGTCGGCGAAAATTGCATGTCAGTGGGCGACATGCGCACGCCCAAAACAAAATGGCTCCACAGCGCCCCCTCAAAGTTGACCCCATTCAAAAGAACATGCGTTTTTGGGCGTAGGCCCAAATCCTTGGGTACAGTGAAAGGGCACATCAGGACAAACCAAAAACTCCATTGGAGCGCCACGCCTGGACGCACAGGGAGTCGGCCATTTTGACTTGCAATTGGAAAACCGGCTGGACTCAACTTATGTTTTAACGAACTCGTCCCTGGTTTTTCAGCTAAATCCACTCATACATGGTTTAACAGACTCTAGAGACATGGGGCTAAAAAGTGATGCCAGCTTTTTTACATTGAACCTCCGGTTTTCAAATAGCGCCCCACAAAAAACATGCTTTTTCCCCATACCTTGGACAACCCTCGCACGTATGCGCTCTATCTAATCTGGATCATATTTGGCTGACATAAGGCCTCTTATGGTCTGAATTCATAGAGCTCAATAACTGCACGGTGCTCACCACTATAGCGCCCCCTATCTATACCTTGAACATTTTAGTTTGTACGATTTATATGAAACGTTGCAGGTATATTTTACACATTCAAACAAACACAAAATATATTACATGTATTTGATATTTCCGAAGATGTGGGCGTGGCAAGGGCGCACAAGAAGTCGGCCATTTTAACTTTTAATTGGGAATCCGTCTGGACTCATCTTATGTATTAATGATCTAGTCCCTGCTTTTTCAACAGAATAAAATCACACCTGATTTAACAGACTTTAGAGACATGGGGCTACAAAAAACATCCAGCTTTTTTTTCATTCAACATCTGGTCTTAACCTCTTAACTCCCACCTGAACTGAGCACATTTTCGTGGTATTTTGGTGCTTTTTGGGCACTTACGTCTCATTTTTTTAACTGCGTTTTTATCGCTATTTTGACGCTTTTTTTCAAGAAGCTTTAAGATATGGGTCAAGTCAAACTGGAGAAAATGTGCTCGTTAAAGTGGGGTTAAGAGATTATAATGCCACCAACATCCCTTTTGCTGTACACTTCACAACACCTCGCAGGCATGCGCTCTATCCAATCTGGATCATATTTGGCTGACATAAGGCCACTTATGGTATGAATCCATAGAGCTCAATAAATGCACGGTGCTCACTACTATAGCGCCCCCTATCTATACCTTGAAAATTTTAGTTGTACGATTTATATGAAACGTTGCAGATATATTCTACACATTGAAACAAACACACAATATATTACATGTGTATGATATTTTCTAAGATGTGCTTGTGGCAAGGCTAAATGTCCCAGAGACTGCATAATATCCTTCATATTCTCACATACCTTGTCAGATTGAGTTGAAAATGTAATCACTTATGAACTGATGAAAATGAATCCATGTTCATGACAATAGACATGGTTCATGCTATAGCACACGCCAAAACAGCGATAAAGCCAGTGTGAATTGTCTGGGTGGTCCACCCCCATTTGAACGAAAGTGAAAACAAAAATATTTTCTGATTCCCCATGCCATACTGATCCAAAAAGTCAATTACAACATGCCTCTATCTTGCTCATTCACTTTATAATTAGGCCCGAGCCAGGACAAAGTCCTGGTAAGGGACTTTGTTCTCCCCCGGTTTCTTGTTATTATTATTATTATTATTATTATTATTATTCGCCCCCTAAGATCCTGTTTTCAGTGCCTTCCCGTGCAAAAAGTACACGCAGAAATTGGCACAGTGATCAGAGTCGGCGAAAATTGCATGTCAGTGGGCGACATGCGCACGCCCAAAACAAAATGGCTCCACAGCGCCCCCTCAAAGTTGACCCCCATTCAAAAAGAACATGCGTTTTTGGGCGTAGGCCCAAATCCTTGGGTACAGTGAAAGGGCACATCAGGACAAACCAAAAACTCCATTGGAGCGCCACGCCTGGACGCACAGGGAGTCGGCCATTTTGACTTGCAATTGGAAAACCGGCTGGACTCAACTTATGTTTAACGAACTCGTCCTGGTTTTTCAGCTAAATCCACTCATACATGGTTTAACAGACTCTAGAACATGGGGCTAAAAAGTGATGCCAGCTTTTTTACATTGAACCTCCGGTTTTCAAATAGCGCCCCCACAAAAAACATGCTTTTTCCCATACCTTGGACAACCCTCGCACGTATGCGCTCTATCTAATCTGATCATATTTGGCTGACATAAGGCCTCTTATGGTCTGAATTCATAGAGCTCAATAACTGCACGGTGCTCACCACTATAGCGCCCCCTATCTATACCTTGAACATTTTAGTTTGTACGATTTATATGAAACGTTGCAGGTATATTTTACACATTCAAACAAACACAAAAATATATTACATGTATTTGATATTTCCGAAGATTGGGCGTGGCAAGGGCGCACAAGAAGTCGGCCATTTTAACTTTTAATTGGGAATCCGTCTGGACTCATCTTATGTATTAATGATCTAGTCCCTGCTTTTTCAACAGAATAAAATCACACCTGATTTAACAGACTTTAGAGACATGGGGCTACAAAAAACATCCAGCTTTTTTTTCATTCAACATCTGGTCTTAACCTCTTAACTCCCACCTGAACTGAGCACATTTTCGTGGTATTTTTGGTGCTTTTGGGCACTTACGTCTCATTTTTTAACTGCGTTTTTATCGCTATTTTGACGCTTTTTTCAAGAAGCTTTAAGATAGGGTCAAGTCAAACTGGAGAAAATGTGCTCGGTTAAAGTGGGGTTAAGAGATTATAATGCCACCAACATCCCTTTTTGCTGTACACTTCACAACACCTCGCAGGCATGCGCTCTATCCAATCTGGATCATATTTGGCTGACATAAGGCCACTTATGGTATGAATCCATAGAGCTCAATAAATGCACGGTGCTCACTACTATAGCGCCCCCTATCTATACCTTGAAAATTTTAGTTTGTACGATTTATATGAAACGTTGCAGATATATTCTACACATTGAAACAAACACACAAATATATTACATGTGTATGATATTTTCTAAGATGTGCTTGTGGCAAGGCTAAATGTCCCAGAGACTGCATAATATCCTTCATAATTCTCACATACCTTGTCAGATTGAGTTGAAAATGTAATCACTTATGAACTTGATGAAAATGAATCCATGTTCATGACAATAGACATGGTTCATGCTATAGCACACGCCAAAACAGCGATAAAGCCAGTGTGAATTGTCTGGGTGGTCCCACCCCCATTTGAACGAAAGTGAAAACAAAAAAATATTTTCTGATTCCCCATGCCATACTGATCCAAAAAGTCAATTACAACATGCCTCTATCTTGCTTCATTCACTTTATAATTAGGCCCGAGCCAGGACAAAGTCCTGGTAAGGGACTTTTGTTCTCCCCGGTTTCTTGTTATTATTATTATTAGGCCCGAGCCAGGACAAAGTCCTGGTAAGGGACTTTTGTTCTCCCCGGTTCTTGTTATTATTATTATTATTATTATTATTATTATTATTATTCGCCCCTATGATCCTGTTTTTCAGTGCCTTCCCGTGCAAAAGTACACGCAGAAATTGGCACAGTGATCAGAGTCGGCGAAAATTGCATGTCAGTGGGCGACATGCGCACGCCCAAACAAAATGGCTCCACAGCGCCCCCTCAAAGTTGACCCCCATTCAAAAGAACATGCGTTTTTGGGCGTAGGCCCAAATCCTTGGGTACAGTGAAAGGGCACATCAGGACAAACCAAAAACTCCATTGGAGCGCCACGCCCGGACGCACAGGGAGTCGGCCATTTTGACTTGCAATTGGAAAAACGGCTGGACTCAACTTATGTTTTAACGAACTCGTCCCTGGTTTTTCAGCTAAATCAAATCATACATGGTTTAACAGACTCTAGAGACATGGGCTACAAACTGATGCCAGCTTTTTACATTCAACCTCCGGTTTTCAAATAGCGCCCCCACAAAAAACATGCTTTTCCCCATACCTTGGACAACCCCTCGCAGGTATGCCTCTATCTAATCTGGATCATATTTGGCTGACATAAGGCCTCTTATGGTCTGAATTCATAGAGCTCAATAACTGCACGGTGCTCACCACTATAGCGCCCCCTATCTATACCTTGAAAATTTTAGTTTGTACGATTTATATGAAACGTTGCAGGTATATTCTACACATTCAAACAAACACAAAATATATTACATGTATTTGATATTTTCGAAGATGTGGGCGTGGCAAGGGCGCACAAGAAGTCGGCCATTTTAACTTTTAATTGGGAATCCGTCTGGACTCATCTTATGTATTAATGATCTAGTCCAGGGGTGGCCAAAGTGGGGCCCGCGGGCCAAATTTGGCCCGCCGAAATAATTCTGTTGGCCCGCCAAAGAATGACCTACTTTTGCGCTGTATGGTTAATACCAACTCATTCATTCTCAATGGTAAATATGGATGCAGTACATTTTTGGCCACTAGCGTCAAATCGGGGGCGCTGTTTCACTCCTTTCGCAAAGTTAAGGAAACACTGTTGTGGTGTCTTGGTGTTTATCACAGAGCGTTGTAGCATCAGCTTTCCCAGTTTTCCAAGTTTTATTGCAAAGTTTGTTGACATCAACATAGGTCATGTTAAAAATGTACTTATAAAATAATTGATGCTGAACTGACACTTTCAAAATGATCTAATATGCCATTTTCTTTGAGTTAACAAATGAATGAGGTAAAGTCAATGTAAGTAAAAACAGGTGATTTTTACATTTTACATATTGCTACAATTGTTGATTTGTTCTACTAAAACTAGGCTTTTGCCATAGTTAACATTTGTTTTATATAGTATGTTATGTGCATAGATATAATCAAATACAAATGTATACCGAAAAATTAAATAAAGTAACTATTATTATTTGCCGTTAAATGTGTTTCACGCTTGACATTGCCGTGTTTGGCCCGCGACCCACAGGCACTTTTTCATTTTGGCCCTCGGAGACAAAAAGTTTGGGCACCCCTGATCTAGTCCCTGCTTTTTCAACAGAATAAGCTCACACCTGCTTAACGGACTTTAGAGACATGGGGCTACAAAAAACATCCAGCTTTTTTCTCATTCAACATCTGCTCTTAACTTCTTAACTCCCACCTGAACTGAGCACATTTTCGTGGTATTTTTGGTGCTTTTGGGCACTTACGTCTCATTTTTGTAACTGCGTTTCTATCGCTATTTGACGCTTTTTTTCAAGAAGCCTTAAGATATGGGTCAAGTCAAACTGGAGAAAATGTGCTCGGTTAAAGTGGGGGTTAAGAGATTATAATGCCACCAACATCCCTTTTTGCTGTACATTTCACAACATCTCGCAGGCATGCGCTCTATCCAAACGTTGCAGATATATTCTACACATTGAAACAAACACACAAATATATTACATGTGTATGATATTTTCTAAGATGTGCTTGTGGCAAGGCTAAATGTCCCAGAGACTGCATAATATCCTTTATAATTCTCATGTACCTTGTCAGATTGAGTTGAAAATGTAATCACTTATGAAGTTGATGAAAATGAATCCATGTTCATGACAATAGACATGGCTCATGCTATAGCACACGCCAAAACAGCGATAAAGCCAGTGTGAATTGTCTGGGTGGTCCACCCCCATTTGAACAAAAGTGAAAACAAAAATATTTTCTGATTCCCCATGCCATACTGATCCAAAAGTCAATTACAACATGCCTCTATCTTGCTTCATTCTCTTTATAATTAGGCCCGAGCCAGGACAAAGTCCTGGTAAGGGACTTTGTTCTCCCCCGGTTTCTTGTTATTATTATTATTATTATTATTATTATTATTATTATTATTCGCCCCCTATGATCCTGTTTTTCAGTGCCTTCCCGTGCAAAAGTACACGCAGAAATTGGCACAGTGATCAGAGTCGGCGAAAATTGCATGTCAGTGGGCGACATGCGCACGCCCAAAACAAAATGGCTCCACAGCGCCCCCTCAAAGTTGACCCCCATTCAAAAAGAACATGCGTTTTTGGGCGTAGGCCCAAATCCTTGGGTACAGTGAAAGGGCACATCAGGACAAACCAAAAACTCCATTGGAGCGCCACGCCCGGACGCACAGGGAGTCGGCCATTTTGACTTGCAATTGGAAAAACGGCTGGACTCAACTTATGTTTTAACGAACTCGTCCCTGGTTTTTCAGCTAAATCAAATCATACTTGGCACAGTGCATCTAGACATCTGACAGTCACATGCGCCTCAGTCAGAGCTTTCCGAAGATGTATAATATGTGGGGGTCAAGTTAACCACTCCACTTATTATGCCTCAGCAAAGTGGCCGAACAGCGCCACCTGCTGGCTTAAGATGGCTTTTAAGTGGCTTGTAAGTGGCCCGCCCATCCTCCGTGAAAATAGCCAGAGTTCTTATTCTGGCACCATGATGGCCTCTGTCAGAGTTTCTCCTGAAAATCGTCCATTTTTCCCAAATTACTCCTTTATTCACAAAAGCCACACTTTTAGACTCCTACATAGTTTTACTACCCCTCTGTTACAGGAAGAAGCTTTAATTTGAACGTTTTTGGCTCCAAAATCAGTTTTTTTGGAAAGTACAATCACAGGAAGTTCAGATAAGCTGTTTCCTGTCCGTCTCCCGTGTCCCGTGTCTCCCGTGTCCTCGTACTATTTTGGTGTCACCAAAATATTCCGTCATCTATCGAGACTTTTGTGGGGCTGGAGCACCTTCTCAGATCTTTGGGCGCCCAGGGAATTAGCCCTAATTACAAAATGTTTCAATAAATATTGCCTGAACTGTAATTCCGTTTTCTGTGAACACACGAGTGTAACTGTTTCATAAGATTAATATAAAATCCGCGTGTTGTTGCTTAAGCTTGTATAGCTCCATTAGTAAAGTGCAGGGTTCCCATCCATTAGATTGCTGGTTCAAACCCCACAGTGACTTCTTTTTTTTTCTTTTTATTTGTGACTCAGTACCTACTGGGAAGAACCTGAATCGGCGCCTATGGCCCCACCCTCACTAAAAACGGGGAAATGACCCACACATTGTCCGAGCCTGGACTACATGAGCACATGGCGTTTCATAAGATATTTGTCAGTTCGGTTGTAAAAGTATCTGTGCTTGTCTAGCTCTCTTTATAGAGTGCAGGGTTCCCATCCATTAGATTGCCGGTTCAAACCCCACAGTGACTTCTTTTTTTTCTTTTTATTTGTGACTCAGTACCTACTGGGAAGAACCTGAATCGGCGCCTATGGCCCCACCCTCACTAAAAACGGGGAAATGACCCACACATTGTCCGAGCCTGGACTACATCAGCACAAGGCGTTTCATAAGATATTTGTCAGTTCGGTTGTAAAAGTATCTGTGCTTGTCTAGCTCTGTTTATAGAGTGCAGGGTTTGCATCCATTAGATTGCCGGTTCAAACCCAACCATGACTTTTTTGTTTTTCTTTTTTTAATTAATATTTTATTAAATCCTCATTAATAACGAAGAAAGAACAGTTTCAAAATATGTGGAACTACACAGAAAGAAATGTGGGGACACTAGGGAAACACTTGAGGCAAAACTGAGGAGGGTGTCGAAAACAATCAAGAAATGGAGGGGGGTGGGGGAAAGTGACCTGAAATGACCTCTCTCCTCCAGTGGCATGGTGGGATCTAATTTCACCCTGGTCATTTAGATAATAGTAGTAGCCCACATTAGGCACACCATTACACAGGGTTATAGCTCAGAGATAGTGCGCTGGTCTTTGGTGCAGGAGTTTGCTGGTTCAAACCCAACCATATTTTTTTTTCTTTTTTGGTTTGGACTGGGCATCTACTGGGAAGAACATAAATCGGCGCCTATGGTCCCAACCTTATTAAAAATGAAGAAAGAACAGTTTAGAAATATGCACAACTACACAGAAAGACATGGGGGACAGTAAGAAAACAATAGAGGAAGAACTGGGGGAAATGTAGGGCCAAAATGACCTGAAATGACCTGAAATGACCTCTCTTCCCAAATGCCTTGCTTGGACATATTTTCACACCCGGGGATTTAGACAAAAGTAGCCCATATCAGGTTAACCTTGGGGTCATGTTATAGCTCAGTAATAATGTCCTTGTCTTTGATGTAGGAGGTTGCAAGTTCAAACATGGTATTGACACTTTTATAATGCTTTCTCTTTTCACATGGGCCACTAAAGCTCTGAGCCCGATACAACTCCAGAATGAGCACCAAGTTATGTAGACACAATTATTTATTTAGCCACTTTTCTACCTTTCACTGCCATTTTCCTCTTTACTCGTGCAGATCACTGCTCTTTTTTCTGCAAATACAAGAGTGCACCTCTGTCCAGATGCTGTTTTGCATGCTGGCTTCTCCCGAGTATTGCAGTTCACTGGTCATAGAAGGTATTTCAACTATAGAACGAGTGAAAAGCACCGCTGTGGTGAACGTGAGGCCGGGGCCTAATGCACGTGGGCTGGCATCATAGATACCTGGGGCAAGAGTAAGGTGTGACGAAGGCAAGGCGAGAGTGGGCCGGAGCAAGAGTTAGCAGAGAGCACACAGGTTGTGTGTGAGGCCGAGGGGAGAGCAGGTTTGGGCGAGAGCGGGGGCGGTAGCAAGGGGGGCGGTCGCAAGGGGGGGCAGCGCCAGGGGCGAGGGCCTACATCGCCGCTTGCGGCTTTAATTATAGTTATTTTTTCATTCAGTCATAATACATCCAAATCTTCTGTAAAACTGCAACGTCAAAAGATCCAGTGTTCATTTATCACCAAGATCTTGTATTGATAATGGGAGAGTGTGACCACTGCGCAAAGCCTTCTCTAGCACATCAATCCATTGATGGAATAACCTAGGGCTGCTCGATTATCTAAAAAATAATAATCACAAATATTTGAGTCATAATTGAAATCCCGATTATTTGTTGCCCTTAAAATATTTATTTTAATTATTTATTTATTGATAAAAAATAATGCTAAATATTATCTTTGGACCAATAAAAAAAAGTACACATTATATTGACTGCTCATGTTTCTAAACTAATGATCTATGTCACACTTGCCCCCTGCTGGCCAGCCCTCAAATCTGCCCAATGAAACAGAGCCGTGCACCCTGGGACGTCACCACACAGGGCTCATGTTTTTATGATGGACAAGTATTTGTCAGCAGCAGGTGAAAGGGAACAAAAATAATCCAGCTTGACGAGTGCAGCTCGTCTAAACCTCTGTTTTCCTTTCAGTATAAGGTAAGCACTTATCAGTGGTGTTATCACAAGAGCTACTTAATATTGTTAACATTTTTACTGCGACAAATACAACAGTACATCCCGCAGCACTGGTAGTTATCTGGATTACTGTATAGACACTCCTACAAACAAGAGACTTTCTGTGCTTCAGATGGACAAGCGGGAGGATATCCTTGATATTCTTTTTCTCAATTACGCTATTTTTGTAATCGTTTAGTGCAATAATCAAAATCGTAATTAAATTTCGATTAATTGCACAGCCCCAGAATAACCTGGTCAGCTGATCTCATTCTCATGGTGGGCTCATGGTGTTGCTGAACCTTGACCTGACCGACTGCTGCAGCCCCAGATCAGAACAGTTAGATAAATCTTTTTTTTGATCAGGCAGTGTAGTATATAATAGTAAAAAGAGAACACTGAAGTAAATTTCCTAATTTTGTTGAAATACTAGCTTGGCTACTGATTCTCCCGGCTGAACTCCACCTGAGTTGCCTTGGTTACACAATTGGCTTCAAAGCCTTAGTAGCTCTGCTATTTTTGCTACATACAAGTTACTCACGAGGTGAACTGAATTCACATTTCCTTCACAATGGCAGAACATACACATATTCTAGTTTTCGTGTGAGGGAGTAATATCCATTTCAAAATAACCTTCTTTGTCCTTCGCTCCAGCCTCTCCTGCACATGTTGTTAGTTACTCCTCATCGGAGCGGCGCATTAAACAGTGTTAATGGGCGTCCTATGGGATCGGGGTGGCTTGACCCCCCTGCGGTGATGTATGCAGATGATCAGTGGAGCGTACAGAGGCAGGGGAAGGGGAGGGAGAGGGTGGTCCCAGTACAGGTCCCGTCTGCAGATCCGGGGCTGTGGCTGACATGAAAGCAGCAGAGCCCGGAGAGCAGTGGGATTAGCCCGCTGCCGTGAGCTGGTCATTAGCGCTTACGGAGAGACAGGGCCTGGGACATGAAATACTGCCTTCTCCTCTGGATCTTCTTATCAGTTTTCTGTTTAATGTCCAATCGAACCTTTTTTGACAATGAAGACGCTGTGTTCAGCGTAACGTTCTCTTTGTCACCACATTGAAAAAACAAACTGATTGCATGCTGTATTTAAATGCACATTTTTATTGATTGCCCACGCAAAAGTAAGTCTAAACCAGCCCAGTGTAATCCTGTGCTGGCCCCCAGGTTGCTCCTCTGACTTGAAAAGCTGCAGAACCGCCTTGAGTTGATATACAGTAAATTCACTAAAGGCTGCAGCAAGAAACGGGAAACTTCTTTGGGTGGTGTTTGCAATGTAACATATAATTTCTCCATCTCTGCATCCATCACCTTGAGTCAAATAAGTTCCGTGTTAGTATTTAAGGAAACGCTATTCTACGCCAACCTTCCTCCCACTGTGAAGGCTTACCAGCTGGCTCATTCACAGCCATTGAATATCTCGTACATTTCAAACCTCTGTTTGTCAGTTACAAAAGGAAGAATCTGTGTTGCCAATACAAACCTCGCTACTGATGAGCAGTCAGACACGGAAGATGCTCTATGCAGTGAGTAATCATAGAGTGGATGTGGATGAGGACCATAGAGACGAGCTGGAGACGCCCTGCTCTCAGTAAAGTTAGTCAGGTCTGAGGAGAGCTGGGCCGATCATAGCTCATTTTTTAAAGATATTTTTCAATGATAAAAATATCTGTAATAAAATAAATGGCTGTATTTCAAAGGGTAAAATGGTTGCATTGATCTAGCGCTTTTCCACCTACATTAGGCTCAAGGAACCACTCACCCATTCGTACACCTGTATATTTATTTATTTGATATGGACATAACAATAGCATTGGGAAAACCACATGCATTGCTGTAAGTGTCATAGCAAAAGTGCTCATTTGCAACGCTTAGACACAGTTAACAAAACATATATACGGAATATAAAACGGGTAAACAATATAGATTTTATACAGTGTTAGCATGTGCGCAGCCCTGGAGGCAAGGGGGGTGAAGTGTCTTGCTCAAGGACACCACGGCAGTGCGTATCCACCAACCTTGCACTCCCACACTTCAAATCCAAACTCATGTCACTTTATATGAAATGAGTCTGTATCATATATTAGTTTCACATTTTAAGTTGAATTACAGAAATAAATTAACTTTTTCATGATATTCTAATTATATGACTAGCACCTGT
Organism: Neogobius melanostomus; assembly: GCA_007210695.1. Classification (NCBI taxonomy): domain Eukaryota; kingdom Metazoa; phylum Chordata; class Actinopteri; order Gobiiformes; family Gobiidae; genus Neogobius; species Neogobius melanostomus. The sequence goes on from VHKM01000437.1 coordinate 1,485,251, forward strand.
ATTATATCTGAAATCTGTCCATCACAAATCACATGGTGTCCCCTGTCCCACTCCCCCTTTGGGAGAGCCTGTGTCAGACGGTGAGTCGTTGGTGTCTCAGTCTTCAGCCGTGTCCACGTAGGAACAGAGGAACCCACAGGGACTGGACAAGAACAACTGAAGCTCTAACAAGGACTGGACGTTCTGTGGTCTTGGCCCGTCTCCTGAGGGACTCTCATCGGCCCCGGGTCTCTATAGCCTGTCCGTCCATGGGAGTGGATCTCTCCTTCTATGGTTCTCCTCGAGGTTTCTTTTTTCTCCCACTGGGTTTTTGAGTTTTTCCTCACAGTGTCGGTGAGTCTAAGGACAGGGGACACCCACGTGGCTCGTCACCACCTGCTGCCAACGTATATTTGGACATTATGTTTGCCTGGATACTTCATCTGCCTGAACTCTACATTATCTTGTTTATTGTTCTTAATATCTTGCATTGTACTTTTAATTTGTTTCCTCGATCGAGTTGCGTGCCGTTTCAGACCTGCCCCTGTTCAAAGCAAAACTTAAGACTCACCTGTTTAAAAAGGCATTTGACACATTGTTCTGTGGCAACTGCTGTGGATGTGATAATTGTCTGTTTTTAATGATATTGTACTCCTTTTTAAATTGTATTTTTATCGTGTGCAGCGCTTTGGTCAACTTTGGTTGTTGTAAGGCGCTTTAGAAATAAAACTTGATTGATTGATTGATAGAAAGGCGCCAAACAAATAAAATGTATTATTATTATTATTATTAGATTCTCCTATCTGCACTGTCTATTCATCAAGTGAAATGTTATGAGATGTGGCTTTAAAGGTAATAAATATGTATTTTTGTAAATATTTTATCAATTTGACCAAAACATATTTTACTGAATATACAATATTACAAATGTATTATTTATTTATTATATTTGTTCTGGCTTTTGTGCCGTGTTGTGTGTAGCTCGAAATAAAAAATCAATCAATCAATCAATTATCCACTGTTGCAAAAACATTTGACATAATGTATACCGTATTTTCCGGACTATAAGTCGCACTTTTTTTCATAGTTTGGCGGGGGGTGCGTTTTATACTCCGGAGCGACTAATATGTGATTTCTTTTTCTTTTTTTAAATTCAAATATATAATTTCACACGCCGCTAGAGGGCACTGCAGGCTAATCGAGCAGCAGAAAGAAAGTTTGGAGTGAGCGAGAGAGTGGAGGTTACTGCAATGAAGTAAACAAAACAAGCTAATCACGGGCTAAAAGCTAGATGGCCACAGCTAGAGGAACAAGTTCGCAGATGAGAGCTTGAAACATGCTGCTGGGAGAGGCTTGCCAAAGGTGCAGTTAACATCTCCGTGCCCAGGTCGTTGCCAAGGCCATTGATTTGGAGTGAGATCAAGAGTTTGGTATGTTCTTTATGCTATAGTTATCTGCACTCTTTATGTGAGTTAACATACCAGACTCCTGTATGTAGTTCATTGTTTATGCTTCATGTTATTAACCATCAATGTGTTACGCTAGCAAACCGTACGCCTATTCAGCCTGTTGTTTTTTCTTCATTAGGCAATGTTTAACTAGTGCGTCTTATACTCCGGAGCGACTTATAGTCCGAAAAGGACGGTAGGTTTGTTTTACACATTTTGATTGGCCTCAAGATGAATGAGCCACACATCAGATTGGGTTGCCAGACCCTATAGCTAACACCAGTTTGGAAAAAACAAAACACAAATGGACTTTTTTTTTTACTTTTACTTTTAAGTTTATTTGAATAGGGACAAGTATGTCACATAAGCTAATGTTACATACTACAACATTTTAGCCAAAGCTAATTCTCAATGTCCTACTTCCTGTCACCTGTCGGCACTTGTCAACAAGTCCTAATGAGTGCTAGTGCAGCCTCCTGTAGTTAAAGAGCAACTAAAGACCAAACTCCGCCCACATTTGTAGTTTGAAATTGCCTCACGGTCAAGGTCAAGTTTATTTCAAAGGGGGCGCGGTCAGTGCCACGAGGAACCGCCACGAACAGCGTCAAATAAACACAGACCACAGCGTGTGGATGAGTCGCTGACATCTCCATGGTAACGCTAAGAGCTAATGCTCTGTGAATGTAATACAGAAAACCTATATTTCCTCCTTCGCTGGGCGTGATCGGGGAAGGATCCGCTGAACAGATCGCTGTGCGCTCATGACCTGAACCTCTACTTTTACACAACTTCCACCAAAAGAAAATCCATTCACTTTATAGCCATGAGGAGGCAGTACACACACGGTTTTAGCCTATATAAGTGCAAAATATACTTGTTTACATCAAATAACAACACAAAATAAATGGAAAGAGCAGATATTACTCTAAAATCATCAGATATACAACACTGAAAGTTAAAACATTTCAACTGGACATTTTCACACATTCCAATTCTTCGAAGGGCCAAAGATGTAAAGTCCCATCAGATGGTAGACTGGATAGTGACATACTCCTAGAGCACAGGTGCTGTAGATTGCACTTTACCTTTGGTCCTTTGAAGAAGAGAATTAGATGATTCTCGAAACACAACTATGTATGAAAATCACCAGTTGAAATGTTTTAACTTTAGTTGCTCTTTAAATAACCAGCAAGAACTTACACATATCGTTAGAATTTAGCAGGGGAGATTTGGGCTCATTTCCGTCCGTTATCCCACACTCGCTCTCTCAAACACACTCTCATTTATCCTGGTCAATTGTACATGTTTTTAGTGGTAGGGGAAACTGGAGTACCTGGAGGAGACCTACGCAGGGAACATGCAAACTCCACACAGAAAGGCTCCGTCCGGAGATTGAGCCCAGGACCTTCTTGCTGTGTTGCTGTGCCCATACAGTGAAACATGTCCTTTTGTCACGTTCAGATGTAGTTGTGTGTTTTCCTAACCGCTAGCAGACCTTTTCAGCACTTTGCCTCTGCCGGTGTTTGTGTTGAAAGACGTACATTGCTTACATTAGTTTGTTAAAATAGGAGCGAGACACTGACAGGAACAAAGAGACCTGTAGAAAAAAAAGTGTTTGTAAATGTGAACTATTCCTTCAGGTTAAATATTCACGAGTCGGGTTCGCTTGTGATCACAGCTGCTGTAGCTTTTATGTGCTGTTTTCATCTGAGCTTCAAACAACGGGCGGACTGGATGTGTTTAAATGTGGAGGTATGGATGTCGACAAAAAGAGAGACTGTGCGTCTTACTGACTCAGTTGTGCATGTTACGGAGATTTTTCTTAGGACTGTTAAAGTTGTGTGCTTACGATAGAAAAAGAGCAATTGATTGTTATTGTTTTTGAATAGAAAACATTCAGGTTCAACATCGAATGTCTGGATTGAATGCATGAAGCAAAAACAAAACTGCATTTGCCACAGAATCAACATTATACAAAGAACATGACAGTGAGCCACAGTGGTCAGAAATAGCAGCAATGATTCACATACTAAAATGTCCACCACATAGGAAACAAATATCCATCTCCATGACAGTGACGTGTACAGACATTTTGAGGGGCAGGTGCTCAACCAAGAGAAAAGGAGCACACCGCACCCTGTCCCCTGAAAAAAATAGCGATATACAGTATAGTATAGGCTTTCTTTTCTGTAACTGCTAACAGTGACAGACCATTCATATTTAATGTAACATGCACGATACAGATGTAGTGTGTGAATGCAGGTGTGAAAGTATACAGTATGTATGTGTCTGACTGACAAAGTTTTATACAAATGTACAAATGTTGTATTTTATTATTGTAAATTGTGTACAAAGGCCCAACCAGGGACATGAGCTGCAAATTAGCACGAGCTATAAGCTCTTCATGCATCGCATCAGCTGCCAACATTAACTGTAGCTATGTTGACTGTATCGTCCCTGATAAATAAATAAATAAATAAATGTGGACCTAATAATAAACTAGATCCTCCTACCTCGTCCTACAAAGTTTATCATAAGGCTTTGTGCTTATGATTAGTTTATAGCCTACAAATAAATAATGTAAATGTAGGCCATACACTTAAAACATGCATCTGGTTTGTCCATGTCAAAAATAGTTAAACAATAATTCACTGGGCTGTTCATGTTCCTGTGCTCCTCCCACAGAGGCACGCTCTTCTCCTCAGCTCAGACTGATCTGGCCCTGGTCTTCGCCCAGCCCCGACTTGGTCTGAGTAATAGAGCGGCTCTTTCGTTTCCATTCCAAGTTATGGACTTTACTCAGTTTATTCTGTTCTCCCGCGTTTTACAGAGATGGGCTCCCATTCTCTGACGAGGGGACACAGGGACAGCGGAGACCTTCGATCAGGTCAAACGTCAGGGAGAGGCAGGGGCGGAGGAAGCTTGATTTGAAGTTGTTGAGCAGTAAAACTATTTTCAGTAGCTATTGGCTTAGACAGCAAATATTAAAGAGATAATACTCATTTTATGAGGGAAAAAAGTGCACGTGAGAAGGACACTTAACCTGGGCTCTATCTGTGCACGTCCCTGCTCCATACATGTATAAATCAGCTGACCCTCTGGTTTGAACCTCTACTGACATGTTCTGTCATCCCCATGGCAACTGACACTAGAAAAGAGTGAGGAGCGAGTGACTAGCATAACTAAAGCATGACCTATCTGTGTGCCCGGGTAAGGTAAACATGTGCAGATCAGTTTAGTTTATTAGTTTATTTGAGCAGTTAAAACTCTGCTCAAAGGGAGTGGGCCGAAGCTAAAGATTATAAGCACCCACCTCCGACAACATTGCCTGCATGCTTACAGCCAGGGCATCATCAGTCGCACTGGAAAAGTTCACTGGTTTCACGCAGAAAAACAAACCTCTGCAGTAGTATTCCAGCGTTAGCATTTGGCTATTCAGAGCGTTAGCAACAGCAGCCGGCCTCCATGAGACACACACAGGGAAGCGTTACATAATCATGAGCCACACACCCACAATGACACGCCCCCACGGCGTGTGCTATTTCTATATTTTTTTAAATATACCAATACTGTTATCTAAAACATGGTGAGGCTTCTTTGTGCTCTCAACTAACAGAATCTGCAAAAAAGTGAAAATCACCAATTTAAAAAAAAAAAAAATCTTCTTTCTCAATTTGTGGGAAACTGAGTCAGCCGACTTGTGTCCCTGGTTCTCGCGACGGGGCACATAATGCCTATAAAAAAATCAGATATTTATCCTTATTATATTTGTGAACTTCAAACTAGCTTTTTGATGTTTCTTTTGCAGAGCTTCTTCCTGGCTGAGTTTCCTCTCAGCCCATGTCAGTCAGTACTCGTTTCACTCTGGATAATGACAAACTCTTACCAGGTTCAGCATCTTCACCAGGTCTTTTGCATTTGTTCTTGGGTTGATATTCACATTTCAGACACAGCACGTTCATCTCTGGGACACAGAACCCGCCTTCTTTCTGATCTGTATGATGATTGGATATTTCCATCTCTTTATACTTGCGTATAATTGTTTTAACAAATGAACCTGGCACCTTCAAGTGTCTTAAAATTACACCCAAGGTTGAACCAGACTTGTGCTTCCAAGGACATGACACTGTCAAATTGTTTAAAGGTATAGTAATCTTTTTTGTATGTAAACTTTTGACTTTGTAAAAAAATGAGAAAATGTGTAGAAAATTCTAATCTCATTCTTCTGGAATTTGACAAATATAAAAACAAATTTAATTGATGAAAGTGGTTTTATGTCTGACAGTGAGAAAAAAAATGTAAATGTGTCTACATAAGTTGGTGCTGACTGTGTAGCGGCCCATGTGAAAAGAGAAATGGTTACACCTTTAATATTTAGCTTATGAAGCCAGTGCACTGTACAATAGCTGAGCTATAATTCCATAGACACATGGGCCGGTCTAAATCATCAAATTCCTGGGCTGAAATGAGGTCCCAGCACCCCCTGGTATAGACTGTACCCTTTGCATGTTCAGCTGTCTTCCTTGTATTTATCTTCAGCTAGGTTCAAAATGACTAGGTTCATTTTTATGTCAAGTGTTTGCATTAAGGAAGTCCAAGCTACAGTAAATCGTGATCTCACGGCCTTAATACCCAGCCTTTCATATGTCAGTGTGTCTCCTGAATGTCTGTCTCCTGTGGACATATTTGTGTTGGCTCTCGGCCTTCCAGGAGTTCACCATCGTAGTAGAAGTTTGCAAAGTCAACTACTAGACTGGGTTGTTTGAGTTGAGATTGGGAGCAGAAGCCGCTGGTGTAGAGGCAAAACAGTCCAGTCCAGACTTTGGACATTTCTACACCAATCCTCTGGAAAAGCTGTAACAATCTAAACTCAGGCTAGCCCAATATGAATATAGGAGGGTCAAAACAGAGATCATACCAAAAGGGTTGGGCATGCTGATAACAGATGTATCGACTGAAAAAATCACAAAACCTTTGGCCCGACCGGCACCTCAACTGAAGAAAGGGATAAGCCTAAAGCTAAAATTATGTTCCTGGAATTTCGACTGTGCTGCTTTCTTAGATCGAAGCTCACGCAGTTCATGAGACAGAGTAAACCTTGAAAGATCACAGCGTCTCTCCGAGCTCCTGCTGACTTCTCTGAATCTGCTCCGTGACACAGCCTTCTGCAGATCTGAGAGACCGCAGACTGCACTGGGACATCTACCTCAGGATGTGTATATTAGACATGCTAAATATAAACTCCCCTGACAGCAGAAGTGTGTCTCTCAGGCACCAAACCAGCACAGTCAGGGAGTCTGCTCCCACAAAACATCCCCCTGCATTGTATGATAAAGTATGAGGTTCCAAATAAACCCCCGGAGCAGCGGCTCTCAAACTTTCCACACAATGTTCCACCAACATACATTAGGTTTCCTGAGAACTAACCCAGGATTACTACAGGTCTAGACTGAACCGTGACTAAAGTAACGTATTGCCTGCAGTTTTTCGTTCTCGCTGTTGTTCGCTGATATTTCATTCATCTGTTTACTTTTTTCACTGATCAATTACATGCAAACCACAAGTCAATATTAACGACTTGTCTCAAACCCAGTAGCCATGCATGGCTTGAGAATCCATGCGTGGGCCTGCATTGATCTGCGACTCATTAAACTCACATGCAGCAGTGGAGCGTGAGGCAAACCGATCCGAGTGATCACAGTCTGTGCATGGACAGGCTGCCGAACAGTCACTGATGTGGCTCATGTTGACTTCAGAGACAGCACGTCTGAACGTTGAGACCAGTCAGGCGTGTTCAAGCCCACTTCATGAACACAGAGTAAGACCGTCTGGTTCTGCTCTGTAGAGATCGAATTTCCCTCAACAATCACAGCGCGCCTGAATGATTTAAACCAAAACATTCAAAATGGCACCCATTACGGATGGTTTATTACTACTTTATTGCAACCGGCCGCTCTAAAAGATAATTGTTTGCTCATTTATTTTTGGACGTGATCTATGCTATTGAAAACACAGAAGGCGGCGCATCAAGTCATTTAACATTTAAAACCCCAACTCCAAGTCATGGGTCCAGTCCATTTTAGAAGCTCTTTAGTTTTTCAAAACAATATTCTTCCAGAACCCTCTTGTGAAACTATCTATGAATTAAAATCTGAAAGCATATATAGTGTATTTCTATTTGTTCACAAGTTGATCAATTTATTTAAGTACAGCCTAACATTGTGGATAATTGTTCCCGTGTGTTTCTGACCCTCCTTATTGATGAGAAAAGAGTCCGAACGCAGAAGGGGGGAAAGAAACCTCTTGGCAACCACTACCTCGAGAGGCACATGATCCATCAAAACAGGCTATAGGCTTCATCTGAGCCCGAATGAAGGCACTGACAAATGGTTTGTTTAAATCTTCCAGGGGAGGACCCCACAGACCTATTATTTACTGCTAATGAAAGTAATACAATTCCAACACATTTTAATTAAATGGGCAGAATTAATTGATTCATTTATCATAATCATAATCTTATTAATAACAATGGCTTGTTTGCAGATTAAAATTACTTCTGCATCTCATTGTAACTTAAATTTGGTTTGAATTGAGCCAAAGTGTTTCTTTGAAGTTGGACCCTGGATGGACAGGGTAGAGAGGGCCCTGAGCCTTTTGGGATTGTCTTTCATTAAATGCCCCTGATGTTTTTCTCGTAGTGGAATAAAAAGCAGACAACTGTGGAAAAGGTTATGTATATGTTGTGAAAGACGCTCATAAACTCATCCCTGTCAAAAGCTAAGATGATAGAAATACAATAGGGAAGCTAGGAAGGAGTTTCCATTTTCAAAGTTGGTAAATCGTAAAACCAGGCATAGGGCCGGCAGAACATTAACACTCTGGTCAGTAGTTACGTCACTAAATAGCCTTTGTCAAGCCTGAAAATGCTTTGAATCTATGGGATTTGCGTAAGGACCAATGCAATCCTTTACAACATGTACATTCCATGGTATTTTGTTCGGGTTAACTACAAATACTTTTATTTGACCCTGCGTGACTGAGCGTCCATTACCAAGCCCCATAAAGCCGCTCCTGTGTGGCGGGTGTTGATAGTCGTGTGGGAGTGTGGACGGATGGATGTTTCCACTAACTGCTCCACATCAGCCTCCTAAAACGGGAAGGGTCATTACGCACGGGTCTGGGCCAGCAATCACCCAGTCACCGGACCCATTACTCAGCGGATAGAATCTTTACCCAATCTCCATCTGCACCCTCCCCTCCGGCTCAGCGCAGCATGAAGGGAAACCAGGACACTCTTTCGACAATATTTTCACACCAGCTTCCTCAATTAACTTTACGACCATAATATCATTGATGTTTTGAGTTTATTTTCGCAGTCAGGACTCGTCTAAAGGCTAATAGCCGCGGGCTATCAAGAGTCAAAAGATCGGATTCACAGCTATTTCAGGGGAGCCCAATGTTTCTTTCAAAGAGCCGTTGTTCTGTTGGAGTAGAAGAAAACAAATCTAAAATGAGATCTGTGTGATCGTTCGTATGAGCTTTTCTTGATTGATAAGACACGAAATCAGAAATCCTGTTGACTGCTCAAAGCCACACAAGATTCCCCTGATGGAGAACGTCCTTGGTCTGGGCTCGTTTGTTAGCCTCGGTCACTCTCGTTAGCTCACCAAAAACTGTTTTTATTGCCTAAGAAATATCTCTTAAGTGAAGAAAACATAAAAACAGACCCAGAACAGCCACACCACCCCCAGTGTATCAAGTCTTCTTTGGTTTCCAATGAAATTTCACATTGAGAAATATTAATCCTGACTTTTCGGGGGTTGCGTGGTCAGGCCCCTCAGTAATATACTATTACTGAGTGTGGTACATCAGTAATAGTATATTACTGATGTACCACACTCAGTAATATACTATTACTGAGTGTGGTACATCAGTAATAGTAAGTATATTACTGATGTACCACTGCATCTCAGGGCACACCCTTCGGTCCTTGGTCTCCTGAGGATCTGGCATTTCAGGCTGTAGCTCCAGCTCCTCTTTTAAAAAGTAACTGAAGACTGAAGGCTGATGATTTGTCAATTTTGTTATTCATTGTGAGATGATGTTTTAGTTCTCCCATGTTGTGTACAGCTCTTTGTGATTTTTATCTTACTTACTGACAAAACTATTTGTCTACGAAAATAGTTTTGGCAAATAAAATTAGAATATTGTGAAAAAGTTCATTTATTTCTGTAATTCATCTTAAAATGTGAAACTAATATATGATATAGACTCATTACATGCAAAGTGACATATGTCAAACCCTTATTTGTTTAAAAATCTCAGAAGCCTTTTCCTGACAGTCCTTTCCAGACTGCGCTCATCCCTGCAGCTTATGCACTTTTTCCTTCCACTTAAATTTCAGCTTTGATACAGCACTTTGAGAACATCCAACTTCTTTTGCTCTGACCTTTTGAGCCTTTTGTCAATGATGGTTTTCTACACAACTGTCAGGTCAGCAGTCTGAACCCATGATGGTGAATTCTACTGAACCACTGAGAGACCATTTAAAGCAGGTATGGGCAAACTTTTTGATGCAAGGGCGGCACGGTAGTACAGTGGTTAGCGCTCGTGCTTCACAGCTAGAAGGTCCCGGTTGGATTCCCACCAGGCCGGGCCTTTCTGTGTGGAGTTTGCATGTTCTCCCCGTGTCTGCGTAGGTTTCCTCCGGGTACTCCAGTTTCCCCTACTACTAAAAACATGTACAATAGGCCAGGATGAATGAGAGTGTGTTTGAGAGTGTGCATGGTGGACGACGGATGGAAATTAGCCCAAGCTACAATCCGGTGTGGCTTGTTCATTAACTTGCACTGTCCCTACCAAATAAACCAATAAAAAAAAAAAAAAAAAAAGGGCCACATTGGGTTATTGAACTCGCCAGGAGGGCCGGACCAGTTTGAAGCATTTCAAACAAGTACAACCTCAATTTGACTGTAATGACACGTTACAAAAGTGCAACAAATTGCAGCAGTTATGCTTCTTAAAGGGATACTTCGGGATTTTTGACATTGGGCCTCATTTCCTAGTTATCCAGAGTGTTGTTGATGTCTGGAGATATTTTTTTCTTAAATTCATGCAGTTCTTATATTTGAAGAGTCTAGTGGCGCTAGGCTAGAGCAAGGCTAAAGCATTTCTATGGTATCAGTTAGCCTGCATTAAAAACAGTCTGACCCACTCCACAGTGCACCTGAGGTAAATCACTTATAACACCAGACTAACCATATAAATGTCTGTGTTAATAGAATAATGTTTGAAATATAACTGACCTTGTATCACATGAATTACCGCATTTTGAGGGACTATTTTCTCGCAGATCACTCCGCCGCTGCCTTAGCTTACAGCCACGAAGCTGATGCTGCTCAAATATAAGTTATTTTAAATGCAAAATGGTTAAAATGATTCTATTAACACAGACATTTATATGGTTAGTCTGGTGTTATAAGTGATTTACCTCAGGTGCACTGTGGAGTGGGTCAGACTGTTTTTAATGCAGGCTAACTGATACCATAGAAATGCTTTAGCCTTGCCCTAGCCTAGCGCAACTAGACTCTTCAAATATAAGAACTGCATGAATTTAAGAAAAAAATATCTCCAGACATCAACAACACTCTGGATAACTAGGAAATGAGGCCCTGTCAAAAATCCCGAAGTATCCCTTTAATGTCAGTGAAAATATTGATCTTGTTCACCCTTTAAACCAGGGGTGTCCAACTCATTTGGGCCGTGGGCCGAAATCCAGCTTCCCGGCGGGTCGCTGGCCGCATATAATGTAAACAGGAAAATACTATTGAGAAAATAATAATGAGCTGTGATTTTAAAATTGTGCTGATTTGGTCAAAAGCCCGAAAAGACTGTAATAAACAATAATAATGGCTTACACTTGTATTGCGCTTTACAAGCCTGTGTCACAAGTTTCTCAATGTACACTGTAGTCATTATACTGTAGTCATTATTGATTCACTCCACACTCTGTGGTGGTAAGCTACTATTGTAGCCACAGCCGCCCTGGGGCAGACTGGCCATTTACCACGTAGCTATACTGTAATGTGTTACCCTGATCTCTTATTATGTCGTGCCCTCTACTGGATACGTGTGAAATTATTTCCTTGTTTTAAATTTAAGTTGCCCCCTAGTGGCTGGAATGATCACACTGGTTATTTCCTTAAAAATTCATAACTCCGCACAGGAATGGGCTAGAGACTTACTTTTTTTTGACATACTGAGGAATTTGTGCTCTACAAGTCAGGGGCCGGATTAAATCATCTCGCGGGCCGGATTTGGCCCGCGGGCCTTAGTTTGCCCACCTCTGATTTAAAGTCTCAGAGACCCTTTGCAGGTGTTTTGGATTCATTAGCTAACAACAGGGTGACACTTTGAGCTACAATATAGTCCCTTTTCATAATATTCTAATCTTCTGAGATTTTGAATTTGGGGATTTTACAAGCTGTGAGCCAAAATCATCATGCAGAGTAAAATATATCGAGCCTTATTTGTTATAATTTTGGTAATTATGGCTCACAGCTTGTAAAACCCCAAATAAAACATCTCAGAAAATTAGAATATTTTGAAAATGGACTGTTAGCCATGATCATCAAAATTATAACAAATAAAGGCTTGACATTATGTCACTTTGCATGTCATGAGTTTTGCATTTGAACTTTTTCACAGGTTGACTAAAAGTAGTTTGCGATGACTCAAACTATGACGTAATATTTTGTCAACTAATAAAACTGAATAAAAATAGAACGTCTGAACTTTAGAGACACCGTTCGAAAGATCTTGATATAAATCAAGCTTTGTCCACATGTGAATATGATTAAAGACCATAAATGTAAAAGTTGACACAATTTAGTACAGATTAGATTTATCAGAAAAAAAATCACAACAAATATACAGTATGTGACTAAATACTTAAACTAAATCATATGTTAGTCTAAATTGGCACTTGTCACCACCACATTTGTTCAATAACATAAACTTTAAGCAACAAAACCTTGAAAGCAGTTAATGGTTTGAACACAGTTCCTAAAACTCTTTCCTGTTGTCAGAGCACTGGGCATTTTGTAAAAAGCGAACACATCTTTTTTTGCATTTGCAGATTCACGTGAACCATTTGACAGAACAGTAGTGTGTAACTGTGTGTGCAGGTTTTGACTACAAAGTTCACACTACAACAAAAGTGCACATTTGATCCAAGAATGCTGTGCCATCTTTAGAAAAGTGTCTAATCCATTAAGAATGAAATGTAAAAAAGCTGTACGTGGTGATGAAGATCCCGTCACTGCCTCCGCCGCTCGCCGTGGGCAGACCTTCAGTGTCAGCGCTGGAGAAGGATTGCTCATTGGGCCAGTTAACCTTCTCATCTCATCAAAAGTCTAATTGGTTTACTGTGGAGGGAGGAGCTGCACGCTCAGCATGATGAATGTGGATCGATGTATGGTCTGGTCAAAGCCTCCGCCTTCTCAGAGCGGGACAGAGAACAGCTGGGCTTCAGACGGGCCGGTTCAGGAGTCAACAGGGGTCAGTGAATATCAAACAGGAGCCAGATCACTTAGAACATGCTTTTTAAATAGCAGCAATATACTTACACTTGAAAAAGGTAGCGTTTCCGCTGGTTGTCCTGGTTTTTCCCATCAGATTAGAGCTCCACGTCAAAGCGTTTTGTGGTCTTGTCTCACAGAAAGAATGTCTTGGGTTTATTCCTGGGCCATTCTGTGTGGTGTTCATTCTCTCCGAATCTGTGTATGTTTACCTATATGTGCAGAGTTATAACAAATATAAATTTGTCAGTATTAATAACTTTTTTTTACAGGGTCTCGCCTTACTTGGAACAGCGGTGTTCCTTTATTAAGCTCATCGTTTTGGCCGGTGGCCTTCGTCATCGTTCTGTGGATAAAATATTCCAAGCCGGTGTCAGAACCACAGGAAAATGTCTCACTCACAAACCCATCAGTTCACTATCAGAAGAGGATCGAGAGCTATTTTATTTTGAATGTAAAAACTAGGTTTATCGATTGCTACTGTCTGTCAAATGTCATTATTGGGATCAGCTCCCCTGGTGGCCCTTTGTGAATTCTTTAGATGCAAATATTCAGTCTTATTAAATCCCCTCCTGGGACTTCCACCTTAACGTGGTGGAGGGGTTTGAGCCTGAATGATCCTGGAGCTCTGTTGTCGGGGGCTTGGTGCCCCTGGTAGGGTCTCTCATGGCAGGTCTAAGTGACGGGTCAGACAAAGAGCGGTTCAGAAGCCCCTTATGAGAGACCAACAGGCCCGGTTAGAACCATGAGGCCGTCCTTCTGTGGACCCACCACCTGCAGGAGGAGCCATAGGGGCTGGTGCAGCTCCAACAGCTGCCCCCACGACCCGGCAACGGACAAGTGGAAGAAGATGGATGGATGGATGGATGGATGGATGGATGGATGGATGGAGGTCTAATCAATGATTCTCTGAGCCTTAAGACGCACATTCATGTTAGCAATAGTAGTTAATATGGCTAATGTTAGTAGGCTGCATGAATTGTATTTAATACTAATGTAAAAGGGAGAGAATAAAAGCTGCGTTAACAGTTATCTTTATGCATTATCTGATCTTTTCACATTTGACTAAACACATAAAAAGTTGGTAACACTTTATATTAAGGTGTGCCCATTAAGTATTAATAAGGTATTAAGTAAGGATTAAACAACGAGGAGCCGTGCATTAGACGGTTACAATGCACGACGCGGAGTAACACAACGACGCGCAGCGGAGCGAAGTGCATTATAACCGTCTAATGCACGGCTCCGAGTTGTTTAATCCGCTTATACCATGGTCCCACAAACGTAACATTTTATAACAAATGTTGTTTTCATTTACTAAACTCGCTAAAAATGAACACTCGTCTCAGAGCGAGCATTCTCTCGCTGCTGCGAGGATCTCGGTCAGGCTCAACGAAACAACATCAGCACACGCTGCATCGCCAGACTCACAACACAACAGGACTAACCTGCACTTTTCCGTGGAAGTAAACACCGATATGCGGCACTTCTGGCAGGAGTTATTTCACTTTTATCCTGTTTAACCTAAAGCTAGTTAGCTAGCTAGCAACATGTAGCTCAACGAGCTCAACTGTTTATGGAAACAGCTGCAGTGGAGTCGCTTACACCTGGCCCCACAAACTGAAACTTTTATATGTGACTTTACTAATCCAGCCAAATATGCTTAAGTGCAGGGATCATTTTATGTATCTGAAAATAATGAATAGTGCCTTAACCGTTTTCAGTAGAAATGGAAAGCTCATATTTTATTAACAGTAGGCTAACCTAGCTGCTGCTCTCCTCTACTTCCCATTCATCAACAGTTTTGTTTTTGCCCACACGTTGAAATTAACCACAAAATCCATCTCAATGGTTCATGTCAGTCACTAACTAAGCGTTTGTCTGATTCAGCTGTGTTAAGCGTTGCTATGGCGATGCCCGCAGCGGAGTGATATCCCAGTGATTTAACTACCGGACTACGTGTGCGATTATACCAAAATAATGCCCGCTTGTCAGCACCCACCAGCCAATCAGAATCGAGTATTCACCCAGACCATGGTATAATAAGCATTAATATTCACTAGGACATGAATAATATGCTTATGTAGATATTTATAAGGTACTTATTATACCATCTACCCTAATCCTAACCTTAAAGGGACTAGATGCAAGTTGGTCATTTTATACTCACTATGCCACCTCAGGTCTTACTCGTAACTGCAGTCTCTATATTAAGCTCGTGCATGACGGCACTTCTGACCTGAATTAACAACTTTCTGAGTGACAGTGCAGGATTTTAGAGGCAGTTGTGGTGAACAGTCTGGGCTCATTCTAAACATTAGGACATGACTGGAACATGTGGGGGAGGAAAATACATAATATTAACATTTTTAAACTCTATATAGTCCCTTTAAGCAGATAACTAGTGCTTATTAATACCTTATTAATACAGGTCAGGGCGCTAGCCTTCTCAGTGACTCTATTGCAGACTGACGGAAGTGAGGCGGCCCCTTCAGCCACTAACTACTCACTAACACACTTAGGCTGGTGATGTGGATGATTGGCCCATTTTTATATTGTCTAATTTCTTATATTCTGCTGTATGTTTATGTCCGTAATCTACAGATAAAATGTGAAATTGAGCCCTCTTATCCTTTGTCCTGTTGTGTATTTAGTTTTTTCATTAGCAGCAGCCGCTCACTCGAGTGGCCTCTCAAAGATATTGCCCACTCTGCAGAAATCCCGGCTTGACATTTCACACGGATTGCTTTGGAAGGTGAAGGTCACGGCGGGGGTGGAAGGTTAAGTTTAGGTGCGTATGTGGGGTCGTAGAGGTCGGGGGGTATAATAGGATCCTCTCCGTGGCATATGTGGATGTGTGCATGTCCAAACAAACCTGTCCCTGGAGAGTTAGGCATGACACGCCAGAACAACCACCACATACAGCCTCGGCATGGAGCACGATCAATATGTGACCAGAGAAATTCATTCAAGAGAGATGAATAAGAATTCACTGTGCAACACGCTCAGGTTTGAGGCAATGCCAGTGTTTTCTAATTACCTGGATTTCACAATCCACAAAATATGATGTTTTTGAATAAGCTATTTATAATTTCCCTCGTTTTTGGGTCCAAAGCACAATAAATCAGGCTGGAATTAAATATTTAAAAAATCCTCAGAAAAAAACTTTAAGCTGTTAAGTCAGAGCCTGTAAATGTGAAGTCTGTAGGAGCTACTAAAGTAGACATGTTGTTGCAAGAGTGGAATGAAAATTGCATTTGGAGAAAATGTCTCCCAGAAAGGAACTGACCATATTTTGATTACAGCGTCATCTCGGTCGCCTTTCGTATTACACACACTAAATGTAACAATATTTGTGAATGAATAGGCGTGGGAAAACACTACAATGCTGTTGTTATATCTGGTAACTCTCCGGCTCTTTGACGACAAAATGTCATAAATAAGCATTGCAAGGGTGAGAAAGCTATAAATGCCATCATTGACCATTACTGTGTCTCGCCTTAAAGTGAGTAACGCTGGAGCACAGGGAGGGGACTCGCCTAAACATGGGGAGAACGAGGGCTCCAGGTGGTCTTAACCCTCCGGGGCAGATGCACACCACTAATCACGCAGCTACTAACACATTTATACGGAAGTGCCTGCTCAATGACACAAGTACGAGGGATCAAACTACCAATGTTGATGTTAGTGATCTGTTTACAATGTTACAATGTAAACTCTCGTCAAAAACACATCTGGAGCTGTGTTTCGATTCGACTTTGAGAGATCTTGGGTCTTCCCCATGGCTGTTCCTGTAGCAGTGAGGTATACGTGTCCAGGAAATGCTCGCCATCGCAATGCATTATGTTTCTCTTCAGAGGAGGGGGAGTGGGAGGGGCTTGCCATGAGATTAGTAGTTTCACTTCCTGATTTTCATACAGACATTTTGTTTTAGATCAATATTGCATTTTCTAACCAACAAAGTGTAAGATAGTGATAAAGATGTGTTTGAGAAGATTACCAAACACCTGCCTCTTTAAATGAGCGACTATTACAGTCTGTATTCCTTCTACAATGTTTATATTCTTATAATGAAAAGCCTTAATGGACCGGTGCACTCACATAAATGATTTTCCCCTTCCCTCTCTTCTGCCTGCAGAGTGTTGCCGTGAGTCCGAGGCATGCGTGTGCATACTAACACAGACTTCCTTATCCCCTACACCCTACACCCTGCCTCCTGCGTCCTAAACCCTATAGGGAACATAAGCAGGGAGCAGTTATACCAGCTGATAGAGACAGATGGCCGCTGTTGTTTACATGTTGGACTGAGTGAACGGGCGATCAGCTGTGACACCCCGCAGAATACTGAACAGGTTTCAAAGCAAATGGAAGGATTGGAGAGACCAGGCTTAAGTACGTGAGATAATACATAGGGCCGTAGACATTCATCGGTTTAAACAATAACAATGAGGAGAGGTATGGAGACTGGACGCAGCCAAAACAACCATTTTATGAGGAAAAGTAAAGATGTACACTGCTTCCCTCCAGCCCCTGAACTGAATTGTGTTGGAAATGATAATATCAGTCATCCAGATCATCAGGCAGTTTCATACCCAATGCTATTCTTATTTAGCCTGGCTAGCACCAGCCGAAATATCAGAAGTGAATTTAGTCTGGGAACCACCCATTCATTTTCTCGTAGGAGATGTGTGCTTTACTATTGTCCATAGCCGTTTACTGGCGCCACGAATGTCTATCATATGCGTCTGCACGTAGCCCATAGCCAATCGTATCAATTGTACCCGATGACATGTGTAGAGATTGTAAAGGCAAACGCTGTTCTTTAAAATAAACTACTTCAAGCTTCTGTATGTCGAATAGTGCGTAACCGTCCCTCCTGTTCTGTGATTGGTCCCCAAATCCATGTGAAGATTTCGGCCTTGGTCTCCAGGCTGCCGAGTAAAAGCGCAAAGCAGCATGGGTATTCTCAGGCTAATTCTTATCATGTTATGTTTGTTCCCTTATAAGAGGGCAATTGTTTTCACATCTGAGAGACAGTGAAGTATACTATTTCAGAACATATTTGTAGAGCAAACAACAGGGGAAGCATTTCTTAAACAAATAAGAAGTTTTTATCCAAATTGCAGTATTTGCAATTTGCTGATTGCAAACATTCAGTTGTGATTTTGGTTGAATTTAAATCCATTTATAGAGTAACCATCAATTTTGATTGTTTTACTAAACAGCTGTTCAATAACTTGCTTACTCGCACTAAAAACAAATTTGACATTTATTAGTTTAATGATTGCATTATAGGCCTCTGCAGCCATAGCTGCTCTGCAGCAGGCTGATGGACTTCCATTCTGCAAGGTGGGCAAGTGTCTTGCTCAAGCGCACACCAACAGTGCATGACCCAGAGTTGGACTGCCAACTTCTCTCAGGACTCTAAAGTGGCAGGTATCGCAACCCTGTGTAATGTTTCACTTTTAATATAAAATAATCAATGAGCAATACTGATAAAACAGAATATTTGAATATATTAAGAGATGGTTATTCTGTCGTGACACACTGAAGCCACAGAGTGCTGCTATAGCTCTCTTTGTTTGGACACATCAGCAGTGATCTGTGATTGTAGCCTTTTGCTCATTAACATCATACGCTTAATGACCGCTCAGTTTGAGACTGCTGCTCAAATGAAACCTGTAAGAGGAACTCCAGCTGAAGCGGTGCAGTGACACCTATGGTGTATACATGTCCACTCTGAATGCTAATGTATACAACGGGCCCCTGCTAAAGCCAGGATTATTTACTATTCCTCCTTCTCCTCTGGGTGATGTCTTCCTCCGCCCGCTCATCTCCAAGAAAATGGTGCTTCGATCCCACTGTTTGCTGACTTCATTGTGGCCGCTCCGCAGACAATGGGCGGCGGTTGTGTAAATTCCAAGTAAAATAGTCCATTCCTCTCCCAAACGCGTAATGAATTGATATTTCCCAGCACGCCACGGCGCTCTGTCAGAGGTGACATTGATATTCATGCGACACAGCGGGGGTACGATGTCGATTTTGCGAGCGTTATTCAGATGCGCAGGAGGGGATGATGGCGCACGGTGTTTTGGGAGAAAATTACAAGAGCAATCCACAGCCGTCGCGTCTCATTTCTGAGATTATTCCACGCAGACACGCGCCGCAGCGCGGTCCAGCAGAGGTATGTGCTCGGCCCTCTCGGTGTAGGCAAAGATTGCTGTTATTTTCTCGTACGAGGCTTAAAACTTTCGCAAGTAGGTGAGAGCGATTGCAATTCCAAAAGCAACATGAGAAAACGAAGCAATCTGTGTCCATTTGTTTGCTCGAATAAATTGATCTGTGGATGTGACGAGCTGAATGTGTGGTCTTAAAGCTGTGGAGCCCAGTGTCTGCCATTCTCTAACAATAACAGAGCCAGGGCGTTAGACTCACGTCTAGCACTCACTAAACTTTCCATAGTTAGATGGGAGCAACATCCGCCATCCGCTTTGTCCCGCCCCGTCTGGGTGTAAACAGAGAGAGATTATAGGAAATCTTGGATCTGTTCTTGTTCTGGGACAAATTATACTAAGCCAGTGTCTCACTCAGGAACACATCAGTTAACTGCTGTAAATGTCCAGGAGCTGTTTATTTCAGAGGGAAAAAAATAAGAGTCAGTTGATTAATTGCTATGATGTGTCAAGGGTGATTATCGGGGAACAGCTCCACCTGGTGGAGCATTTGTGTCTTCTTTAATCAGTAAATATTCAGGCTTACTAAACGTGCTCAGCGTTGGGACTAATTCAGGATTCTCTGGGCCCGATCTTAGGCCTGGCGCAACAACAGCGTTGCTCAAGGTGAAGTTGGTAACTTGTGTACAAACAACGGTGCATCAGTGATTTTCCGGTCGCCTGAGGGTTTACCTTGGGGTCAAAGACGGGTCGGTGGAGGCGTGGCGTGCTACAAGAGCTGACTATGCACACTTGCTGCTTCCTCTTCGCTCTCATTTTCTTTATTACATTAACATCGCGCAGTACACACTACAAACTATTTCTCCCACTGTGTCCTGTCCATGTCCCGAGAAAGAAAATATATCAATGGTCTAGCACCACACCAGAACATCTTGACAATTAAATAAAACAAATAAAGCATTTCTTCAGATGTGTTTTCTCAGTGACGCACAGTAGATGTTGCTCCCATCCATCCCGATTCTCCTGTGTATTCATTTCTGTGCATATTAACAATTGCATCTAATTACAAAGTGAGTTTATGATCAGTTGTGAAAAAAACAGAAATCCCAGCGTGTCAGTGTGATTTTCTGAGTTTACAGTTGGTTCAAATGTTTTCTGCTTTTAAAAGACTCTCCCGGGCTTTGACGTGTTGACTCTACTACATGTAATAAAATGCCATGCTCTTCCCGCTCCCTTACCCAAGTCAGGAGCGTGTCGTCTCTTTCTTCTTGCCTAAATAAAACAAAAAAAACATGTTTGTGTCCCCTGAGTCCAGAAGCAGCTTCAGCATAAAGAACACTTAATCGTTAGGCGTCACACTGAAATGTGCTGATGGATCTCCAGGCTGAAGTGAGCACTGCTTTTTCATTATTTACACAGCGGATCTGCCCTTCCTTTTGTTATGCTAATCACCATTGACTCCTCATCACACTTTAACATACGCACATGTCCCGTCCTCTGCAATGGAGCGGAAACCCACTAACATTGGACGACGCGGGACGTTCAAATGTAGCAATATCCAGCAGAGACATGAGCTCGGTGGGATTACAGACGTCGAATGTATCTGGAGCTGGGTTTTGTTTCATTCATACTTGTTTAAGCAATGCTGCATATTCAGTCTGTCTCCTTAACAAGAGCTCCAACAGTGTTTTAAAGTCCAGCCATATCAGCACTCAGTTTACCTCCACTACACAATAGGTTAGCGTTAAGTCTCAGAAACCAGAGCTGGATTACTTTGACCTGTTTTCCACTTGCTGACTTGCATCTTTGTCCTGAAGACACTAAAAGTCTTCCACATTCTGCCAACTGCCTTTCACAAAAACATGACTCGCCTGGTTTCACTGTAAAGCTCTACTCGCCCTCACAACGACGTGTGATCCAAATATGGTCACTTCCTTTGGTCTTCAGCTGATAGGGCATCACATTACAAAAGTTTAACGTCTGTTAACTGAGATTTTTATTGCAACACTGCTAAAGACGCCACTTTTTACAGACTTTGACATAAGACTATGTTTCCAGAAGGATCTAAGTATCTAATGAGCTTTGAATCTACGTTAAAGACTTGAAGTGTATATTTGAAGTTGTGGCCTTGAGCAAGACACTTCCCCATTAAAAAAGCAGACACTGTCTCTGTATTTAAGATGTAAAAACAAAACAAAATGTACCTCTGAGAATGAGCTTATGATCAGGTCAGAGGTAAACTCTAACCCACAGCCTGAAGTAAAGCTGCCCTGTACTCCCCACACTGCTGTGGGGAGTACAGGGCACTGAGCGCTATCCTCTTCTTTTTACTGCATACAACGTCTTCATTATGATACTTTGATCTGAAGTCTGTTCATCACTATGTCCCACTCCTGCCTGTTTCAGATGGTGGGTCGTTGGTGTCATGTTCTTTCAGCCCTGTCTACGGAGGAACGGTTTCTTTATTCTCCCACTGGGTTTGGGAGTTTTTTCTCGCCGTGTCGGCGTCTAAGGGCGGGGGACGCCCACGCGTCTCATCGCCACCTGCTGCCGACGCTTTATTTGGACTTCATGTTTACATGGATACTTCATTTGCCTGAACTTGTTAGGCCCGAGCGCCATCAGGGCTGGCGAAGGGGCTCTTGTAATCGCCTCCTCTCAAACATGCACTAACGCACTCCTCTCGTCGTGCACGTTCCGTGCACGTGCACATGTATCAGAAAACGAACATTGTAATTGGACTCCCCAAAGTGCGAACAAAACGCACAAAACGAGCGCGAAGCGCTCCCCTCCTCTCAAACACTCACTAACACACTCCTCTTGTCGTGCACGTCCCGTGCACATACATATATAATGCAAAAATCAACATTGTAATTGTACAGAGCCCATAAAAGTCACTTCGTGCCCGTCAGTGACCCAGGACCTCTACCATGAGGTAGGAATGCACGAGCGCTTTCCGAAAATATATAGTTTATGGTACCCGCGTAAGCGGGAACATTGTTTTCGTATGGGAATATTATTCATTCTTTCTTTCTTTCTTTCTTTCTTTCTTTCTTTCGCACCGTCGCAATTTTCACCCAGTGAACATCAACGAAAAGTCACAGATTTTGGCCCAAAATTCAAACCCGATCCGATGCAACTTTTGACTATTTCCAAATTTTGAATTTCAAAATAGTGGCGCCACCGCCGTTTTTTTTTAACATTGCGAGATAGGACTTGGCCAAAAATGAAGTTTGTCGTAGAATCATAAAAATCGGTACAGACGTGCATCATGACAAGTTGAGCAAAAAATATTATTACGGCAACGCCGTCCGCCATATTGGGTGTCGGCCATTTTGGATGAAGCCCGCGAAGTGGGAATCCGCCTTTATTTTCACTTTGTACAAAATCTATCTCCTCCTAGAGCTTTTATCGGAACGAGCTAATTTTAGGTGGAAAATAATCTTAAGAAGTAGAACTTTAAAAGTTATCCAAATTACTTTCTAAGTTTTACGGTTTTTATGCGGCGAAGCCGCAAACTGTACGAAGTATTTTGAGATTTTTCGCAAACAAAAAATGGCTCCCATTCGCACATATGAAGTCCGATTTCGCTCATTTTGTTATCAGTTGTTAAAGTCTCAGTCCTAAACACTTTCATTTGGCAAAATTCAAATTGGGCGTGATAGCGCCCCCTATAGGAATTATATGGAGAGTACAAATTTTAGTTTTACGAAAATTAAAATAATTTGCACAAAATTCTATTTGGTCGTTCCGATCAGAAAAGTCAATCACACCCATGCCATATTTTTTACGGTGTTGCCGTAGCGATGACCAGAACGTCCCATTTTATTCTGATGGAAAAATGTTAAACTCCATAATTCAGCGAGAAGTGAGGAACCAAAGGTTATCCAAAGTACTTGGATAACCTTTGTGGATGATGTGCGGCGCAGCCGCAGCCCTAAGTAAAATGTAAAAATATGCTTCAGTTTGCAGATATAGTGTGATACAAATTCATACTAATTTTTCTCTGTATAATGTCAAAATTGAGCACGGAGTGCGCGTTAGCGCATTCCAATAATCCTAAAACTAAGACCCTTGGGAATAAAGTTAAAAACAAACATAAAGGCAGTAGCAATACCATAATTTTAGATTGAGGGAGACAAAAGGGCGCGAAGCGCCCCTTGCTTTAGGCAGGGCGGTCGGCGAGGGCCGATAATCGCTGCTTTGCGGCTATATTCTTGTGTATTGTTTTGTTTCATTGTTTTAATGTTTGCTGCCTTGTGAGGCAACTCCTGTTGTGATATTGGGCTATACAAACCATTGATTGATTAACCTGGTCAGACAGGATATTGCCTTGAAGGCAAAAATGAAAAGATAAAGTGCAATTTCCTGTATTCTTTTTAGATGCAACCTTTTCATCTGCTCACTGCCTTCCAGTTCCATTATAAGTAATATTTAAAAACAATTGTTCCGACTAGTTTTTTGTTTTGTTAGTTTGTTTTTGTTAAGTAAAGTGCCAGTTTCTTGTCAGGAGCCTGTGCCTTAATTCCCCTACACTCAGAACTAAGTGCTCATTCTGACTGCAGGACACAAAAGACTACAAACTTGGGTCAGAGTTGTTTTATGTTGGATTTAACATTGTTAAGAGTTAGTTCAGTTGCATTCACATGCATACATTCAGCCAGCTGTTCAGAGCTATGTCGCGTCTCTTGTTGCTAAATACGAAGTGAAGCTGATGTGCAATACAGAGGAGAGATACACTTTAATCGGCACATGGAGAGGAAAGCTTAATTGCAACAGAGAGAGAGGGGCAGAGGAGAACCTCGCTGATATAAAGTGATCCATTTTTACCTGAGCTTAGTCTCAGTTGATACGTACATGTCTGGTCTCTGCGCGTGCCCGTGGAAGAGCTTGGTCTCTTCTAACTTCACCCTGTTTGGAGCTATAGGAATATACTGGGAGAGGCCAAATGCTAACAACATCTTTGGTCGTTTTGCCTGAGGACACACACAAAGACCAGACAGGTACACATCAACTCATCCAAGCTCAGGTAAGAACATATCTCAGTATGGGAAAATGGTGGCCTGTTCCTTTAATCTGTGGAGCAGGCCCTAAGGAGGAGCAGTTCACCAAAGGTGTTTAAAGCACTTTTTGAGAAGGAAAACACAATTACACCGCAACAATACCAACATAAGCAACTCAACTGAACTTTATACAAATTAAATATACTAATAAGACATTTTACACTTTTTGTTTCTTCATTTGGCCAGGGCTAGCAGAGAAGGCCCTGCTGGTCATAACCAGAGCCAGTGTTATAACGCCCTGAGTCACAATGTTGCACTTGTATTTATTGATGCAAGTTTATTCATTTGATATTTGTGGTTGTTTTACTGTGAATGTGAGGGTTCCTAAAATAAGAATCATTAGAAGGACAACATTAAGATAAGTGCAGGAACAACTGACCCTGATCTGTGCTTTTCCTGAGCTCCCTTTGTGCAGCTATAGTCTCAATGACTACTACTTCAAGTTTGTGTCTGCAGTGAGGATAACCACTGGGCAGAACAAAATTACTCACAGCCTATTGTGTATAAATCCAGTGCGGCCTGCTCCTTTGGATGAGTGAGAATACAGTCGCTCTAACCCACAATGACCCCAATCCACTATCGAAGAGCTCCAGTGTCAAAAAGCAGCCCAAGAATCCATCAAAAAGCTGAAATATGAACCTTGAAAATGCATGGAATTGTGGCGCGTGGAGAGCGGGCTGGAGGGGCTGGAGGGAGAGGGGTGTCAGGTATTGTCCGTGCCCAGGCCGCTGCACTCCTCCTGGGCTCATTTGTCAGCGCTGTCGCCTCCTCCTCCTCCTCCGCGGTTCATTCATCTGCGTGTCTCTTCATCGGAGCCTCCATCAGTTCATCCCGGCTGGCCGCACACTGCCCCCATCTGTCAGGAGCCGCCCCCTGCCTCCTCACATCCCCATCCCTCCCCAAAACGGTCACACGCTCCGGAGGGCACCGCGGTAGAGGACGGGCTCTGAGTGGATGGATGTGTGCCGTGCAACTGAAATACAGCAGTTCTTTAGCTGGCGTTGATGTAGTTGCTGTTGGCTTGAAGGGGACATATCGTGAATAATCGACTTTGAGTTTTTAACCACGTTGTAATGTTATTAGCTGCGTTACGCTTGAAATCATCACTCCTTGTTTAAAAGCAGGGGGAAAATGTACCTCCTAATGTGAGTTTCAAGGTTTTTTAAATGAGCAAAATGAGTGGAGAAAGAGGGAGATTTCAAAAGTAAGTGAGCTGTGAGCTGTGTGTCTGAACCGCCAGCAGAGTGCGCGCTAAAAAAGTTCACTAAACTTTAGTAATAATGGATTTCTGCGATAAACATTGATCAAATTCAAGAGACAGTTTCATATTTATGGATAAATAAGTTTTATTTCACATGTGACATGAATGAAGAAAGCTGCTTGGATTGTTGCGTTTTGTCTGGCGGTGAGACTTTGTCATTTGACTTTTTGACAGTTTTTACCATTTATTTATTTTTGTTCCTCTTTAGCTCTATTTGTTGTACATACGATACCTCAGTTTATTTTTAATTTATTCATTGGTTTATTTGGTCGGACAGTCGATTTTACTGAACACACCACACCGGATTGTAGCCTTGGGCTAATTTCCATCCGTCGTCCCCCATGCACACTCTCAAACACACTCTCATACATCCTGGCCTATTGTACATGTTTTTAGTGGTAGGGAAACCGGTATTATTACCGGTAGTATTTACTCTCACGGACAATTAATGAGTTCATTTCAAAACTTAATGATCAAGCTCTCTCCTTTTCCCCTCCTGATTGGACCTGACAGGCCAGTTCACATGAAACCTCGTCTCATTGGTCAAAATTATGGCGCTAGGATTCTGATTAGAGAGGGACTTTAGAAAATGTATAATTATTTATGTGAAATTACAGCCCGGCGGATCAATTATATGCAATCGATTAAGTTTGCAAAACTTTTAAACTTAAACTTTTAAACTATCACTTTAATTATTAGCTTAGTTTAAAATGGACTTAAATTCATTTCTCAGGGAGAAATTTCAGATAATTTGAGACTTTTAAAGAAAACAACAGAGCCCGGCTTTTGAACGGTTTTGTAAATGAGCGGATTCCCAAAATGCCTCTCCTGGAAAAGAGCCATAAACCCCTTCACTACAAAGTTCCCCTTCCAGTTTCATAATCAATTGCAGTGCAGTGCCACCATTGCAAAGTCACATGACAGGAGTCTCATTTCTCCACAAATCCGCCCTCACTCACTGTTCGCTAGTCCAGTGCTCTCCTGCATTCCAAGCAGCCTCCTCTGCAGACCGAGGAGTGTGCTCGTGTCTGAGAGCTACCCGGTATGCTTTTCTGGTTCACAGCCCACTCTCTCTCCTTCACCTCCTATTTTACACTCTCCTCCCACAAAGCCGTCGCTCCCTCAACTTTCACACTCAGGAATTGGTCTTTGTTTGAGCCGCAAGCCAATTAGGAGCCGCATTCGTATCCAGTTCCTGAGCTCACGTCGCGCCTACGGCAGCTATAGTCGTCTTGTTTGTAAGAAACTATTATTTTGTGATCAGAACGAGGGAGATCAATGCGTGGGATGGAGATGGAACAACAACTGAGCTAATTGGATTTCCTGGCTCCAATACAAGCCAATTAACCTTACACTGTGGCAATTAACAGGAATGGAGTGGTTCAATATCACACAGGAGAGGCCACTTCTCTCACACTACTTTATCTCTATTGACTGCACCAGTGGCCAACACACAGAATGTTCATTTCAGATGGGAAATAACGAGGAACTAGACATTAAAGTAATGTTTTAGAAGAAGGAAGTGCCAGCGTTCAGCAGTGCTTCCAAACATCATCAGGTTAACGTGTCATTAGCACTTACCACACGACCACAGCCTTTATGTGTTTATCTGACACTGTGTGCACAGTTCGTGATGGCACTGACGTCCATAGTCCTCCAGGAGCGACCCATTTTAGCAGGTACTTTGGACGGCCAATGTGGGCAGAGTCAGGTGTTTGGATCATTCCATCAAAGCGGTGCCTTGAAATAAAGTTATACTTTATTAATCCCTGTTGGGAAATTTGTTCTCTGCATTTGACCCATCCTCAGAGCCGCTGGGGCTCCTGTAGGAGCAGTGAACAGCCAGCCATCTCCAGATGTGGAGCGAGGCTAACGGTCAGAAACACCTGGCTGGAGGATTCACCTATAGTACATGTTTTTAGTGGTAGGGGAAAACCACACAAACACAGGGAGAACCTGCAAACTCCACAGAAAGGCCCCGTCCAGGTGGCAATCGAACCCAGGACCTTCTTCCTGTGAAGCAAGAGCGCTAACCGCTGCGCCACCGTGCCTTTTGCGTCTCAAGGAAATGAGCAGCCACAAAATTTGCATCATAACAAATTGTTGAAGGTGAATTATTACATGGTATTATTGAGATTTGTAATTTCTGTCCCTAAGTGCTGATTTCAAAAACCCACAAACAAATGGTACATTCCACAGCGATTCATCAGTGAATCTCTCGCTCTTTGATAAGCACGTTGAATGTTATTGTTTACTGTCATGGCTATGAGGAAATGGTCTAGATTGTATGGGGCAGTCCCTTGCACGCCGACTGTATATATATTTAAAATTCTCTCTATCGTATTTGCGCTAGTGATGGGACTTATGGCTCTTTGATGCAAGGTGCAGATTTGGTGGAATGACCTGTTTTATTCTGCCTAAAGTCTCACCATATGCTCTCAGTCCTCCCTAGTGGAAGGCAGTCGTAACGGTTTGTGACATAAAAAAAACAGACTTAAATGTGATCATGGAGGAAAAATCTGTATCTGTATTTTAAACTCGATTTTGACGCACTCAGGAAGCGTGGGCTGAGTGCAGCAGACAATAGAGCAGATCAACACAGAAACAGCTTAGCATCGCTGCCTTTACATTTCCCTTTGATAACCAACCAAACAACTCACAATGATGTTACACAAGGGCAAAGGAGCGACCTTTATAGCTCAAGCTGAACAGCCAACGAATCAATGAGGCTGTTACAGGGCTGATGTATCTGACACCATTAAATAAACTGGAAATACATCCAACTTTGTCATATCCCTCAATTGTGTAGGGCAGGCGTGGGCAATTCATTTTCACAAGGTGCAACAAGAAGCCTGAATTGAGTCGGAGGGCGGCACCAACAGGAGGAGCCAGCTGAGGTGGCTAGGGCATCTGTTCCGGATGCCTCCTGGTCGCCTCCCTCAGGAGGTGTTCCAGGCATGTCCTATTGGGAGGAGGCCTCGTGGAAGGCCCAGGACACGCTGGTGGGACTATGTCTCCGAGCTGGCCTGGTGTCGCCTCGGGCTCCCCCCAGAACAGCTGGAGGAGGTGTGCGTGGATCGGGAAGTCTGGGCATCTCTGCTGAGACTGCTGCCCCCGCGACCCGGCCCCGGATAAAGCGGAAGAAATGGATGGATGGAGGGCCGCACCAACAATAACTCAAACTTATTCTGCTCAACTTTATCGTATTGTACATTACACTAAATTGTGTATTTTGAATAGCTGATATTTAGTAGGACTATAATTTTCTGTAAATATTTAGCCATATCAAACCAAGGACTAAACCACATGTAAACCGGGAGTCAGAACTAAGACCAAGACCATATAGCTAACCCTCGGCACAGACTTTAGAAACATGATGCACGTGGTCCTTATGCTTCTGTTTTGTGACATCCGTCATTCTGTCCAACAATACGCCTCCTGTTTCCTTAGTTTAGCCCCATACTCCTTTTGACAGAGGCAGAGCCATGTTGAGCCCTCTCTGTCAGGTTCTGGTCGCGGCACAAACACACCACTACTCCAAGGGGCGGATTGCGTCGCGTGAAATGCCAAACAAATTATATTTTAATGAGCATTGGCCAGATTCAATTGCTTCGTGGGGTGGGGTTTGCCTAGGTCTGGTGTAGGGCATGTCGGGTGTCCACAGTTTTACATTGACTCAGAGACATGCTGGGAGGAATGATTGTTTGGACCGACTAAAATGAAACTGGGACTATCTTACATTTTCTGTCAATTTTACACAAACATTTTGCTGAAAAGTTGGTCAATATGTCAAATGTACTCACCGTAATATCCAAAATGTAAAGTTTGTGGCAAAAAAACAACACCAAACTCATGAGTTCAGTGGTCCTCAAAGTCAGCCTGGTGACATTGTAGTAATATACAATACTATAAACTGTACATAAAACATATAAACTGAATTGGAAGATCAGTAATGCTCAGTCCAGAATGTTTTTCGTGACAGAGCTCAGATCTTTTGACATGAGCAGGAGGCTCCTGGATGGGTAGTGACCGGAGCGTTGTTCTATGGTTCTTTGTGTTGAGGTCGAGGACAGAATCAGGATGAACAAACTGCTTGTGTTGTGAAGCACTTTGTGGCTTTGTCTGTGAAAAGTGCTATATAAATAAAGATTACTTACTTACTGTTCAAAATGCTGCTCAGTGGCCTCTCAGCAGACATGACTAAAGCACAGAAACATCCTCTACATCAGTGGTTCCCAACCTTTTAGTCCCATGTACCCCTTGAGGCACCACCACCTGCTAACCTGCCAACATTTTTGACAAAGTGAGCAACTTTCTACAGCTGCATTTTTTGCCTTTTTCTGTAAACTGCATGTGTAGTTTCTGTGTTACACATTGTTTTACTGGATACTGTTGTCCATATTTGCCGTGTTTTTATTGGGATCGGTGGATTTTTTTGCTGCAGAGAGTTCATAATGGTCCTGAAGAAAGCAGCTTTTTTTCTTTTAAGTAAACAGCTAGCTTATCAGCTAAACCCATTTAAGACCTACACATTTCTTCTGAGACACTGAAGAGGCACCAAGAGCCCCACGCACCTACAGCACTGTGAAGGAGTCACAAGAGGAGCTACAGAAAACAAAGAAGGGACAAACGAGGAGGTATCTGGGCGAGACTCACAGCTAAGCCACACATGCTTTCTTTGTTCTGGCTAATGGACGTTCACTGGAGACTAAAACAGATGAACTGCTGAGCCCTTCCCAGAAAATGGTGAAAGACTGTTGTGAAGCAGAGGGAGCAGAGGGAGCAGTGCAGGACTAGGAGGAGGAGGAGGAGCTGACCAGTGCAGGACACCACGCTCTGAAACTGAGACAAACACTGGAGGATGCGCTGCACTGTAAAAGCGCTATACAAATAAGATTCCCTTCCCTTCCTGTAAACTGAAGGCAGCCACCCAGGTTTCCTCCGGGTGCCACGGTTTCCTCGACCTCCAGAAACATGCTGGTCAGGTCGACCCACTGTGGCAGCGCAGCTCGGTCGCAGTGGCTCAGGACTAACACCTGAACACTATTTCACTATTTCGATGTGAAATAGTGAAATAGTGTACAATGACAAATAAAGCACTTACTAACTTGATGATCATTTGGTCACATGATCTTCAATTTAAAAAGGTGATCATGCACTGGTGTAATTTACATGCCCTGATGAAACGCGTTATTAAACCTCTACACTTTCTGATCTGAGTGCCTCTGTCCCATTTTTTACATTAACTTAGATGATTCAGTATTTAGAGTGTTGTGTTCAGAATATACAGTAACTATCCATCCATCCATCCATTTTCTTCTGCTTTATCCGGGGCCGGGTCGCGGAGGCAGCAGTCTCAGCAGAGATGCCCAGACTTCCCGATCCACGCACACCTCCTCCAGCTGTTCTGGGGGGACCCCGAGGCGACACCAGGCCAGCTCGGAGACATAGTCCCACCAGCGTGTCCTGGGCCTTCCACGAGGCCTCCTCCCAATAGGACATGCCTGGAACACCTCCCGAGGGAGGCGACCAGGAGGCATCCGGAACAGATGCCCTAGCCACCTCAGCTGGCTCCTTTCGACGTGAAGGAGTAGCGACTCTACCCGAGCTCCTCCCGGGTAACTGAGCTCCTCACCCGATCTCGGAGGGTGCGCCCAGCCACCCTGCGAAGGAAACTCATTTCGGCCGCTTGTATTCGCGATCTTGTCCTTTCGGTCATTACCCAGATCTCATGACCATAGGTGAGGGTGGGAACGTAGATCGATCGGTAAATCGAGAGCTTTGCCCCCTGACTCAGCTCCCTCTTCACCACAACAGTCCGATACAACGACCGCATCACTGCTGACGCTGCACCGATCCGTCTATCGATCTCACGCTCCATCCGTCCCTCACTCGTGAACAAGACCCCGAGATACTTGAACTCCTCCACTTGAGGTAAGGTCTCCCCACCGACCTGAAGAGGGGAAGCCACCTTTTTCCGGTGGAAAAACTGATGAAACGTGTCACGGGTTCGTTTCCAGATTTTTCCCAAAATGATGGCAAGGTCAAGGGTTTTCGCTCCACAGGCTTTATTTTCCAGTTCCAGTGGTGAAGTATATACAGTACAGTGAATAACGGGGTGAAATAAAGTATTTACAGACTCACAGGAATTGCGGCAGCCACACAGTGCCATCTCCAGTCCCAACACCAACTAACTCACAGAGCCCAAATGCTCCTCTTTAATACCCCCCTAGCCCCTCCCCCGGGCAGACCCACAGTAATTGGGGGGAGGGGGGTATTAAACATTCCGAAAAGATAGACGAGACACAAAAACCATTTACACAGAAACAAAAACCATTTACACAGAAACAATAAGAATAAATTGCCCTACATACGACAACCTCAATACACACACAAAACACAATAAGTCACAAAATAATCACTAGATGAAATGGTTCAGTCCGGGTCATCTGGTTGCCCAGAGCGCGCCACGAATGCGCTACAAGACACGCACCCAGGAAGTGCCTCAGTTTGCCCCACTACGCGAGGCAGACGGACTGACAGCAGCAGCAGCAGCAGGTGAGAATGTCCAGTGTGAATATGATGCGTGGTGTGTAGGCAACGAGTGTGCGCCCTTGTGCGCTACAACGGGGAGAACCAGTCTTTAACCGAGGGACAGCTTGTGAATGCACGGCCGCGGGACATGAGCGCGGCCCGCGGGGGGGGGGGAAAAGAAGAACAGGGGAAAGAGTGAGAGCGCACTCCGCTCCAGCGCTCTCCCGGGCCATGGGAGAGGGGAAAAACACACACGGGGTCTGAGTGACGAGGAAGTTACTGGCGCCCCGTCACATTATCCCCTCCTCCCCGAGGTTGGCGATGTGCGGCAACCTTGAGAGATAATCCGCTACCACGTTGAGCTTGCCAGCCCGGTGGCGGATCTGGAACTGGAACGGCTGAAGGGAGAGGTACCAGCGGGTCAGACGGCTGTTGTGATCTTTCATGGAGTTCATCCAGGTTAGAGCACGGTGGTCGGTCTCCAGATCGAACTCCCTCCCAGCAGGTAGTATCGCAAGCTCTCGAGGGACCACTTGATGGCCAGGCCCTCCTTCTCCACAGTCGAGTACCTGGTCTCACGTGGCAGCAGTTTACGACTCAGGAACATCACCGGCTGTTCCTCTCCAGGAGCACCCTGGGCCAGGACAGCTCCCAGCCCCACGGCAGAGGCGTCGGTCTGGACCAAGAACCTCTGGGCGAAGTCGGGGCTCCTCAGCACAGGTGAAGTACACAGACCGGTCTTCAGGGTTTGGAACGCAGTCTCGCAGTCTTCACTCCAGACAACAGGATTCCTCTGGTTCTTCGCGGTGAGAGCCGTCAGGGGAGCAGCGATGGTGGCGAACTGCGGTACGAACCTCCTGTACCAGCCGGCAAGACCCAGGAAGGACCTCACCTCCTTCTTGGTGCGAGGGCGTGGGCAGCTGCGGATGGCCTCCACCTTGTCCATCTGTGGCCGAACCTCGCCACGTCCCAGTCGGTAGCCCAGGTAGCTCGCTTCCTCCTTAGCCCACTGACACTTGGCAGGATTCAGTGTCAGTCCCGCGTTCTGAATCCGGCTGAGGACCCTTTCCAGATGCTGCAGGTGCTCCTCCCAGGTGTCACTAAAGATGACCACATCGTCCAGGTAGGCAGCGCTGCAGTCCTCACACCCTCGCAGGACACGGTCCATCAGTCTCTGGAAGGTGGCCGGTGCTCCATGGAGTCCGAAAGGCATCACGGTGAACTGGAAGAGACCAGCAGGTGACTGGAAAGCGGTGTAAGGGCGACTGGCCGCGTCCAGAGGCACCTGCCAGTAGCCCTTGCAGAGGTCGAGGGTGGTGATGAATCGGGCCCGACCGATCTTCTCCAGCAGGTCATCGATACGGGGCATCGGGTAGGCGTCGAACTCCGACATGGCGTTGAGCTTCCGGAAGTCGATGCAGATGCGAAGCGAACCGTCCTTCTTCACCACGATGACCACTGGACTGCACCACTCGGACTGAGATGGTTCGATCACCCCCAGGCGCAGCATCTCCTCCACTTCCGTCAGGAGCTTCCCCACCAGGTGCTGTGGAACCCGGTAGGACCGTTGGCGGATGGGACCCCTCTCCTTCAGGCGGATGACGTGCTCCACCAGGACCGTCTTCCCCGGGTTGGCCGCAAACAGCTTGGAGACTCGCTGGAACACCTCACCGAGCTGACCGGACCGGATGGCGGAGAGATGGTCAAGGGCAGGTGCGACAGGCTTGTAGCGGGTGAAGGACGGCTCCTCCTCCCCCTCGCTGTCCACCTCCGTCACCAACAGAGACGCCACCGGAACCGGGACGGGAGCCTCCTTCCACTCCTTCAGCAGATTCACGTGGTACGTCTGTTTAGCCTTCCTCTTCTCCGGATGATGGATCTCATAAGTGACTGGGCCCATCTTACGGACGACTGTGTAGGGGCCCTGCCACTTGGCGAGCAGCTTGCTGGTGGAGGATGGCAGAAGCAGCAGAACCTTCTGGCCAGGCTGAAATTCACGGTGTCTGGCCTGGCGGTCGTACCAAGCCTTCTGGGACTGCTGGGCGCGCGTAGGTTGACCTCCGCTTCCTCCCGATACTTCGCCAGCCGGTCCCGCATCTCGAGCACAAACTGGACCACACCCCGATCACTAGCCGCGGACGAAGGCGCCTCCCAACTCTTCAACAGCAGGTCCAATGGCCCCTGGACGTCCCAGCCGTACAGCAACTCGAACGGGGAGAAACCGGTGGACGCCTGAGGGACTTCACGGTAGGCGAACAGCAAGAAGGGCAACCAGCGATCCCAGTCACGTCCAGTGTCCGCCACGAACTTCTGCAGCATCTTCTTCAGCGTTTGGTTGAACCGCTCGACCAGGCCGTCCGTCTGAGGATGGTACGGGGTCGTCTTGATCGGCGAGATCCCCAGCTGGCGATGGAAGAGCAGCAGTAGTCGGGAGGTAAAGTTGGTCCCCTGGTCCGTCACAATCTCGTCCGGAATACCAACCCTGGAAAAGAACTGCACAAGGCAACGCAGCACAGCAGGGGCAGTGATGGTATGCAGTGGGAACGCCTCGGGGAACCGTGTGGCATAGTCGGAGAGCACCAAAATATACTGGTGGCCCCGACTGCTCTTTACCAACGGGCCAACAATGTCCATGGCTATTCGCCGAAATGGCGTGGAGATCACAGGCATTGGTTGGAGATAGGCACGGTCTGATTTGCGCAGGTGAGACGTTTTCTGGCAGACTGGACAGGTCTTACAGTACACTTGAACGTCTGCATACATGGAAGGCCAATAGAACCGGGAGGCTATACGCAAAAATGTTTTGTTGCGGCCCAGATGACCCGCCCACGGCAAGGTGTGTGCCAAGTGCAGGATCATCTGGCGACAGGGCACAGGAACCACGAGGCGCTTGACACCGTCAGCCACTACATAAAGGATATCATTATCCATAATAAACCATTCCTTGTCACCTTTTGCCGAGTCCAGTCCCCCAACCACCTTGTGAAATAATGGTTTGAGAGACCCATCCTCCTGCTGTAGGGGCCCAATGTCCTCTGGTACCTCCCACATGCCCTCAGTCATACCCTCCTTACAGTCCGCCCCCTGGCTTCCAGACCTTTCTCAAAGCGCCGCTGGCTGCGAGATTTCCGTGGCCCTTGGTACCTCCCTCGAACAAGCTGCTATCCAAGGTAGAAAATGGTCCAGCCCACGGGTCTGGGACTGATGAGTCAGACGTCACCCCTGCTCTAGCCTGAGCCCGGGTGATCACAGGAACTGACAAAATCTTGCCACAGTCACTGTCCTGGTCCCCCTCTCCAAACAGCACATCCAGCAGTACAGGCAAGTCCCACCCCAGAATGGCAGCAACCGGCAACTTTTCCACCACCCCAACAGTCAAAAGATACGGCTGTTCATCCACCACCACCGTAAGATCAGCCGTGGGGTAAGAATGCCTGTCCCCATGCACACACAAAATGTCTTCCTGCCTGCCAAAATCCACACCCCCAGTTGGCACTAAATCCCTCCGGACTAGGGTCAAAAAGCTGCCAGAGTCTACCAGAGCAGTCACAGGCTGGCCATTAATTGTGACATCCTTAAACCGCTGCCGCTTCCCTACACCATTCACGTCCTCAGCGCGGGGAGTATAACAGGCACCAGTAAGTTTAGCTCCCCTAATGGGCAGAAGGCCGCCTTGTGCCCGGGCTGCTGACAGTAAAAACAGATTAGCTCCATACCGGTGCCGCGCTGATCTGATGCTGCGCTGAGGGTCCCAGGTGGCTGGGCACTGGTCCTAGCGGCTGGTCTGGGCTGCGACCAGGGCTGACGACTGGATCCGCCCGGGTGTGTAGCTGGGCCTCCTTTCCGGGCGTTGATGTGCTGCAGAGCTAGCCTAGCGGCGGCTAGCCCATCTGCTGGGTCATGCTCCTTCACCCAGGTGCGAATCTCGGCAGGAAGGACATGCAGGAGCTGCTCCAGGACGACCTGTTCCCCGATCTGCTCCTTCGTGTGCTGCTCCGGACGAATCCAGCGACGGTAGAGCCCCTTCAGGCGGTGGTATATCTCGGTGGGCTCTCTCCTGGTGGAACCATGCTGGACCGGAACTGCTGACGATATGTCTCTGGCGAGATGTCAAACTTAGCCAGAAGCGCCGCCCGCAGGTCCGGATACAGATGGGCCCTCTCCTCGTCCATCGCCGTATAGGCCTCCAGTGCCTTCCCACTGAGCAATGGCACCAGCGACAGGCCCACTCACCCTGTGCCATCCCCACGTCTTGGCGATGCGCTCGAAGCGTAGGAGGTAGTTCTCAATATCCTCCCCCGCACCGTACGGAGGATCTTGGGTCTCCGTAGGGCCTCGCGTCCTCTCGACTGCTATCCTGAACCCTGGAGAGTCCAGCAGTGAACTGCGCAGCCGTCGCGGAGCAGGTGTAGGCAGACCCACCCTAGGGCTCATGGACAACCCTTCCGCTGGCGACAGAGACTCCATAGGTGCCAGGTTAACCACTGCGGCTCCCTGCTCGGCCACTTCAGCTTGCCCGCCCGGCAGAGGTGATGGCAGCGCCGCCCTGAGTTCTCTCAACTCTGCGATGAACCCTCCTCTCTGCTCTGCTGGCTCGTCATAAAGTTTTTCATTAGACCAAGAAGCTCACCCAATGGCTGTGTGGCCACAGCGTCCGCTTCCGCTCTGAGGGATTCCAACTCCTCCTCCTCTTCTCTCTTGCGCTGCATGGACCGACGTTTCCTTCGACCAGCCATCCCACCACTGCCACCATATGTCACGGGTTCGTTTCCAGATTTTTCCCAAAATGATGGCAAGGTCAAGGGTTTTCGCTCCACAGGCTTTTATTTTCCAGTTCCAGTGGTGAAGTATATACAGTACAGTGAATAACGGGGTGAAAATAAAGTATTTACAGACTCACAGGAATTGCGGCAGCCACACAGTGCCATCTCCAGTCCCAACACCAACTAACTCACAGAGCCCAAATGCTCCTCTTTAATACCCCCCTAGCCCCTCCCCCGGGCAGACCCACAGTAATTGGGGGGGGGGGTATTAAACATTCCGAAAAGATAGACGAGACACAAAAACCATTTACACAGAAACAAAAACCATTTACACAGAAACAATAAGAATAAATTGCCCTACATACGGCAACCTCAATACACACACAAAACACAATAAGTCACAAAATAATCACTAGATGAAATGGTTCAGTCCGGGTCATCTGGTTGCCCAGAGCGCGCCACGAATGCGCTACAAGACACGCACCCAGGAAGTGCCTCAGTTTGCCCCACTACGCGAGGCAGACGGACTGACAGCAGCAGCAGCAGCAGGTGAGAATGTCCAGTGTGAATATGATGCGTGGTGTGTAGGCAACGAGTGTGCGCCCTTGTGCGCTACAACGGGGAGAACCAGTCTTTAAAGGTCCTATATCATGCAAAATCGACTTTTTTGAGTTTTTAGCCATGTTTTATGCTATTTCCTTATCAAAACACCCCCAGAGCGGTTTTTGGCTTCATTCACGCAGTTCTAAGTAATCCTCCTGAATCCTGCTCTCTGAGCAGCTGCTCCACCCTCTCCTGGTAAACCACTGAGCTGTTCAGTTGTGTCGTCACAGCGGAACGGAAGTGCTCTACGTCTGTAATGTAATGCCTTACGGCCTGATTTGTATTTATAAAACTTTTTTTTTTTTTTTTTTGAAAAAAAAAAAAAAAAAAAAAAAAAAAAAAAAGCAACTCTCCGACGCGTCTGTGCTGTCCCACGACGCTAATCAAGCGCACCCACGGCTGGAGGAGCCATGGATCTGAGCATAAGTGTTGTTTTTGAAGACTGAGCTCTTTCTAACCTACTCTGGACACCGCCTGTTCTTTTTCTTACCGATAATGTCACGGATGCGCGTTTGGCTACGAGAGGAACAGGACTTTTCAACCTTCCTAAAGAAGAGTGCACTCGCCAGAAGTTGGAATTTCTTTCCGGGATTAAGCTAGCTACTATATCAACCAACCTGATAGATGCTTGGTAAACCTTGGCCAGAATCAAAGTGGATTAACTTTTATAACCAACACGAGGGCCATAACGTAAACACCCGACGATGGGGAGGCCATGCTGAGCGGTGAGTCAATCAAAACGGTGTTAGCGTGTGTGTTAGCGTGTGTGTTAGCCATTTATGAAACTGTGTTGCACGTGTCAACTCCTTATAACTGCATTATGTGAAGTAACTTCACTTTTTGCAGCAATATTTATATTTATAATACTGCAAATGTGGAATGAGCGGAGAGAGGGGCGGAGTTAACTGAATCGAAGCGTCTTGTCTTCCGGGTAGGGAAAATACCCCCCAAAAATACTTATATTTCTCTCAAAAATTAGTACTCCATAGTGATAGAGGTACAATATATCATATATATGCCTATACTTTACTTTGGAATGGCTAAAATAGCATGATACAGATCCTTTAACCGAGGGACAGCTTGTGAATGCACGGCCGCGGGACATGAGCGCGGCCCGCGGGGGGGGGGGGGGGGGGGGGGGGGGGGGGGGGGGGGGGGGGGGAAAGAAGAACAGGGGAAAGAGTGAGAGCGCACTCCGCTCCAGCGCTCTCCCGGGCCATGGGAGGGGGGAAAACACACACGGGGTCTGAGTGACGAGGAAGTTACTGGCGCCCCGTCACAAAACGCGTTATTAAACCTCTACACTTTCTGATCTGAGTGCCTCTGTCCCATTTTTTACATTAACATAGATGATTCAGTATTTAGAGTGTTGTGTTCAGAATATACAGTAACTAATATACACTAAAAGTCAAAGCTTTAACTGAAAAACTAAATTTAACTAACTAAACTAAATTAAAACTAACTTTTCGTTGAAAGTGATCAGTTTCACCTTCTATTAATCTGAGGTCAATTCAAGGTCCCCGTACCGCTGGTTGGGAAACACTGCTCTCCATAGTATTTTGACTCTGTCGCTCTTCAGATGAGGAGCAGTGAGGAGCTCTTTGTCCCTGCTGCTGTTGCTTTTATAATGACAACTTTATTTGAGACGAACTGTTGATGTTACTCTGTTGAATTGACGTTTGGGGGTCTGTAGCTGAGTCCATTATGTTATATTATGTTATTATGTTGTGATGTATCAGTGTCCATGGCATTATCATTTCCTCATTAGGGGATCAATAAAGCTGTCTATCGCTAAAAAATATTGTGTCTGGCCATAAAATGGCATTTAGATAGTACTGCATTTGACATGCCGACGCCTTAAAACCTTAAATTGAGTGTTTGATTTTTTTTTTACTGAATTCTGAAAAGATTTCAGACTGACTATGTTGGGAGTGGTGAACTACTTTATAGTTATGAAGTGTTGTCTGTCTTATTGATGGATTTAAACTTGGCCTCTTTGTGTACCCCGAGCATGTACAGGTTTGTGACATTACGTGAGCACCATGGGCCGCCATGTAACGTGCCCGAGTCTGGCCCTGTCCCGACCCTGTCCTGTCTTAATGGAGCTCCTGCCCCTGTGGTCGCACCCCTCACCTCGGCGCTAACAACGGCACGCAGCACAAACACTGGTTTTCAGGAGCATGCCGTGATCAACACCTAATTACGCAGACAAATGGCATTAAAGCTATCATCTCCCGCCCACCGCGGCCATTACGCAGCAGCAGACCCATACATCACGCGTTAATTGGATGCAGAATATGACCGAAGCCGCGGAGCCTCCATCAATCTCCTCACGGTCTTGGAGGAAAAACTCAGGTTGACCCACTTTGTCTCCAGTGTGTCTTATTTCAACATTAGTACAACATTGGGACCGACGCAAATGTGTTGTTTACACCTGTGCGGCCTCTGCGTCGGAGTAATGGCCTCCCAATATGTTTCTCCACCTCGGAAAACATCGAGGATTTACAGCCCTTTGTATTCAGTGAAGCTGTTTGGTAATCAGTGTTAGCGTGAACAAATCCACTTCCTCTTTATGAAGACAGTTTTGTATTACATTTCCAGTAGCAAGAGCAACAGACACATCTTTGTTCTGCTAAAGTTTGCTC
The DNA here is from genome assembly GCA_007210695.1 of Neogobius melanostomus. Lineage (NCBI taxonomy): Eukaryota > Metazoa > Chordata > Actinopteri > Gobiiformes > Gobiidae > Neogobius > Neogobius melanostomus. The sequence continues at coordinate 1,525,299 of VHKM01000437.1, forward strand.
TTCTTAACAGAAGCACTGACTGGACGATCAGGGCAAACAGTTGAGCCAAAGTTAGCAAACATTTAGACCTGCTGTCCAGAGAACAAGTGTTAAACTGCCATTGATTCATGGAGGAAACTATTCACAAATATACCCAGCTTTTTACCAGTGAGAAGACTCCACCTGAGCTGCGTTTTTGAGGCGCTGAAAGAGCGAGGGAGCGAGGAAAGACCATGTTAACAGGTTGAAATATTTGTTGTAGCCTATGTGCAAATACAGAAGTAAGAAACACAGAGACGGCTGTGTGTAATCCAGGACTGTTTCCCAATCAGCAATTCCACCGCGAGGCAACAAAAGTGTCACTCAATGCACCTCAAATGGGAGTCATGCGCATATAGAAATGCAGAAAGGCTTTGGGAGTGATACTGGGCCTCATGAGAACTGGGACACAACAGGTTTTTCTCTTTTATTATGGTCATAGACTATTCATAAAGAGGGAGATCTGGGCAGCACGGTTTTGTAAAGGGTTGCATATTTTAAAAAACATTTAGTGTCATTCTCAACTCCATCAGACACAAAAAACACTGTGTAATGTTGATCATTCTTATCCTTTTAAACTTATAATCTGGTTTAATAAGGTTTATTTAGTCTTGTATATACTTAATGTTAATGTGAACACTTAAGTTTTTTTGTTTTGTTTTAATGACACATTTGGTTTTGGTGCGTGTGAATAATTTAGACAGAAGAGGTTGTAGATCCCCTTCTGGAACCGCCACCTTAACGTGGTGGAGGAGTTTGAGCCTGAATGATCCTGGAGCTCTGTTGTCGGGGCTTGGTGCCCCTGGTAGGGTCTCCCATGGCAAACAGGTCCTTTGTGACGGGTCAGACAAAGAGCGGTTCAGAAGCCCTTAATGAGAGACCAACAGGCCCGGTTAGAACCATGAGGCCCTCATGGACCCACCACCTGCAATAGACAAGTGGAAGAAAATGGATGGATGGATGGAGGTTGTAGATCTTCGGGCTCGAGCTTAAAATCTAAACTCTAAGTGCACACTGTCTTTGTGTCCATGGTCAAGACTGTTCACCTGCCTTGCCCCCAGTCTACATACACTGGTGTGTGAATGAGAGTGTGAATGAGTGAGTGGTTCTCTTTCCTTGATATAAAGTGCTTTAAGTGCCTAATTAAGGTAGCCTGGCTATCGCTAGACTCAAATCACAAGTGTTATTTAGTCTGGGGACCACCGATTCATTTTCTGGTAGGAGAGGTGTGTTTACGGTTGTCCATAGCTGTTTATTGGGCTGAATGTCTCTCATGTGTCTGTACGTAGCCATAGCCAATCGTATCATGGTATCAGATGACGTATGACGTACCTGCTGTAAACCTTTGAGCTAAACTATTTACAACACGTTCTAAGCTTGATCGAAAGATGGTGTCGCGTCTGCTGCTGTCATGTTGGATCTGTAAATAAACGTTAATTTTTCTTATCCTAAACAAACTACAAGCTTCCGTATGTCGAATAGCACGTCATTGTCTTGCTGTCCCTCCTCGTTCTGTGATTGGTCTCAAATCCATGTGAAGATGTCGGCCATGGTTCCCAGGCTGTTGTGAAGTTCGAAAGGATTCGAGCGCACACAGCAGTCTGGCGTTAGCCAGGGTGTTATTTAGGTGGAAAAGATGGTCAATATTAGGATATGAGGATGTCTCCTCAGGGTAAAAAGATGTAAATGGTAAATGGTAATGGTAAATGGTCTCAACTTATATAGCGCTTTTCCACCTTCATTAGGCACTCAAAGTGCTTTACAGCAAGGATCCACTCACCCATTCATACTCTCATTCACACACCAATGTACGCAGACACATTGGTGTATGAATAAATCAAACCGGAAAAGAAACACAAACATGGCTCTAGCAACACTAAGCTGAATAGCTGAGTTAATTGAATCCTAGTCTCTGATCTAGTATAAATGAACAATACAACTGAACACTGAACCGAAATGGAAACACGGGCGACACATCCGTCTTTGGACTCTGGCTGAATATATAGGAACTCGATAGCAGTAAGCAGTGGCTATTTTGTGAGTCCTGTCTGGGAGCAGACAGTCGATGGGCCACAATCCAATAAAGGTCGAGTCAAGGAGGAAGGCGCTCTGAGAGTCAGGGGTCACCAGCGTGAGCGTCTGGGCTGAAGGATTCAAGATGGAGGTGGACACAAACAAATTACAATGGATTATTGACAGAGCTTAGAGACAGGGCTGACGGAGATATTAAAGATCGGCACAGGTGGGAGAGAAAACAGAATCCAGACACTAGAGACAGGAAATGCAATTATGGGACGGAGAGTGACGGGTGCTGACATGATGCAAATTCATTAATCACATTTGCTTCAATATTTATAGTTCATTTTTAGGAATTAGAGAGAGCCCTTCTTTGCTGGCAGTAAGCTACAGTGAGAGTGACTTGTTTATTGTACAGGGTAAACCGAATTGTTTTAGAGAGATTATTACATAACATACTCTGACTTTAGCGTAACAGAAATAGCATCAACCCATCAGATCTAAAACATGTGCAATGTCAAACGCAGAGAACTAGTAGCCTGGTTTGACCTCAGGTCAATAAACAGTCAATAAAAGAGTCAAGAAATCGGTCTCTGCATTTGATCGGCCGGTTACTGCCACTGGGACAACAGAGCTCAGAGGGCTCTTCTCCCTATACTGGGTTAGCCAGATTACCATTGTGTTCCAGCCTGTGCTAGCAACGCTCCAGGTTCCACGACATGCGTGTTCACTCTGCTTCGTCATGCACTTTCTGCCTCAGCCCTCTCCGCCACGCTGCAGATCTCCAAGGAGCTCAAAAAGAGTGTGCAAGGTTACAAGCTCATGAAATAAAACTCTTAACAAAATGGTACATGACTATAAGCAGACAAAATTAAAACTCCGTCACAATGGAGATTGTGCGGAATCTTGCCCACTTCTCTTAACAAGTTTTTTTCATCTTCTGAGAGTGAGGAATATTGGACAGAGACAGGTTACGTGAGCGAGTGCTAAAAGCGCTTAATCCAACTTGCACTGCATTATTATTGAAATAAAGTCCATGCAGAGGGTTTACTTTGAAAACCCGGTGGTCGTTGGCATTCTCTTTCCTGTTTGGTACAATCTGAACTGAACTGAGATCTGCTGAGAGGCGGATCATCATGACTTCTTTTGGATTACGTCTTCTTAAGAAAGCCATCATGTTTGTTCAGGTGAAGCCAGGCCAGGCATTTCTTTGATTGGTCAATCTGGATGTCAATCGTGCCCATCCGAACTCTTGTAGACAGCACTTGGTGCCAGACTAATAGGGACATTCAACCAAAACCTGCACAGAAGGCTACCTTTCTGCTAGTACTCCTGACTACTGGCTCCGGGTCGTGAAAGGTGGCCCGGTGGCACTTAAGGATGGGTCAGATATGGCAGGAAATGCTTGAATGAAACAATGGAACAGGCCTGAGTTAACATGGAGGAGGAACATGCTATCAGCCATTATCACCTCTTCATGACGGCACATAATCATCTGTTTGTGAGGCTGTGAAAGGTACAAACTGAGATGTGTTTAAGTGATGTGGGCCAAATGAGTGTTCCCGTGCCAAGTGTGAATCCCAGCCAAGCGCTGCACTGTACAATCTGTGGAGTAAAAGCGTCATTAATTATACATGTGTGCTTTGAACATTATGGAGCTTTGAACAGCCCATTACAGCACTTCAGAGGAGTCTGCATGCTCACACCAACCTCTATGGCTTTTTCAAACTTCACTTTGGATTGTTTTTAATTTAGCCACACCGTTTGCAATCTCATAATGCGATGAAGGTTTTAGACACCCTTGATGTAAAACTTCAGCGGATTAGACATCTCTGTTTCTAAAAGTCAGAGGTTTCTCTTGAAGCTAAGCTCCCGTTTATTTAATGAATTATCCAACTAAAAGTAGTTCTGCAGATATGAACAAATCTACACAAAAGCAATTGTCTTTTAATGTTATTTTTAATTAATTATTTAATACAGGGCCGGGAGTTTTTTTTATTAATTATGAATAATGAATTACATTAGGTTTAGTTCGATTAAAAATATTAATCAAAATTAACCACATTTTATTGTAGCGGCACAGATACTTTTTCAGTTTCCTTTTTCCTGCAGACGTTGCTTATCCACACAGTTAAGCAGACATAAACTTTATTTAAAAAGTTCATTCTCAAAATAAATCAAACTTCTGTTGTCTTTGAAGTGTTTTATCACATAGGCCTCACATCTCCATGAAAATAAGTTCAAATGTAGGAAAATACAAAGAAGCATCTAAAACAGAGGTTACTAAACAGCGGTTCGGATCCGGACCCATGCGTCAGCCAATCCGGACTCGAACCTTGGATCCGAACTTTGGACCAGACCGTGAATCCCCTCAGACAAGCAGCTGCGTCTGCGCTGTCTCACTCTCTCTCTCTGACTGCACCAGAGTTGTAAACTACAGAGTAAGTCCAACATCTTAGCTCCGTGATACTTTTTACATTTTAGAAGCCGTTCGGAATGACTGAAATATGGCTCGCTAAAAACAAAGGAAGACGCCCTAATTAAATATGCATGCACGGTCGTAATGAGCAAATAGGCTGTTTCCCAATCGGCAGCGAGCAGGTCAGAACCAGGAATAAACCTGGACTAAGCCAGGTCTAAACCAGGTCTAAACCTGGACTAAACCTGGACTAAGCAGGACTCAGTGTTGAATGAGCAAAAACCAACAACTGTCATTATACTATGTGCACATTGTGTATAACAGAGGCTACAGTAGCCTATGCACTCTGCTATTTAGCCCCAATACTTATCTGTAGAGCAAAAAAAACAATAACAGGATTCAACTGATTTGCATTATTTTCAAATCACAGAAATAGATTGTTCCAGACCTTTGCTTGACCTTTTTTTTTCATTTCGGATTTAATTCGTGACCCCTGGACTAGATGGAAGTTGTCTTTTTTTTGCAGTCTCTATTAAAAACGTTTGTGTGTGTGTGTGTGGTGTGTGTGTGTGTGTGTGTGTGTGTGTGTGTGTGTGTGTGGTGTGTGTGTGTGTGTGTGGTGTGTGTGTGTGTGTGTGTGTGTGTGTGTATGTGTGTGAATCTGTATCTAAAAATGTTGTAGGTTGCAAATTGCTGCCCTGCACTACAACAAAAACGCTACACGGTGACATGCAACAACTCTTGAAAGTATACTGCCATACTGCAACTTTAGTTTTAATTTTTCTGATGTGAGGTTTCCAGCTGATTTTATGATCGAGTGTTACACCAAGAAATGTTGTTCATAGACTCTTTCAATGGTTTCGTTGCCAATTTTAACTGGTAATTGTACATTCATTACACGATTTCCAAAGAACATTGCTTTGGTTTTCGTAATGTTTAGAGACAGTTTGTTTACGCAGAACATTCTTTCAATTTACAATAATATTATTTTAAAATTTTGCTGTGCACCTTTCTGTTTATAATTGCATTTTATGGAGCATTTATTCTTTCCTTACAGTTTGTTCAGGAAAATAAAAAGTATAGAAAGAAGTTATAATATTATCTTGATTTTAAGACTTAATTAACTTTTATGTGATGAATGTTTCTTAACATGAGTGCAATTATGAATAAAACAATGGGATGGATACAGGAATATTTTAGGCTCCACAGTTTAGACGTCTGATGCAGAATGAAGAGACTGTGCTGTGGATGTGGGTGTGAAGTGGGCACACTGATCTTTTCAAGCAGCTTGGATGCCTTTCATCGTCTATTATGCAGAATACAGTATAAATGCAATTTACATAACAGTTATTGTTTTTGCATTATGTTTGGACATGATCAATAAAAATATAAAACATAATAATATTTAGTATTCATATTATTAATATTTAGATAAGGAGAGCAAAGGGGAAGCAGTCAGTCACACCACACCTCATCGACCCCTTTTCTTCACTGGCCACTAGCACTGATGCAGCGTGTGTGCACGTAAGATACCAGCCGGCAGGTGGAAGAAAAGTGATCATCTACCAGGAACTCACTGTCCACCACGCAATCTTTAGAAAATAGGATTATTCTAACGGGGTGGCACGGTGGTGCAGCGGTCAGCGCTCGTGCTTCACAGGAAGAAGGTCTGGGTTCGATTCCCACCTGGACGGGGCCTTTCTGTGTGGAGTTTGCATGTTCTCCTGTGTCTGCATAGGTTTCCCCTACCACTAAAAACATGTACAATAGGCCAGGATCAATGAGAGTGTGTCTGAGAGTGCAAGTGTGGGACAACGGATGCTAATTAGCCCGGTGTGGCGTGTCATTACATGCACTGTCCCAACCAATTAAAGAACAACTAAACAACTTTTTTTTTGCTGATAAACTATCTATATGGGTCACTAACACAGTTATCTACATGTTCTTAACATTATTTGAGATTTTAGTGCAAACTTGTTCAAAATCCAATTTTTGTGTACAAAACCGTCTGTTCAGCGCCACTCACGTTTGAACAGCACTTACTACATTTGAATTTAGGGATTGGCTGATGACGTACCATATTTCGTCACCGTACCATCATACGTCACCAAGTCTGCCGCTGTGGTATAAAGGCTGATCCCTCCCATTGACAGTAAATGATCCCTCCCCTAGAGGCCTTCGTAGAGAGTTGGAACAGAGTGAGGAGTTTTTTCACAGCGATTATCAGGCGTTATTAGCTTAATATTTAGCCAGTTAGATTATTTAAATGTAATATAGTTTTATCCCTAGTAGAAGGCCTAGTTGTTTTATAGCATTAGTTAGTCTTTAGCTTTATTGTTAGTGTTAGAATAGCTTCCATTTGGCTGATGATGTACCATATTTCGTCTCGTCCCATCTGGATGCAAGTGCGAGCTCCCTAAACTGTACTAGGTAAAAAATAAATACATTTATGGATGTATCTGTAAATTATGTTACCTAAGGTTTTTGGTATTCTGTTTGAAGAGTACCTAAACGGGCGTGCCAAGGCCTTTCCCCACCCACAAACAAAAGTCAAAAATTGCCGCGAAAGAGGCGGTCTCTGAAGTTTGGGGGTGACATGCGGGGGGTGAGTGTGTGGGCATTTGCATTGGCACAATCACAGCAGACAGATTACGTGGGAGGACTTGGTTATAAACCACAGGTACAGGGCAGAACAATGGGCAGCACCTGATGACGATGTGTGGAGCTGGTGCGGCTTATGACGTTCTGTGGAGGCCGTGGACACGTCTCCAGCCAATCAGGAAATTCTAATTTAGTAGCAGAGTTTACCCTGAAGGGGGCGCAACCCATTCGTTTTCAGGCCAAAGATAGATTTAACACGTGTTTGCGCTATAATGTCAGAATAATGTCAGGGACCAGTGGACAACACTATGAGACACCCATTGAGACAGTTTATCAGTAAAAAATAAACTGATAAACTTTATTTATCAGTTGATTTGGTGTTTAGTTGCTATTTAAGTTATCATATACATTTCTCAGCTTTCGAAGGCCTACATTTATTTATTTTTGCAATATAGAACTCCCACACAAGTCCCTCCACATAAACAAAAAAAGTACATTGTTTATGAGGACCAACTGCTGGGGCTATTCCAGAACTGTCCTGTTTGCACCCGTCATTGTGTTATTGACACAGTGACAGTCGGCACACTGCTCCTGGTGAAGCAGCAGTGTACTCATTGTGAGTACTTCAACCAGTGGTCCAGCCAGCCACTGGTGAACAACATTCCCGCTGGAAACCTTCAGCTCTGTGCAGCAGTATTGTTTACTGGCTCATCTACTTTCAATAGACCTACCAGGTTTCAAAGGTAGAGCAATAATAATATTGTTTTTATTATCATGTTTCCATATCTATCAGTTGATGACATGTGTTCACGTTTTATAGTTCCTCAGGGCCTTCAACGTTCAGGGACTGTCTGAGCAGTGTTTTTATAAGCATCAAGCCAAGCTCCTCATCCCAACAGTCAATTGGCAGTGGAAGCTTGAGCAGATATGAATGAAAGTTGGGTTAAGTGTATATTTTCTTATTGTAGGACACTCTGCAAAATACAGGAGCTACACAATGATGAATCTCAAAGCTAACCGGGTAATTGACATTCAGCTTGTTCAGGTAATCACGTCACAATATGTTGTGTTCACAGGACATCACAACATTCTTAACAATATTGTGGCCAAAAGTTGTGGCACTATTCAAAATGATTTTTTTTTTAAGGCAGGTTTATGAATATTTTTAGTCTAGGAGTGTTAGAATACTTATTTATACTTATTTTGTTGGGACTGTGTATGTTAATGAACATACATGCTACCGTGCCGCCCAGTGCAATCTATTTGCCTGTCCTGTAGTTCAGACTTTACACAACCAGGTGGGAGAATATTGTTTTTAAGCTGATTGGCAAACTTACCGTGTGTGTGTGTGTGTGTGTGTGTGTGTGTGTGTGTGTGTGGTGTGTGTGTGTGTGTGTGTGTGTGTGTGTGTGTGTGTGTGTGTGTGTGTGTGTGTGTGTGTGTGTGTGTGTGTGTGTGTGTCATGTATGGCATTGCGTGTATGCAAGTGCATGTGCATGTATGTACAGTAAGTGCATGTGCATGTATGTATTGCTTCAAACTCAGCTTCCCTGGAACTCATCTGCTGAGACCCACAGAGACATCACCTGCAGAGGTTCAGCAGTTCAGTGTGCGCTGTGGTCCAGAGACTTTCCACTTATGTGAATTTTTTTTTTAGGTGGTGATTTAGTCAAATTGTGTCACACTCATGATCACACTTTTGAAAGTAAATGCATTTGTGGATTAAAGTGTCACAATCAAACAACAACAACAAAATAATTAGTTATGACATTACATTTAGAACTGTGCAAACAAAATGCATTTCAGTTTTATCAAGGGGGTAAAAGTAGACAACTTCTGCAAGTCTGTACATTAATTATCAGTTTATTGTGCCTAGAATATTCTGTAAACCTGTTGCATAGGAGTATCATGCTGCCAGATTCTGATCAGTAAATACCTGATGTTTCAACTGTTATGTTTGCACTAACTGGTTATAAGAATACTTACACTATTATGCTGTTAATACATTTGTTAATCCACAAACTTGCACTGCTTTGTTTTGCCGATGCAGTATTTTATATACTACATTGATGCTGATATTGTTTACATTGCTATATCTCATTTATCTTTATTTTTTTACTTTCTTTTGACATGCCTAGAAGTTGTATGATTTCTTATGTTAAAAAGTCAGTTTCTTGATGCACCAGTGCCCCAAATACATTGGCATTACAAAACATTCCAATGGCAATAAAAATGTATTCCGATTCTTAAAAGAAATTGATCTGGAGGATGGTGGGCTTTATCTTCAATGACATGCTGAAACTGATTCACAAATAGTTTTTTGTTTCATATTCTTTATTTTGGAGACAAACACTTGTATGATATGTTTTGTGGACTGTACTTCAAAAGAATAAATGAACTATCTTGCAGGATGCATTTAGTAATGTGCATAATTATATACAACAGTGTCTATCATCTCTGCAGGGACAGTGAGGTGCTCTTCATATCATGCTTTACAACAAAAAACTTCACATGGTATTTTATTCAGCTCGCTTGGGATGGTAGTATTATTTAGCCTTTAGCTACAATGCTACTACTCCTGCATTCCCCCCAAAGCCTCCCGCCCCGCCTCTTTCGCTGAGTTTTTTTGAATTTTGGGAGTGGGTGGAGTAAGCTCTGGAAGGGGTGTTTAGTTGCTCTTTAAATAAAGCTCATATCCATTGGAGAACGTGAACCAGGAGTAGCATGTAGCATAGCCACGTCTTTCAACAATCCAATCGATTTTTGTGTCAAGTTTTCCTGGATGACGATTTAAAATGCCTTTGAGAGAGTCTGTAACCTGACAATGTGAACAATGACTCGGTGCACTGTGTTGATGCGTAAAGCCATCGTAGTCCAATTTTAAACCTTTCTTTTCTCACCTCCATAGCAACCAGTGAGTCCAGGGACATGAACCGAGTACCTGTCTGCGTGAGTTCATCAAAAGACACTCAGCCTCCTCGGGCCGACAGCTCGCAGGTTAGACCCCTCTTTCAAACTCCCGTCCGTCCTTCGCACGCTGCTGTAACCCAAACCGACCGACCCCGCCGTCCGCTTCACTGCGACGGCATCAAATGGCTCTGCGCCCTTCATAAAACTGCACTTTCTTCTCCATGGTGCTTTGAAACCTCCATTTTTTGTCGGGCCGGGAGTCCTAATTGGCAGTCAGCGCGTGGATGTCCCCAGAGCCGCGGGGAGACTCCACTGTTCGAGAGATGTTTGAAGTGCGGTGAGAGACAGAGAGAGATGAAGAGCAGATTGAGTGTAATTGAATGGGAAAAGGCTGGACCAAAGTGAAGTGTCATGAGTCCAGTCCAGAGCAGGTCTAAAGGGCAGCTCACTGACTCTTTGTGTTAGTCACTTTAAATTCTCTGTTTGTCCTCCAATGATACTAAAGTTATCTTGGAACTTTGAAATTAGCCTAAACTTGTCAGTACCAGATGTGATCAGTAATAAAGTCAAGACCTTTTGAGGATCTGTACCTAAATAGTATGTGTAGAACCTAGTACTTTTACTCCAGTACATTTCTATAAAGGCTCGAAAGTCAAAAGCCCACGTGTCCATGTTAAAAAGCCTGATAATGCACACTCCAGAACAGTAGGTGGCACTGTGCAGATAGCCTGTCAATATCACTGACTGAAAACAAGGAAAAAGGTTTGTACTTGTTCTATTGCCGTACACAGGGGAATTCAGGCCACAAGCAAGCCTCACTTCAGGCCTTTCAAAACGCGGTTTAAAGTCAAATGAACCGGTTAAACAAGTCGTTCTTATGTCTGATTCTTTATCCAGGTGATAGAAACCAACACGCCAACAAAAACCCATTTACAAATGTATTTTACTTTTACGGGGCGAAAAAAGCCCCAAATGGGACAGAGCGCAGAGCGAATGAGGCGAGCTCAAGTATGTGCGGGACGCTGGAGGCTCCGCCCTCTTTACACGATATCGACAACTGATAAAACATTGGGCATTTTTTAACCACAAGATTGATTAACATCATAGGAAATCCCTCTCAACTTGTTTTTATAAAGTTTATTGTATTTTTTCCATGATGACTGGTGAGGCCTGGCCTCACCTGCCTCCCCTGACCGCACGTCACTGGATTTAAGGCCTAAAACTTTAATACAGGCTATTTCAAATTGTAAAGTATAGTGCAACATGTCCACAAATACTTTTTCCTTTATTACATTCATTATGTCTTCTTGTTCACAAATTAGTTTTAAAAGTTCTTTTAGAAAGATACTAGGTATAACAAAACGCTTTGTTCAAACACCTTACGCGTTTTGACGGACTGGGAATACTACTTCCATCTTCATCAGAGGCGTCTCCCGACGTGCATGATGCTTATGTCAGTGTGGCCACGCCTGGGTAGAACATCCCAATAAGAGACACCCCCTTTAGCATCAATAACAGCCTGCATTCTTTTATGGTAGTTGTGGATGGGCCTCTTTATTTCCACCGATGGTAAAACTGGCCATTCTTTTGGTAAAAAGCCTCCAGTTCCTGTAAATTCTTGGGCTGTCTTGCATAAACTGCACATTGAGATCTCCCAGAGTGGCTCAATGATACTGAGGTCTGGAGACAGAGACGGCCACTCCAGAACCTTCACTTTATTCTGCTGGAGCCAATGAGAGGTTGACATGGCCTTGTGGTTTGGATCATTGTCATGTTGGAACGTCTAAGTGCGTCCCATGCGCATGAGTGAGCTGAAACAAGTAAATGCTGTGGTCAAAATCCAGCTTTTTTCAGCTGCAACTTTTAGCCAAGGTCAAACCCTTTATCCCGTGGTGACCTTGAAAAGGCCATACATGCTTTTATCAGTTCACGCATCGACTACTGTAACGCACTCTATTTAGGTATCAATCAGTCCTCACTACATCGCCTTCAGTTGGTGCAAAATGCAGCTTCCCGCCTTTTGACAAACACATCCAGAGGATCCCACATAACCACAATCGAATTTAAAATGTTGTCATTTGTTTTTAAAGCCCTTCATGGACACTCTCCCCCCTATCTGTCCGAGCTTCTGTGCATTCACCGCCCATGCAGAGCCCTGAGCTCCTCCTCTCAGAAGGTTCTGGATGTGCCCAGGTCACGGTCCAGGCAGAGGGGTGATCGTGCTTTTGCAGTGGCAGGGCCCATCTGTGGAACTCGCTCCCAGTCGAGCTGTGAGTCATCACTGACCTGCCACTGTTCAAGTCCAGACTAAAGACTCACTTATTTAGACAGGCCTTCCAGAACACCTAGTACTGATCTGTTTTGTTTGTGTGCCGGTGTTTTTAGATTTCATGTCATTTTATACATAATGTTTTTTTCCCTGTGTTTTTATGTAAAGCACTTTGGTCTGCAAAGTGTTTTGTAAAGTGCTATAGAAATAAATTGTGATTGATTTTGAGCACAACTGTATGTTAGCATTTGAGAGAACAAAACATCCAGCATAACATGTTTAAAAGGTCAAAACGATAGTAGCCAAAGAGTGTATATTTATATTTAACAAGTGACGAAAGATTGCCTTAAAGGTGCTAAAATGATATGTATTTGTGAAAATGACACATGAGCTGATGTTATGGCCTGTTACTGTTTTCCCCAGACCTGTTTGTCTGGTAAACAGGTCTGGTAAAATGCCCCAGAGGTCTCAGCTCTGACCTCTCTCTGTCCGTCACCGCGGGGTCACACGAGCCACCGGCCCTCCATCTTTGTCCCCTCCTCCCATGTCCCGCGCCCGTCAGATAATTGAAATCATCCGTCCTTTGTTGGCCCCGACAGCTTTCATTTCCGCAGATATGTCGCCTGGCCCCTGACACGGCCGCTGGCGTTTCCTACTCCTGTCGGGTTTTCAGTCCATCCTCTCATTGTCTGAGGGTCATTTCCAGTGCAGGGTCGTCAGTCAGTGCATTTGAGGACATTCGGAAGAAATTCTGCTTACTTACTCCCCATAACATCACATATGGCAAGTATCGCCGCTTTAAACACTTTCCTTTCCAGCTAAGAGTCTTTCAATCTAGTTTGAGGCATTTTTTAAGCCATTTCTTCCTTACTAAAGTCTTCCAGAACGACGAGCTTCCTGGCCTTTCTGTCACACACTGCTCTTTGGAGGTTTATCTACAGATCTTCAATGAAGTTTAGGTCAGGAGACGGTGAAGGGGTGTTTACGATTATTACCCATTTGTAGAAGCCATTTGCTTTTTAACTTGAGCTTTTCATGGATGACGTTATGTTTTACTTCACAATTTGTTGGAATTTCATTGAGTGAATTCTCCAAAAGGACCTTTGTTCATTCTGGCCAAACAGTTATATGGCATGCACATTTCAAAGCTAACTCACATTGTTCCGTTGTTTCTCTATTCTAAAGTAATGCTAAGTAAAGGTTTAGCTCGTAATTGATTTGCTGTAGCCCTCTCTCTTTGCACTATCCTCATCCTTACTCGGACATGTACGTGAGCAAATACTCCGTGTAAACACGAGAGTCAACAGATCCACTGCTCCCTCTCGGCTCTCATATCATGGCTGGTATCGATTACATTATTCCTGCTGCGCTCCGATGCACTTTCCTCTATGTGGCTATTATCAGAAGGGGAACACTAAAGCCACTCACTCACCTCTAAAGTACTGTGATTATGGCCTTGTGCGGCTGTGCTTGTGCCCGAGCCAGAGTCAGTCAGGTGTGAAACTGCAGCCGTTACACAACAGTCCACTGACAATCGTTTTTTAATACATGTACTTTTGGCTGATTGAAGCGGAACCCCAAATAAACAAGTGGGTTAATTACTATTGACTATAACTCTGACTAAGGACTTTTTCACACCTGGGCTGGTAGTGCTCCATTATTTTTGGTTTCCATCTGCAAACTTTTGGTTTTACATTATGCCCCTTTTCATAAAATGCCTTATGTTTCAACATTACACTGTAGAAATCAAGCCTAGCCTCAAGTATAGCCTTTGTTTTTTTTAATTATAGTTTATGCAACTCTTATCCAAGTTAGACTAATATATTGATGTATTAAAAAAAATCCTTCCCATCCGCTCCATACATACCCACACATACAAACGCACACAGGTTCACACACGGTCCGGTCAGATGTGCACAGCATTACTATATTAAATATACAAACAGAATACAAACAGAAAACAGTCTTAGATTGACTGCCCAACAATTGCTTCATTATTACACAAAAACAAACAAGATATCATTGTCGTTTTATGATGTGTATCTGTGTATCTGAGTGGTGTAGATACAGTGGTCCCTCGCTATAACGCGTTTCACCGGATTTATTTTAGTAACATTTTCTACGCATTTTTACAGCGTATGAACGCCATACATGCATTGTGTTCTGCATCCTAATTGGCTAGTCGCAGAGTGAGCCTCCTCTCGCAGCAGAGAGGATCTCTGTCAGTGTCCCGTCAACACATCAGTGCACACCGCACAGTCACAGCAACACAGGCCGGACATGAGCGGGTCACGAAATGTCTTTTCGTTGGTATGTCCTGCCACTGAGTACATTTCTCATCCAGTCAGAGATGTATTAAGATTAGGCACCAGCCCACTATCCTTAAGGTTAGTAGCTAGGGCAGGGTCAGGGTTAAACTGATTGGTTGATGAATGACGCTTCACGTACATGACTTGTGATTGGTTGATGGCAGAACATACCTAGCGTGTCCGACTCCGACTTTCTCTGCACTTTTCTGCAAAAATAAACACTGCTAGCATGTGGCGCTCCCTCCGCTAAACACACGTCTTCTGAAGCCTGAAACTGCTACGATAAAACTTTGGTCGTAGCTACGATTGTCTCTTACTTTGAACCACAGCGGAGACGAGTGCAGCTCACGATTCTACCATCCCCACGTCTGTAATGTGACATCTAAAATCATATAATCAAAAGAATTGCACAGTGTTCACCAGGCATAAGGGAGAACCCGTGTGAACTAGTGAGAGAAGTGCATAAAGCGTGAGGTGAAGGGTTTTACAGCCTTAAAACAGCTGACTACTTCGCGGATTTCGTCTGTTGCAAATTATTTTTAGAACGTAACCCGTGCGATAAACGGAGACCACTGTATACACCATATACAGTGGTGTATATGGGCTGGTGCCTTATCTTAATACATCTCTGACTCGATTGAGCCTTTCAATCAATCAATCAATCAATCAATCAATCAATCAATCTACATTTTATCGTCATTGTCATTCAAAAAAAAAGAAAAAAAGAAGAGCAACAAAATTGTGTTGGAGCACACAACAGTACATGCTAAAGTGCATACATACCAGTGCAGATCCCCTTATTAAATCATAAATAAAAATACCCCCTGTGTAAACATGGCACATCAAAAGTATATGGATGTTAAAGCACAAAACACAAAACCAGTGACATTCACTCTTGGTAGCAGCAAAGAGGATCTGCAAAACAACTTAAAAGGCATCCGATCCCGTCAGCAGGTGGGGCCTGGTTGGTACTTGGATGGGAGACCACTGTGGCTACAACAGTAGCTTACCACCCCAACTCAAAAAAGTCATTCTTGGCTCTTGTAAAAGATAAGAAATGCAAAAAGTTAATTATGAACTAATTCTTTAAAAACGTTTTATTTACTTGACAGAAGTCTATGTGAATGTATATTTTTCAGACAAAGTTCAATAAAACATATAAACTTTAATTGAATTAATCCCATAAGAAGACTCAGACCATTTTCTCCAGGACGATAGAGGGCAGCATGGAGTTGTACTTTGCACTCCTGCATGTAGAGTAAGGAATTCAAAAATGTGAGCCATTTTCTTTAGCACCAAAGTCCATCTCTGACATGTTAGAGCCGTATGAACCATCTCGGGCCCTGAGAACTTCAGGGAGGGGTCTCCTGGTGGTTCCCAGAGTCAATAATAAACACGGTGAGGCTGCGTTTCAGTTTCATGCAGCTAAAATCTGGAACAGTCTTCATGAGGATGTGAGACAGGCCTCAACTCTGACAATGTTCAAATCCAGGCTGAAAACAGCTCTTTTTACCCGTGTGTATGAAAACTGAAAGTATTTTATCTGCACTCTTGCCTTTTACTGTCATTGATTAACTTTATGTTGATGTTTTATTGATTGATTTATCTGTTTTCTTGTAATTTTTTCTGCAACTGTGAAGCACTTTGAATTGCCTTGTGTATGAATTGTGCTCTACAAATAAACTTGCCTTGCCTTGCCTTGCCTTTGTTATTTCAGGTAAGTTTTTTCTTTACTATTTTTTATCATATAAGTAACAAGAAAATATGTATATGTTATGGTAAATAACGACTCTGGTTTAGCTCCTGTGACTTGCAAGTGAGTGTTGTTGAGAGTTGATTTAGCTAAATGTCAAGGCTTCATCAGGCTTGCTGATGTTTTGTTAAGATGAACGTCAGAGGTTTGTAGAAATGTTTAAAGTGATGATTGTGGCGTAATCTCATCTGTTAAAACTAAGATGTAAAGGGAGGAAAATAGATAAAAATCTCCACTTCGACCACTGCGTGAAAAATCAATACTTTCACCTGCCGTGTCTCGCCTTAACAATGTTTGTTCTACCTAAGTTTGCTTTGATTTCCTTGATGTTAATAAGTCACATGTTTTAACAGAGAGGTAGCGTAAAGCTGACAGTTTCAAGGTAGTTATTATAACCCGCGCTCCCTCAGCAGAAGCATCACTTTAATATTTTGTTTAGGCTTGTTTTAGCCAATAAGTACTTATATAGCCAATGTTAGGGTTAATTACAATATGTTTTAGTGAATCCAGAAGTGTGCAGCACATATAAAATCAGGATAAGTGACAAAATATAAAAATACACCATGCTGAGAGCAGAAAATATAATGGCACTACTTTAAACATGTGAGAACAGTGGGGTTGGTCTCCCTTTTTAGCCCTTTTGATCAGTCTAATGTCAGTTTTGTGATGTTTATTCTCAGTATATGTTTGTGAAGGCTCTGTCGTCCAGGACTTTCATTGTAGTAGATCTATTGAATATTGTCGATTAGGTTAGGTTAGTTGAGTTTATTGTTTTTATTGAGTTCTTATTCTCAGTACTGATCCAAGTTGTGGGTCAGGAGGATTAAAAAGCTAAGCAGGATGTGCATGTGTTCCTTAAACCACAGTATGTCCACATTTGGGCTAATGCATCATATAACCATGTCATTGAAGCCATGTTTGCTTGCAGAGTAATGCATTGAAACCTGGAGAGACTGTGTCATCAAAGACCTATGGACCTATGAGGACACGGCTTCACTTGTTAAAGAGTGTTTGGTAAGTAGCTTTGTCAGTCCTACTATCATAGCTTAACAGTCTTGTCTTTTTTAGGATGCAAACTCCTCTTAAATTGAGACTCAGAATCACAGAGCCTAGAGATGGGTTTCGAAGTCTGGTATCATTGCGACACCTTTGCCATGTCTGACTAGATACAAGCTGTGTGTGACCATGTGGAAACAATGACTGTGGTTCTATTTCATTTTTCTAGCACCAATGAGATTATTTATTAAGACATTTAGTAATGGCGTATTTCTATTTGTGTGTGTGTTGTAGCTAATTTACCATTTGAAATGGTATTTATTACAATTTTAACTTTAACTCCACTTCACAACTCATGAAACGCTTGGTAAATATCCCCCTGTTCATTGAGGCTAGAGGTTTGAAACATTTTGTATTCAAACAGCCAATTCTTTACAAAATGTCTGTAATATAAACCAGAATGACATTAGGTCTAACTGAGGACTGACTCCAGATTAGACCAGGAGGAAACTTTTCCTGATTGCTTTAATGGATCAATTCTCAGACAAGAGAGGCACAGGAGCATGATAAGATGATGAGGTGGTTCTAAACCATTGGTTGCAGTTGCCTGTTTTTAGGTAAATATCTCCACACTCTACAGTTTGTGAATAAAAGGGACACACTTGTGAAGCCTAACTTTAATTTTGTTGTCCATCCATCCATCCATCCATCCATCCATCCATCCATTTTCTTCCACTTGTCCGTTGCCGGGTCGTGGGGGCAGCTGTTGGAGCACCAGCCCTATGGCTCCTCCTGCAGGTGGTGGGTCCACGGAAGGACGGCCTCATGGTTCTAACCGGGCCTGTTGGTCTCTCATACACTGTAAACCCGAACAGCCATACAAACTCATAATTGTTTTAGGCACCTGACTCATAAACAGACAATTCGTTGACTGAATATTAATCTTTTGAGTACAAAATGTGATTGATTGAGATTTAAGTTGAATAAAGATAATGTTAGAAACTTCATTTCAAAACATTTGCGTTTTTGTCCATTCAACGTCATGACGTCACCAAACATTGTCTGCTTTTGACGCACTGAGTTTGAAAAAACAAGATGGCGGCCCGATGCGGAGAGGACCCGCTCTCGTCCAGAACAGAAATTTAAAACATTTAAACGTTTCTTTTGCTTATAATTGGCCACGTGATGTTTTTCTTCAGACTATAATAACGGTAAGGTTAAATTAGAGTCAAAGGAAGCCGTGTTCGGAGGGTCTGTGCTTTAGAACTAGCATAGCAAGTTTAAGGCTAACTTATCTCCACGGAAGGAGACACCGTCATCGTCACTGGTCTCCAAGCAGCAGCCCTTCTCATCTCGTGGTCTAATTTGGTAAGTAAATTCATTTAACATTATGTAACGTTAAAGCTGTGCTGTGAGGTTGTTTAACCCATCGGTAATGAACCGCTGTAAGGTCCCTGGCCCAGGCGAGCAGCGAAGGGAACGGAACGGCTAGCTAGATTCGTGCCCCGCGTTTCTCTTCATTGTAAAGAACCGCGGAGCACGAATACAGTTGCTGTGAGTTTCGTACACTCCGCGCCCAGCGGCAGGTTTAGCGGAGGTACCGACTCGGCTTCAGGTTTGAGCCGTGGCGGCTGCGGGTGACGGTGTGTTGAAACATGCGCCGAAACGGGGAGTCGGTCTGTCAGAACTGGGTCGTTGCGATATCTCTTCTTCTCATGACTAAGTGTAATGTAATAATAGTTGTATGAAAGTGCCTAAATGGTGCAGTGAGTGACAGAGACTAGGAAGGAGGAGATGAGAGAAGCGGTCTGCAGGACGAGCTCATTGGTACAATGACAATCAGGTTATTCTGGGGGCAGCCAAATCTTCTAAAAATACAAAATTCTTGTCTGCAATGAGCCAAAACCAATTCTTCTGTTTAGTCCTGGTTTAGTCCAGGTTTAGACGTTTTGTTTAGTCGTTAATTTAGTTTAATTTACAGTAAAAAAAAAAAAAAAAGAGCACTTTGAGGACATAGAAAATATGCTGTAAATTAACAATAATTAACAATGCATCAATAATTATTTCTATCATATTGAAATATTATGCCATCATATTGCCTTTGTGTGATTTTAGGTGAGAACAACAAATGACATGAAATGAGTTAGTGCTGTTCTTTTATATTGCATGCTAATTTCCCCCATGTCTTGCAGATCAAGGAAGTGCTTGGTTTAACTTCAAAAAGCACGAAGCACAATATTTTAAACTAATGTACCACGATATCCATATCTGGCTGTGCTGTGGTGGTTGTCAACATTAGCATGAAAAGAGTAAAACCTGGCCAGTGAATCCACATTCATATGAACTCAAGACTGCAAGAGAATAGAGGTAGAGGATCTCCTAATGCAATGGCCCTGCACATCGATCACAGGTAACAAATGTTCTTGTCCTTTCTGTTTGGTTATGTATCATACTTGTAATACATGTTCATGTATTTGTAGATACAGTCGGCTTCTCTCTGTTGCCCAGGCAAAAGTGCCCTTGGACCTGCTTTGGCCACACTGGGACAGGGAAATCCTGAACCTGAGAGAGGAGATGACCTGAAGTAATGAGGTACTGTTTGAAAAGGTAACTATTACCAGCTTACTTTGGCACTTCCAAGTATCAAAATACATCGCTCGTTAGTTAAAGGATTGGCCACCGTTTTTACATACTGAGATATGTTCTTACCTTAGTTTAGACTAGTTGATGTGTACCTGTTTGGTCTTTGTGTGTGTGTGTGTGTGTGTGCTCAGTCACGCAAATGTTATCATTTAGCCTCTCCCAGCATAAGTATAGCGCCAAACTGGGGTAAAATTAGAAGCTACCAAGCTGTTAAATGTTTTCCATATTTAAATACAGTTACATGAAACATTACACGATCCAGGTCTAGTTACACAAAATTAAACATGTCGATTTTCTAAGCGGATAGCCTCACAATATAGTTCCCTGTTTTATCCGCTTATCTTTTTTGGTTCCTGGTCCATCTTCACTTCTCTCCTTTCCTCCTCCTTAGGTAGACTATGCCTAGTAGATTTTGAAGTTTTGTAGGTTTAAGAAAAGTATACAGTATGTACATTGCACACCATGGAAAGCTTACAGATCTGTTGTTTTCTTTATGATTCATATTTACTTTTTGTCATTAGGAAGATGGCAAAAGGAAGCCTTTGCGGAGTTTGCATCTACCTGAAGGAGGACGATACAGATTACTTTGAATGCTGAAATGTAAGTATATTTGTGCTTTGTAAATATTTTGGTGGGGCTTCATACATCGACAAAATGAATTTTCCCTGAAAATTCACTGAAATATGAACTGTTTAACTGGCACAATAATCACATGCATTTCAGAGCATGTTTGTGGAGGTATAAAGGCTCACGATTAAGAGCTGGGTAATTTGGCCAAATATAATATACTAGTTATTTTATTTAAATTAAGCACTGCCTAAAACACAACACACAGCCTTTTGCAAAGTCATAGTGGATGTTTATAAAGCTTCTAAACTGGCTGCACTGCACACATGGAGTGGTGATAGTGTGAGTGACCTGAATTGAGCAGTTTTTTTATATTGTTCAATGCACACATTAATCAAATGATTTATATTATAATTTAGTATTCTACAGTGGGCTTTGAACTGTATTACCTAAATAATGGTAGCCCTTGTCATTTTTAAATTGCATGACCATTTTACAATTAACAATGGTGACAGTGCCACAGATGTTGAGCAGGTCGTCTTGAAGGTCAGCGGTTTTAATCTTGCACATTGTGCAAGAAACTTCACGCATGTAAAGGCTTTAGGCCAAATGTAGGAATAAAAGCACTCTATAAATATTGCCCTTTTTTTTTACCATTTAAAATGTACATAAAGAGCAGAGACACACAGTCTTAACATGCATAAGGAATGCCAGAAGATGAAAATAATCTGGGGGGGTCCAAACTCAAATTGGGAGCTAAATCTGGAGAATACATGTGTAGTGTATTTTAACCTAAGATAATGACAGAACAGTCAGGTCTTTGCATTGTATGTGTTTTTGCTGTCCTTTTCTCATCTGCTTGCCTTATTTAGTCCCTTATTTTCTTCACTTATTGCCTAATTTCTTGCCCCAGTATTAATTACACAATTTGTATTTTGCAGCAAAATGGTGAAACAAATGTGGCTGATCGTCCCGTTGCCCTTCTCATTGCTTCTCCTGATTTCTTCACACCTGGGAACATCTAAAGGCTTTTTCAACGCTATAATATCCAGTCTGGAGTGGTCAAGCAGGTTCTGGCCGACATCAGGACACGTGTGTTTGGTGTGGACAGCACCATCGGCTACAGACAGCGGTTTGTGGAGGTCGGTGAAGCTAGTTTTGGCCGATTGCATTCGTCAAACTGGCATCTGTCGCCGCACCAGGAGAGGTTTGATTGGCCTAGTGTTACTGGCTAGTCACCGAATAAGCTGCAAAATGGAAGGAGAGCTTTATTGTTGTTATCGAACTCACAAAACTCCCTCGTTCTGATTTTGCCATACGTGCTACGCACTGTTTTATCAACTAGCTGGAAATGTATGAACTTCTCCGGGACTTTAAACTTTAAAATTAAAAAGGTGACTGGACTGAGAATCCAATTCACACGTCAGAGACGACCACCACAGAGCGTTTGAACGGGGACTGAGGCATTTTGTTTTCTATTTACAGCAAGACACACTACAAACATGCGCAGTTTGCGCACGTGCACTGTGCGGCGTTCTTGTTCTTGGGTTCATGTCGCTTCAACGTAGATGTTGATCTTAGCTGGTGAGACAGGGCAGACGAGAGGAAACCTCAGCTTTATAGGTAGTTGCTGAAGGGAGCATTGCAATGAGTGTGAGTGAATGTCCAACTATGTCTGAAGTGATTTTGTTGTTGCTTTGTGATTAATATAGAGATTATGCATGGCTATGTCTGCAATGTTATTCTTTTGTTATACTTTGAATTGTTACTCAATTTGAGGTTCCAGTTATATTTCAATAGAAATGGATTATGCATAACTTCTATTGAGTACCTAAAGAAAGTCGTTACCCTGTTTAACTTCATCTTAGAGATTGTGATCAGCCTAGATGAACACAAACAATGTCTGCTCTCCTTGATAAATTAGCACTTTCCACTTGGTTATCATACCTTGTTTTCTGTTTCGATTAAAATTATGCCAACTGAAAACATTCACAACAGTTCTAAAGTTTTAAGGGTTTAAGTTATTACAGATTTTTGTTTGAGGGGTTCACTTAAAGCCACACTGCGTAGCATTTCATCCAATAAATAGAATAATATGCATTTATCTCATTACAGATATTGATATTGTTGAAAAATCTCAACAACAAAAAAACCCATTAATGGGAGCAGGGATGTCTCCAGCTTATCTCCATGGTGATGTTCACAAAAGCAGCCAAATATGAGTTTTGAATAGATTAGGTTCTCATCCAAATCCATTCTTTGATTACCGACTACATATTTGAAGCATTAACAGTGTCGAGTTGGTCATTAAGAGCATGTTTTGTATTGCTGACGACAGTGATCCAAAATGTTTCGCAGTGTGCCTTTTTAACAAGTTTATTAAGGTTATTTCATGCACTTTTCTCCTGATACAAATATTATACAGAGCGTTGATAGCTAATGCCGTATGCTTAAATTGCATTGTTATGGTAGAAATGTTATGTAATGTAAGGCAGTACATTTTTAATAAATGTCATTGTATGTATTCTTTGAATACATGTTTTTTGTATTTAATTATTGGTAGTATTTTTGTCTAAGTGGAGTCTGCTAAACTTATAAATTATAGGTGGAAATAGACATGCAAAAGTTAATATGAGTCTGCTAAACTTAAAAAAATTAGGTGGAAATGGGTGCAAAAAGGTATTATATTGAGTCTGCTAAACCTTTAAATTTTAGGTTGAAATAGTCAGGAAAAAGTTAATGTAATGAGTGTGTTGAACTTTAAAATGTTAAGTTCAAATTGTCAAAAAAGTAATATGGATAAGTCTACTAAACTCAAAAAAGCTACGTTGGATGAGTGCACTGAACTTGTAGATATAGATTGGATATAACGTAAAAAATTTAATTCATTAACTCAAATTTTTTGTCGTAATAAAGTTTCCACAAAAGTTTTGAGTTCAATGAACTTGTTCGGGTTTACAGTGTAAGGGGCTTCTGAACCGCTCTTTGTCTGACCCGTCACCTAGGACCTGTTTGCCATGGGAGACCCTACCAGGGGCGCGAAGCCCCCGACAACAGAGCTCCAGGATCATTCAGGCTCAAACCCCTCCACCATGTTAAGGTGGCGGTCCCAGGAGGGGAAATTAATTTTGTTGTAATATAGGTAAATCCTTTATACTGTACCTATCTCTTTTTTAGTTCTCTCTTTATTGCAATAACGAACCCAGTCTATTTATTTGTACTAATAAAATTTTCATTTTAAGTTAAATAATGTGAAATAATGTCTTTCTTTTGTATGCCTTGTTGTTTCAAGCATAATAAAATTAAACTCAATCATTTTCATTGTTTTTTTGTTGTTTTTTTGCTTTTGAGCATCGATTAAAAAAAAAAGTATTAAGTATTATCAGGTCCATAAAAGAACCTCACTGAATTTCATTGAGTCCTGAAGAAATAAAGGTTAATTTAAAAAAAATGTGTTTGTGAAAAAGAGACAGATGAGTCTTATTTCAACTAATTAAGTCTACACGATTATACGTAATTCACACCTGGCTCTCAGAAGTAATCTTATTGTTTAAAATAATATCATCAATTTCCCTAACCTATTTTCCATTATATTCAGGACACCGATGCTGGAAGTGCAAACAACATGGCACCGATCATGATGGGAGTGGACGTGATTCTACATGAAGAAAGAGACGAAGATGATGACCCAGAGGATGTTGGTGTGATGGACATAACACAGATTAAGCTCTTCCCAGAAGATGGAGAAAGACTGTTGTGGAGCGGAGGGAGCTGCGCAGGAGGAAGAGGAAGGAGGAGATCGAGCTGACCAGTGCAGGACACCACGCTCTGAAACTGAGACACACCCAGGAGGTGCTGCACTGTTTCAGAGGATCAGAGGAGACTGAAGGCAGCCAGCTACGTATTTATTTACTTACTTAAAACAATTTAAACTTTACACAGTCATACAACTTTACTCCATGGTAGCATGTTCCCTCTTCAAAATCAGAACTGTAGTAGTATCTCACTTCATTCATACAGTATCCCGGTTCTTATGCTGTATTCACGTGAACTGGGGTGCTTGTTTTCCCGAGATGGGATGTCATTGTCCCCAGTTGGTTTGTGTTAACCTCTCCTTAACCGAGTGCATTTTGTCCAGTTCAGCTTTATTCCAAATCTAAAAGGTTTCAGCCTATGTAACGCCTCATTTTCAATCAATCTTTATTTATAGAGAGCTTTTCATACACAAGTGCATCACAAAGTGCTTGACATTTAAAAAGACATTAAAACATTCTCGCCTGACAAACCCTCCCACCCTCCCAATATATACAGTTATCACAATACGCACGTACACCTACCCTTTACTCTACACACACACTCACACACTCACACACACACACACACACACACACACACACACACACACACACACACACAGAATCAAGTACATAAGTCTGGGTACAGACAGAGGGGCCGTCCTCCCCGGGAGCAGCAGACCGGCCGCAGCCGCCCGGGCACCGACACAAGGGTCCCCATAGGAGGGGCGGCAGAGACACCACACCTCCACCTGGGCACCCACAGGACAGCACCCACACAGCCACAGCCAGTCACCGCTCCCGAGGCAGAGGGCTCCTTCAGATGAAACACTGGAGATTCTAAAAATATAAGAAGCAGTATAAAAACATTGATTAAAAAGTTTAGAAACAAATCAATAAGAAATTAGAAATAAATATCAATAAATATCAAGTTATCAAGGTTAAAAAATAGATAAATAAATAAATGGGACTACAAGAAATAAACAGATATCAGCTAAAAGCTAAGCTAAAAAGGTGGGTCTTGAGCCTGCTCTTAAAAATCTGAACGTTCTCTGCGGCCCTGAGCTCCTCCTCAGGTCGTTCCAGAGGCGAGAGCCATAAAGCGAAGGGGCCGTGAAGGTTCATAAGGTAAAAGCAGTTCTGAAAGATAAGAAGGACCAAGACCATTAAGACATTTAAAAACCATTAAAAGAACTTTAAAATCGATCCTGAACACACGGGGAGCCAATGCAGCGGCTCTAAAACCGGTGTAATGTGGTCCCGCCTCCTGGTCTTCGTCAGGACACGAGCTGCTGAATTTTGTAAAAGTTGTAAACCTGAGATACTCTTTTGGGAAGACCAGAGAGCAGGGCATTACAGTAGTCGATACGACTGGTGATAAAAGCATGCACGTCTCCGTGTTGGCCCGAGAGAGAATGGGGCGGGCTCTGGCTATGTTCTTTAGATGGTAAAAACCTATTCATTCATTCATTCATTTTCTTCCACTTGTCCGTTGCCGGGTCGTGGGGGCAGCCGTTGGAGCTGCCCAGGTCACATAGCACCGGCCCCGATGGCTCCTTCTGCAGGTGGTGGGTCCACAGAAGGACGGCCTCACGATTCAAACCGGGCCTGTTGGTCTCTCCTAGGGGGCTACCAGTGTACGCAGACACTGGAGGCAATGTGGGTGAAGTGTCTTGCCCAAGGACACAACGACAATGTGCACCTTCAGGAGGCAGGATTCGAACCCCCGACCTTCCGATCATGAGACAACCCGCTCTACCATCTGCGCCATTGTCGTAAAAACCTATCTTTGTGATATTCTTAATGTGTGGAATAAATGTCACTCAGAGTCAAAAATCACACCCAGGTTCTTCACCTGTGAGGAAGGATTAAAAGACAATGACTGTAGTTTGGGTAAAAGTTTCTCTCTCTGGGCCTCAGGACCGATGACTAAAACTTCAGTTTTGTCCTGGTTAAGCTGGAGAAAGTTTTCTGCCATCCAGGATTTGATATCTAAAATGCAGTTAAAAGTGCATCCATTGGCCTGGTGTCATCAGGAGACATGGAGATGTACAACTGTGTGTCATCAGTGTAACTATGAAAGCTGACTCCATGTCTCCTGATGAGATCACTAAGAGGGAGCATATACAGGTTAAATAGCACTGGGCCTAAAATCGAACCCTGGGGCACGCCACATGTAATTCTATGGACCTTAGAGGAGCATGTATCCACACTTACCATGAATGTCCTGTCTGTGAGGTAGGATGTAAACCATTTGTGGACAGCACCAGAGAGGCCGATGTGTTTTAAACGAGTTAAAAGAATAGTGTGGTCGACTGTATCAAAGGAAGCGCTCAGATCCAGTAGAACCAACACTAAAAGGAATTTCTCAAGGACATTATGTGCATTTATAAAATCACTAAGTTGGGTAAAAACAAGTTTTTCTAAAATTTTGCTTAAAAATGGTAAGTTGGATACCGGTCTAAAATTGTTAAAATCATTACAGTCCAAATTGCTCTTGGAGAAAACTTTATCAAGCATCTCAGCATTAACCTGGACAAAACTGTGCAGTGTTTCCTCTGGAACAAGTAGACAGCCAGACGCATTTAAAACCATGTTACTTTGGGTAGATAAAATATTGCGTCTGATAGTGTCTATCTTTGAAAGTAAAGACCGACAAAACTGATCTAAATGGGTCTTTTTGCCTTGCATTGTTGCCGTGTTGTCATTCGTTTTTTGCCACTTTTTCAGAGCTTTTTGTCACTTTTTTGTTATGTTTTTCAATTTGCTGTCAGTATCTCAAAAGCTGGACTTTTTATTTTATTTTTATATCACGTAATTTGACAACACCCTCTATCTGAATTGCTTCCTGAGCATTGGAATTACAGTTGCCAAATATCATCATTTTGCTTTTACTCAGATTTAAGGATAGTTTATTTTTTTGAACCACTTATTGACACTCTCGAGTTCCAAGTTAATAATCCGACACAGTTGTTGTAAATCGTCTCCTGATGCAAAAATATTTGTATCGTCTGCAAACAAGGTCTAGGTCTGGGCTCATTCTCCACATTAGGACATTGCTGGAACATGTAGGGGGAGGAAAATCCATAATTGTAACATCTTTAAATTTATTTTCTTTCATTTATGTCAGTAATATTCAGTAAAGTTTCAAAGGGAAAATCTAAATGTTATATATGTTCCCCATTCAGCGGCAGTGTCTCTCCTTTGGTCAAGAAATAATGTAATTTATTTGTCCAAATGAAGACGGCTGGTCCACGTTCAGCTGAGCAGAGTAGATTTATACGCGCTCGAGTCTTACACACTCTCTATGGCACTAATTGATATTAATAACTCGTCAGCCGCTGGGTACATTTGGCCATGCTCCGCAGCTCTGTGGACTCACTGAAAACTCCGACTGGCTCTGATTAATGCACTGACATGACGCGGGAACAGGAGCAGTTAGCACGGGTTCACTGGGACTCAAACACATTCAAATCAATGCACTGTCTCTCCTCTCCCTCTGGCCATTGAAGCTCTGTCTGCCAGGAGAGACTGTGCCCACATGGCAGACTTACCAGGGCCTGGGGGAGGGTGTGGATGATGGGACAGATTGGCAACATGGATAAACACAAGTCCATTGTGAAGTGCTTTGAGTGACTGGTGTCTGTGAAAGGCGCTATACCATACATATGCTCTTCCCATATCGAGGACACGCGTTTGTGGACATGCTTACCTCATTTGAAAGCTCAGAACCTCCACTCACTTCCTGAAGTGTGACTAATGAAGTCTGTAGCCCGAATGTGGATTTGATTGGAGACATGGGCTGGTATTTTGAGTATTTAGCTCTGAGAGAGTACTTCTATCTTTATTTCAAGCCAGTTTCTGCTGTAAATTACTCGAACCAAACACCAAATACAATCTCAAAGGGGTCATTCAAGTGTTTGCTCCTGAGCAAAATTAGTAGCACGTGGAAAAGTTGATCAGAAGCATAGTCATTTGTGCATTTATTAGTCACCAGCCTTGTCTCATTTACATATTAGATTGGGGCCTTAATATAAAAAAGGGGAGAGTGGGCTACGATGCGCCACTTTTGCTTTGGTGTTTCTTTTACCCCAAGACCTGGTTCAACTTCCCCCACTCCTCGGGTAAAAAAAATGAGCCACATCATATATATATATATAGTAATATATATATATATATATATATATATATATATATATATAATGATGATGATGTGGCTCATTTTTTTTACCCGAGGAGTGGGGGAAGTTGAACCAGGTCTTGGGTAAATTGAACTACCAAATTTAAAGGTGAAATTGACACTAGAAATAATGTAATGATTTGATTTAATGAGTTTCTCATTCCACTCCTGTGGACCCACCACCCGCAGAGGGAGCATAGGGTCGGGTGCAGAGAGGATTGGGTGGCAGTCAAAGGCAGGTGCCTCGACGACCTGGTCCGCGTGAGCTGCTTCTGGCGTTCGGGACATGGAACGTCACCTCCAGGTGTTCCTGGAGAGAGGCTGGATCCTCAATTTTTCTGGAGTTGCCCGCGGGGAGAGACGGCGGGCTGTGGTGGGTTTGCTCATAGCCCCCCAGCTCAGCCATCATGTGTTGGAGTTCACCCCGGTTAACGAGAGGGTCGTGTCCCTATGCCTTCGGGTCGGGGACAGGTCTCTCACCGGGCCCCCAACATCGGTGCAGAGTACCCGGCCTTCTTGCAGTCCCTGGGGGGGGGCACTAGATGGTGCTCCGACTGGGGACTCCATTGTTCTACTGGGGGACTTCAACGCCCACGTGGGTAACGACAGTGAGACCTGGACGGGGTGATTGGGAAGAACGGCCTATCAAACCCATAACCACCAACAACACTGCATAAACCATAGAACTGTACAAATATTTAGTTTTCATTATTTCTTCAGGAACAGAGGCAACTTCTTTGAAAAAACCAAGAGTTTTGTTTAATTCAGAGAAATCTGGCTAAACTATTGATCTGCTTTTACACTGAACAAAATGACCAACCAACATCAGAAAAAGAAATGTGCCTACATGTATTCGTTTTTGTATCAGGCAAAAATCACTTTGATTATTTTCACTTTGTTATTTATCGCCACTTTTTCATTATAATTTTCTTCTGGCCAGTTCAAATCATGTAAAGATCAAGTCTATAATCTTACATAAAATAAAATAAAATGTATTTTGAAAATATAGTGGGTGGTTCAACTTACCTTACTTTAGGTGCAAAATGTGCACTAATAGCTAGCGGTTGATCAATGACCCCTAAAGTGTAAGCCTTTATGTTTTTGTAGTTGTCAACATTACCATACCAACTTGTTTTTATTTGCTCAAGTTTATGAATAAAATATTTAGACAAAACAAAAACGTAACAGACTGTCACAGGGATGTCATAAAATGCAGATCTGTGGGGAGTCACGTGACGCGCTTGACGGTGATGGCTGCTTGAGAGTGACCCGCACCTTCCCCGTGTTTTATTTTGCATACTGATGCCACAAAGAGACGAGAAACCAGCACAACACATCGTCTAATATTATTTTGTAACTGGAAATATGTCAAATCCGTCGATGAACACCAGAAATTCAGTCAAATCCAGCGTGGTCGGTGGTAAAGGAGCCACCATACTGACACTGTTTAACATTGACTTTCCCAAAGGGCTGGAAATTGAGAGAGCGCAAAGGCTTGGGTCATTGCCTAGCAGCCTTGACGGTGCCCAGCCGTCTCAACCACGACCCATCATTGCTCGATTTGTGAGATTTCAGGATTGTGAGTGCATCGCTGAAGCTGCACGTAAGATGGGAAATGTCGTTTGGAGGCAGCGCCGCATTATGGTGTTCGCTG
This sequence comes from Neogobius melanostomus, assembly GCA_007210695.1. NCBI lineage: Eukaryota > Metazoa > Chordata > Actinopteri > Gobiiformes > Gobiidae > Neogobius > Neogobius melanostomus. Next base: position 1,555,428 of record VHKM01000437.1, read on the forward strand.
ATTACTCCAAGCTTCTGAATTTGAAACGCAAGAAGTTTAGTGAATGCAAGAAGCTTTTACATGAGAAACACATTCGCTTCTATTTACGCTATCCATCTGTACTCACGGTGATAACTACACGCGGACTCGTGCGCTTTGAAGACCACAAGAAGGCTATGATATTTATTCGTTCCCTAGAATAACCAGCTGTTATTCGGATTTTACCAACATACTGGAGGATGTGAACTGCAATATTTACACATTGGAATTATTTGCACATATTAGGGAATGGATGTAGACTTAGTTTGTTTTCTATTTTCATCACGACTGAGGCAACTGGATTTTTGTTGAGTGATGTAAAAAAATATGAGAGCCAACCTTTGTGTTTGAGTTCTGATAAGCTTTTCTTTTTCCATTTGAATATATATGAATAGATACTAGATAGATACGGCATAAGGGGAGTGGCTTTGAGTTGGATTCAAAGCTATTTAATTGGGAGACAACAGTATGTGAAGATGGGGGAGTTTACATCAGGATATTTGGACATTGGTTGTGGGGTCCCACAAGGATCTGTCTTAGGCCCAAAGTTGTTCAATTTATATATTAATGACATTTTTAATGTGTCTAAATTATTAAAATTAGTCATTTTCGCAGATGACACAAACATTTTCTATTCTAACGACAATTATAGTAATTTAGTAACTAACATAAACTGTGAACTAAGGAAATTAAAAACATGGATGGACATTAACAAATTGTCCCTCAACTTAAATAAAACAAAAGTAATGTTTTTTGGTAATTATAGTAGAAAACCAGACCCAGTAAATATAGACAGTGTAGTCTTAGATACAGTATCAGAAATTAAATTCTTAGGAGTCATCATTGACAGTAAATTAAGCTGGAAACCACACATAAGACACATACAAGGTAAAGTCTCCAAAAGTTTTTCTTAAATTACAATGCATTATTTTTATTATATGGTTCATTAGTTTTGCCATATCTAAATTACTGTGTAGAAGTTTGGGGCAATAACTATAAAAGTTCATAACACCCCTTGTTATACTCCAAAAACGCTGTAAGAATTATACACAAAGTAGGATATTGTGATCACACTAATATATTATTTCTGCAGTCTAAACTGTTAAAATGCATGATTTAGTTGATTTATCTACTGCCCAACTTCAGTTTAAAGCCAACAAAAATGTGCTACCTGCAGGATACAAATGCGTTTTACACGAACAGAAGGGGGATATAACCTGAGGGGGTGTGATAACTTTAAGGTTCAAGCAGTGTCTTCCACTAGGAAAAGTATGTGTGTGTTTGTATGTGGGGTTAAACTCTGGAACAAATTCGGGGCAGAATTTAAACAATGTCCAAATATTCATCATTTCAAATCAAGATATAAAAAAATGGTATGGTCAAAGTACCAGAAGGAGGAAATGGGTACTTGATTGCTAATGGGTGTTACAAAGTGCTGTATACTTTAAAGGTCAGATCAAGCTAATGATGAAGTCTATTGCTGTTGTCGCTGTTATACTATTGCCGTTGTTATTATTGTTATTATTGTTATTGGTATTATTATTATTAAATAAGAAATAACTAAGTGACTATATTGTATTAGTAATATCTTACATCAATTATATGTCTTGGCTGTTTTTGTTTTGCTGTTTCTTTATTGTTTCTTGTTTTTTTAAATTTTATTAATGATAGCTATAAATAATGTATTGTGTCATATTAGTATAAGAATTGATTAGGTGAGGTAATTGTAATCGTTATTGCCATTGTTATTGCTATTGCTGTTTAACAGTCTAGGATTAATACCTAACAATCTATAGATTATTCTTAGATATAAACTTAATCGATTCAGACAGCGGTATTGCTATTGATGCTGATGGTAATATAAAGGAATTAAAGTCTTAGAAGTAAAACATGCACATATCCATGCACTCCGCATTCAACATAACCCATAGTACAGGGCAGACATGTGGGGGCTGGCAGCTCGAGGAAAGCCTCTTCTGGCAGCAGACTCCTAAATCTTGTCTCTTTTAATGCATAGTATAGGACACTTAACAAATGATGGTCCGGTTGCTCGGGGGCTGCTCCCCTCTGGCAGCTGGTCCAGACACAGGAAAGAAAAAAGAAGAGCCACGACTCCTTTTTAACACACATCATTAAGATTAATCTTGTTAACATGAGCATCAATCAGTCTGCGATTATTGTACCTTTCATGAATAAATGTGGAGTATATTATGTATCATTCAAACACTTTGATACAGAGTAATGCTATATGGGCTGGAATGATGGTGGTAAATAACAGTACTGTAATACCAACATGGTAATAAAATAGGTATAGGAAACAAAATGATACACTTGTTATAAAGTGTAACATAATGTGAATGTTGACTCAGTGTAATGCATTGTTGCGTCTGTAAATATGTAACCAACTTAATTGTTAATTGTTTAGTAAGACAATAAGAACTAAACAGTGTTATTGTTGCAACCACATTATCATTTAAGTACATGAACAGGGGTGGGAGTCAATAAGCTTGTCTTCTTCCCACTCCTTTTCGAGCTAGAATGTTATTTATGTTTTCTATTTTATATATTTTCTGGCTTTTGCGCCTGTGTTGTGTGTCGTGTAGCTCGAAATAAAAATCAATCAATCAAAAATAAATAAATGAATGGGACTTAAAGACATTTGTTGTCGGTATAGCTCACTGCTGAACTCACCGAATGTATATTTATATTTAGCTCTCTGTGCACATTTACTGGTCCGAGAATCTACTCCTGTTTCTTTTTACTTTGTGTGCATCTTTCGTTCTCGACCTGCACATTCGTAAGGGGGGGGGGGGATTGGGGGGCTTTGGCAGTGTGCGTTAAGTGCATGTTCGCGGACCAGAGTAAGGGAGGTGTTCTTTGCGTTTGTCTTTTCAGACGTGTTTGGGGAGGTTGGGATTCGGATTTTGTTCTTGTAATTTTCTTTTTTGCTTAACTTCTTGATGCCAATTGGGGTTCACTTTCAGCATTACCTGCACCATTGTCTTAAAGATTTCACTTAATAAGTTGAGTTTTATGAGCTGGAATGTCAAGGGCCTAAACAATGTTGTAAAGAAAAGAAAGATATTATCCTTTATTAAAGCTAAAAAATGTGATATTATATTTATTCAAGAGACACACATTTCTCCCCAGGAATCGCAGAAACTTGGTGCTGGCTGGGTGGGTTATGTAGGTGCGAGCTGTGGCAACAGTAAAAGTAGAGGTGTGGCTACATTAGTTAATAGGCAACTACAATTTAAATGCCTGAAGCAGAGTAAAGATGAGGAGGAGAGAATGTTACTAATGCTGTGTGAGATCCAGGGGAATAATATTATTCTGGCAAACGTATATGCTCCAAATGTCGATGATCCGTCCTATTTCGGACAACTTGAGAAAAAACTAACAGATTTAAGAGATTACCCAAGTATTGTAGGAGGTGATTTCAATGAGGTGATGGACACAATTTTAGGTCGTAGTTTATCAATATCGCGTGTCTCTAAAGCACACACAGCTCTCATGGGAATGTCCGAAGCTTGTAGTCTTGCTGATGTTTAGCGGTTGCAAAATCCTTCGGGGAAGGACTACACCTTTTATTCTTCCCCACATGGGTCTTTTTCAAGAATACATTTTTTTCTGGTGTCACAGTCATTGATGGCAGCTGTCGCCTCCAGCAGCATTGGTAGTATAATTTTGTCAGATCATAGCCCAATTTACCTCCATATGATTGCGTTTAACACTACTGTCAGAACTCCTAGATGGAGATTAACCTCTAGTCTGTTGCTGAATGAAACTTTTATAGATTCTCTCATGTCACAAATTAACTTGTACATAGAAACTAATGTTCCTACTGCTCCTTCTGTTGGAGTGGCATGGGAAGCATTGAAGGCATATCTGAGGGGTCATATAATTCAGTATGCCTCGTTTAAAAAGAAAGAGGTTATTACACTTAACAATCTTGAAAAACAAATCAAGAGTGCAGAGTCAACGTTCAAGAGGGATTCCTCGTCCGTAAACTTGAGCAAGTTTATGAAGTTAAAATATGAATATAATACAACTATTTCAGAAAAAGCTGAATTTAGTTTGTTTCGTGCAAGACAAAAATACTTTGAAGAAGGGGACAAGGCAGGCAGATTATTGACTAGATACATAAAGCAAAGAGAAGCCATGAGCATCATCTCTATTATTAGGGATGGTGCTGGTCAACTCGTCTCAGACCCTCATAGAATTAATACAGTTGTTAGTGACTACTACAAGAATCTTTATAGTTCCGAGTCAGTGGCTTCAAAAGAAAATATTACACATTTTTTTCTGGGTTTAAATCTTCCAAAAGTAACTGAGGATCAACTCAAGGGTTTAGATTCACCCATTACTCTTGAAGATATTGTGGGGGTCATTAAACATCTACGATCAAGTAAGGCTCCGGGGTTGGACGGCTTTACATCCGAGTTTTATAAATCCTTTCCGCAAGAACTGGCTCCCTTACTTTTGAACACCTACAATGAATCATTTGAGAAGAAAATGCTACCACCTTCTTCACTCTCAGAGGCTATTATTACTCGAATCTTGAAGAAAGACAAGGAACCATCAGATTGCAAAAATGATCGTCCTATTAGTTTAACATCACATGACAGCAAAAATTATCAAAGATTTTAGCTAATCGATTAGACCGGGTGGTAGCCTCGTTGATCCATCCGGACCAAGTTGGATTTATACGCGCTCGCTCCTCAGCTGATAACATTAGAAGGCTAGAAGATATTATGTGGACAGTTCGAGACAGTCTGATGCCTTTGGCTGCGATTTCGTTGGATGCTGAAAAGACATTTGACAGAGTCGAATGGCAGTATTTGTTCTCGACTCTGGAATGCTTTGGCTTTAGTAACATGTTTTTAAATTCGATTTGACTTCTATATGTACATCCAAAGGCTTCAGTTCTCACAAATGGAGTAATTGGCCCATCATTTGAACTGGGAAGAGGTACCAGACAGGGCGATCCCTTGTCTCCACTGCTTTTTGCTTTAGCCCTGGAACCACTAGCAGTTGCTATTCGAAAGTCTTTTCATGGTTTAGCACCAAAGTCCATCTCTGACATGTTAGAGCCGTATGAACCATCTCGGGCCCTGAGAACGTCAGGGAGGGGTCTCCTGGTGGTTCCCAGAGTCAATAATAAACACGGTGAGGCTGCGTTTCAGTTTCATGCAGCTAAAATCTGGAACAGTCTTCATGAGGATGTGAGACAGGCCTCAACTCTGACAATGTTCAAATCCAGGCTGAAAACAGCTCTTTTTACCCGTGCATATGAAAACTGAAAGTATTTTATCTGCACTCTTGCCTTTTACTGTAATTGATTAATTTTTATGTTGATGTTTTATTGATTGATTTGATCTGTTTTCTTGTAATTTTTTGCAACTGTGAAGCACTTTGAATTGCCTTGTGTATGAATTGTGCTCTACAAATAAACTTGCCTTGCCTTGCCTATTCGAAATGATGCCAATTTTCCAGGCATTGCTGTGGAGGGCAGCTGTCATAAACTTATGTTGTATGCGGACGATATTCTCCTCTTTGTGTCAGATCCTGTAAATTCTCTTCCTACTTTGCTTTCCACAATTAATACATTTTCAAAAATCTCGGGTTACAAGGTCAATTGGACAAAGTCAGAGGCCATTCCGCTTACCACTTGTTGGCCTAAAACTGTATTTCCAGCTGGTATGTTCTCATGGCCCCAGATTGGTATTAAGTATCTTGGAATTACATTTCCACCCCAATTAACTGACTTGATCAAGATAAATTTAGAACTGTTGTTAGACAGAATGAAGGTCGATGTGGAACGTTGGCATCAGCTATATCTTTCCATGTGGGGAAAAGTAAATGTTATTAAAATGGTTTGTACTCCCAAGTTTAACTACTTGTTACAGGTCTTACCGTTACACGTCCCCATGACATATTTTAAACAATTTGACAAGCTTTGTAATACATTCATATGGAATAAAAAAAAGCCCCGAAATTGCGAAAATTGCAAAATGCTGTGGACAAAGGTGGTTTGGGTATGCCTAATCTGCTCTATTACTATTATTCTTTCTCTCTCAGGCATTTGGCGCACTGGTTTTGCCCCCGGAGAGAGCCCCCCTGTGGTTCACTCTCGAGGCCGTAGCTTGCTCGCCATTTGCACTTCCAAGTTGTTTATCCATTAATCTTCCTCCTCAGCATCAATCGCACCCTGTTCTGTCTAATATGAAAGAGGTGTGGAAAAAAGTATCCAAGATTTTTAAATTTGACCCACATTTGAATAAATCATCAGGCATTTGGTATAATCCCAAACTCTGTATAGATAAACTCTTGAAAAACTTTGAAAGGGATACAGGTGCTAGGGGATTTATACAAAGATGGTTCACTAAAATCATTTGAAGCTCTAGTTGAGGAATTTAAGTTATCCAGGCAAGACTTTTGGCGATATCTGCAATTACGACATTTGTTGGTTAAGCAGTTCGGCTCTTTTCTTCTTTCCCATTCCTGCTGTGATACCCTGGAGAATATTAAAAAGGTATTTGGTCATGGGAATGAAGCCTCAATTTGTTACAAAATGTTATCAACAACTTCTGATCCCAATGGTATGTCTCTTAAGACATGCTGGGAGACAGACCCCGGTACTATGTCATTATATATATATAAATAAATAAATAATATAGACAGTTTTGGGAGAATACTTTAGTAACGTATTCCACTGCTTAGTCCAAACAGAGTACTGTATTCTGAATACTTAGAATACTTTCACGTTGATTTTCATAACGTTAATGCATAAATGCGGCATATGATTAAGAAGATGTTTAGGCTATTGTTACATGCCTGTTATCAACTATTACCACTAATGTGGAATGCAAAAAAAGCACTTTGCAAATGCCCAGAGCCCAAAAGGACAGAGCTACAGCCGTTTTGACCTTTTTTGTCTTGTTAATGTTATGATTATGAAACTGAAATTTAATGAACGAGTACATTGATGTATTCCTTTAATATTACTGTATTCAGTAACTGTACTGTATTTTAAATATTCTAAATACATGTATTCAGTTACTACCAACACAGCAGTGTTTTCATAACCAGATCTGTTTCAACGGCATAAACATATGCATTTGTTCTTAATTAAATTCCCACAACTTTACTTTCACACGTGTCATCTGTGGACTAATAACAAATATCCAAAACCATTTTGAAAGAAAATAAAACCGGAGATAGGGGAGTATTTACATCTATCTTTAGATCCTCGTGTATGTCATGCCTTTCACAACAAAGGCTTTTGCTTTTATTTTGTAGGCCAACAGGAAGCGCTCAGTTCTTATTATGCTACTTGACAAATAGGGAACTTTAGAAATATTTACCGTTGTTTTGGTAAAGGATTTAACATTTCCAAGACATGGATAAACCTTGTGACGCGTTCCACAACTGCAGAGAGAGATTCGAGAGCGAGAGGCGGCGGACGCAGCGCGGATTTGTTCCTCCTCCTTTTTTCGCAGGTAAACAAAACACGCTGTGAAAGTCCCGCGAAGGAAAACCAGAAAAGCCAGAAGAGCCCGTATAAGGGGACTCTCATTCTAATGTGACAGCTTTAGGTGGAGGAGCACATGTGAGCCGTGGCGCTGACGGCTCTGTCGTGTGATGCGTAAAGACGCACGGGGGGCCGCAGCCAAATTGGCAAAACTGCGCCGTTACCGTGTGTGCAGAAAGCTCAGGGACAGAGCAGATGAGATCCAGTCTGCCGAGTCTGCATTTAAGTGGCTGAACTTCAACGCGCTTGAGCTCACGGTGTAATATTATTGGCAGACTATACTGTTTTGTGCGTAAGGTGAGCGAGCGCACCTCTTCTCCTTCCTGGTACGGCGTACCACCGGCAAATCTTTTAACGGTACGCAGTACCGGACCGTACCGGCTTACTTTCACCCCTGGACAGACCTAAAGCTTAGTATCACAGAGGAAGAGTGGTATACAATTCTTAAAATTATTAAGAAAATGTCAAGGGAACTGAGAACAAGACTGATACAATTTAAGATTTTACAAAGAATTTACTGGACACCCTACAGACTGCACAGAGTGGGACTATCAGACACTCCTGCTTGTTGGAAATGTCAGAAGGATAGTGGGACGCTGGTGCATGTGCTTTGGGAGTGTCCAAAAATTCAGGAATATTGGACATCAGTCCACAAAGTCATAGAAAAAATTATCGGTCATAATATACCCTTCTGTGTCAGGCTGTATATTCTTGGGGACCCTTCAATATTGAGCAACTTGTCTTCCTCCCTCTCACAGTGGACTCAGACAACTATCATGATGGGGACAAAGTTACTAATAACGGAGTGGAAGGGTCCATCTGTTCCCTCTCTTACTCATTGGCATAGCTCTTTGGGGCAACTTGCTGCACTAGAGAGATTATCTTATAGATTGTTAAATAGGGTAGATTACTATAACAGAAAGTGGTCTTCTTACTTTTCATATATAAATTCAATGGCATCTCCAGCTCACACAATCAGTTTGACTGTTTGAATTGATCGCAATGCTGTATTACGCATCCTGGCTTTATGGCATCTTCATTTGGGTTTTTACTTATCCATTATTTTATTTTTATTTATGGTTTATTTTATATGCACTGTATTTGTATATTGTGATTTTCACTTTTTTTAACTTATTGTTCTTTCGGGGTTTAAAAAAATAATATATATATAATTTTATTGTATTTGGGAGGTGGTTGTTATTGTTATTGTTGTATTGTTTTGGCGTTTCCACTTGGAATTGTCACAGTTTTGCAGGCATTCATATGCTGTGGAACTATTGTTTTCTTTTTGTTTATGGAAAATAATAATGTTCAAATCATTTAAAAAAGCTGATCTGTAGAGAGCCTAACCAAAGAAAGAGTCGCTACATAAAAAAATGTCACTAATAATTTGTTGTTCCGCCTTTAGCTTTGATTCCATTGTTTCAATAAAGTGCTGCATTCATTTCCCATTAGTGATTGGTTCTTTCTGGTGCGTTATATACCTTGTATGGGAGATTTTGTGCTGAAATGCTGATGTCCCTGCGGCATAATGTTGTTAGTGTTGGATTCATATCGCCGCAGTGATGTGGCGTTCGGACAGACACTGAATACAGAGACACGTGTCAACACTGTTTCACTTTTGCTCCAGGCGGTAATGAGCTTCTTTGCAAATATTTACAAATGGAACTGAAAATTGGACTGCCGAGCGCAAATATTGGTCTGCGTGCAGAGGAGGACTGGAGCAGACAGGATTCAAGCCTCATCGCCAAATGTTTCTGAAATAAAGGAACGGCTGAGAGAGTGGGCAGAAGACTGACCTTTGTTAACAGAGTGGCAGCTGACACATGGCCAGCATGACCTTCTCCAGCAGCTCCCTCATGGAGTCACATTACTGAATATTCAACCGACAAAATTATTACTTTTGAAAAGTCTTAATATACTGTACCAACACAAGTTCGACTTGTGACTTCCTCAATTGGTTTGAATCGCAGCTCTGAAATTTAGCTTGAACTTCTTTCACATTCCCGATGTATCAAAGTCAATCCATTGGGGGGTACTAATAAAAAGGTGCGGTTATTCATTTAAAAAGTTCCATTATCAAATGGAAAGTAAGGTTAAGGTGTACTTTATTGTCCCCGTAGGGACATTTGTCCTCTGCATGTGGCCCATCCTTCGATGCCGCTGGGACGACCCCTCAGGAGCAGTGGGCGAGGGCAGTGCTGCGCCCGGGGACCCACCTCCAGATGTGGAGCCAGGCTGATGATCAGAATGACCTGGCTGTGCAAGTGGGACAATGGACATTAATGGACATTAAGACAATGTAAATTAGCCAAATTAGCTAAAAGGCTAGTTTTCATCAGAAGTCCCCCTGCTAGATCTCATAAAGCAACCTAGAAAAAAACTTATTAAAAGCCACATATTACAGTACAGTAACAGACATCCACATTACTCACACACATACTCAAATACAGGTCTCTGTGTTCACATGTTTGTGACTCAACTACACATTTTTGGCATTTACTTCAGAAGACTGAAATGATGGGGCCTCTCTTATTGATTGAGGCACTGTGTTCCAGTAATGGAGAGGACAGATCTCCTCAGAGGGATTGTTCAGTCTCCTCTGAGGCTTCGGTTGGATTGGACTTTATATCACTTTATCACTTTATACACCTTATTTATTGGATTTTTTGGTCGGGACAGTGCATGTTAAAGAACATACATGGGTCTCATGCATGTAAACACACCACACGGCTAATTTCCATCCGTTGTCCCCTATGCGCACTCTGAAACACACTCTTATTTATCCTGGCCTATTGTACATGTTTTTAGTGGTAGGGGAAACTGGAGTACCCGGAGGAAACCTACGCAGACACGGGGAGCACATGCAAACTCCACACAGAAAGGCCCCGTCCAGGTGGGAATCGAACCCGGGACCTTCTAGACAGTACATAAAGTCAAAATATATTATGTTTTGTATTACAATAACTTGAAGGAACAACTTTATAAGTTGAAGTCGGGTTCCGCTGCTGAACACATCGACTTGGCCTCAGTTCATTCACAAAGTTGTTTACTCTTGTTTACTCTCTATGATTTCAGCTTTTAAGGCTTATTCTATACTTTTCCAAAAAACAAACTGTAAGGAAATACTGTATTTTACATTTTGTATAACAAATTCAATGTTGTTTTGGGTCGCGGCTTGTCGTTCTATGTTGGAGATTTTCTGTAAGTGTCTTCTGCATATTTAGTCCTTTCTTTTGTCTGTTAAGCATTTTATCGTTAATTTATGCCACCGTGATTATTCATAGTTTCAATATGTTTGGGGGCTAATGCTAATGCTAACTCCTTTACCGATAATGCTACAGGGGCATTTTCTCCGAAGACTTTCTGTTTGCATATGTTCAGTAGGAGACAACTTCAAAAATGTGGAGGAGTTTAACCAAACCCAAAGAAGAGCTCAGAAACAGGACAGACGTTGGAGCAGCTCATCCTGACCTCAGTCTCTCCTCTGTAACATTGTGGCCAGTTGGATTGTTTGTCTGTGCGTTAGTTTCTCTGTTTGCAGACGCTGCCGTGCCGTCAGCTGCTCTAATTAAAGGCATTTCATGGTTGCCACACTGGAGCATGAATTAAATCTGAGATGCTCCAGCGTGCATATGCAAACTCTGGGAATCACAGGCATATCCTTAAAAATTACTCCCCACCCACACACTCACACACACACACACACACACACACACACACACACACACACACACACACACACACACACACACACACACACACACACACACACACCACACACACACACACACACACACACACACACACACACACACACCGAGGCCTGCCCTGGGTGAAGCCGCACTCTACTGGAGCTGAACGCTACCATTTATTCTTCATAATCACATTTGGTTAAAAGCTAATTGGCAAACGCAAGGACGCATAGAAAGTCAGACGACAAATGCGACCGCCAGATGAGATGCCGAGGAGAGATATGATTTTTAAACAGGCAACAAATGCAAATGACGACCATTACAAATTCATCAAACGCCCTGCGAGCAACGTTCTTCGTGAAGAGGACGTGTGCTTTTATCAGAAACACTTTTTGTACCGTGAACCCGGTTGAAAATGGCGCTGATTGGCTGTGCATGAAAACTGAGAGTTATTTATTTGCATCCTTTTAAGCTTTTCATTCAACATTTAATGATGGGGAGAGTTGCTGACAAAGCTTTTGGACAGCCTTCACCAATAAAACAAGCGAGCACCAGAGATGAAACGCTTTCACAATCACTGCGGTTATAAAAGCTTGCGGTAGGTGAATCGTAAGAGTTTTAGGACCTGCGGTAAACCGCTGTCACGTCTCATGAGCCGTAACGTATTTATGCCAAACGGTGCCACTCTCCGGTGACGGCTGAAATAGCGGCGCCCAGTGTTAAATCCAGCCCAAAACACATGAAGTCAGCGACAGGTTCAACAATCCACCGCACAGAGGGCAAATCTTATCCATTTTCGCAAAGGAAGAGTCCCAAAAGAACCATGTGCGGCTGTGTTTCTTATGTTAAATCTTTTGAAAACATTCACACCAGTTTGCTTCCTGTAGATATGGCTAATAATATTATATTGTCTTTATTATTTCAAAATATTTTTATTTTCCCTAAGGCTGAATGTTAAGGTTTTAAACAACTCTTAAATAAATATAAAAATGTACATATAATATCTTCTTTTTCGCACACATTTAGACAGGACTGTAAAGGGTTTGAGAAATTGTTTGTGTTTTTTTTCCTTAAAGCAGTACTAAGTAACGTGTTTACCTTAATAAATCCTTTCCGTAGTCCCTCTGGGGGTAATACAAGTGTTAATGGGATGATTGGGGGGTCTTTCATCTCCCCCTGGTGTCTCTGGCCAGAAAACCATGCTTGCAACTTGACTGCCACCGGGGCGGAGCAACCAATACACACTAATAGAATCACAGAGAAGAAGCTAACAGGCTAACGGCCAAAGCTAACTGCGGGCTAGCGCCACTTTAAACAGTATTTACAGCCAAGTTTGAGTGAAAAAAAATATTCCCATTGTATAACTGGATGTACAACACCCCTCTCTCCCTTCGCCTTTTCTGTCAGCGTAGTATTTACTCTCCAAGACATTTAAAAAGTTAAAAAATTGTAACTTGCTAAGACACCTGCAGTTTCGCTTATGGCCTCTAGGGGCAAGAGTTACTTAGTACTGCTTTAATTTCAATAATTGTAAAATCCATCCATCCATCCATTTTCTTCCGCTTTATCCGGGGCCGGGTCGAGGCAGAGATGCCCAGACTTCCCGATCCACGCACACCTCCTCCAGCTGTTCTGGGGGACCCCAAGGCGACACCAGGCCAGCTCAGAGACATAGTCCCACCAGCGTGTCCTGGGCCTTCCACGAGGCCTCCTCCCAATAGGACATGCCTGAAGCACCTCCCGAGGGAGGCGACCAGGAGGCATCCGAAACAGATGGCCTAGCCACCTCAGCTGGCTCCTTTCGACGTGAAGGAGCAGCGACTCTACCCCGAGCTCCTCCCGGGTAACTGAGCTCCTCACCCGATCTCGGAGGGTGCACCCAGCCAACCTGTGAAGGAAACTCATTTTGGCCGCTTGTATCCGCGATCTTGTCCTTTCGGTCATTACACAGATCTCATGACCATAGGTGAGGGTGGGAACGTAGATCGATCGGTAAATCGAGAGCTTTGCCCCCTGACTCAGCTCCCTCTTCACCACAACAGTCCCATACAGCGACCGCATCACTGCTGACGTCCCTCACTCGTGAACAAGACCCCGAGATACTTGAACTCCTCCATTTGAGGCAAGGATTCTCCACTGACCTGAAGACGGGAAGCCACCTTTTTCCGGTGGAGAACCATGACCTCGGATTTGGAGGTGCTGATCCTCATCCCGGCCGCTTCACACTCGGCTGCAAACCGCCCCAGAGCGTGCTGGAGGTCCTGATTTGATGAAGCCAACAGAACAACATAGAATAGAATATAGAATACAACTTTATTGTCTGTTCCAAAGAGCAGAAATTTGTCTTTCAGCACGGCTCAAATCAATCAATAAAAACACACACAACATCATTACAAAATATCACATGAAGAAGAAAGCTCAACATAAAATATAAAGTACAGTGCTACCGGGGTTTATTTAGTGCAGCGATTGCAGATGGAATGAATGATTTCTTGTTGCTATTTCTATGGGCCAAAGGGGTTCTGTATCTTCTGCCTGATGGCAGCAGGGAGAAGGAGTGATGCAAGGGATGTGTGGCATCTTCAGTGATGAGAGTGGCTTTCCTCCGCACCGACCGCCTGTACAGTTCGCAGAGTGGGGTCTGAGGGGTTTGAGTGATCTTACTGGCGTGGTTTACTATTCTATTGAGTTTTGTTTTGTGTTTGACGGTGAGAAAGTTGAACCAGGAAGAGGGGATTCCATCGGCCTGGGTCTCTATAGCCTGTCCGTCCATGGGAGTGGATCTCTCCAGCTTCTGTGGTTCTCCCCGAGGTTTCTCGTTTCTCCCACCGGGTTTTTGAGTTTTTCCTTGCCGTGCTGGAGAGTCTAAGGACAGGTGACACCCGTGCCGCTCGTCGCCACCTACTGCTGACGCTTATTTGGACATTATGTTTGCCTGGATACTTGATTTAAATGTTGTAATCTGTAAAGCACTTTGTGATACCTTTGGTATGAAAAGCGCTTTATAAATAAGTTTGAAGAGATGTTGTATGTAAGAATGGATTCAATGTGTGAAGTGTACACCAAAGATAAAATGTCTTTGTTAATATTAAAAGATCTCAACTTTCTGAGGAGGTGGAGGCGCTGGTGTGCGTGATACCCAAAGGACAGTTTCCTGTCTATTTCTATCCCCAAATATTTAAAACAGTCCACCTGCTCCACCTGTTGGCCATGGATGAGAAGGGGCTGGAAAAAGTCCACTGAGCCTTCCTTCCCTGTGGCTTCACAGCACACCTCCTTTGTTTTGGAGATATTGAGCTCCAGTGAGCTCTGCTTAAATCCACAGACCAAAGTGTGGACTTCCTGCTGGTATTGTGCCAGGGTCTGTGCGTCTTTGAGGTGTGCCACCAAAGCCATGTCGTCCGCGTACTTTAGGAGAGTCATTCCTTCTGTGTGGCAGCAGATGTTATTAGTGTACACAGAGAAAAGAACGGGTGACAGCACACAGCCCTGGGGAAGTCCAGTCTTCAAAACAATTTGGCAGGACTTAACACCGTTGAAGAGCACATACTGTTACATACTGTTAGAGCTGTTACTTAAAAACTCCCTGATCCATAAAATCAGTTTTGGGTGAACCTGCATTGATGAGAGACATTGTACCAATATGTTATTGTTTACAGTGCTAAAAGCTGATGAAAAATCCATGAATAAAATTCTTGTGTGGGGATGTGTGGAATCCTGTTGCTTGGTGACTTGGTAAAAGCATGAGGCTTGCGTCCTCATGCTGCAACAGCATCGTCTGCAAACAGCAGAGATGAGATCCTGAGGTTCCCAAACCGGACACCCTCCGGCCCCTGGGTGCACCTAGAAAGCCATAAGCCAGAGACAATAAGATACTGTATGTCTGACTTGACCATTTTGACTAATAAAGAAAATGGCGTTGTGATTTGGGAAATGTGTGCCATGTGTCAGGAAAAGTGTTGTATCATTTGAGAAAAACTACACTGTCTGACCCAAAAAAAGGTCAAATGTCCAAAGATCCAGTGTTGCTTTCATTTTTCACCAAGGTTTTGTATTGATGATGGGAGAGTGTGACCACTGTGCAAAGCCTTCTCCAGCACATCCCAAAGTAAGCTTCCCACGGGGCATAAAAAAAGCAATCATTAAAACGCATTCAGTTGGATTTAAATGGGCATTAAAGGTAAATTTATGACATTGCTCCACACTTGTTTCTGTTTGAGTTCATTGAAAATACCAAAATGATGGTCTAAGACAGTGTTTCCCAACCAGGGGTGCAAGGACTTAGCAGGGAGTAATTGGATTTTTTTTTTAATCTAAAAACAATGTGAAACTGAATAGTATTTCAATATAATTACACAACAAAAGTTATTTTAAAAGATGTTTTGCTGTAAGAGGTTTGGATTTCAGAGTTTTAGCTTTATTTAGAACACAACAGACAACTACATAACAATAATTCTGAGTTTAGCGGATCATTTTATTTGGTTGCCTCTTTGACCGTTTTGTCCAATTCTCTCTATTTTTTTTTGGGATGAAATGTTTGCAAATCTTAAGAATTCAAATATGTGCGGATTTCTTTCTGCGTTTGTGACTTTAAAACACAGTATTTGGGCCTTAAAAAGCATTTGATTTGATTTGCTTCTGCCTGGGTAAACCCTGTCAGGATTCTGGATGGGGTTAAGATCTGGACTCAGGGAAGAAGTTCTTTAAACCATGAGATAGTTTGCGTAATGGATATTAATGACGCGGTGAAAGCGACGGGGAGTACATGCTGCCAGGCGCACAAAGGAAGTCACTTGTTGTCCAATTCTTTTGTTTCCTGAACGCCGGAACACAAACATCTCCGTGCCGCAGCCCCCTGCCCCCTCCCCTTCACTTGCAATTAAGACTTCCCCTTCATGCATATTCATGTCCTCATCGCTGTCGGGGCCCGTGCCGCCTGACGGATGCTGGGTGAGGCTGGGTGAGGCTGGGTGAGGGCTGACGGGTGTCACCTCTCCTCCTCCCCCTGACACGTCCAAGGCCAGTCCTAATGAAAGCTAACGTCTTGTTCGAGCGCTGTGATTCCCGCGCGGGGCTTACGCAAGAGCTTGACGCTAATTGCGGAGAATAAACGCGAGGCTCGTCCACAGTCTGACGGTGGCTCTGGGGCGGAAAGACGAGCAGAGATATTTCAACAGTTCAAGGAAATGTTAAGAAAGAAAAAAAGAAATGTCATAATTTATTCACGCCTGTACAGAAGAGACGAAATGTCAGAGTCTGCATATGTTAGCATTTCACTTAGCAGAGTAAAGGAAAATATGCAGAATCAATGAGTTTATGAATAACTCCAAATAACCCGGTGAAGGTGCAGGTATGTTAGAGCGATCCTGCTGTGTCGCTTTATCGTAATCTCTGGTAAACAATAGGTGCAGAACTAGCGGAATATTTTCTAAGTTATAAAAGTTGAAGCACCAATGGAAAGAGGTACTATTGATTGCCCACAGGAAAATGTAAAACATGTAAAGGTTACAGCATTGTTTGACCAAATTGAGAGTAAAATGTTACTATCTGCAGCAGGTGTGAGGTGGGTAGGTCAAACCAAAGCTAGAAGATGGACCCAAACTCTAACAAAACAGACATTTTTGTTGGTGTTGCTGTTTTCTTTCTTTCTTTCTTTCTTACATGTGAGCAACATAGCGCACCTTTACAAAATTTAACATAAAGGCTGTTACAAATCAAAAAGACAAAAGCAAACTTGGCAGTTCTCTTGAAAAGCCAAATATACAAATGCATATGTCCAAAAAGGAGTGAGGAGAAGTTTAACTTATTTCACCCCACCCCGTATTCCAAACACAGTTAATAGCATCAATTTCCTGTTCCTATACAGAGTTTCCCAAAACTCAAAATAAAATAAATAAATAGTAATAATAAAAAAGGTAAACTATTTTTTTGAAAAATGAAAAAGAAGGCACACACATGAGACAAATCACTTAGAATCTATAAGTTCTGTCTTCTCATATTTAAAAAAAAAAAAAAAGTTTTTCTTTATATTACGTCTTGAACCGATTCATACTTGTAGCCTGATAAACCACACCCACTTCTTTTCTGCGTGAAAGAAGGCGGGTCTGGACATACACGATAAACAAGATGCTGATTGGCGGCTAAGGCCTAGCTGAACCAATCACGACCATCACAGAGAATTGACAAGGTTACGTCACTCGCTGCGCTGCTACAGTATGTTGTTAGTTCAATCAACGTAAAAAGAGCAGGCGCGCACATCCAAGTATCTGAACGAGCGTGCTGGACCCAAAAAGATAAATGAACAAAGAAAAAGCGAGTACCGCACAGCTCACGTTTGCTCCCAGTTTATTAATACTTGCACCAAAGTAACGTTTCGGGCGTCAAACCAGCCCTTCCTCAGACTGAGGAAGGGCTGGTTTGACGCCCGAAACGTTACTTTGGTGCAAGTATTAATAAACTGGGAGCAAACGTGAGCTGTGCGGTACTCGCTTTTTCTTTGTTAGTTCAATCAACAACATTAACATTAGCCAAAACTAATCATGGATGAAGCAGTCGAGGATTTTGCCTCCGCGTTCTCGTGAGTTTATATTCAGTTTATATTCTGTGAGTTGGACTACAGCTGTCTTCACGTCTGCTAATTGGTTTATTTCACTGACAATCTGTACGTGTTAGGCCCGCCCATTCAAACTGCTCCAATTACTCCGTGACCTGACTAACTTTCCTGCGTGGAATGGACAGGGAATAGTATGGCAGAGCCAGGCAATCATACTTGAGCATTGTTTTAGATCTGAGCTTAAATCATTCCATAATTCGGCACCGGTAATGGAAACACAAAACTTTTCATAGTTGATTTTAATTTTTGTAGTATTATAGTAAATGTATGGTCATCAGCACTGCTGAGGCTGTACACATTTTGTTGTATGATAAAAAGTGTTTGTATATTGTTTGGTAAAGGTCAAGGTCAAGGTCAATTTTATTTCTATAGCACATTTACAACAGCCACAGCTGCCCAAAGTGCTTCACATAAAAAGGATAATAAACAAAACAAAAAATACAGGGCATAATAAAACATCAAGAACAATGAAACAGAAAAAACAATGGAGAAACAGCTCAACTTTTCAGGAAGGACTTAAAACTGCTTAGAGTCGGGGCCAAACAGATACTGAGGGGCAGACCGTTCCACAGCAATAGCGGCAAAGCTCTGTCTCCTCTGGTTTTCATGTGCGTTTTGGGCACATCCAGAAGGAGCAGGTCAGCTGAGCGAAGTGCTCTGGACGGGGCATGGACAGACAGGAGCTCAGTCAAGTACAATGGTGCCAAGCCATTTAAACATTTAAAAACAATCAAAAGAATCTTGAAGTGGATTCTGTGACAGACAGGGAGCCAGTGCAGACGGGCGAGCACAGGTGTGATGTGCTCCCGTCGCCTGGTGCTGGTCAACAAACGGGCCGCTGCGTTTTGGATCATTTGCAGCCTCTTTATGGACGCTTGGTCCAAACCACAGTACAAGGCGTTGCAATAATCTAAGTGAGAGCTAATGAGGGCATGTACCGCTTTTTCAAGTTCATTTGGGGGAATGTAGGATTTGACTTTACTGAACTGATTTGCTTGTCTAGTTTAAAGGAGCTGTCCAAAAGGACGCCAAGATTCCTCACAGATGGACGAACATAAGGAGCTAGTGGGCCAAGCAAAGCAATATCTGCAGCGTTAAAATGACCAAATAATGCAACCTCAGTTTTATTTTCATTAAGATTCAAAAAGATTTTTGACATCCAACTTTTTATGTCTTGCAGACAATTTGACAGGGTTTGGGATGAGGTTGATTTTAAAGGCAGATAAACTTGGATATCATCTGCAAAGCAATGAAAAGAAAGCTTGTGTAACCCGGGTGTAAAATTCTGTCAAAACCCCAGTATTATTCTTTCTCAAAATTGCGTGCTCACCTGATACGTATTACGTCACGCGGTCATGTGACCGGGGGCGTGCGCCGTACGTGTAGCATAATACAGGAAGTGTTTGCTTACCGGTAACAGCAAGAGGGGCACGAATGGGATGAGCATTTGCTGCAGGTAAAAGTACTACTTTGCGTTTATTTCAACATTAAGAATCATAAAACTAAATGCAATCAATCTCGAACTATAGGAGCCGACTACCGGGGGTTATTGAGCGGTCGAAGGGAGCGCTGGGTGCGTTGATCGTGAGAATTGGTAAGTCGCGCTGGCATGTAGTATTCATTCATTCTAATAGCCTAGCCGCTCCATTGGTTTTTGATATGGACGGTTGGCATGGGGTTTGCTGCCAGTTTCTTGCAATTTCAACCACAACAAGAAACGTAATTATTGTGACCATTTGGTCATGGTTGAAATAATTGTTTTGTGTGTCCTAAATGTAATCTATGGCCGGTTTAAAGTCCGGTTTTGATGTATTAATTCTAAGCATCCGAGGTACTCTATCCAGTTCAGTTAGTCACTGTGGCTGTTACGCACTTTATCGTGGATGTGTACATTTGTCTTAGGGATTGATACTTAAATATTTTAATATGCCAATTATTATATTTATTCAATTATAATTCATATATTGATCTATTTATATTGTACAATACGGAATGTTGATACTGCTATTTATATTAATGGTATTTAGCATTGATGTTTGTTTTATTGTGTGCACTAGACAATTAGTAATTAGTCCTGTTTCATGCAGGCCAGGTTTTGATGGCGAGCTGAAGCCCACGAACTGTCATGGTTAATTCAACCTGAAGAGTTCTTCGCCTGGACCCGGATCGAACTACAGAACCTCCTCCGTTGGTTAGGCCGGTAGGAGGCTCCTGTAGGCAGCCGCTCCTCTTCCTTTCTTCTGAGTTCCCTTGCGAGTCCCCAGCCCATACTCACTCACTCCGTCCCCTTTCATGTACTTTGGACCATAGTACTCTGGACAGTACTGGGCTCGTGGGCCCTTCCCGAATTGAACATCCTGGACAAGGGAAACCCATGACACTTTGCGGTTCGGATCACGCATTCGTTACGTGGGGGGGTTTGAATGAACTATCTAACGACTGTATATAATTACTGCTGTAATTATTTTCTATCGAATGGCCATTCGCTTACTTATCACTACCTATGTTTGTGTTTAGTCTGTGGCACAGTATTAATAATATAAGGTACATAACCACACCTTAAGTTGTTGTTTCAGTCTCCTTTTCTTATTCTCCGCTCCTTGAGTCGAATGTAGATTTTCTGACACTAGTCCAGTTGCAATGGTTACATTAGTATTTATACAGTGCTATTCCAAGGATAACGTATAGGTTACACTTGTGTTTTTCAAAAATCAAACCAAGGAGGAGTGGAGTGAGATCCGAGATGAACAGAGAATGTTCTGTTGCTGAGATATGAGCGAAACCAGTCTAGAGCCACGCCTTTGATACCCACATACTGCTCAAGACGTGACAACAGTGTTTGGTGGTCAATGGTATCAAAGGCTGCTGACAGATCTAAAAGAATTAAAAGGGCAGGGCAACCAGAGTCAACAGTTAAAAGCAAACTCTAAGAAGTGCAGTTTCAGTACCGTGCTTAGATTTGAAGCCGGACTGAAATTTTTCTAAAATGCAATTTTCATTGAGGTGACCGTCGAGCTGTATGTGAACCAGTTTCTCCAAAACATTGGATAAAAAGGGCAATTTAGAAATAGGTCTGTAGTTTGAAAAAGTTCTTTCTTTCTTTATGAGAGGCTGACCAACAGCGTGTTTGAAGGTGCGTTGAAAACAGCCTGAGGCTAGGGAAGTATTTACAAGCTTTAGTAAATACGGACCTACAGCGTTAAACACATTTTTCAACAATTTTGGGGACAAGCTATCCAGGAGGCATTCCGAAGGTTTTAGCAACTGGACTACTTTGGACAGTTCACTTAGAGAGACCATTTCAAAAGAGTCAAACACAACAGGGCAAATTGAACTATTAACAGGAACAATAGCACATGGGCACCCAGTTAAGGTCCTAAGTGAGGATATTTTATCCACAAAGAAATTGAGAAAACTTTCACACAATGCATTTGAAGGTGCAAACCCGGGGGTTTCATTTTCATTTACAAGACAATTTAATGCATTGACAAGGACCTGGGGCTTTTGGCTGTTACTGGACACAAAGTTGGAAATGTATTTTTCTTTAGCAGACTTAACAGCTTTCTGATAAGAGCATAAACAGTGTCTTAAAAATTCCAGGGACACATGGAGCTTGTCATTTTTCCACTTCCTTTCAGCTCGCCTGCACTCACGCCTGAGCGCACGGGTAGAATCATTGAGCCACGGCTCTGAGACCGCTTTAGCACGCCTCGTTTTGAGTGGAGCTAATGCATCTAAGATAGTAGTGGAAGTGGAATTTAGCAAGTGAACCAACTCATCTGCACACAAGTTACCCGAGTCACTCAACAGGCGACAAAACCATTGTAAGAGCATCAGAAAACCAAGCTTCAGCTACCGGACAGAGCATGTGGATTTGCTGATAATTCTTATGGGTCTTTTTTGAAGGCGAGTTAATGAAATCAGTGAACTTTCATAATTATTTCCCCAAATCTCAGCACAATAGCTTAGATAGGGTAATACCAGTGAACAATACAATAATATATGAAGTGATTTATGATCTATAAAGTACTTTGACTTCTGCATTATAGAAATGTTTCTTGATATTTTGTTTCCAATATGTTCTACATGACCTTTCCATTGAATTTCATCAATTATTACTCCAAGAAATTAGATTTTTTTTCACAATTTCAATAACAGATCCATTTATTTGCAATTGTACGTTTAATTTCTTACTGCGCCTACCAAATATCATCAATTTAGTTTTACTTAAATTTAAGGTCCGTTAGAATCAAACTATGATTTATTTATTTTTATTCTATGCTTATTACTTCTATTAATTGATCACGGTTATCACCAGAACAAAACATATTGGTATCATCTGTGAAGAGGACCATTTTCAAGCATTTTGAAATATTACATAAATAATTTATGTACAAGTTGAACAGTTTAGGGCCCAACAATGACCCCTGGGGGACACCACAAGCAAGGTTCAAGCACGCAGATGTATGATGTATGATTACATTAAGAACTTTTGATCCATTTTTAAACAACTCCTCTGATACCGTATCGCTCTAATTTATTTGCTAAAATATGATGGTCTATAGTGTCAAAGGCTTTTGTCAAATCAATAAATAACCCGGCTACATGTTTTTTTGGAGTTAATGGAATTGGTTATTTCTTCAACTGTATCAATTATTGCCAGGGATGTTGATCGTTTTTTCCTAAAACCATACTGATTATTGGTAATTATATTGTTCTTTTGTAAGAATGAGTCTTGTATCAATATATTATATACTGTATATATTACTACTTTTTTTTTCTACGATTTTGAGAACTGTGGGAGGAGTGAGATGGGTCGATAGTTTGTGAAGAGGTGCTTGTTAAATAGAGAATTGACCTTGGCTGTTTTCATGTTATTTGGAAATACACCAAACTCAAACGACAAATTACAAATATAAGTTAAAAGTTATTTTTCTCATAAAAGAGAGGAGTTCAAATCACATACCGGTCACCTGTTAATGACCAGAGAGGGCACTTTTCTGTGTTTGAAAAATACAGACAGTTTCTTCATCTGGTCATTTACTTGCTCAGATTACAGAGCCAAGACTACAATGATGGGAAAAAAAAGACTTTAGAATCACCAGGGACCCTATGCACTCATCACACAGTCTCTTCGAGGTAATGCCTTCAGGGAGGAGACTGCGGAATCCACGGGCCAGCTCCAGTCGCCTAAAGAACTGTTTTATCCACCAGGCTATCAGAAAGCTGAACTCCCTCCCTTCCCTGCCCTCCCTGTGCACACTGTCGGCAGGAACAAAGCATCATTCTGGATCTTTTAGAAAGTAAAGTCCATGCGGGATATGAGCCTCCAAACGCTGCCACCACATCAGCTCCCGTTTCCCCCAGACTCCCCTCGTCTCACCCCCCACAGCCGGGCCTGTTGACAGCAGTACCCCCTGGTACTCCCGCTCTCTCTTTCTGCCTGGAACACTTTGGACCGGTGCCAGCTCTAACACGCCACAGCTCCGAAATGAAAAAGCCCACACACTCACACACACACACACACACACATGCACACGCACACGTACACGCACACACACACACACGCACACACACAAACAAACACGGGCCCTCATGTTAATTATTTGTTTAATAAATATGCAATAACCGGCGCTCCCGGGTCGAGGCGGAGAGAGGGGGGCTGTTTTAATCACTCAGACTTTCTCTGTTAGTGTGGGGTTGTTTTTGGCACCAGAGGTCCTATTGTACATGTTTTAGTAGTAGGGGAAGCCGTATTAGCCCAGAGAAACACAGACACAGGGATAATCAATAATATCAATAATAATCCTACCAAATGATGAAGATGCTTTTTATAGTTTCAGGAGAGTGCATTTCTCCCTCTGCACTTTGCACATGGACGGGACACAGTGAGAGTGAATGATTTCTGTTTTCCGTATATACCACTATACCAGGTTTATTTGTCATATGCGTCGAGTACAAGGTACCAAAAACAATGAAAAGAGTTTTGCCCTGGCACTCTGTCCACTGAACAAGAAAACGAATCTACATATAAAAACATGTATATAATACAAACAAAGCATTCCAGCAATAAAACTCAAAATCCACATTTTCTCAGTGAGCTTAACGATGTCGTCCCAGAAATGGTTTTGACTTCTCAAACATGTCTTTTGAAAACTTATTTCAAAAGTCTTATTTCGAAAGATGGCCTTATGAAGCTCATGGAGAAAATGGGCAGCAATTTTGAAAAATTTAGAATATATAACATATTTGGAGTTATTTCACCTGTTTTTGTTTCCTTCCTAATCCCATGTGTTCATTCATAGTTTAACGCCTTCAATGAGAATCATAGTATGTTAATAATGTTGAAAATAAAGAAAAGCCAATACATAAAAACCGTGTCCAAACTTTGGGCTTCTACTGTACCTTACAAAAAAGTTTCTGCTGAGCTTTTTTAGTTGCAGCTGATGTGAAGAGAACAAGTGAGACTTTCACAAATACGAATGCTAAGGAACTTAAAATTAGGAGAGCCATTAACTTGGACAGGCGTGTGAGGTGATTTCTGCTTCCTGAAGTCTGAGCTCTTTAAATGTATTTCAACCTGAAATACCAACTTTTTGAGTGACAGTGCAGGATTTTAGAGGCAGTTGTGGTAAATAGGTCTGGGCTCATTCTACACATTAGGACATTGCTGGAGTAAGTAGAGGGTGGAAAATATATAATTTTTAAATGTTTTATTCTGTCTAGTCCCTTTAACAATACTTGTTTTTTTCTATACTGATACCTACACTAACCCCTCATGGAACCACCACCTTAACGTGGTGGAGGGTTTGAGCCCGAATGATCCTGGAGCTCTGTTCTCGGGGCTTGGTGCCCCTGGTAGGGTCTCCCATGGCAAACAGGTCCTAGGTGACGGGTCAGACAAAGAGCGGTTCAGAAGCCCCTTATGAGAGACCAACAGGCCATGAGAACCATGAGGCCATTAGTACTTTCGAGAGGCACTGTATTTTCTATCATTTGTAAAAGAGAAACACGTGCTCCAGCTGTAAATGTA
Organism: Neogobius melanostomus; assembly: GCA_007210695.1. Lineage (NCBI taxonomy): Eukaryota > Metazoa > Chordata > Actinopteri > Gobiiformes > Gobiidae > Neogobius > Neogobius melanostomus. Next base: position 1,580,321 of record VHKM01000437.1, read on the forward strand.
TATCGCATGAAGCTTATGATTTCTGTTGTACACGTATTACCAATACAACCAATACAACACTATTGTGGGCTCTTTATGCCGCAGACATTCACATCTAGAGAATGCATTTCATATTCAAGTTTTAACAATAGTAAATAAGCAGGAAAAAAAAGGAAAAGGGAGCACTTCTCGACAAGTATGCACATTTCAGCAGAACACCGGTCCTCATATCGGGGCTGATGACACACATTTTAAAAAGGCTCTCCCTCCTCTTATAGCTGTATACTTGACCAAATTATCCATCCAAAGGTTTCAGCGATATTCATTAATCCAATTTGTTCTGTTAGTCCGTGAGAACTGGAGCAGAAAACTGTTAAAGTGGATGAAAGATTGGCTGTTGACGACGCGAGACGTTACGAGATGAATAATCTAGGCTTTATCAGGGAGAGAATTGGCTGCAACACCTCCATCGTTCACTCACTAAATAAATCAGGCCTTAACCAGGTTTGGAGCCGTGTGAGGAGCGTTGATATGATCAGTCCAAACAGGAGGAATGGTAAACTCCCTGAGATGATGAGATGAGATCGTATCAACAGGGAATGGGTTTTACATCATAAAATGAAATAAATCCATCAACATGCAGTATTTTACAAATGCAGCAGCTGCTTCTGTTGCTCGCAGTAATGAGTGAGGGTGCGTTCATATTCTGCTTCTTTTTCTGTAGCTCATTGTTAATATGGAAGCCTTTAAGTGTTAACCTGCCGGAGCAGACTATAGTTATGTCTTTTTCATACAGCGCAGTTACACCGTCATGTTTCCATTACAACTTAAAAAACCTTTGTGAGCTTATGGTGCTTTTACAGTGAGACTTATTAGGTTACTTACTTACTCGTCAGCTCTTGACTGCTGTAACTCTGTGATTAAGTGGTGGATTTGGAAAAAAAAAATGAAAAAAAGACCAAACGTTTGAGAAAGGGAGAACCTTGTGTATCGCTGGACACTGGTCTTCGAGTCTTTGAGTTTTTAGAGAAATAAATTTGAAACTTTTGCCATAAATTACTGATATAAATATGAGGGGAAAATGTATTGTTAGTTTTCTGTCATTTTAAGTTTTCATATTATAAAAAAGAAGGCATTGTATACATAAAAATGGCCAAAATTGCCCATACTTTCAGGAAAGAAATCTAAATAATGGATTGAGCCATGTTTAAATATGCTTTTATCTGTTGATAAGATAAGATAAGATAATCCTTTACTGAGCTCATAATGGAGAAATTCATTCAGCTCTCGGAAACACTCTGCAGGGTGTGCAGAATAGACAGGAAATGTGCAAACAATTAAATAATGAACAGAGGTATCTTATATACAATGACTACCACAACTTTAAGAGGGCAAAAAGTATAAACAGTAAAAAATATAAGATAAACAGACCATAATAAAAATGTAGTCTGGTCAGTATTAGCAGTGCAGGTTTACAGTCATAGTGCAAGTGGTTGATAAAGTGACGCGCATAAAGTGACGTAGATACAGAGATTATTGCATGTAGTTTTGCAAAGGGGTTATTGCACATGTTACTTTAGAGTCTCGTTGTACAGTCTGACAGCCGTGGGGATGAAGGACTTGTGGTAGTGCTCCTTCTTGCACTGAGGGTGTCTCAGTCTTCCACTGAAAGAGCTGCTCAGCTCCTCTACAGTCCCGTGCAGTGGGTGGGAGGTGTTGTCCATGATGGAGGTGAGCTTGGCTAATACCCTCCTGTCCCTCACCTCCTCCACAGAGTCCAGGGGGCAGCCCAGGAGGGAGCTGTTGTTTGTATCTATGTGTTTGTATATTATCTGTACTTCACGTTATGTTCAGAATGATTATGGTGTTGACCGTTTTTTATCAGCTAATCTCACTGACATGGTCTTCTTGTTCTGTAGCGTGTGAGCAACGCATGAGTCAGGAGCTTGTTCAGATTTTGTTACAATCCGTACAGTCATATATACAGTATAAATTACAAAGATTTTTCCAGAGGGAGGGAAAGTGGAGTCTGTTGGAGATATTTGGTGATTTTTGTGAGAGGGATTTTTGTCTGATTTTTACTCTAAAATTAAAAAGATGCTAAGAACTCTCAACATTGACCAGCATAAAACATGAAAGTTTTCACCTGCAGCGTCTCGCCTTAATCGTACCTTTGTTTTGAAACACAAAGTTTCCATCATTTGTATACAGTGGTAGTTTGTGTTATTCTAAACATTCATCTTGTTCTATTTACCTTTACCATGATGTTTGTACCTAAACATCCAGTGCACTTAAATAATGATTTTGTGGTTTTGTTATATTTGCATGATACCTTAAACTCCACAAGACAGTATTTTTATTTTTGACATTGGCCTTTCAACAACCTGTAACTCCAAAGACAAGCCTTAAAGCTATTTTTTTTTCTCTTGAACCTTCCTTTGGCAAAAAACCCAAGATGGTCGCTGTATATTTATAAGTTTCTGCTCCGAGAACAGAAGAGTGGGTTCAAAGCGAGGTGAGCTCATGAGTGCGCCCTTTCAAATGTCAATAGTGTGCCTGGAATCAGCGTGGAACACATTCTAATGCCACGCTGCCTCCCGCACCTCCCTCCTCCCTGCCCACGCTGAGCCGGACACCCATGGGTGCTGTCAGACACTGCCTCCGGACACGAGCATTGAGCGTCTTTAGAAGACCCGGAGCCGAGGCAGTCATGCAGGTCTCTGTCACAGCGCGGGCGAAACACAGCGGGATGTTAGGATGGATTTTCCCTGGTTCAGATTTAGCAGTCGGTACTCGGAGTTTACTGGAATCAGGCCAAAGAGAGGTGAGAGAAGAGCTCAGGGAGAAACACATTCTGCTTTTGGGCTCGGGTCTGAAGAACGAGATCCATTTGGTTTGGAGTTTGCCTGTTTAGGTTTCCTTTAGGGCTCCGGCCTCAAGCAACACATCTATGAGGGTCTGAGGCAGTTTTCATCCAAACAGTGAGAGGCTATGCTGACATCCTGCAAAGAAATCCAAGCAGAAACTCTCCAAAAACTCACAAGTTTAATGGATTTAAGAATTTTGAAGCTGCTATCAAAGAAGGGCTCCTTTGTTAAATTATGTGCCCAGTCATGGAATCCAGGGTCACAACTCGGTTTTGGGGCATTTTGAGTGAGACATAGATTATGAAAGGGTAGTCTCCAAGCTTTCCAATGATGTGTAACACATGGAAATCTGATCATATTTGGAGAAGATGTGGCAAATTGAATTTAGGAACTCGAAATATGTCAAAGGGGAAAAACGGGCTCTTAACTTTTGGGCTGTTCTCACCTCTCTCTGCTGCTCCAGTGACAATAGGGCTCCTTTACATCGTATTTAGATAAGCCAAACCCGCTCACAGCAGGGAGCTGTGCATGCTTACAGCCAGGGCATTATCAGTCTCACTGGGAAAGTCAGCCTGGAAAAGTTCACTGGTTTCACGCAGAAAAACAAACCTCTGCAGTAGTATTCCAGCGTTAGCGTTAGCAGTAGTATTCCAGCGTTAGCAGTAGTATTCCAGCGTTAGCAGTAGTATTCCAGCGTTAGCAGTAGTATTCCAGCGTTAGCAGCAGTATTCCAGCGTTAGCAGTAGTATTCCAGCGTTAGCAGCAGTATTCCAGCGTTAGCAGTAGTATTCCAGCGTTAGCAGTAGTATTCCAGCGTTAGCAGTAGTATTCCAGCGTTAGCAGTAGTATTCCAGCGTTAGCAGTAGTATTCCAGCGTTAGCAGTAGTATTCCAGCGTTAGCAGTAGTATTCCAGCGTTAGCAGTAGTATTCCAGCGTTAGCAGCAGTATTCCAGCGTTAGCAGTAGTATTCCAGCGTTAGCAGTAGTATTCCAGCGTTAGCAGTAGTATTCCAGCGTTAGCAGTAGTATCCCAGCATTAGCAGTAGTATTCCAGCGTTAGCAGTAGTATTCCAGCGTTAGCAGCAGTATTCCAGCGTTAGCAGTAGTATTCCAGCGTTAGCAGTAGTATCCAGCGTTAGCAGTAGTATTCCAGCGTTAGCAGTAGTATTCCAGCGTTAGCAGTAGTATTCCAGCGTTAGCAGTAGTATTCCAGCGTTAGCAGTAGTATTCCAGCATTAGCAATAGTATTCCAGCGTTAGCAGTAGTATCCCAGCGTTAGCCATAGTATCCCAGCGTTAGCAGTAGTATTCCAGCGTTAGCAGTAGTATTCCAGCGTTAGCAGTAGTTTCTCTGCCCTATTCAGAAGAGCAGAGAAATGCATCCGCACTAGGGATGGGACGAATAACCGATTTGTATCGATACACGGATTTGCGCACGAGAGATGCCAGTGCATCGGCAGAGAACCCACAGATCGATGCAGTACAGAGGATAAACACAAGATGCATCGGATTTTACGCACTCATATCGGTTTGGGCCGATTCTCTTTTCTCTTTTAGGTACAATTCTCTTTTCTACCCCTACCCCTTCCCCTTGCCCTCGCCCTTCCCCTACGGCTTAAAAGCGAGTGGTGAGGCAAAGGGCTATGTCTTCAACACTACGAAATGGGACACCCCTCGCGCCGTCTCATTATTATGACGTAATCCCTTACGCGCCTCTAAAACAGTGGAGTTGCGGATGTTGTTCATTCATTTCTTTACTTTTCCAGTGTAGACATGCCGTCTGAAGCTCAACTTGCAGCAGTTGCTTGTTTGCTTTGTTTGTTTTTTCGCCTCACCACGTCAAGGCGAAGAAATGTTCGGAGACGTGGATTTCTACGCCGACTCGCAGTTATGTCCGAGAATTACGTGGTATGTATTGTGTTTGTGTATTGACCGTGTACGGTCCTCGACGCTGATCTTAAAACTATTCGCTCTTATTTACTAAAGAGTGAGTTCAAATACATTAGGAGATAAAACACGTTGAATAGTGTTATGTGTGTTGTAAACAGTCACGTATTTTCTGACCACACAACTGTAAGATAATATTGCTTTACAGTTATGTGTGGAGGTTTCCTGTAACTAGGGGGAGGGGGAGTACCTGTGTGTGAGTTGGGGGAGGATTGTACTTGCATTTTTGTGTTATATAGGCCTATATCTAAAAGTTACTACAAATTTATGTATTTTATGTATGTATCTTTGCAGAGAGGACAACCAGCAAGATATTGCCAGCTTAACAACGATGTCCCCATTTTGAGGCTCTGGTTCAATGTAGAGCGGGAGCTGAAGCAAGATTTTCGTCTCACTAGACGAGCGATGAACAATCTGCAGAGACTCCTGCAAAGAGACCAGGACCATGGCTGGGGACACCAACTGGAAGTACTGATCTATACATACTGGTTGGCTCACGGTTTGTCCTACCGCGTTGTCTCCAGTGTTTTCAATGTGCCTAAAGCAACTGTTCATAGGGTGGTGCACAGGGTGGCAAACTTCATTTGCAGAAATCTGCCACGAGCCATCAGTTTCCCTAAACCAGATGAGCTTGAAGAAATAGGACAAGGATTTGCCAGGATATCCGGAAGTCCTGCCTTCAGCTGTGTTGCTGGTGCAATCGATGGTTCCCATATTAGAATCAAGCCCCCACACCGGCACCACATGGACTATTTAAATTACAAGGGGTTCCATTCTATAAACATGATGGCAATCTGTGATGCAACTGGCCGTTTCCTGGACATATTTGTTGCATACCCGGGCTCTGTGCATGACACCAGAGTGATGAAAAATAGCACCTTTTACAGAGCCCAAAGATATCCCCCTCCAGGATACATTCTTCTTGGGGACGGAGGCTACCCCTGTTTTGAGACTCCCATCACACTAATCACGCCATACAAGGAGCCTGTACATGACAATGCTGAAAGACGTTTTAACTTTCATCATTCTAAGGCACGGAGCATAATAGAAAGAGCCTTTGGAGTGATGAAGACGAGGTGGAGGTCCACACTTTTTAGAGCTCTGGAGGTGAAGCCTACATTTGTGCCGGTGGTTGTATCCACTTGTGCCTTCCTTCATAATGTTTGCCTGGCTAATGGGGACCAGCTAGAGCCGGACAATGACATTTTAGCAGATGCATTTGACCCTCAGCCTCCACAGGAACGTCTCCTCCATAATGAAACCCCTGGCAATGCTACAAGAGACAGGCTGGCTGCCATTTTGGGCAATGCACAGTGATACTATTTTAGAGTTTGTACATAGTTGATGTGTATAACAGTTTTATATTTTTGCGACCTTGTGCTGTGCAATATATACCGTTTGAAAAAAACTTGTGTGAAATAAAAACTTTAAAAAGATTTTAGAAAATATTTTGTTTACTTTATCAAAAAGTATCGTGTAAACACTTGAATGAACATTAAAGGTCCTATATCATGCAAAATCGACTTTTTTGAGTTTTTAGCCATGTTGTTATGCTATTTCCTTATCAAAAACACCCCCAGAGCGGTTTTTGGCTTCATTCACGCAGTTCTAAGTAATCCTCCTGAATCCTGCTCTCTGAGCAGCTGCTCCACCCTCTCCTGGTAAACGACTGAGCTGTTCAGTTGTGTCGTCACAGCGGAACGGAAGTGCTCTACGTCTGTAATGTAATGCCTTACGGCCTGATTTTTATTTATAAAACTTTAAAAAAAAAAAAAAAAAAAAAAAAAAAAAAAAAAAAAAAGCAACTCTCCGACGCGTCTGTGCTGTCCCACGACGCTAATCAAGCGCACCCACGGCTGGAGGAGCCATGGATCCGAGCATAAGTGTTGTTTTTGAAGACTGAGCTCTTTCTAACCTACTCTGGACACCGCCTGTTCTTTTTTCTTACCGATAATGTCACGGATGCGCGTTTGGCTACGAGAGGAACAGGACTTTTCAACCTTCCTAAAGAAGAGTGCACTCGCCAGAAGTTGGAATTTCTTTCCGGGATTAAGCTAGCTACTATATCAACCAACCTGATGGATGCTTGGTAAACCTTGGCCAGAATCAAAGTGGATTAACTTTTATAACCAACACGAGGGCCATAACGTAAACACCCGACGATGGGGAGGCCATGCTGAGCGGTGAGTCAATCAAAACGCGTGTTAGCGTGTGTGTTAGCGTGTGTGTTAGCCATTTATGAAACTGTGTTGCACGTGTCAACTCCTTATAACTGCATTATGTGAAGTAACTTCACTTTTTGCAGCAATATTTATATTTATAATACTGCAAATGTGGAATGAGCGGAGAGAGGGGCGGAGTTAACTGAATCGAAGCGTCTTGTCTTCCGGGTAGGGAAAATACCCCCCAAAAATACTTATATTTCTCTCAAAAATGAGTACTCCATAGTGATAGAGGTACAATATATCATATATATGCCTATACTTTACTTTGGAATGGCTAAAATAGCATGATACAGATCCTTTAAAGCAAAATAAAAATAACAGGCTGTGCAAATCTAAAAAAAACAACAGTCTGAGGTAGAATTAGAATTTAAAATAAATAAAAACATTCAAAATCAAACCTTGAAGTCTAACAAGTGCACAAATGTAAACAATTGTCCTTTTTACATTTTGTCCACCAGCTGCTGAAACAGCCCGAGGAATCTTTCTGACTTTTCCTCGCTCTCCTCATGCCTCTTCTGCTCTTTTGTAGATACTTCTTTTAAAAACTCTACAATTGCACTTGATTTCCTTTTTCTTTTACGGGGAGAGGGAGATGCAGCAGGAGGAGCTGGAGGTGGAGCAGATGATGCTGTGGGTTGGGACTCATCCTGATTTGCAGTAGATGAGGATGGTGCAGCTGCAGAGGTGCTGGGTTCCTCAATTTCCTATAAAAATATGCAACATATTATTGGTAACATCATTACAAAACACTACTGCATTTATAATAAATTACCAGCACTATGGTTGTGTTGTCATCCTCCAGGAATGAGGCCACAACAACAGGAGGATCCACCGATGGTCTGGAGCCCAGCACCTCATGCATATCCTCAAAGTATTGCCAATCAGCAGCAGTTTTCACCCCCTCCTCAGTACCTCCTTTGCCTGTTTTCAGGAGTTTTAACTCCTGGCACACACAAAAAAATAATGCCATAAACTTTAATATTACTTGGTGTCTTCATAGAGTATGTAGAGGTATTGTATTTCTTACCTTATATTTCCTTTTTAAGTTTTCCCACTTTTTGGAAGCCTTATCTGGAGGAACTATCCCCTCCAGCCCGTTCTCCTTTAAAAAGATCCTAAACAAAAGTAACCAATGATAAATGTCATGCAATTAATGTATTATTACTGTGAAATACATGCATAAAATAACGTACTCCCATTGTTTTTTGGCGCTATATCTGGACTTTAAAAACTTCTCCTCGTTTTCAGCTCTGTAACGTATGAGTTTCCGCGTGAGCTCAGCGGACCCTGTTGAAAAGACACACGTATTAAAAGCTCACGATACAACAGGAATGAGAATGATAACGCTATAATCGTAGTTATATTAATTTATATGACAAGTTTCGTTATGCTCCGAGTACGTAACAACAACAGCGCGATTGACATGCGTCTGACAAGCTACATTCTGCCGTAATATGTACATTTCAAACTTATCATCAAAACAAAACACGTTATATAGTTTATTTAACGTTAAAATTAGCAAAACATGCTTACATTTGTACGAGTCGGTCGGCGCCATGTTTTCTTGGTGCGGGTCAGCACGAAACTCCTCCTACCCCTTCGTCTGAAGTGTGCATCTGAAAAACCCTCGCTGGAAGGGCTATGTGGCCCTCTCCCTCACCCCTACCCCTCACCGCTAAATAGAATTGGGACAGCCCTTCGTCTCTCGTGAACGCGCACAACGAAGGGAAAGGGCTAAGTGGAGGGCTAAGGGGGAGAATTGAGATTGGGCCTTAATCTAGATACGTTACAGCTGCAAAGCCTTTTGGCCGCTACACGGTGCGCGCGTCATGTGCGTGCGTGCACATGAGTGTGTCTTACCGGTAAACTTTAGGCTCAGAGCGGCAGAAACACAGAAACACATCCGCGGCGGTGTGGAGTTGGGTTGGCCGCTGCGCTGTGTTGAATGAAGGACGTCCCGTGTGCAGAACACGATGAAAAGTTGCAGGAAGACTAACGCTGATAAATATTCCAAACATCGCCATGATCAGCCATCTTCATTTGCCCAAGTCATTATGTCCACTTACAAGCGTAAAGAGTCCAGAAAGAGTCAAAAAATCCACTTTACTGCACTGCATTTGAGCCAGGTGGGAGTACACGTGACGGCGCCCTCACACCTAGAGCTGCGGAAGAGAAGAGAGCGGCGAGCTTCCATTCATTCCCTATGCTGCCTGGCGACCGGAAAGAAGTCTCCGGAAATCCACATGAGAGCGGCACGATACGGGCGGCCGCAGCGGCTCTGTATTTGCATAGCGTTGACATTTTTCAACGCTATGCAAATACAGAGCCATTTCCGGCGGCGACCACCAACCACAGAACAAAATCTGACAGACACCTGTGCGTAATTGGCTCATGCACTTCAGCTGCATCTCCAACCCCACCTCCACGTGCTCCTGCACAAGGGGGGCTGGCCAAGGAAGTCGAGCCAGCTGAGCGACAGTCCGTTTATAGAGCTTACACGTAAATGCGGCGCAACAACACACGGCGTGAAACACGCAATGTTCAGTTTGATTCGATCAAAAGGTTTGACTCAAAAACCATCAGAAAACAGTTCTGCTCTTTCCATCACGTAGTTTTATTGAGAAGTCAAGTGCGGGACGAGAGGAGAGGAGAGCTGCGTCTTCTCCTCTGGCTGACAGCGCTGAGCAGCAGTGAGGGGAGGGGCTTTCTCTGAGGGGAGGGGCTTTCTCTGAGGGGAGGTGCTTTCTCCTCCTCCTTGCTGTGGTTAGAGAAATCTGTTTGGAGCAGGATACTCTGTCCTTCCCCATCACCAGCTTTTTATTTCTTTATAGGTTAATAATTATTATATTTATTTCCCATGTTTCTATATAAAATTATTAATTAAATTGTATTTTAAAGAGTGGATACTGTTTTGGGTTAAGAGAGAAGCTGCTAGACATTTTTTAAGTGACCTCAAAAGACAAATTACAAAGGTTTAACATAAAAATATAGGCCTATATTTTAGTATAAGAGGGCTATATACTTTATTTCACTTTGCTTTTAAATATTTTATTTTTGTGAAGGTGTATCTAAATAAATCCAATTTGTCAGGAAAGCCACAAGTGTAAGCTCTCAAATACTTTTTGAATGTTGTTCCTATCTGCTACAGAGGCTGAGAAATCAATCATTTAGTAGGCATTGACACAATTGCTGAATACTTCAGGAACTTCAGGTTTTCTGGAACTTTCTGGAACTTCAGGTTTTCGGGGTCTTTTCTGAAATCGCCCATAGGTTTTCACAGGCCTTTTTTCCAGGCGTTTCAGGCTTAAATGGGGGAGAACGACTCAAACAGAATCTCAATTGTGAAAAGAGACTAATCTTTTATTTTCCAGTCAATTTTACCCAGAGCTGCCCTGAACAAACTCGAATCTGCCCGACAACAGGCAGACAACACAAGTGAAAGCTTTACTTCAGAATTGTATTATCCCGAGAAGCACAGTTACTTGAAACATAGCATTCTCCCTATCCTTGACTTGGTTCTTTTGAGAGCAGTTTGGACATATTCATGTTGCATATTCTTAACCGCGGTTCACTGGAGGTTTGGAAGAACAGTCGACCACTTGGAGAAGAAGCTTGTTAAGGCACCACCAAAAGTACCTCCTCACCTCCAGCCATTTATTTGGGAGTCTCATCACAACTGCTCCACCTTAAGACCGAAGGAAGGTTTGCATCCGAGCAGTCGCTCATTAACTCGCTTCCAAAATGCGCCAAAAGTCTCAATTCCCCGAGCCACTTTACAAGCCTCACACACGCAGAGAAGCGCGCGGCGTTTGCATACCAATACCGACCCCGCGCTCTAAATGATCGTTTTGTTATTAATATTTTATGCAATACATCAATTAACCTTGAACTGTGGGCGTGCGGCACACAAACGCTCCCCTGAGAGAGAGACCAGAATGCACTGCTGCGACGTGACTGACAGGGTTCACACAACAACACTGTAAAAGACTGAAACTTCCACAGTGTCCAAGATGTACACAATACCGATTGATTGATCTATTGATTGATCGATTGATTGATGATCGATCGATCAAAAACAACTTTATTTGTTTGTTTTTAGCAAAGTTGTGACAGCACTCCCTTGCAGTACTTTACGTGGTTAGCGTAATCCTGTTCATTTTGGTCATTTCGTCTTCTGCTGCTGAAGCGCTAGGATCTGTATTTCCTGGATTTTATCACATCACAGAGGGAACATGAAAATGTCCACCACATTTTTGAAGTCCATAATCCATCACCAAACCTGCTTCAAGCCCAAAGTGTGTTCTTCACTGTGAAAATCAATTTGCGAGAATAGAATTAACTGTGAAAGCTTGTTTTTACAGTTTGATAATGTGTCATTCCCACTGCTGCCTGCAGAGGGCGCCCCAAGCCAATTCAAAGTCCTGACTGTCTTTTTATTGTATCAACATGATTTCATATTTCAAGTTAAACATTCCACTCTAAAGTTTGTTTAATCAAACTCTCTATTCCTTTTCCTATATTTTAGGGACGACAGTATCGCATTTGGTAGAACAAATTTGTCTCGTTTTGTTTATCGACATAAAGCTTTTGACACTTCGGGATTTACTCACGGTGGGAAGTAGTGACTGTGAATCGGCTCTTTGAGGAGAACGATTCAGGGTCTCAGTGTCTGCGTACACTGGTGTATGAATGAGTGTGAATGGGTGAGTGGTTCCTAGCTGTAAAGCACTTTGGGTCTAATGAACGTAGAAAAGCGCTATGAAGCCATTTACTATTTACCATTAGGGTAAAACAGCCTATAACTTATCAAATGTAGTCAATATCAAAATTAACTGTGTAAAGGTCTAACACCTGAACACAATTTTGTATTACGGTTTTACAATGACAAATAAAGCACTTACTTAACTTTAAAATATATGTTCTAAACTTGATTCAAAATGGTTTTGTTGCCCAAAGGTAGAGTATGGGGCAGTAACTTTTTACAATGGGGGTTTTGGGTTGTTTAAATGGCAATTGTATAGTGTAGTGTAAGGTATAGTGTAACAAGCTGCATTTAGTGAAAAGAAACGTCTGACCACTGCATGCTGTCTGCATCGAATCACAGTGTGATTCGAGTGTTTTTACCAGTCAATACCTGGAACAAAGAGTCTGAGTGAGGGCGTCAGTAAAAATGGTTGCCTCAAATTGGAACGTTAAAAGATGTGCTGGGTTTAGTTTAGTATGGCAAGTCCAGAATGACTCCAGAATGATTTTTTTACATACAGGGATATCAGTCTGGGCAGGACGCCCTCGTACGCTGCTCGATCCAAACTCAAATGGATCCGTGCAATCAGATTAGCTTGATTGTGGATGGCGCAGGGGAGAGCTGAGAACCTTTTCCCAATCTGCGGTAAATGACCAAAAACACATCGACAGTAGGTGAGTTATAAGCCTGTTTGAATATTAGTGTGTCATAATAACCCTGCAACAACACAAGCCAGCCCTTTGCCGATTGGTTTACTCTGCTTCCTGTTTGCGCACATGTTTTCCACTCTGGAAATGTAGTTGATGTCAGTACTGTCCAGACTCAATCACTGGCACAGCGGTCCGTCTGGATTTTTGAATTCCAGGAAAGGGTTTTGTTGCTGCTGCCGTGATGTTAAAGGTCCTAAATATTATGCTTTAGTCAGGCTTTTACAATATTTATACACCTTATCATTGGAATTTTGTAAGTATAACATAAAATAAAATATGTGTCAAGAAATCACCCCTGATTATACAGTAGTAGTAGATGTCGAAGTTGTAAATAATGCCTGCAGGAGGTGCACTTCTTTTGTACCAGAGACCAGAACAGCAGAGCCTAAATAAAACTTTAGAAATTGTTCGCTGCCATGAACATGGTCATTACCTTGTGAATGCTCGGTTTCGTACTCGAACCTAAGCAGGGACAGGGTTAGTGCCTGGATGGGACAACGTGAGGGAGGAGCAGGTTGCCCCATCGGAGCAGTACCCGCTTAGGTGTTTGCTGATTAAATGTACAGATACAGGATCAGAACAAATTTGTTGAAGATGTTTGAGGAGCTTCATTAGTCAGCATTTATTTGTGAATTAAGCAGCTTTGGAAATTGGGAGGAGTTTTATTCTTTTAAAAAACACAGTGACCATACATACTGTATTCGTCCAGGTGGGAATACAGACATGAATAAAGACATATTGTACTAGCACCGTAACGAACCAATACTATTTGTGGCCGCTTTATAAGGTATTATTTTCACCTCAGTGTGTCGTGGAGCGGATTTTGAGATGTTTGAGGTATGAGTTCTCGGACTGATAGAAATCCATCTTGTTCTGTTCAAACCAGGTGATTTATAGTGATTTACGATGGGGCGCCCAGACTTGACAGCTCTTTGTTTAGAGGGCAGAAAGAGTGAAGAAAACAGAGGTCTGATCAGTCATATTTACCAAAAACACAAGATTAAACAAAACTATATTCAGACTGTTTATTAAAAGTATCTTCAACATAGTTAGTCGCCAAGATGATATTTCAACACACTTTATGACCTACATTTTTATGGATTGTGTTCAACATGAAAATGCATGAAAGTTGTTTTGCCAAGACAGTCAACACATTTGACTTAAAGCTGCAGTCCGGGAGTTCTGCTATGGCGGCGAAGGAGTGGAGCGAAGGAGGAGGGAAGCCTACCTAATTGAGCATTTTCATCAGTGATTTCGGCAAATATTTTGGCTTATTTGGGTTTGTTTTGGACACTCGTGATTTTGGCATCGTAAAATCTCTGAGATAGCTACAAAACTTTGCAAATATAGGTACACTGGATCATCCAGAGATAGGCCCAGCGCTGCGCAGCGACCAGAGTTCCCTCAACACCGCGAGTACCTCGGCTCCTCCCTCGCAGAAAGCTAGCAAAACCGACATGATGGCCGATCTGAAGGAAGAAGTACTTCTCGCTCTCAAAGCTGATATCTCAGCAGTGATAAAGAAAGAGATGAAAGAAGCTCTCGCGGAGGACTTCAACATGCTTAAGGTTGAAATACAGTCAGTAAAGACGACTTTAATCAACACCACAGCCGCGCTTCGTTCGGACATAGACCAGGTGAATGTCAGAGTTAACGACATGGAGGAGGGTCTGTCCGCATGGTCAGACAAGGTGGTCTGAGGAGCTGGAGCTGAAAGCTGAGGTGAAGGGCCTGAAGGATAAATGTGAAGATATGGAGGGTCGGATGAGGAGATGTAACGTTTGCATTCTCGGAGTCGCAGAAACGGAATCCACTACTACAGCGGTAGCTTCGATGCTAAAAGAGGTGCTACAACTCGGAAAGGAGCCGATGGTGGATTGCTCACATCACTCACCTGGCCAAAAGAAGAAGGGTGGCAGGCCGCGTACTAAGCTACACTATTATCAAGACTGTGTGGAGGTTTTGCGCCGTGCTTGTACCCTAGGCCCACTAAGCTACAAGGATGCATCGGTTACGATTGTTGCTGACTACACCTCCAGTGTGGCCAAGGCTCGAGCTGCGTTTACAGGCGTGAAGAGGCTTCTTCGCGACCAAGAGGGAGTGCGTTATGGATTACTTTTTCCTGCACACACGGGGAGGTGGATGTGGAGTTCACTGAACCGTGCATTGCCATGGCGTATGTAAAACAGAAGATCATTCCTGACGCAGCGGATGAACAATGACTGAAGTACTGGACCCTATTTACAGACTTCTCAGGTTGTATACCTATTAGCTATTATGTTATGCTTAGAAGCGCATTTACTTTGCCCATGCCATCTAGGGTTTATCGCATTATTAGATCGAGTGGGCTGTTCGCTGCGGACCCATATTCATGTTCTTTGTTTTGTCTCTTGCTCAGTTGAGTAGCCGATATAATATTGTTTTGTTCATATTAGTCCTTGTTTTCTTGTTGTCTGATTTTTTTAATTTTTTTTACATTTGGGGCTCATCAGGAGCCCTACCGGTTGAAGCAATATTACTCATTACAAGCACTATAAAGTGTGGATTTGTTTTTGTTCTGATTGGAATTGTTTTGTTTTTGTCTCCTGGTTCTGATAGGAGAGGGGGTTAGCTATACCGGATCTTTGTTGTGGGATAGTTTCGACACTGTCTATCTGCTTTGCACCAATTATTATTATTATTATTATTATTATTATTATTATTATTATTATGGTTTGTGTGCATTATATACCATGCAGGCTACTTGTAAAATGGCTAGTACGAAAATGACTAGACATCCCCATGGGTGTCCCGTCAACTGTGTGAGTTGGAATGTGAAATCCCTCAATCATCCCTTGAAGTACAAAAAAATGACATCGCATCTGAAACAGCTCAATACGGACTTTGCATTTCTGCAGACTCATGTGTGCTCTGCAGATACTGCAAGTCTGAATAAAAAATGGGCTGGTCAGGTGTTTCAATCTAATTTCCAAACTAGATCAAGGGGGGTAGCCATCATGATTGGCAGACATGTACAGTTCACTGCATACAGTGTGCATACGGACTCCGCCGGGCGCTTTGTAATAGTGGTGGGGAAACTTTATACACTCATGTCATGTTAGCCTCTATCTATGCACCAAACTGGGATGATTGTGACTTCTTCAATAATTTTTTCTCAATGATACCAAATATGTCAACACATAGTATTCTAATTGGCGGAGATGTTAATTGTGTCCTTTCATCTTTAGATCGAAGTGCATTTGGTAAAGTGACCCTTACTAAGTCTACCCAATCTATAACATCTTTTTTAAAGGCATATGGAGTTGCCGATGCATGGCGCTGCCGTAATCCCGACGTAAGAGCATATTCTTTTTATTCCTCTGTCCACATGACGTATATGGAGGACCGTGGCTGCCAAAACAATAAATAAATATATAAATAAAATAAAGTTCAAATTTGCAAAGAAATAAATGCATTTACTGTAATAAGTGCATTTATTTATTTATATATTTATTTATTTATGTATTTATTTATATATGTATTTATTTATATATTTATTTATGTATTTTTGTATTTATTGTTGTATTTATTGATATATTTTTGTTTTTATTTATGTATTTATTTTGTATTTATTTATTTATTTTTGTTTTATTTATTTATTTTTGTATTTATTTATTTCTGTATTTATTCATTTATTTCTGTATTTATTTATTGCTGTATTTCTCTTAATTTATGCAAATCATGGGGTGGGTCTGGATGCCGCTGCTGTAAGGTGATTGGTTAATCTTTCTCCACGCACACATGCCTTGTCCAGCATAGACACTGCCAAACACGAGCTCTGCTTCAGTCTATTGACAGTGGCACAGAGCGAGTCATCTTGTGACTGGAGGATCGGCGGTTCAAATCCTGCAGGGGCACATTGTCGTTGTGTCCTTGGGCAAGACACTTCACCTGCCTTGCACCCAGTGTTTGCGTACACTGGTATATGAATGAGAGTGTGAATGGGTGAGTGGATACTTGCTGGAAAACGCTTTGAGTGCCTAAAGCTCAACGCACACCAGAAAGCAGCGCGCTGCGGCACGTCCTCTGACGCGCGTCCATGTGGGATTTCGACACACACCGGAGCGCGCCGCGTCACGGCACTTCAGAGGGTTTCTCAAACCGTGCGGGCCTTTACACACGTGATTTATACATTTATTATAAATAAAAGAAGACACGTATGTCCGTGTTGTAAGAGAGAGAGAGAACAAACCTGGCTCTTTTTTGTAGGTTAATAGCGAGTTGGCGACAGACACGAGTTTAACATGGTTCCCCTGATGCCTGAGCCCTGACGATGGTTTCTCTGTCTCCGCGGCTTCTCTCGTCCAAACAAACAAAGTTCACGGCGGTTTCTCTGTCTGTCACTGACCAGACCCGCCTCTGTGCCTCTGCTGGAGGTTAAAAGCCTGTGTTTTCCTCCACGCCGCCGCGTCTGGATTCAACAAATCTGAATCGTAGCGCGGGGTCCAGCGTCGCTGGGCTTAATGTAGGTGGAAAAGTGCTAGACTAAAGCACAGTTCATGTTTGGCTATGTCTGCTGGAAGTGAGATTCAAACCCTTGACCTTCCGATCATGAGACGACCAGCTCTACCAACTGACACCTTTCTACACTCAAAGTGCTTTCCAGCAAGGATCCACTCACCCATTCACACTTTCATTCATATACCAGTGTACGTAGACACTGGGGGCAAGGCAGGTGAAGTGTCTTGCCCAAGGACACAACGACAATGTGCCGCTGCAGGATTCGAACTGCTGATCCTCCAGTCACAAGATGACTCGCTCTGTGCCACTGTCAACAGACTGAAGCAGAGCTCGTGTTTGGCAGTGTCTATGCTGGACAAGGCATGTGTGCATGGAGAAAGATTAACCAATCACCTTACAGCAGCAGCATCCAGACCCACCCCATGGTTTGCATAAATTAAGAGAAATACAGAAATAAATAAATACAGAAATAAATGAATAAATACAGAAATAAATAAATAAATACAAAATAAATAAATAAAAACAAAAATAAATGCATAAATAAATAAATACAAAAATAAATAAATAAATACAGAAATAAATAAATAAAACAAAAATTAATTAATTAATACTAAAATTAATACAAAAATACACAAATAAATATATAAATAAATAAATATATAAATAAATACATAAATAAATAAATATATAAATAAATAAATGCACTTATTACAATAAATGCATTTATTTCTTTACAAATTTGATCTTTATTTTATTTATTTATTTATATATTTATATATTTATTTATTGTTTTGGCAGCCACGGTCCTCCATATGACGTATTCCCGTATTGATTATTTTTTCATTGACAATAGAATCTTGCATCTTGTGAAGGTGTGTGTTTACGGAGCCATGGTTATTTCAGATCATGCTCCGTTATGTATGAAAATGTTCATTCCGGACACACAGTCTGTATTTCGTCCCTGGCGATTTAACTCTTTGCTTCTATCAGACGAGAATTTTGTTAAATTTATTAATGCTGAAATTAGCTTCTTTCTTGAGGTTAACCAAACCCCAGGTATGTCATTCTGTACTATCTGGGAATCTCTAAAAGCCTACCTGAGAGGCCAAATCATCTCATACTGTGCTCACCAAAAGAGAGAAAACTCAAAACGACTAAAACAGCTGAACGAAGCAATTTTATTGTTGGACAGGGAACTTTGTCGCACTCCTTCACCAGAATTAGCCAAGAAACGCGTTTCATTGCAAACTGAATATAACACTTTATCTACACGGCAGGCCGAATATTTGATCTCAAAGTCAAAATCTGGGTATTATGAGCATGGAGAGAAGGCAGGGCATCTGCTCGCACATCAGCTGCGACAGAGGTCTGCGCATCAAACCATTCCGTCAATTAATAATGATCAAGGCATTAAATGTTCCGATAATGGAGAAATTAATACATGTTTTAGCAAGTTTTACCAATCACTGTACTCCTGTGACTCTTCACCAAAGGCCTCTGATTTTGAAAATGTCACTTCCTGTGGTAAACTCTAACCTGGTCGCTGATTTGGAGAGGGATATTTCGGCAGCTGAGATTGGCTTGGCAATAAAAGACATGCAAAGTGGCAAATCTCCGGGGCCAGATGGCTTTTCGGCTGATTTTTTTAAGAAATTCGCGGATCTGTTATCTCCACTACTATTGTCGGTCTTCACAGAATCCTTGAGCACATCAGTGCTCCCGGTGTCCATGCGTCAAGCGGTTATCACTTTGTTACTTAAAAAGGATAAAAATCCTCTAACCTGTAGCTCCTATCGACCAGTGTCACTTTTAAATACAGATACTAAATTATTAGCGAAGGTACTGGCAAAGTGCCTTGAATGAGTAATTCCTACCATTATTTCACCTGATCAGACAGGGTTTGTAAAAAATCGGCAATCCTTTTCAATATCAGGCGATTGTTTAATATTCTGTATGCCCCCACTCCTCCCGGTCACAAAGATAATGAGGTGATTGTCTCTTTAGATGCCGAAAAGGCTTTTGACCGGGTGGAGTGGGATTATCTTTTCAGAGCCCTGGATATGTTCAAATTTGGTTCTAAATTTATTTCACGGATAAGGCTACTTTACTCTTCTCCATTAGCAGCTGTCCGTACCAACAATAACGTATCATCATATTTTCAGCTGCATCGAGGCACAAGGCAGGGATGCCCTCTCTCGCCGCTTCTCTTTGTAGTTGCAATTTGAACCATTGGCTATAGCAGTACGGCAAATTTTGGACATAAAGGGAATAATGCGTTTGGGCTCTGAGCATAAAGTTTCTCTTTATGCTGATGACGCACTAGTGTTTATTTCAAACCCTCTGTCCAGTATCCCTGCATTGTTACGTATGCTTGACAAATTTGGGAAGTTATCTGGCTATAAAGTCAATCTCCAAAAAAGTGAGATGATGCCTTTAACGTCCCTGGAAGGAAATTTTTCTGAAACGATCCCCTTTAAGATCAATCCTAAAAAGTTAAAGTATCTTGGTATCTGGGTAACACATAATTATAAAGACCTGTATAAGAATAATTTTTTGCCGTTGCTATCAAATCTTAAACAAGACCTGGCTTGATGGGAACTATTACCTCTTTCCCTGGGAGGGAGAGTTAATTCTGTTAAAATGGTCATTTTGCCTAAATTTCTTTATGTGTTCCAAAGTCTACCCATCTTTCTTTCAAAATCCTTTTTTTCTAATTTGTATGGCCAGATATCTTCCTTTATATGGAATAAAAGACCTCCAAGAATTGGCCAGAAAATATTACAGTTAAATCAGTGCGCCCCCAACTGCTTTATTTGGAACAATATCTGTAGACGCTCCTTTTGAGAAGCGTCAAATAAATATGATTGCCTTTTGTACAAATGGAAGATCCATATCCTCAATCATTGGATGAGTGAGGTTATGGGCCATATACACTTGGAAAAGATCAGATGCACTCTTAAAGGTCATACTGGTAAATTTTATGATGGTTGCCATTTAGGCAGTATTTTGAAAGTGTATCTGCTGACAAACTTATTTAAGCTGCAAAAGCTCTGTAATGTACTAATTGGTATCTATCTTTTTGATCCGGTATAGCAGGGGTGGGAGGGGGAGACTTTTTGCTTGATTTGTTTTGTTTATTTAATGTATCAAAGTATATTTTAAAAAACAATAAAAAGACATTGATTAAAAAAAAAAAAAAGCTGCAGTCCGGAGTTTCTGATCTACAGTATGTATAAAACTTTTGAAATGCTTAAAAAGGATAGTATGGTCCTGTACTATAATATACTGCTGGTGTTTCGTGATATACATTACGCTTGCCAAGTCCCGCCTTCCCCCCATAGACTCCTATACAAAATGACTGAGTCGCCAGTTTATCTAAGCCAATAGGATTTGAGTTTCCGGGATGCAGATCTGTCAATCAACGAGCGCCACTTGCTCACAGCCCCCACCTTCCTGATTCAGACCGCACAGCCCCGCCCGTGTTTACGCTCCGGACTCCTCCATGCTGTTTCTCCTACTCTGACTGCTGCTCAAGCTACAGGTTTATTCACGTTTATTGTGTGCTTGTAAAACGGTACTTTGAATGATATTGGAGCTGCAGTAATCCTCACTTTTCTGAAAGTGTATCATTCTGTAAAAGAAAAGAAAACGAGGCTAGCAGCACTGAGCTAAGTTAGCATTCTCTGCAGATTCGTAGTTTCACATTTCAGTGTTTTGTTGTCACGTAGCTTTGGATTAGGTGTGAAAAGGCTGTGGACGAGTCCTCGGTCTCCTTCCTTACGGCTAGTGTACAGTCTCAGGGTGCTGGATTTTGGGTGGAACCCTCCATGCATGGTTAGGAGCTTTTGTGTCTTAACATCTGTGGTCTGTATCTCATCCTTTGGCCAGTTTATTATTCCTGCAGGGTATCTGATTACTGGCAGGGCGTAGCTGTTTATTGCCCGGGATTTGTTCTTGCCATTGAGCTGGCTTCTTAGGACCTGCCTTACTCGTTGGAGGTATTTGGCCGTAGCCGCTTTCCTTGTCACCTCTTCGAGGTTGCCATTTGCATGTGGGATTCCGAGATACTTGTAACTGTCCTCAATGTCTGCTATTGTTCCTTCTGGGAGTGAGACCCCTTCTGTATGGACTACCTTCCCTCTCTTAGTCACCATCCGACCACAGTGCAGACATTAGTACAATGTCTGCACTGTATATCCGGGTGGTATGGATCAGTGAGTCCATGTCTCGCTCATTCTTAGCGTACAGCTTGATGTCATCCATGTAGAGGAGGTGACTGATGGTGGCCCCGTTCCTGAGTCGGTATCCATAGCCAGTCTTGTTGATTATTTGGCTGAGGGGGTTCAGACCTATGCAGAACAGAATGCCATTGGCTTCAAGGGTGGTTTTCCACAACCTCATCAAGTTTGCAATGAAGGCTCTTAGAGTCCTGTTGATGTTGTATAGTGCCAAGCATTCAATGATCCAAGTATGTGGCATTGAGTCGTAGGCTTTCTTGTAATCAATCCAGGCAGTGCTCAGGTTAGTGTGTCGGGTTCTGCAGTCTCGAGTGACTGTTCTGTCTACCAGGAGCTGGTGTTGGGCACCTCTGGTATCTTTACCGATTCCCTTCTGAGCTGTGCTCATTTATTGATTCATATGCCCGCTTATCTTAAGTGGTGGTGCCGGACATGAGCTTCCACGTTGTGGAGAGGCAGGTTATTGGCCGAAATTTAAATTAAATATATATATATTCATTCATTCATTTTCTTCCACTTGTCCGTTGCCGGGTCGTGGGGGCAGCCGTTGGAGCTGCCCAAATCACATAGCACCAGCCCCCATGGCTCCTTCTGCAGGTGGTGGGTCCACGGAAGGAATATATATATATATATATATATATATATATATATATATATATATATATATATATATATATATATATATATATATATATATAGCTTCATTACTTTACTTTTACTGGATTTTAAACTGTGTGTGAGTGTTTTTAGATGGTTTCTTATATTTTTAGGCTTTCCCAGTGTTTCCTCTAAAGGGGCCCTGTGGCGATAGGCTGTGACTGTGTGGGTGCGGTCCTGTGGGTACTTAGGTGGAGGTGTGGTGTCTCTGTCCTGTGGGTACTCAGGTGGAGGTGTGGTGTCTCTGTCCTGTGGGTACTCAGGTGGAGGTGTGGTGTCTCTGTCCTGTGGGTACTCAGGTGGAGGTGTGGTGTCTCTGCCGCGCCTCCTCTGGGATCTCCTGGGTCAGTTCCCTGTAGCTGTATCCGCTTGTATCTTGTCCTTCCTGTCTAAAAGATGTGGGAAGTAACTGCTGAGGCGTGTTCATGTATGGGTCAGTACTGGTTGGAAAAATGAAATCACTGCAGTTTCATTCAACACACTAGTGAGTATTTGAGGTGTGATGTAAAAGTAATGGGGGGGAGGGGGGGGAGAAACAATCTGCATCTGACCCTTCTTCAATGCAGTTGGGCCAACCTTGAACCCAGACATGAGGAAAACTCCACACAGAGAGGACTCACCCTGTCTGAGAATCAAACTGGACTCTCTTGCTGTGCAACAAGAGCGCTAGACCTCACTGAGCGTGAGAAACACGGGTCTGAGTCAGATTTGAGGATATATCCATCCATCCATCCATTTTCTTCTGCTTTATCCGGGGCCGGGTCGCGGAGGCAGCAGTCTCAGCAGAGATGCCCAGACTTCCCGATCCACGCACACCTCCTCCAGCTGTTCTGGGGGACCCCGAGGCGACACCAGGCCAGCTCGGAGACATAGTCCCACCAGCGTGTCCTGGGCCTTCCACGAGGCCTCCTCCCAATAGGACATGCCTGGAACACCTCCCGAGGGAGGCGACCAGGAGGCATCCGGAACAGATGCCCTAGCCACCTCAGCTGGCTCCTTTCGACGTGAAGGAGTAGCGACTCTACCCCGAGCTCCTCCCGGGTAACTGAGCTCCTCACCCGATCTCGGAGGGTGCGCCCAGCCACCCTGCGAAGGAAACTCATTTCGGCCGCTTGTATTCGCGATCTTGTCCTTTCGGTCATTACCCAGATCTCATGACCATAGGTGAGGGTGGGAACGTAGATCGATCGGTAAATCGAGAGCTTTGCCCCCTGACTCAGCTCCCTCTTCACCACAACAGTCCGATACAGCGACCGCATCACTGCTGACGCTGCACCGATCCGTCTATCGATCTCACGCTCCATCCGTCCCTCACTCGTGAACAAGACCCCGAGATACTTGAACTCCTCCACTTGAGGTAAGGACTCCCCACCGACCTGAAGCGGGGAAGCCACCTTTTTCCGGTGGAGAACCATGGCCTCAGATTTGGAGGTGCTGATCCTCATCCCGGCCGCTTCACACTCGGCTGCAAACCGCCCCAGTGCGCGCTGGAGGTCCTGATTTGATGAAGCCAACAGAACAACATCATCTGCAAACAGCAGAGATGAGATCCTGAGGTTCCCAAACCGGACACCCTCCGGCCCCTGGCTGCGCCTAGAAATTCTGTCCATAAAGATAATGAACAGAACCGGTGACATAGGGCAGCCCTGGCGGAGACCAACACGCACCGGAAACAAGTCTGACTTACTGCCGGCAATGCGAACCAAGCTCCTGCTGCGGTCATACAGGGAACGGACAGCCCTTAGCAGAGGGCCCCGGACCCCATACTCCCGGAGCACCCCCCACAGGGAGGATATAAATATCCATAATCTGTCTGCAAACAGGCTGTGATTGACTGGACTCAGGCCGATCCCGAGGTAAAGACTCTTAAAGCCATAGATTCTACAACACTCTGAGAAGGCCATATTTGACAGATTTGGAGACAAACCCTGGAGCTTATCTTTCCCTCTTCACTTCAGAAGCACAGAGAGTAACACGGATATGGAGCGTCCGTTTGTACAACGAACTCTGCACTTTCTAAGGTAAATAACACCGCTCCGGTCATATTCATAGCTCCAAAGTGATGAAAATATGAGAAACGTTGCCATAGCAATGATATATTATTCAGTCACTTCTCAGTCACACTCTGGTAGAAGTAAATAACCTCTTAGACACAGCTGCTCGGGGACGGATAGTGGTTCCACACCTGGACCGGTCTGGCACGGGACACACCACAATGGCACTGCCTCATTCAGCGCTGGTCCCCGCCAAATTGGGAGAATAATTGTAAACAAACACAATATGAAAATGAGATGGTAATTAAGCATATGTTGCCTGGAGGTGTTACTATACCCTCTATGGCCTAAAGAAGAAGAAAAACAAAGCAAGTTAAACAATGCATGAACACAAAGGCAGGTGTATCTACTGAAGTTAACTTCTGCTACTCTATCTTAAAGATTGTTTTAAAGTCCATAGTGGATCATTATAACTCTGAAATTCCATATTTGAAGTTGTAACTTTTGTTTTTATTTGTCCACTCAACAGATGATCTTTTTGTGCTGTTCACATCTATTGTCTCTGGATAATTTCACCTTTTCATACATAATATTCATACATGTTTGTAGATATGCTTGGTATACAGTGGTGATGGTGGTACTTCTAACTCTTTCTTAGCCAGTTATCCCGGTAGTTATTGATAGTAGAAAGTTTCATGGTGAAGGTAAACATCAAACCCGACTTCTGTTCTGACTTGTAGCTTGTGGTTTTCTCGCAGTCTCTTGGGCCATTTTAGTGGGTCGTTTCTTTGTGTCTGTCAAAAGTGAGAGAGAAGCTTATTTGGGAAGGCTCCTGTGATCTAAGGCCACTGCCGTTGGATCAGCTTGTAGATGGTGATCTACAGGTTGAGCTGCCTGGGTCCCTTTTTCCCATCATTGACGTCCCTATCTGCCGGGATCTAACTAAAGTTTACATATTCAATAAACCAAACCAGGCAGGTTGGTATCAATGGGCTCGGTGGGCCAAGTCCCTCCTGTCATATTTGGAACAAAAGAATAAAATGTTTGTTACTTTAACAAATAGTTGATAAGAAATGTTCTGTTATTGTGTGTAATCATTGTAGTTGTATACATCAGATGACTATTTTTCCCACAAAGAAAATGGGATAGTTTCTGCAAAAGCCTCGAGTTACACACAATGTTCTGTTTAAGTTTAGTTGAATCTATATTTAAGGGACAATGTACAGAGACATTAAGCTCATAGAGACAGAGAGGAACTGCGCCAGATTAGAGCTAAATAATTATTTTGCATCCATACTCCCTTGATACAAAATAAATTAACAATGCACATTCGCATTATGTAACCACTTTTATTTTTGGTGGTGGTCAGATGATGGTGCAGACTGGTTGCCTCACTTCCGTCAGTCTACCCCAGGGCAGCTGTGGCTACAATAGTAGCTTACTACCACCAAGTATGGAGTGAATGAATAGTGCAATGTAAAGCATCTTTGAGTGTCCAAAAAAGCGCTATATGAAACCGATGCATTATTATTAATATTATTATTTAGTAGCATTAAAATGCATGGTTTGTGCAAAGAACATTATTTATTATTTGAGCTCTGTGTATTGTTTGAATATTATGCATATTGTTTCTACCTTTGATTGGCCCAATACGGAGTTCTTTATTGTAAAAGAAATGCCCAGTGGGAGGGGTCTGTGGGGTATAAGGGGGAGTCGTTTCAGGCTGGGGATCAGTCATCCAGTTGTTACAGTGGAGGTAACATGGGCCTGAAAAAAATGTCCTGAGGCTGTGAGCTGCTCAACCTTGAAATGACTGGAGGTACTGCAGAACTCAGTGTGGACTGGACATTTGAAAACTGTAAATATTGTTTTTGGTTATTTTTTCTCTCACTGTAAATATTCTGCACCCAAGACTTTGTTTTGCACTTTGGAAAAAGGCTAAATTAACACCACTTGAGCACTTTGATCTGTTTTGGCCTGTTTCTGAATAGAGCCCTACAATAATAAACAGTAGAACAACATTTTTATCACAATGCTCTAAAAAGTAAAAGTAGCGTAGTTTTTTGTATTCTTCCATTCTTTAATTCCTTTATATGAAATTGTGCAAATGCTGATTTGCTTTTTGGAATGCTACACTCTCCTCTGTACGAGGAGCATGTAGCTCTGTCACTTGACATGTTAACCTGACAAATCTCTTCAGAGGAGCAGGTGCAGTGTTGTGCATGATTCGGTACACCAGTCGAACACTGGACAGTTTTTGTACATGCAGTGATTGACAGATGTAAGTCCCACCTCCTGCTCTAAACACACATGTGGGACTAATTCTGAGTGAGTCCCAACCAATGACAGAGCACACACATTAGTCTGAGGTCTACATCAGCACATTGTCCAGAGCTTTTATTGCTTTACATTTTTTCATACACGGTCTTTCAAAACACAGAGAAACTTGCTGACTTGTTACAACAGGAAGTAAAGCTAACGACACAAGATGAAGTGGGGAAGCTACCATGCGTTTGTGAAGTTGAAAGACATCTGGACGTGAGAGACTCTTTTAATCCTTCCTCACAGGTGAAGAACCTGGGTGTGATTTTTGACTCTGAGCTGACTTTAATTCCACACATTAAGAATATCACAAAGATAGGTTTTTACCATCTAAAGAACATAGCCAGAGTCCGCCCCATTCTCTCTCGGGCCAACACGGAGACGTGCATGCTTTTATCACCAGTCGTATCGACTACTGTAATGCCCTGCCCAAAAAGAGTATCTCAGGTTTACAACTTTTACAAAATTCAGCAGCTCGTGTCCTGACGAAGACCAGGAGGCGGGACCACATTACACCGGTTTTAGAGTCGCTGCATTGGCTCCCCGTGTGTTTCAGGATCGATTTTAAAGTTCTCTTAATGGTTTTTAAATGTCTTAATGGTCTTGGTCCTTCTTATCTTTCAGAATTACTTTTACCTTATGAACCTTCGCGGTCCCTGCGCTCCTCTGGCAGGGGTCTGTCGTGGCAAATTCTACCACTATAAGGAAAAGCTGGAGAGATGTTTGTCTTACCAATAGCGTAATTTATTGTAACACACGTGTGGAGAACAGACACATACAGGTTGAGTGCAGCGTAAGTTCTGGCGGCCGAAGCCTCTGGCCGCCTATACATAGGTAAAACATGAATAAAGTCACAGCATGGAGGTGGGGAGGGATCACAGTTTCAAAACAAAGGCGGCTGGCGGGTAAGCGTCTTTCACGGAGGTATCATGGAGGTGTGACGCTTTGTACTACGGAAATGTAGAGTTCAAAGGAGCAGCCTATCTCATAGAAGTGTAAAGTAAAGAGGAAACTCTATTGTGCCTCGTCTAAAGGGACGGAGGTAAGGCCCGGTCCCTTACTGGGTAATGTAAAGCTTTAGGGGGATTCCTTTGTGCGTCGTCTAGAGGTGTGAGAGAGGAATCAGTTTCTTCCTGAAATTGATTAAATAGCAGAGGGGAAGAACCAGCTGATTACATAACGGCGGGGGAGAGGCGCCCTTATGGCTGGTGCCTCGCTAACTAGTTAACTTTAACCTAGTTTGCTACAACAGGTCTCCTAGTTATTCCTAAAGTCAACAGAAAGACTCATGGCGAGGCGTCTTTCCAATATTATGGCCCTCGCCTCTGGAACGACCTGAGGAGGAGCTCAGGACCACAGAGAACGTTCATGTCTTTAAGAGCAGGCTCAAGACCCACCTTTTAGCTTAGCTTTAACTGACATCTATTAATTTCGTCCTAATGATATACTGTATGTGTGTGTGTATATGTATATATATATATATATATATATATATATATATATATATATATATATATATATATATGATGCGGGGCGTATTGTTTTAAATGTTGTAATCTGTAAAGCACTTTGTGATACCTTTCGGTATGAAAAGCGCTTTATAAATAAAGTTTGATTGATTTGATTGATTGAGGCATTGGTGAGTGTTGGAGCTTCTAATGTTTACTCTGTGGTTTACCTCGCGACGTCAGGGAACAGCTCTGTTGTAGCAGGACATAACAATGTGCTTGTATCAGTAGCTCATGGGAAATGCACTGTTACACAATAGTCTGCTGTGTAAAGACGTATTAGCTGTTTGACTGCGTTGTGAGAACATTTCCTTGTTGTGTCTGT
This sequence comes from Neogobius melanostomus, assembly GCA_007210695.1. Taxonomy (NCBI): domain Eukaryota; kingdom Metazoa; phylum Chordata; class Actinopteri; order Gobiiformes; family Gobiidae; genus Neogobius; species Neogobius melanostomus. Next base: position 1,608,336 of record VHKM01000437.1, read on the forward strand.
GTAGTTACATGTCTGATGCTCTGAGCTCTGGGAATGACAATCATCTGTGACGTTGGTTCTGTGGATGTTTGATATTTAGCTTCTTTTTAATCTGATCAACAGCAGATCTGAATGTAATGTAATGTAAATCATGTTCCCAACACGGTATGCAACATATCCACCTAGAGTTAACATCACCAGCATCACCATTAAAAAGAAAAAGTACATTGCACCTCGATCATTTAGCTCATCTTGAAATGATTTTAACATGTCTTTGTGTTGTCTGCTCAGATCCCACTTAACAAAATGATGAATGGTTCGTGTCTAAAACATGCTTTCACAAATGCCGTCGTCGTGACATTTACATTCCTCTGGCTCTCCTCTGGGCCCTCGCTCCCCAGTTAACCTTTCACACTCCAGAAGCTGCAGTCACATTCATGAGTACGGCCTGTCCACTTCTGTGCAGACATTTTAATGATTCGGGGCTTTTTCTGTGGGAGTGTTTCACCAACTATTCCGGAAAAGGTCACTTGGATTAGGAGAGATTGGAAAAGCTTGGTGGTTCTGAGACAGATTACCCTGGATTTGCTCGTTGGTTGTTTTGAGCTGAGCTGTAGTGTTTATGGACTCAAGAGAACTGCATTTTACTGGGATGGATATTTTTTTCTTTCCTTTGTTCTTTGCCGTGTGAAGTTATAATAAATAAGCAAAAGAAAATACAAAATATTAAATATTTATTCAACTGGTAGCTGATAAAGTCTTGCCTATTTCTGAGCAAGCGAGATTTACACTTTCCGGCCATTGTCCAGGAGTTTTCAAACTGTGGTGCATTGTTTATGTACAGGTTTGTCCCCTGAGACTCAGTGTCTCATTTGGATGAGAGACTTGTTTAAATTACAAACTTTGCTTGATCAGACGTAATTTAATGGATACATTTTGCAGCAGTTACAGTGAGAATCATATGTTTACATAAACGTCATAAAAAAGACACTATTGCATTATTTTCTTACTGTCTGACATGAAACCAGAATTCTACTTTTTTAGGTCAAGTAGAATTTATTTTTCTAAATGCCAGAAGAATGAGAGATGTAATTTTCTAAACTGGTTTTATATTACTTTTTACAAAACCAAAAGTTTACATAAATTTAATTAATATTTGGCAGAAATGGCTTTAAACTGTATAACTTGGGTCAAATGTTTGGGATATCCTTCTACAAGCTTCTCACAATAGTTTTGGTCCATTCCTCCAAACAGAACTGGTGTAACTGAGACACATTTTTAGGTCCACCGACCGTGCCTGTGCCTTTTCAGCTCTGCTCATACATTTTCAACTGGATTGAGATCAGGACTTTGTGATGACCACTTCAAAACATTGACTTTGTTATCCTTAAGTCACTTTGTAACCAGTATTGTCAGTTTGCTTTGGGAATTGTCCATTTGGAAGACCCATCTGCGCCCAAGTTCCTGGCTGATGTCTTGAGATGTTGCTCCAATACTTCCACATAGTGTTCTTTCTTCATGATGTCATCTATTTTGTGAGGTGCACCAGTCCCTCCCACAGCAAAACAACCCCACAGCATGATGCTGCCACCCCCACAGTTGGGATGGTGTTCTCAGGCGTTTTCCTCCAAACGTGGCGATGGCCAAACAAGACCACAGGATGTCTCCAAAAATTAAAGTCTTTATCCATTTTTATTTGCAAACTCCAATCTGTCTTTTGGAGTAAGAGCTTCTTCCTGGCAGAGTACCCTCTCAGCCCATGTCGGTACAGGACTTGTTTCACTCTGGATAATGACATTTCCATCATTGTTTGTACCTGTACCTGGCACCTTCAAGTGTCTTGAAATTGCACCCAAGGATGAACCAGACTTGTGCTTCCAAGGTCATGACATCATCTGGGCTTTCCCAAATTGTTTAAAGGTATAGTAATCTTGGGCCCAATCTCAATTCTACCCCTTGGCCCTCCGCTTAGCCCTTCCCCTCCGTTTTGCGCGTTCACGAGAGATGAAGGGGTGTCCCAATTCTATTTTGCGGCGAGGGGTAGGGGTGAGGGAGAGGGCCACATAGCCCTCAAAGCGAGGGTTTTTCTGATGCACACTACAGACAAAGGGGTAGGCGGAGTTTGTCAAAACACGGAAATAAGCTGCGAAATGAATTCACGAACATCATCAATAAGCACTCTTACAACATTTATAAAGCTGCAGAACGCTTCGTTTGTGACTTTATTCGCTTTGTGCAACAATTAAAACAGTCCATTGCTATAAACGTGTCAGTTCCACGTTTTCGCTTTGCTGCTGTGAACGCTCCGTTTATTCGCGCTGTATTGCCTGACTTTGGAGTTTCTTTCCAAACTTTCGATACGTTGCTATTGTCATGACACACGGGGTTCAGTGCCTCGCTGCTGCACCCGCTGGCTCTCCGTGCTCCGAGCTTGGGTCCGAGGCTGTCTGTGCCCGGTCTGAGCGCACCTCGGCAGCCCCCCCTTCAGGCCCGTGGCACTGTGAGCGGGTCGACCTCTGCCTGTCCCCGCCCTGAGTGCACTGTGAGCGGGTCTACCTCTGCCCGTCCCACTATGAGTGCGCTATGAGTGGATTGGCTGATCTCTCGCAGCTCTGGCTAACGGGCTGCAGCCACAGCGACCCGCGGTTGAAGCAGCAACACACGAAAGGGGGGAAGGAGAATGTAGCACCGGATGAAGCAGAAATAGATGAAAATCTGTAGGGTTTGGGCTGAGACCGAGTCCTGTTGTTTAGGTGTTACAAAACAGCATCATTCTGTTACAAGTTACTCATGAACTGGTTCAGTAGAAACATTCTATAGAGACAAGTAGGCTATTTACATTTTCTTTCATATAAATGTGTTCTAATTGAGAAAAAAAAATACAAATAAGATTCCATTCCAAACTCTCATAACCTTAATCATCTGTGTTAGTTGTAAAATGCAGTCAAATGGAGGGCTGTCCCATTTCTTAGGGCGGTCTTTTCAACCCTTGCCCTTAGCCTTCTGTTTCAAGGTGTAGGGAAAGGGTGAGGACAAGGGGTAGAAAAGAGAATTGAGATTGGGCTTTAATGTCTGTAAACCTCTGACATTGTAAAAAGTAACAAAAACATTATTTTTTATTCTATCTCTCATTCTTCTGGCATTTAGCAAATAGAAATATTCTTTCAAATTCTAATTGACCTAAAAAGTAAAATTTAATTCTGGTTTCATGTCGACAGTGAGAAAAAAAGTAAATGTGTCTTTTTTATGAAGTGTATGTAAACATATGGTTCTCACTGTACTTGGTTAGACTTTACACCCAGATGGATGGATAATAGATGGAATGAAAGTTTATTTGTATAGCGTTCTTCACATGACACAAGTCGCCCAAAGCGCTTCACACAGTGTTGGAGATGTGTTCTTCATTCACTCCCCACACTGCGTAACTTTGGTTTGCCCTGGGACAGACTAACAGAAGAGTGACTGCACACATCTGCGCCACTGGTCCCTCTGACCACCACCACCCATTCACTCACACACATCATTCATCCCTATTATTCATGCTCTTAGTGGTAGGGGAAACCGGAGTACCTGAAGGAACCCTATGCAGACACTAGGAGAACATGCAAACTCCATAGAAAGGATCAAACCCAGGACCTTCAAGCTGTGAAGCACAAGCGCTAACCGCTGCGCCACCGTGCCACCCACCTGCCAGGTAAATGGACCACTTTATTAAGGGTCCAAAATATCTAAACTAAAATGTTCTAATCACAAAACATTCTATAGAAGATTATCCAAAAACAAATTAGACTGCTGAAGGGAAGCAAAGACAAATTTGGATGAACAATATGATTGATTTAAAAAAAAAAAGAAGTCCCAAGAGGTCATTTGGTGAGTGGTGGAGCTTAAAATAAATAAATAAAACAAAAGATTGTATACATAGCAGAAGTCAGCCAAGGACAAACTGAAGCAGCTAAAAAGATGAAACTATCAGAGCACTTTGAAGAGTTACAGCCAAACTAATCTGGTGTTGTCTGCAGAGCTGAGCGGAGGAGGTGGCAGCAGCGTATGGTATTATTACTCTGTGATGATGTTTATGCTGCCGTAAAATCAGAGAGTCTCTGTGGAAGACTGGAGCACAGACAGCAATATGTCCCACACATCTAAACATAAAAGCAGACAGAGATCTGGTCAGGTTTATGGAGGAGTGTCGTGAAATGTGCCTCCTCTGTCCAATGAGTCATTTCATTCAAAAAGGGCCCGAAGGGAGCCAATTATTCACTGTTCCCTCCGTTACAACTTCTGAAAGGAAATAGCTGGAAAGAATATAAACACTTCGGCAAATTAGGAGGGAGATGTCAAACCCCAGAGACAGTTCCTTAGCTCCACTAGACTCAAAGGCGTCCAAGGGAAAGTCAAGGTTGGTGGTTACGTGGCTGAATCTCTCGCCTGCCCTTCCCTCATGGAAAGAGTCTGATCATCGGGTGTGCTATGGTTCCTCCTCAACCTAAGACTTGCGCATTAGGCTAAAACGTCCTGATGACCAAACCCTGTTTAAGATCGGGATATGGATCAAGACAAATTTTCCTCTGGAGACAAAATATTGTTGTGCTGCTGCAAACTGGATTGTCTGAAGTTCTCAGTCTCATAGGAATCTCTAAGGGCTTGAGTTGATGCGTTTGGGCTCAGATCTACTGGTGGCTCGGATGATTCGGACCAATCCCGTGGCAGTAATGGTGTGAGTGAGCCGTCAACAGAAAGCACGTTTATGAATGCTGATTGACTGCACGACGAAAAGGCAGGAAATGCAGCATCTTTCAATTCACAATCCACATGTTCTGAGGATTGCAGATAAATTGTTCAATCCAAAGTCAAGGTTTGAACCATGTGTCTCTTTGGCTGGTGTCCAATCCGTGTTATTGAACAAGATGGAAATTGCTGAAAGAATGTTTTTTTTTTTTACTTCTTTTGTTCCTAATCCTACTGCTGCAGCTGGACTTGTGTGTAACTGCACATTATGCAAATAGCCCCTATGCAATTTTACATCAAATCAACTCAAGCCCTGTTAACACCGACTACTCTCGACACGGGGCGGTTTACACTTCCAATACCCAGCAGCTGTGTGGCATTAGGAATTCCACAAAGTTCACGCGTCTGTCCCCATCTGCCTCGGGGCCACGATCAGGTGGGCTTTCCAGCGCTCGACGCCGAGTTAGCATGCGGCGTAAGTACCCCCTCATCAGCGCGCGCGTACAGGCAGCAGCTGCACCGCATTATGCAGGCCGTCCGAGCGCGTACGGCACATCTGAAATGTAAATGATTGCTTGATAGCGCCGCCAAATATGTTGATGAAATGCTTATCAAGATCATTGTGCAGCGCAGACGTGTTTGCCCGCTGGATGGTGGACGTTCTTTGTCCATATTTCGGTCATGTAAAATGGTGCATCCAATTTGGAGTCATTTTGGCTTGATTTGCTTATCCAAAACAAGGCATCGCATTATAAATATATAAAGGAGATTTACCTTCGAATAAAAATGAATTTGTTGACAGCAGAGAAGTGAGTTTAGCTACTCTACTTGGCTAGTACACTCAATATTCCATTCTGGCCTGATTTCTCCAGAAAACTGGTCTTCAGTGACTCCTTTGTCATTCTACATAGAAGTTCTAAAGGGGACTTGACTCTCAAACTTTGAAGCTTTACTTGCCAAAATATACACAGGATTTATGGTTTTCTGTAGAACATACAAATGACAACAACATTCAGTTAAGTGGATTATTTATTAATTTTTTTAAGAAATCCGATTTTTCTTGCAAGGTTGTTGATCTAAATAAATGCGACCTGTCTGAATGGAACACATCTAGAATGTGTCGGGTGCATGGTACCAAACACAGCACGGCAGATCTGGCAACGTTAAAGTTTATATAACTTAATCATTTCAAGAAGGAGGAGAGCCACTGTAGAGTCCAGCGCTCGGTAGTTTGGTGAGCGGCTTCACTCACACAGACTTCATTTAGAACAAGTACAAGTGTTTCCTTCTCACTCATCTACTGGGGCCTCAACCTCCACCCTCCACGTCTTCAAAACCCACTCAAGATAACTTTGCTTTCAAAACTTTTGCTAAGATGGAGCCCTCCCGGACGCCATCTGTCATAAAATATCCAGTTTAACCTGCAGTTCCGTGTGTGACCCATCAGCACTCTGCCGTCCCGCCGTGAACTGTCTCACTGAAGCACTGTCTGACTCATGCACATGAAGAAAATGTAAATAATCAGGAGGTCTAAATGAGTGCATGGGTCAGTGGCCACAGAGGAGAGCTGTCAATCTCACTCTAACTACGGGCAATGGAGCAGAACAGAGGAATCAACAGCTGTATGCACCAGGACGACGACTGTGTGCTTCCCCCACAGAGTAACCGTGTGTGTAAGGGCTTCTGGATTCACATTTGGAGGGTATCTGTAGCCTATTTGAATTTTTGGAGCAGTGGACGACCTGTCCCATCTCCAGATGAGGTGCAACAGTTGAACGGGGAAACTTAAACCAATCAAACATGCTCATACATTCAGGTTAAGTCAATAAAACAATAAGGTTTTCTTGTTAACTTCAAGAGACTGAACGAAAGGCACATCTGGCAGTCGTGACTAAAGAAAGCGGTGCATTGAAAGTCTGTTAAGACACTAACCACAGCAGAAATGATAATAGTGGCCATATGTTTTATAATTAGCTCATTGTTTCACACCTCCATCTCCTCATACCACTGTCCCTAAATTACCACTTCATCAAGGGCGCCTGTCATCGTCTAATTAGCTTTGATGGATGAAGAAAAGAGTAAGAGTGAGGAACGTCTTAGAGTAGTTTAATCATAAGACTTTACTTGAGTAATGTGTGGATGGAACAGCCAACAGGCACATTTTAGACGCTCTTCAGGTCAATCTAAAAGTGTTTGTTGTGAAAAGGTTATGAAGTTTCTAGTCAGAAATGCAAATGACTGCACCAAGCCACCAAATGACTACAGTAAAGTCATTACTCAAAAGTAGTCCTTTCAGGCTGTTTCCCCCAGACTCTGGAATGATCTGCCCCTCCGCATGGCCGACTCGGTGAACTTACTCAAAAGGCTTCTTAAGACACTGTTGTCTAAGGAAGCATTTCAAAGGTTTCATTTACAGATGTATGCATGATGCAATCTTGCATCATGCATCTTTGAATATTTGTGCAGCTGATAAGTGTTCTGCCATGACTGTTTGTCTTCAGTCTTCTGGGTTCGAGTCGCGGCTCCAACAATTTGATAAATGTCTGTGTCCTGTCCAATAAAACCTACGGCTCAAGGTTTCCTTTAGTATTGCATATTAATTTGTGTGCAGTTTCATTTGACTTCCCTGTGTTTAGTGCTTTTGCTGCTAGCCTTTCGTTTACACACTTCCACATCATAAAGACTTCGAGCACTTGCCCATTCCTTCTAAAGTTGGTGCTTTCACAAACTCATCCAAGTCAAAAACATTAATAACCAGCTGCGGAAAATGATATACCTATAAACATAGTGGAAAAATAACTACTAAAATAATATTTATTCGACAAAGGAAAATTATACAAAAGGAAAACCTGTTAGGGCAAGTTTGTTAGCACATAGCGTTGCCATCCCGAGGTAATTCTTATCTGGTATGATGCCATTTTCCATCTACCCACTCCCTGCAGGGTTAGGCTCCAACGCCCCCCTTTCTGTGCGCGGGGCTGATGAGAACACAGACCCTCATTGCCCTTTTCCAGAACATAGCTCCCGATCCGGCTGCCTGACCTCTGACACTGGATCACAGGGACCGCCAGATTTGTCACCATGGAAACCAGAGTGCACACAACACGGAGCTGCTTCCTGTTGGACAATACAGCGCTGTGGCAACTAGTGATGTGCGATTCGTGAACGAATCGTTCAAAACTCGAGGTTCACTTTACTGACTCAGGAGTCGTGATTCCCCGCCTCCACTAACTCGCCCGCCCACTGCTTTCTAAACTCCGATCCCTGGACTGCGTTTTGTAGTCACAATGAATGGCACTCTAATATCATGCATGTGTAGCTTGTTTGAGGACAGAAACCAAAAGCGTATTGTTTACAACTAGGGCTGAACGATTTTGGAAAATAATCTAATTGCGATTTTTTTTCTTAAATATTGCGATTGCGATTAAATATGCGATTATTGTTGCAAGGTCCTCTTCTCATGTATTTTTCACCTAACACAAGCCATAAATCAGTCTGTTTCATAACAAACAATATTAGATTCATTTAAAGTGAAAATTGCAACAATAAAGCAAACAAAATTGTTGCCTGACCTATTCAAAATTTGTGAACATGTGGAGCGCACTTCTTAAAAACTTAACAGTACAGTCTATAAATAAATGATACATTATATATATATATAGATATTTAAAAAAAAAAAGAAGATAAAACTCACTGATCCAGTCAGTAACATCACCCATACTAAAGTGCAGGAAAAGTCTGCAAACAAACGTCTGCTTTAACTAGTTGGAAAAGTTTTAGGAAATCAAACTCCCATTTAATACAAAATAAATTATTTATTATTTCGGCCATCAAATCCCTGTCTGAGTTGCGACTCGTAGTTGCTTCAGATGGGCGTTATTGATGGACACGGAGAGGCCAGATGGAGCACACGCCAAAACACACTGGAACTGGGAGCAGCATTTTGGTTTTGGGATGTAACTTTGGACAATATGAAGAAACAGTGAGACTGGGACATGAGGTGCCAAACACAGACACGTTTTACTTTCTTTGACTCGCAGCCATTTAGTGACATTTCAGCGTAAACAGCGCATTTCCTCAGCAAAATAAGACATGACACGGAGTCCTGCCTCGGATTGTAGTTTCCAACACTTTTCATACAGCGGTTTAGTGTTAATATCTAGCGTCTGTACTACCTACGGAGCGCATATGCGGTAGATGCAAAGGTAAATAAAGGCACATGGCACATCGCCTCCGCGCATACTTTATGGTCATGAACCGTCATTATGCTTTTGAGATAAGTTCTTTATCCACAACATTCCCATCATAAGCCTCCTAAACTGAGCCACAAACGACTCTTTACTCTTTACAAGCAGCACAGGCTCACTTACGGAGGCAGAGACGTGTGAATCCGGAGGTGAGGTAGTTTCTGTGATCATCAGAGCGTGTAGTAACAGCGAGAGAATGGCGTGATTAGCGCTGAGGCTAACGGAGAAGAAAGCAATAATCCTTCGCGGTGGCTGCATGATAAACGCTGATATTTTCACTGTACATCCACAATCTACTGTGCACCTTAACTAGACTGAGACGTAAACAAAAGCACGTGGCGGACCTGACTTTGCTGCCATATCTCGCTGCTCCATTCACTTCCCAAATCGCGTGCCCTGCGATTACGAAATCGCGTTGTGTCATATCGCGATATAATTGCAAATGCAATTAATCGTTCAGCCCTATTTACAACTAGTAACTACTTCCCCCGACGTCCTCCTCCTGCCTGCACCTGCTCTACGAGCTGTACGAGCAGTGAACGACTCACTGTGGTTCTGGATCACCCCCTTCCCGCTCCCCTTCAAGTCAGTCAGCTCTGAACAAATCGTTCATCTCATTCAGCTCAGTCTATGACTCTGACTCGTCTCGTAACTCTCGTTCTCCCACGGAGCCGCTAACTGGGTTGAAGAAAGTCGTTTCTTCTGACAGGACAAAAAAAAAAACCTCTACACGTTGTTATAGCAAACTAGGTTAAGTTAACTAGCTACCAAAGCACCAGCCACAAGGGCGCCTCCCCCCCCGCTGTGTATGCAATCAACCCCAGGAAGAAACCGGTTCTTCCCCCGCACCTCCAGGCTGGACACAAAAGAATCCCCTCCCCCCCCACCTCATCTGTAAAGTAGGGCCATTTTTTTACATTTGTTGTTAATTTTTTCCCCGCCACCCCTGCAGCTGACCCTACTTTGGTGTTGTCCCCCAGATCTTCTCCTTCCTCTGCACCCACAACCAGAAGCATGCCTTCTCCGCCTCTTCCGCCAACTCCTTAATGGCCCTCCTCAGCTTTGCTCCTGCGGTCCCAACATCTCTAAGCACGCGCAGCATGGATTTCCCCACGAACCCCCTGCTGCCCCCCTCTACAGGGTAGATAGTTGCCGCCCACCCGGCCTCTCTGCATTCTGCTGCGAGCTCAGTGTATATCAGCCTCTTGAACACTCGTTTGCCGCCTGGATTCCCTCCTCCCACGGGACTGTTAGCTCTATGATGAAGACCCCTTTCTGCTGCCTCGACCACAGCACCCCGTCGGGCCTGAGTGTTGTCTCTGTGATCTCTGATGGGAAGAGCAGCTGTTTACCAAGATCCACCATCATCTCCCAGTCCTGACCTGGCATAAGAATATGCGTTCTGACAGCTTGTCCCTGGTGCTCTTGACCTGATTTCACAAACTGGAGGTATGGTGTCTGAATCCTCCTGGTGTTGTTTGCAGCTACTCTACAGGTCTCCAGCAATTCCGCCAGTTTACACAGGACATGGTTGTGTCTCCACCTGTAGCGAACTTGGGACAGTACCACCTTGCAGAGGGCACTTGTTCTCTGACGCAAACCAAAGGGCAAGGTTCCGAGGGCATGGGAGCGTGTCGTACGTTGCCCTCAGTAGGAAGCTTAGGCGAGCCTAATTATAGATATTAATTCCTTCATGTTGGCAGCCCTGACATGGAGCAGGAGTAGCCAGGGGACCACCAATTCATTTTCTCGTTAGGGTTAACCCTAACCCTCTATCATATGCGTTTGCACGTAGCCATAGCCAATCGTATCATGGTATCAGATGACGTATGACGTACCTGCTGTAAACTTTTGAGCTAAACTATTTAGAACACGGTCTAAAGCTTGATCGAAAGATGGCGTCGCGTCTGCTGCTGTCATGTTGGATCCGTAAATAAACTTTTTTTTGTATCCCTAAACAAACTACAAGCTTCCGTATGTTGAATAGTGCGTCATCGTCTTGCCGTCCCTCCTCGTTCTGTGATTGGTCCCCAAATCCATGCAAAAATTTTGGCCATGGTCCCCAGACTACTGTGAAGTTTGAAATGATTCGAGCGCACACAACAGTCTGGCGTTAGCCAGGCTAGAGGGTCCATATGATTGTTTCACTGGCAAGATACTTTGATCAAATGTAAATATATAGCATTTCTGCCTGGCGCTCTTCTGTCAGTGCCCATTGGCCGGCTGCAGGTAGCCTGGTGGGACCAGAATGATTCCCCTCTGTATTTTTTTATACAGCGGGTGATCAGTCTGAACCCCCCACCCCCGCTGGCTGTATCCGCAAAACGATCCCGTGCAATCAGATTTGTTTATTTGCCGTGACGTGTTGTTAACGAGCAGCGTCACTCACGGGATGCAGAAGTCCCTCAATAACAAACTATAAATGGCGCACGAGAGAGACAGAGAGAGAAAGATCTCCGATCGAAAATGGAAATGACCAAAAACACATTGACAGTAGGTGAGTTTCGTGATTCATAATCCTGCTAAATATTAACCTAAAACCGCTAAAAGCACCACATCAACGGCAGACGCCCGCCCTTTGCTGATTGGTTTACTCCGCTTCCTGTTTGCGTGCGTATGTGGGAAAGCTGTGGGAAATGGAATCGATGCAGCGGTGACCAGACTCACCCGCTGCTACAGCGCTGAGTCTGGATTTGTCCAGGCTAGGCTGCTCACCAGCTCAGAGTCACCCTTCACCGGGTGCATACCTATGTTCCCCGGGTGTGACTTTTTTTTTTCCGCAGGTGAGTTGGTACTTCAACCAGTCACAAGTCATGCGAGTGAAATGTCATACATATATCAAGCAGCTTAACCCTGACCCTGCCCTAGCCACTAACCTTAAGGATAGTGGGCTGGTGCCTAATCTTAATCAATAGAAGTGGGGAAACATATGGTACTGGGGAACATAGGGCTGACCCCCCCTTCACCAACGTCCTGCCTCTTTGATCAGAACACCTCTGAGTGGCTTGGACTGCGCTGGGATGATTGCCACGATAAAACTATCCAAATTGAAATGTCGATATTCAGAAAATTGTAACAAACAAACCACCCAAACACTATACACTCAAATACATTTGCTGCCTCTCTATCACAACACTCATTGAAGTAAACAGCCTTCCATGTGTTTTATGATCAAAGTGTGTGTAGAGTGGTCAGAGAAGCAGCAAAGCGTCTTCAGATCCACTCGACTGCATCTCCTCCCCCTGAACGCCTCACTGTGAACAACTCCATCAAAACCCTGACAGCGCAGAGACAGGACCCACTCCATCACTCGCACGCGTTTGGGCCGATCTACGCTCCTGTCCCCCCAAACAAATGGGCCCTCATACCTCACTTGCGTGTCTTTCCAAATACCGTAGAGATTTCTTACACCTACAGGACATCCATCAGTCACTGTCAGCAGCATACGTTTGGTGATGGGGCTGGCACAGGGCCACTGCCTTTCCTTAGCATGTCTTGATAAGTTCAGCAGTGATGTGGCGTTTATGACAAAAATTATTTTTGAAACAGATATAAAAGATCTTGCATAATTCACTTTGAGATTTTAATCATGTTCTAATGTTATAAGCTCATCAAAAACATACCTGGAGTGGGTTTTTTGTTCATTTGTGCATGTTCAGTCCTTGTCTGTCTACCGCTCACACTCCGATAAATATAATAAATGAAATCATTTCTGATTCAAATGAATAGACCCCAAGTACCTTATGAAGAAGCGTTAATACCTTTAGAGATACAAGTACCACAGTTTGAGAAACACTGTTCTAGACACACACAATATTAAAATATCAAGCAAAGAGGTATAAAAGAGGTATAAAAAACCTGAATAAACATGACTGGATCTGTAACGTGAACAGTTGAATCAAAATGGCAGCCTGTGAGGTACTTTTATGTAACAAAAGCGTCAAAGACACTTGGGAGACAAATGACATTTATGCAGGATTTTTTGAAACACAATGCACTGATGAAACGAACCACCGCTCCAGGCCTGTTTTCATAAGGATATAGCATAATAACATCTTTAAAACTTTATATTTAGCATGATATAGACCGGGGTATTACTGTTTTGTTCTTTAAGTAAGACAGAAGGTTTGTTTACCTGCTTTACTAGTTTCGATCACGTCCTGTGATCTTCCTCATGTATTTCATATCGTTAATTCAATCTTCTACCGGGATCTGAGCCCCAATTACGATTCTTGTCCAGTAAAACGTCCTAACGCCACTCTGTTTCTGTGAGTCTTTTCAGGTTGAAATGCTAGTGGACATCATATATGGCCTAAATGGGTGTTCTGTAAGGACATTTTAAAGGACTAATATACAAAAAAAAATCATTTTGAGGGTCAAAGGTTCTATGATGGAGGGTCGTTGTTTTGCCCCCAGGCCAGACGTTGCCTGTCTCTGATATAGACCCTTTAACTATGGCGCTTACTTGGGAACACTCCAATACCAGTATTAGGCAAAGCCTCCAAGTCTCAGCCTGTATCTGGTTATTGGTAGCTAGTACTTAAAGCAACCCCACTGAAGAACCATCTATCCTTACTTCTTTCCTTGATCATCCGTCCATCACTTTGAACTGCACACATTTGCTTGAGACCTGTCAGAGCGGTCGGTAGATTCCTTGTGAAGTCTGTTTGTCACTGCAGTGCTGCGGCTTACATAAGATATTGATGCTTTCCAAATATGTACCAAGTCAGCTTTAGAAAGCAAATGTCAGACGGCGCTCTCTCACGTAAAGATTTCTCGTACAGGACTGTTTGTTTGGCTGGGTGGTGTGCATCGCAATGTCAAAGGAAATACCTTTTTTGTTTTTTATAGAAATACAGAAAAATCAAAACAATCAGAATGATTATCAAAGAGTTTAATGGTAAATTCTCTATTATGGCGTAAACACTTGATTTGAAAATGAAGAACATTTTGTCAAGTTAAATTATTAGTATTACACAAAATCAACTTTTTGTTGGTAATGGGACTTATGGCTCTTTAAAGGGAGCCGTTCACTCACACAGATCTCACACATATTTTTAGAAACTAGACTGTCTTGGCCTTCAAATTAGGTATCACACTGGCATAGGCTGTAAGCGCTCCAGTCAATACGTTGATTAACCCTAATTGGTAATTGTTAACCCTAACCCTAAGGTGGCAGTTAAGTGGTTAAAGAGCCATTTAAAACAGTGTTTTTCAACCACTGTGCCGCAGCACACTAGTGTGCCGTGAGGTATTGTCTGGTGTGCCTTGGGAAATTATCCAATTTCACCTAGTGGATCTAAAAAATATATATTTTGAAAAAAAAATAAAAGATTGTTATCTGCAAATAATGTGCCATTGAAGAGTCTGTGCTGTCTAGTGATCGTCAGAGTAACCATGTAATCATGGGCGTCGGGTAGCAGGGTAGGGGCCCTCAAAAGTGCTGCAAAAAGCGTTCTGTATTGTACTTTCTAAATTTCCTCATAATTGATATAAGAACTGAACAAAACATGGCTGAAATACAGTGGTTACCAGACAGAATTTTGCACAAACAATAACGATGGATGAATCTCAGGGCCCTGACACCCCTTTAAAAATGTGCCAAATGGTTCAGTCCACACACCGGTGTTCAGCACCGCGCGCTTCAACGTAACAGTGACTTTGATGAGGTGGCTCTGCAATGCAATGACACAGAGCTATTAGTCTTGGTACGCTCTTACGTGCTTTTATTTAACACTAGCCTATTCTAGCGGACCTTAGATGCAACTTTCTTGTCATAACGACATCTCCTCGTTTTCACCTCTAAAGTTTCTCTTTCCTTATATTTATTGTAATTGACTGCCATCAGGCCAATACAGTGACAAAAGCCACAGGTCGTTCACGCTATTTTCGCTGAATTAATTATGCTAATTAGTCGCGCGCATTTGGAGACTCGCATTATAAATGCGCAGCTTTGGAGACGAGTCAACGTGGTTCCAGTGAAAAGGTGGAGGGCTCGTGCCGTTTAGCCTATTCCAGCTTAACTTTTTAGAACAAGAATTTACTGACAATACACTTAAAGGTAGGCTTCAAATGGTGAGAGACTAAATCAGGCTTGGCTTTATTGCTCATGCCTGTGGGCCACAGAGACACCATATAGTATCATTGTTTTTTTGTAAAATATAATTTTAATGCCTATTTTAAAGTCACAAATGTGTTATTCCCAGCACAAACATCCCATGTCCCTGGTGCAGCCCTCCTGTTTAATGAGCTATGCTAATCATTATGTTCTATCTAAAACGAGTAATTTCAATTGGCCCAATGAAAGTAGAATATTCCACCACTAGTTTAAATATCTATACCACTACAGGATTAAAGGTTAGTCAATTTCTGCAAACAAACAAACACACACACACACACACACACCATGAACTAAGTATCCAATACAAATTGGATACTTAGTTCATGGTGTGTTTGTATGTATTGGATATGTTTGTATATGACTTTTTTTTTTTATCTATTTGATCTATTTTTTCACCTGGTTAGGCTATATATAATAAAGTTATAATAGAAAATAAATGAACTGCACTGTCAAACTAAACCACTGTTATGTGGTTAAAAACATAAAATATAAAATGTGTATTAATTGGGGGGGGGGTCCACCAAGATAGTTTGTACCCAGGGCCCAGAATTTGGTGCTACGCCCCTGCATGTAATACTCTTCCATATCAGGAAGTGGCCGCAGGTAGCTCATTTCTTTGAGACAAGAGAATTAGTGATGCATGGGTGCGACAGGTGGCGGTGACAGTGGCATTGTGGCCAGCGAGACTATACGGTGTTCCTATTCAAGACACTTTGATGAGAACCACTTTATATCGTGAATATAGGCTACAGAGTTACAGTTTTTTTTGGGTTTTTTTACATTTTCTGCTGGTTGTGTGCCTCGTGCTTTTTTCAATGAAAAAAAAAGCGCCTTGGCTCAAAAAAGGCTGAAAAACACTGATTTAAAAGACTGGCTCTTTTGTGTTGTATTGTTTTTGTTTTTTTTAAGAAAATAAATACCCTCCAAACTGACTTATTTTCATGAAAATGTCACTATTTCACACAATATAACATTGATATTTCCCTCTATGGAGTTTGTTATCACAAAAAACAATCACATGACCTGATTAAGCTTCTATTGCTCTCATTCACGTAACCTTTTCTCTGACTCTCCTTCGTGCAGGAGGGGGTTTAGCTTCAACGCCATCTCCTCTGTAACCGGTGTTTATGGCTTGTCTGCCCCTAAATAGTTGTTTATTTCTCAAACTCCTTGCTTTGTGCGTGCTCACTTTGAGCTCCTCATAGAGCAGCAGCAGCGGCGGAGATGACTGTGCGGACTGAAGAGGAGGCAGTGGCCAGTGATGTCGCAGCCATTCGTCCAAGAGCAGAGTGGAGCTGAGCGAACAGGCGGAAGATGTGGAATCCTACACCCCTCTCTCCACCCCACTCCAGCAGTGACTTGTTTTGCAAAATAAGCATGCACAACTAAAGTGACGCCTCTCCCTCTGAAGAGGAATTAAAACAAATAAGTGAACGGCTCTCTACAGGTACTCGGCTCCCATCGTTCACAGTGAAGAACCGTTCAAAGACTCGATTTGTTCATGAACGTCACATCACTACTTTTTGTAGTAATCTTTTCTCATCCAAAACAGACCTGGGGTCTTATTTAAAAAAACAAAACGATACATGAGACTCTACCTATAAGAATCCGTACGAGCAAAACCCAAACTTCACGTGCGGAGAAAAAATTTGGATTTACAAAACCCTCCGTACGCGCACCTGCAGACAATTTCCACTTCATAAATACCACTTGACCGTACAAATGTGTGGAGGAGATCCCACACCATTCCCTGCCCCGACTCCGCCCATTTATATTTGACAATGCAAATCCACTTATTAATACAATTTGCATATTTATGAGCCCCTTGTTGGCACTGATAAGACAATGGACAGAAAAGCGAGGAAGAAACCAAACTACACCTCAATGGATTTTGACACGCTCATTGGGGAGGTGGAGGCCCGAAAGACCATGTTGTTTGGGAGCCACAACATGGGGGTCACCAACAAAAGGAAGCAGGCACAGTGGCAGCCAATTCTGTAAACATGCTATGCGCCTCATGGTGCACGGTGGCAGAGTTGAAAAAGAAATGGACTGACACAAAGATAAACATACATAGACTACATGTTCCTGCTCAGTAAACTAGGCCTATATTTACTTAAACGTCGATTGGAAAAATGCCATGCCATGTGTAGGCCTCTTTTAATAACTATGCTTTTCCTTCTGAAGTTGGACATGAAAAAACGTCTAACAGCTTACCACCGGAGTCTGGAACAGACCGGTGGAGGACCACCCACCCCAAGCCTGGATGGACCTGAAAGTGGCGTCCATCATAAGCAACAAGAGCCTCAGCAGCTTAGTGGACCTACAGCGGAGGACGATACAAGCCATTACTGATGTTGCTGGAGAATTAAGGCAAATAAGAAAAGTGTTGAGCGAACTCACACAATTAATAACATTTTATAAATCTTGTTTGTCACAAACCCCTCCTGGAATTGCCACCTTAACATGGTGGAGGGGTTTGAGCCTGAATGATCCTGGAGCTATTGTTTTCGGGGGCTTCGTGCCCCTGGTAGGGTCTCCCATGGCAAACAGGTCCTAGGTGACGGGTCAGACAAAGAGCGGTTCAGAAGCCCCTTATGAGAGACCAACAGGCCCGGTTAGAACCATGAGGCCGTCCTTCCGTGGACCCACCACCTGCAGGAGGAGCCATAGGGGCTGGTGCAGCTCCAACAGCTGCCCCCACGACCCGGCAACGGACAAGTGGAAGAAAATGGATGGATGGATGTTTGTCACAAGCGTCTAATTACATCCTGACGAATTCTTGAAGCCACTTGGTACTCCGCGTGTTGTGGAGGTGCAGGGGGGTTAATGTCAGGTGGGGAGGAGGTGGCGGCAGGTCAGGGTGTGCCATGGTACACCGCCACATTGTGCAAGACACTACATTCCATTATGATCTGACAAACTTTTGAAGGCTTGTATAGAAGCCTATTACCCGAAGGGTCTAGTATATCTGCATCTGCAGACAATGCTAAATTAGCTCAGTGCTGCTAGCCTTGTTTTCTTTTACGGAAAGATAAACTTTTAGAAAAGCGAGTATTACTGCGGCTCCAGTATCATCCAAAGTAGCGTTTTACAAGCACCAAATTAGCATGAATAAAGTTTACCTGTTTGCCTGAGCAGCAGAGAGGAGAAGTGAAGCATGAAGTCTGTGGAGTTTAAACACGGGCGGGGTGTGCGGTCTGAATCAGAAAGGTGGGGGCTGTGAGAGAGGGCGCTCGTTGATTGACAGATCTGCATCCCGGAAACTTAAATCCTATTGGCTTAGATAAACCAGCGGCCCAGTCATTTTGTATAGGAGTCTATGGGGGGAAGGCGGGACTTAGAAAGCGTATATCATGAAACACCAGCAGTATAGGACCATACTATCGTTTTTAAGCATTTCAAAAGTTTCATGCATAAATCAGTAACTCCGGACTGCAGCTTTAATCAACCACACAGTGCCTCATAGGAGGGTCGATCGGTACCATTTTGAGGGATTAAACCACATGGTGATTTTTGTGTAGATATATGACCCTGTGTTTGGAAAATGTGTGATAGCATTAGATTCAAGGTAGTTTTTGGATATGGTGGATGATTTTCAAATATCACAAGTAAAACGGTTAAGTGAACTCTGATTTGGTGGCATTTTACAATAAAGTCTGTCTAATATTGTTTGTTTGTTTATTGGGTAGGGACAGTGCAAGTTAATGAACAAGCCACACCGGATTGTAGCCTTGGGCTAATTTCCATCCGTCGTCCCCCATGGGCACTCTCAAACACACTCACCCTGGCCTATTGTACATGTTTTTAGTGGTAGGGGAAACCGGAGTACCCGGAGGAAACCTACGCAGACACGGGGAGAACATGCAAACTCCACACAGAAAGGCCCCGGCCTTGGTGGGATTCGAACCCAGACCTTCTAGCTGTGAAGCACGAGCGCTAACCGCTGTACTACCGTGCCGCCCAAGATTTGCCTTAAGTGTTGCTTTATTAAAGAGCTATTGAGGAAACAGAGTTAAAAGTTTCCAACCCAACATAGTATGTGCCTTTGGGAACAAGTAAGCGGTAGGGTCCATGCATTCCATATTAAAACATAGCATTGTCAGAAGATTAATTATTTTTAGTCTGGTATTGAGACGGTTTTGGAACATGAGCAAAAGCATTTATTTACAACACCTTTAACAGGAATCAAATGAACTATACTTTTTACACAAAGAATGCAATAAATGCTACTTAACATCTTACAAAAAGATGCATTTTTTTAACCCATTATTCTATTTTAGTCTATGATTTGTGGCATAGTACACATTATACTTTTGTCACATATAGTGACTCTCCATGTCCACTTCATCACCATTGTCATCATCACTTTCATCAGTGTCTGAAACACATGCTTGATTCTCACAATCTGGCTGCCTACACATATCCGTGCACTTGAGTCCATTTGCAACACAAACACATTTAGTAGTGGACACACAGTGCTTTGGACAGTTACAGGCCAATAAATCTAACAGAGCTTTAGGTGCTGGTTGGCCATCCATCCACTGAACTACCAGCTGGTCAACTCCTCCCACAGACTCGATCTTCCATCCATGACCAACACGGCTAGGTGCTTTTGGGTTCATTTCCAAGCATCTCCTCCATAATGCAGCTCTTCGGGCATGCTTCTCTAAGCAGTCTCGGCATGGTGGAAGCTGATGGCTTTCTATTTCACCCCTCTTAGCGCAAAAGAGACGGTACCTCAAGTCATTGACCTTTGTCATTTATATTTTTGGCGAGTAGATTTGGCATGTGAAAGTTTCCAGTTTGTCCATTAATTCTGATGGAAGGTCCCAGTTCTGGCCAAGCTCATGGAATGTGTTTTGGACACTCTTGTCTGTGGTCAGGTACTTTAAAGCACAAGCTTTACCTCTCCCAGCAAAAGCACTGACAGTGTCGCATCCTGTATATGCATGCATTCCAATAAGAGCTTTGCAGACGTTTGTACCAACTGAGGTTGCCACTCTCCTGATGTCAATCAGCTTTATCCTTGCCCTTGCTCCACATTTTTGGTACAGAGGCGCCCCAATTGTGTCATGGAAAGCAAGGCACATGATGAAAACATCTGTGTCCTCTGTGCAGATAACAACAGCTTTATACCCTTCTTCAACAGCATGGGCAGCATGGAGAAGAAGGCGACCATCAGCTTCTTCTTGTTGACACTTGAGAGTTGGGACTAACTGACTGCCCTGAGCCGTGATTCAAAAGCACTCATCATCGACAGTTGCAAAAAGAGTTTTCTCTTTGAGCAGTTCCCTGCATTTGGACTTACTCCACTCCTTCACTAAGAATGAAATTAGGTTAGTTTTGTTACTGACTTGTGCCAGAAATCGCCTCCACTGTCTCACTAGTTGTGTATCTGTGATACTCATCAAATGGTGTCCTGTCTCTTCACCTCTCAGTGATCTCTCACTATTCTTGATAGAGTTCTCTTTGTATGTATCAAAAACAACATCTATTCTGCTGCTCTGTCTACCCTCACTCAGTACCATAGAAAAGATTGTCTTGGCAACATCTCCAAAGGTGGCTTCATCACCTTTGACTCTTTGTACCAAGTTCATGCCATCTATCATGGTAGCTGAGTCTTCTGGGACTTTTTCTGCCACTTTCACATTTTTATGCAGTGAGGTGGCTAAAGCAGCTTTGTTTGTCTTTCGCAATAGCCCATCAGGTGTGGAAAGGGCCCAAGGCAATGGTCCAAGAGGATGAGAGAAAACATCTTCCATCTGGAGGCTGCGACTCTGAGCCATGACAATGATTTGTCCAAAGAGAGATCTGTCTGCTTTAAGGATAATTGTTCTCCCACTCGACTTGACTTCTTTCTTTTTGCACATGGTGCTGAAAGTTTTCAGCTTGTTGGCTTTTATTGGATCATGGAACTTCTTCATTGGTGGATCTGCTTCAAGTCTTTCTTCTTTGAAAGCAGCATATCTTTTCTCCCCTACTTCAGATGCCATTATTAGGTCAGCTGCTATGTCCTTTGGAGCAGTCTTAGCAGTAGAGATGCTGACGAGGTCTTGGTTGCCAGCAAATGGGTTTACCCATCCCTGAAGGAGAATAACAATTGCTGACACTGATTCCTCATCCTGTTTGATCCTTGATTGTTGCAGCTCTGCATGCTGAAGTTGTGATCGGTTGCCTTGGATCATGTCTCTTATTTGACCAAGGAAGGCACTACGGTGTTAAGCTGTGATGTAGTACCTTCTGACAGCTCCTGCTTTCAGGTTGAATCCAGCTGTGCCACCAGGAGTTTGGGTGTCTTTATTGACAGTTACCTCTGTGGTTTGATCTACTGGGATTTTGCTGAAAGGATTGCTGCTGGATAGTTGCACTGAAAACTGCCCAGCCTGAAATGCCTGGTAGACTTCAGGATACTTCTTTGGGAGATTGGTCATCTCAGCATAATATGAAGACAGATATCGAGCATAGTTCACCTTATCATAGGTGAAACACCATGGAAGGAGTACTCTAATTGCATGAAGATGCAAGGTCCAATTTCCTTCAGGTGAGGATCGTAACAGACCAAGGACTACATCCTCCACAAAATCCACATATGACATCCAGTAAGCTGAGAGTTCTCCATTGCTGTGGCGGAGGTGTTCTAAGAAATCCTGTCACAGGGTCAGTAGCTCAGATAAATGTGAGCTGTTCAAAACACTGCTGAATGTCTCCTGATTCAATCCACTGGCCAAAGCAATTGCCTGCTCTAAAACGGAGTTGACCACATCCACTTTTTCAGAATTGTCAGTCTCTAACTGATTCATGAATTCTGACCATGCCAGTCTCATCATGGCTTCATAAATGCTCTTCTGCACTCTGATTGCACGGTTGCAGTGTTTCCCATCCATCACCCCACTTATGGATCCCTCAGCAACTATGCCAGCTTCAATGCAAATATCCCTCAGGCCACCATCCTGAAATCTCTTCCCAATAATAGACAATGCATTGCAGATAATGTGAAATTCTCAAGATGAGACCACAGAATTGTTCTTTACGCTTCCAAGCAATTTCGGCGGCTTTTGCATAAAGGGCTTGGTCTAGGGCAACTACCACTGAATCCAGATGCAACTCCTCACGAATGAGGTCAGACTGTTTAAGGATCTCATACACAGTGCTCATTTCAGTAGCTGGTGCATTTATAGTGGGAAGGTATGCTACTACATCCTCTGAGATTTCTACTTTGTCGCATGTCTTGATGTTGAAACCAGTCCAGCTAGGAACAATTTGATCTTCAGCTTGTGACTGCCTCGTAAGGATCCACACCATGTTTTGCACTGAGGCAGTCTGGCTTGACTCTTTCATCTCTTGGGCGTGGTCATTCCAAGTTATGAGGGGATGTGGTCCACCACGTTCTCCAGCCACATAAGCATCTAAAGTAGTATGTTCAGCCTCAATTGACCTCTGCTTTAGCTTTTCAACTCGTGGAAGTTCAGCACTGGGCAGATGAGGACCATACACTTTGGCCTGTACTGCGATGCCATTAACCCTGTGTGATGTCCCCTTTCCAGTGAGTGTCTCCTCTAGTCGATCAATATTGTCCCATGCTAGATTGGTGAAGACATGGGCCTTAATGGATGCTGGAATGACTGCCTTTCGGTTAAGTCCTGCTACTAGTTTTTGCAGACACAAGGCAGTATCATTTTCTTCAAGTAGTGAGTATGATACTCCATGACCAAGGTTGTTCAAGATGTTGATAACCTCTGTGTTTCCAGTTAATGTTTTAACAGCACTAGAAAGCAACACGTGCTTTGGGGTTTCTTCTGCCCACCAGTGACTGCATATATGATGTCCTGGCTAAAAGACTGCACAAGTGTAGCAGTCTTTTGTGACTGAGTGTTTGTGTCTGGGTCTCCTGTTAGAAGACCAACAAGGAACCTTTCCAAGTGACTTGGTATGGAAATGAACCCACAGTTTGCAATGTCAGATGGATGAATTGGCCATGGTGTAGGTGCTACCTCTTCTTTAATGGCTGATCTAATGTGTAATGATGCCTGGTCTATTATTTTGTTTATATGTGATGACTTGCTTTTCCATACACTGAGTTCTTGACACATAATCTGGTTTTTCTATAATAACACTCTGCAAAGATACACCCTCAGGAACCATCAGTAGCTTGCCTTTATCATCTGAGAATATGAGAACTGAATCTTGGAACTCATTTTCCAAACAACGGCGAAGGTGCTTCTTTGTGGACTCTTTCAGAGTAACACCTTCAGATTGCATAAATGACTGTAATTTTGTAGTGAGGGAGGTGAATGGAACAATCCTGTTGTTGGGAATCATGTCACTTCTGATGAAATGAAAAAGGTTCGCCAAGGCCTCCTTTTCAACTTTTTGGTACATCTCATCTGATTCAGTGACACTTTGTTGTATATACTCTGGCTTCTGTCTTGTATAATCTTTGTAGCATGAGGCATGATAATGGGCTTCTGCAGCAACTATGTCTTTACTTGTCACTGCCAATATTTTTTCATCTCTTTTCTGCATTGCACATTCTCTCAGCTTTTGGTCTGCTCTCAATTCCACCGCCTTAACAAGTTTTTCACGGCTTTTGGAGACCTTCAGAAATTTGTCCTTGTTACAAAATATACATATTGGCTCATACACCCTCAATTCTGTTGATGTTCTCACTAGGGGTGTGAACGGTTACAAAAAATGGTAACCGGTTAACCGAAAAAATTGTAACCGGTTAACCGTTTGTTTAAGAAGTGGACCGCAGTTGCGCTATACGGCCAATGGAGCGTGCAGTCACTTATCAGAATGATTCCTTCGCGTCACGGCCGCCACGCAATTGCCAGACATATACAATTATGATAAAGTAGGCCTAATTAGGTCGTACAGAAAACTTGCCGTAGAATTTGTAAAAACAAGTACCTGACTGTAAAGTTTGGAGTCTGTAGGAGCTACTATAAGGGCTCACCCGCTGCCCGAGTGGGCCTTCTCTCATTCCGAGAAAACAAGCCTTGAGTTTTGTGGCGACTGCGCATGCGCGGAACCTTCTTCGCCTCGTCCGTCCCAGGCGTCTCCCAGAAGGAAATATACCATATTTGGGCGTGATAGCGTCATCATGGAACCCTTTGCAGCACACGTGGATGTAAAAGCTGTCAATATTTGTGAATGAAATACCCGCTGCAGAGCGGTCTTTCGACGCCGGTTTTCTTACTTCCAGGTTCCGTCTGGCTCGCAAGCGACATGAAAACTAAGATGTAAAGGGAGGAAAATAGATACAAATCTCCACTTCGACCACTGCGTAAAAATCAATATTTTCACCTGCCGTGTCTCGCCTTAATTTCTAAATAAATAATACATGTTCATTTTGACTTTTTTTCGGTTATCGGTTACTGATTTTTCCTAACCGGTTATGATTTACTAACCGGTTAACCGGTCACACCCCTAGTTCTCACTGGCCTCTTGCTCAGAGTAGAAATAGTTTGTGGGTCATCATTAGCACAGCTGGTGCTTGCCTTCTGTTTCAGAGTATCTAAATCTCTTTTCATTGTAAACAAGCTCCTGCATTTTCGATGATAGTAGATTTTTGGAATCTCTTTCTCACCAAGGTTTAGTTTAGTTTAGTTTTAGTTTTAGTTTTAGTTTATTTATTTTGAGCAGTTTACATTTTAACAACATTCATATTCACATTATTCTATTACAGGAGCTCAAAAAAGGAGTAGGCTGAAGCCAGAAGCTTATATATACGCCTACCCCGTAATCAATATAATAAACATTTACATTTCCCGGTGATACTGCACAATCCGTCTATATCCAAAATAATGATTCAGAAAACAAAACAACAAAACAACAACAAAAAGCTCAATTCCAGAGGCGGGTAGTACTCAATTTCATTTACTCAAGTACATGGCCTTAAGTAACTTTTAGAGTATTTTATCCATACAGTACTTAACATTTCTACTGTACTAATAAAAATAAATAAATAAAATAATTGTTAAATTTTCCATCCAAAGAAAAGTTTCAAAACAGCATCAAGAAACAACATTTACCTATGGATTACTACAATGAATCTTCTTTAAGTTTATCATAGACATCAAACAAAACTTATTTCTACAGAGTCCAAACTGGAGAAATTTACGGATTATATATCGGACTTGATCACAAACTGAACAAAGAACAAACAGCACAACTCTATCAGTCGTCTTGTTTCTGCAATGTGCTACAGGAAGACAATCACCAATGACACTCTTCTTATAAATGTTTGCCCTATTTAGTGAGGTGCATTAAAAAGCCAGGGTGAAAAGTGGCCCATTGAGAGTGGTACATGCCCCCAATCAAAAGGCCTCCACCCGGCTGCCCTATCTGGTGGAGTTTGTGGATGTTTACATCCTAAGCTGTGTAATGCAGTAGACAACGAGGTTAGCAATGACAACCGTAACAACTTGCACCACTACTTGCTACTTGTAGTACCTCAGTGATTGAATAATTTCCAAATTATCTTAAGAATTTAAATCCCTTCGTCGGCACTATATTCTAGTAAAACTTTTTCTTTATACTTTTTCTTGAATTTGTAAAGAGTTGGGCACTGCTTAAGATCTTCCTCCAACCCATTCCAGAGCCAGACCCCTTGCACAGAAACGCACATACTTTTTCTGGTTGAATGCACCATCTGCACTTTAAAAATCATACATCCTCTTAGATCATAATCCCCTTCTCTTAATTCAAACAGTTCTTGAATTTTAGCTGGTAACAATGATTTTGTAGCTTTGTATAATAGTTCCATCCATCCATCCATTTTCTTCCGCTTTATCCGGGGCCGGGTCGCGGAGGCAGCAGTCTCAGCAGAGATGCCCAGACTTCCCGATCCACGCACACCTCCTCCAGCTGTTCTGGGGGACCCCGAGGCGACACCAGGCCAGCTCGGAGACATAGTCCCTCCAGCGTGTCCTGGGCCTTCCACGAGGCCTCCTCCCAATAGGACATGCCTGGAACACCTCCCGAGGGAGGCGACCAGGAGGCATCCGGAACAGATGCCCTAGCCACCTCAGCTGGCTCCTTTCGACGTGAAGGAGCAGCGACTCTACCCCGAGCTCCTCCCGGGTAACTGAGCTCCTCACCCGATCTCGGAGGGTGTGCCCAGCCACCCTGCGAAGGAAACTCATTTCGGCCGCTTGTATCCGCGATCTTGTCCTTTCGGTCATTACCCAGATCTCATGACCATAGGTGAGGGTGGGAACGTAGATCGATCGGTAAATCGAGAGCTTTGCCCCCTGACTCGGCTCCCTCTTCACCACAACAGTCCGATACAGCGACCGCATCACTGCTGACGCTGCACCGATCCGTCTATCGATCTCACGCTCCATCCGTCCCTCACTCGTGAACAAGACCCCGAGATACTTGAACTCCTCCACTTGAGGTAAGGACTCCCCACCGACCTGAAATAATAGTTGTACTGTATAAAAGTCAACTAAATCATACAGTTTTAATAGATTAGATTGCAGAAATAATTTGTTGGAGTGCTCATAATATCCAGCCTTGTTAATTGTTCTGATTGCTCGTTTCTGGAGTAAGAAAAGGGAATGTAATGAACTTTTATATTTGTTACCCCAAATTTCTATACCATATGTCAGATACGACATGACCAGAGAACAGTACAGCAGATGAAGCGCTTTGTACTCCAGCACATGCTTAGTTTGATTAATCACTGCAATACTTTTTGATATTTTATTTTGAATGTGTCTGATGTGCGGTTTCCAGTTCAGTTTATCGTCAATAATCATCCCCAAAAATGTGTTTTCAGACACCTTTTCTATTGTAATACCATTTATAGTGATTGCCCGATCCTGATAAGTAAATTTACCAAACATCATTATTTTAGTTTTATTTAAGTTTAGTGAGAGCTTATTAATATCCATCCATGATTTTATCTTAGTCAATTCCAGATTTGCTATATCAATAAGATTGTTGTAATTATCATTAGAATAAAAAAATATTGGTGTCATCAGCAAATAATATCATTCTTAACACTTTTGACACATTGAATACATTGTTTATATAGAGATTGAACAATTTAGGACCCAATATGGATGTTAAATAGCTCTGCATCCAGTTCCCAGCCACTCCTCGAATACCATATTTTTCCAATTTATTAAGTAAAATGGAATGATTAATTGTATCAAAGGCCTTTTTTAAATCAATAAATATTCCTATTGCAAATTTCTTCTTATCGAGCTTTGTAGTTATTTCTTCCACAGCTTCCAGAATTGCCATTGTAGTAGATCTCTTTTCTCTAAAGCCATATTGACTTTCATTCAATATCCCACATGTATCAATACATTTTTCCAACCTTTTGCAAAAAACCTTTTCTAATATTTTTGAAAATTGGGGGAGCAGAGAGACTGGTCGATAGTTTGTGAAGATGTTTTTGGATCCATCTTTGTATAAGGTATTACTTTGGCGATTTTCATTTTATTGGGGAACGTTCCAGTTTGAAGAGACAGGTTACATATATAAGTTAAGGGTTTAACAATAATGTTGATTACTTTTTTCACTATTATCATATCTAAGCCATGACAATCAATCGAGGATTTGTTTTTACATTTATTAACAATGTTAAGGATCTCAAACTCACTCACACCGGAGAGAAAAATGGTCTTTGGATTCCTTTCTATAAATGAAAGTTTATCATTATTATGCTTTGGAATTTCCTCTGCCAATTCAGGTCCAATGTTCACAAAAAAATCATTGAATTTATTTGCTATATGCTGCATATCCGAGTTTTCTTCATTGTTGATAACAAAGGAATCTGGATATGAATTCTTCCTTTGGTTAGCTTTCAATAATCCATTTAATATGCCCCAAATCCCTTTCATACTGCTTCTATTCTCATTTAATCTATCTGTGTAGTACTTTTTCTTGTTTACTCTTATAATATTTGTTAATTTGTTCTTATATGATTTGTAGCAATTTTCAGCTTCTTTTGTCCGTAGTTTAATAAATGTTCTATATAGATCATTTTCTTTTACATGCATTTAGTAAGCCTTTCGATAACCAGGGACATTTCGTGAATTTCTTCTTTTTATAGTATTGTTGCACGGGGCAATGCATGTTGTACAGTAAACAAAACCTTTCTAAAAATATACAATAGGCTTTATCCACATTTCCCTCTGCATACACACAAGTCCAGCTTTGTTTCAATAGGTCAATTTTAAATTTATTTATTGCATCCTCTGATCTTAACCGTACATTAACATAAACAGGATTTGACTAATATCTTTATTTTTATAGTTATCATCATAAATTGCAAAAACTGGTAAATGGTCCGATATGTCACATATCATCAATCCACTGGCTTTAATATATTCTATCTTATTTGTAAAAATATTGTCTATGAGTGTGGTACTATTTTCTGTTACTCTACTGGGCCGAGTTATAGTTGGAAATAGGTTCATACTGTACATTCGATTCACAAATTCATCCATTACTGCATGTTTATTTGGATTCATCAAATCTATATTAAAATCACCACAAATGAATAGTGTTTTATTTATGTTTGAATACAGTTTCTCTATCCATTCAGTGAATATTTCAATACTTGAGCCCGGTGGTCTATATATGCAACTAATGATTATATTTGTTTTCTTTTCACAAGAGATTTCGATTGTAACACAATCTAGAACATCACTTATTGTTAGTGACATACTTTCCACTTGGTTGTACTTGATTGAAGTATGGACATATATAGCCACACCACCACCTGTCTTATTTTCTCTATTCACATAGTTCAGATCATAACCATCCATTTCAAATTGAATACCTTTATTTTCCTTAAACCATGTTTCAGATATTGCTACAATACTATAAAGATGTTTAATTTGCTGTAAATATTCTTTTATGTGGTTAAAGTGTGCGTACATACTTCTACTATTGAAGTGTATGAATGACAAAGTCTCATCTGAATTGATCATATTAAATTCTTTCTCCGAATAGTATTTACAATCAATGTCCTGAAGAGAAAAAAACATATTATCAGGGTCCATTTCAAAGTCTGG
Source organism: Neogobius melanostomus (assembly GCA_007210695.1). NCBI lineage: Eukaryota > Metazoa > Chordata > Actinopteri > Gobiiformes > Gobiidae > Neogobius > Neogobius melanostomus. The sequence goes on from VHKM01000437.1 coordinate 1,637,450, forward strand.
ATCATGTTCATTGAGATTAGTGCTGTCATTTAACCCCAACTCAAGGTGTTCATTGTCCCTAATCCTATGAAGTATTCCTAGGTCCTGATAGTCACTGTTAGGAAGAGCGTTGCAAAAGGATGTCATTTTCGTAGGTCTCAGGTTATAGACCCTGCAGTTACCTCAGTCAAATTTATTCAGCTCCTCCATACTTCTTACAACCAAGACCTTTGCATGCTCGGGGCTCCATTAAGTTTAATAAAAACTTTACAGTTACTCACCCAAGTGCTTTGGATCTTATTTTGCTTCCTTAGGTACCTGGCTTTTCGAGCAATTTCTCCATTCTTCTTCGTTAAGTGATCGTTCAAGTACACATTTGTCCCTTTTAAGTTCCTTCCTTGTTTCAGCAACGCAATTTCTTTTTCCTATTGATAAATCTCATTATTACAGCTGGCATGGCGTTCTCTCTCCTCCGGGGGAGAGGGTGACAGGCCTCGATGTCATCCAGATCCAGTATGATCCCTTTGGACTCGAGAAAGGCTGCCACCTGCTGCTCTGCGGAGCTCACCTCCAGCTCGTCGGGCTCCGTCCTGTTGACGCCGGTCACAGCCTTGGCATACGACCGGGGCTTGATATTTAGCCCTGTGATGACAACGTCGTTGATCCTGGTGTACTGCTCCAAATCCTCCACTCTCTTCTCCAAGTCCGCAATTGACTTATCACTGAGAAAGTGATAAGTCAAGTCAAGTCTTATTTTCGATTCTCAGCTGTTTAACCTCCTCCATCAACTCGAGGAGTTGTTTTTGTTGATCCTTGATTGCAGTTGTTTCCTCCAACAAAAAATCCAGTGACTTCCTGATTTCTTCTACGTCCTCTGGTGATTTTTGTCCCAGCTTGTCCTGCTGCACTTTTAATCCAGTAACTTCATCTGACAGTGTTTCAACTGACTTTTTAAGTTCCTCAAAGTCGTCCGCGGCTGCGTTTCTTCTCGTGGGCGGCGGCATGTTAGCTGGTTAGCCTGTCAGGCCGCTACTCCGAGGCTCCCTTTTTTCTCTCTCTCTCTCTCTCTCTCTACCGGAGCGCTAACGTTAGATCTCCAGTTCACTTCAGCAATCCCTTTTCATATTAGTTCGTTAAAAAACAAAAGCATGATTAAATCCAATATTGCTTTAGAAAACACGATCAAAACAGCGCAGAAAAACCGAGGATTCAAACAGGACGCGCACCATCACCGGAACTGGAAATGACCTCCCCTCCAGCAAGGGACTGTGCAAGTTCTAGAACTGCTGCATGATTCCTCACTTTTGCAGCTTCAAGTAAAGATGACCAAGATTCATAAGTCTGAGGACATACTAAATGAGTATCAGAGCCTGAGGAAGCATAGTGTATGATACACTTGTCTTCTGGCATTCCCTTCTCCTTTTCCATGTTGAAGTGGATAGCGCCACCACTAAGCCTGAAACAGCATAAAACATTTGATCATCACACCTCCAGAAAAGTAAGTCATTTTGTTCTGTGTAAAATAAGGGATACATTTTTTTATCCTTGTATATTATTGTTACAGTGATTATGGAAATTCACTAGAATGGCATGTTCTAAAAAAACGTTTTAGCACTGTAATAGATCTAAATACTACTAAAATGCGGTCTCTGTGGCCGTATGCCACCAAATGGCTATTGGTGACGTACATAAATCGTCGAATAACAAAAAAAATCCATCACACGAAGTTCATTCCAATAAATAATCTAAAGATGGAAACGATGAGCAGCTACATCATTTTATTTTAGCACAACTCAACTCACATTTGAAGATTTCATCGAAGTTGCAGCCTCGATTTGCAGAAATGCTATTTCCGCTAAGTAGCTACCATGACCCGGATGTGGTTCCTTGCATGCATTATTGTAGCCACAGTCTTGCAAGCAGAGGTATGGCACTAATTAGTGACACCTGGCGTCAAGGGGTTAACACAACGTTTCTCAGCGCCCCAGAGGGCCAGAAAGGTGGTTAACACATCATTTTAAAGCCCCAACAATGCCTCTTTCAATGCAAAAAACACAAGTCTCTATCACATCTGGTTCCAGAAATATACAACAATTCACCTAATCGATCTGGTAGAGTTCTTTTTTTTAAGAATACAAAGCAAATTATAATGATGGACAGGCCATTACCTACTAAATTTCTGAATTTTGGTTCTGTTATTGATGGTCTTCAAGATCCTGCACTCTGCAAAAGAAGAGATCAACCATTTGGATTACAGAAGCATTTTTCTGTCTTAGTCACTGAACGCCTTACCTTGGGATATGATGACATAAGTGTTGATTTCTCATGAAAACTACCATGGATCGGATGCTATCACACATTTTCCAACACTAGAGATATGTACCTTCATGAAAATCAAAAGGAAATTTAATCCCTCAAAATGGTACCGGTAGCCCAAATTTGGGGTCCTCTCTCATGGCCTATTAGAACAATCTGAAAGTTTGATAGCTAATGGCAGCTGTGTTGAATGATTGGCTACATCCTATGGACTTATCTTTTTAAACCAGAACAACTGCCATCAGTGATTTCTCTCAGTGGTTTACTCTGCACCTTTTATCTCGCTTTGAAAACACATTCAAAAATCTGTCTGGCCAGGACTATACATTTTCTCCCCAAATGTTTTGTCTGGAACATTATCTGGAACATTATCTCTCCGAGTCCCGGTGAGCGTGATTGACAGGCAGATTGAGAAATCAGAGAAATGCATAAAATCAAACATAATCAGAACAGTCAACAGATGTCAACAGCCTCCAAAAAAGTAAAAAGTCAAATTAAAAATTACCACCACCACTCAACGTGCCACATAAGCTCTAAAATGGTATTCAGAGGTTAGAAAAATATGTGGCTATGTAAGAGAACAGTTTTTATATAAAAGTACATAAATTGTGCCATTGAAAGAATGTGTACGCGTGTAACTTTGTGTTTTGTAGCAGTACTTTTAATTACCAGATCTATTTTAGAGTAATGAATACATTAAGTTAGTCATTGTTGATCAAAGCAGCTCAACTTGAGCTTCACTGGTGAATGTAGTGTGTGAGTGAGTTATTTGGTGATTGTCGAAGGGCAGCCTCACTTCCATCAGTCTACCCCAAGGCAGCTGTGGCTACATAGGTGGAGTGAATGAAAATATAAGAAATTGTAAAGATCTTTGAGCATCTGGAAAAGTGCTATATAAAACAAAAGTATTCATGGGCAGTAGCGTTGATAGTAGAGCAGGTCGTCTCATGATCGAAAAGTCAGGGGTTTGAATCCCTGCTTCTGCACGTTCCCTGTTGTTGTGTCCTTGGGCAAGACACTTCACCCAACTTGCCACCACTGTGTGCATACATTGGTGTATAAATGAGAGTGAATGGGTGACTGGTTCCTTGCTGTAAAGCGTTTTGGGCCTAATGAATTATCATTGGATTCACTGATAGAGCACACAAGCAAAATATAATAAAAATGCTTTTGAAAAAGAGTTAACACAGATATATGTTATTGCTATTGGAATCTCTTTCACATTTGAGAAAACCACCACAAAGTAACAACTCAATGTGTCCAGACAAAACTACAGACAGAGCCACACGACTTCCTCCACTGAATGCACTGAGGGAGTTGAAACGGTGAAAACATATTCCTTCAATAAACACTACATTTTCTTGTACACAACACGCTCTGTCCTACCTTTTCTTTATTCATCCTTCTTCAAAAACTGCATCTACCAATGTTTACTTACACAGCCGGCCCACTTAACACTAAAGTGGGACGTTAATTGCCTTTAAATTGTAACTCGAGCGGTCACTGGGTGGAGGAACGAGTCTGCAATACGCAACCTGCAAAAGGCCACAATTAGTTTGACGATCAATTTTCCGGGAAGAGAAAGAGTGAAAATCCATGTTCTGATTATGCTCAAGGACGTCATGTGTGCGGTGAGATTACTGCATCAATATTCCAAACCACACCTGAGCGGGAGGCATCTTTACATTACCTGGGAACCATATGGAAATGGTTATGATACGAGCGGAATAATGGCGGCGTATGTAAATGCAGAACGTGTGTTTGTTCCCCCAGAGTTGCAGAATGATGTTAGCTTTTACAATCTCATTTGTGATCAATAATGTGGATACGCTGAGAGCCAGGCACAGAGCGCGGGGCCCTTTGGGAGTAGAGAATCCAAACAGAGGAATAGAGCGGGTTGGGCTGTGGTGAAGGTCTAATGCCTGTGTGAGGACAAGCATTGACTTCTTCATTACTAACATGTTCCATTTTACGCCTTGATTTATTGTTGTTTTGCTGTTAGTGGCTTGATTCTCTGGATCCCCATTTTAAGGCAGGATACGAAGTGCACAGACCACAGACATAAGGACATTTTTTCACAGTAATCTTACTCGTACAGTACACAGCCCTCAACTTTAGGGCTTAGTTTATTTACTATAGCAATGCAAAGTGCTTCGCAATTACATAAAATTAAGGAGTCAGATAAAGTAAATCTATAAAACATCAATATAATTCATTACATTCAAAGCACTGAGTGTCACATGTACGGCTAAAAGAACTGTTTTCAGCCTGGATTTGAACTTTGTCAGATTTGAGGCCTGTCTCACATCTGTCTCACCATGTTTAGTCCTGACTGTGGGACCAGCAGGAGACTTCTCCCTGAGGTTCTTAGAGCTGAGATGGTTCATAAGGCTCTAACATGTCAGAGATGTACTTTGGTGCTGGACCGTGAAGAGACTTGTAGCAAGCCGAGCTGTTTTAAAGTCTTTTCTCTGAGCCAGTGCAGAGACTGGAACATGGATAAGTCGCTCTAAGTCCAGGTAAGACACTATGGGCCTGATCTTGTTCTACGGAAATGTACCCACTATATTTAACATCAACACCGTTTTGAAACTTTTCCCTGTGATTCCAAGACAAATTCAAATGATTTAAAAAGTGACGATGTCTGTGTCGGGCTGATCCCAGGTCCTGTCGTTCCCCTGTCCGCGATGGTTCGCTCCTGCCTACGGAGCCGCTGTCCTGACTGTTCCCTCGCTTTCAAGATATTGACATAAATATTTGCAAGAAATGTCACTTGAGACTGGAATAGGCCATTGTTTTTACATACTGAGATATGTTCTTACCTTAGCTTTGATTAGTTCATTTGTACCTGTCTGGTCTTCACGTGTGCCTTCAGTAACATAAACACAGCACAGACGGCGTTAGCATTTAGCCTCTCTCTTCTCCTCTATAGCTCCAAACGAGGTGAAGATAGAAGCTACCAAACTCTTCCACGTTTTCCCTATTTAAATATGGTTACGTGAAGTGTTACACTATAAAGTATAATTACACAAAATGAAACAATGTGGATTTTCTAAGCAGATAAAAAGGGGAACTATATTGTAAGGCTTAATAATACCAGGAGTAATTCGGCATCCACGCAGTGATACAATACAATATACATATTGTATTGTATCACTGCGTGGATGCAGATGTAGAAGTTTGGTAGCTTCTATCTTCACCTCGTTTGGAGCTATAGAGGAGAAGAGAGAGGCTAAATGCTAACGCCGTCTGTGCTGTGTTTACGTTACGGAAGGCACACGTGAAGACCAGACAGGTACAAATGAACTCGTCAAAGCTAAGGTAAGAACATATCTCAGTATGTAAAAACGGTGGCCTATTCCTATATCAGGCTAAAACTCCCCTAGTGTGTCCTGGGCTTTAGACAGTCTGACACTGTGCTTTGGAGATTGGATTTCCCTCTGCATTCTGTCCAGACTGGGAATCAAAAACATGAAGATCACACTTGAACACGACGGGGTCATTAGGCAACACACACACAAAAACTTTACATTTTGGCAACCTTCAGTACTTAGACCTGAGATTAGGCTGGTCCAGTGACAAGTGCACCTGGCAGCCAACCTAAACAAAATGTTCATTCTACAATATAAATTACTACTTTTTCCCAACCTGATGCTCCAACCTTTGTTTTTTGAATTAAAACTCTTAAATACTCTGGCTTGTACATTTGTATTTAGATCACTGTATGATGATGACTGGCCTTCTTATATAAAACAATATTTTACACATAATTATCAGGTTCACCATTATTCTACTGGGCAGGCTGCAATCTGCACCTGCCATTGTACACAGTGCAAAGAGTCAAAGGAACTGAATTGTATGAGTATTGTATCTTTGATACTTTGTATTTGTTGGAAAATTATACTCAGTGTAGAACTATTCTGACTTTTTGAAAGATCTAAGGTAAGAACCTAGTGGACTCCCTATAGTTTAACCTTTAAATTCCTATACCTGACAAAGCTGGATGACCTCCTGTGGAGAAAAGTGCAAGAAAGAGAAGGACTTACCAAAGATGAGTGACCTGGAGCTGAAGCCTGGAGTTACTTTAAAGGTTTTTTAAACAGTAGGTTCCCACAAAGAGCGACGGGCAACAGAAAAGTGTGCTTTATATAATTTATTTATTTATTTATATATATATATATATTTTATTATTTTTTATTTTAATTTTAAGTGGTCGCAATACTCAGAAGGCCCACAACCAACCTTATTAGCCACTTGTAAAATTTCTTGCAACTAGGTTGACAATGCCCCTAGGCACCCAACTGTCAACGATATCAGGCGTACCTGATCTAAATGCCTAAAGCATTCGGACAACTAAGTTGACAATGCCCCTAGGCACCCAACTGTCAACGATATCAGGCGTACCTGATCTAAATGCCTAAAGCATTCGGACACAAAAGTGACTAATAAATGCCGGTTGTACCCCCCAATACTGTCCCACTGAACATACAAAAGATACACAAAACAGTACACAAACAGTACACTACACAATATACAAACAGTACATAGAACTTACAAAGTGGACAGGTGACGTGCTTCGTGGTCGCTCAGAGTAGGGAAGTCTACTGCTGAACACTTCTGGCACAGGGTTTTTATACATTTTTTATTAGGGGCTTCCCATAAGTCCTCCCTATTTTACACAATCTAGGTGACAAAACAACCCCCCTTATTACATTTTGTAACTGTCATGTGCAGCTTCATTTACCTAATAAGGTATGAACTTACTCTGTGAAGCTAAGTGAGCAGTGTTTTTTTTAGCCAAACAAGGGCAAAATGTGGAGGGCAGCTATTGTGTAACTGCCACTTTACGAGAAATGTCTTCAAACAGTTATGGTGCAATTGAGTGAGGGGTGTCTTCAGCCAGGAAAGGTCAAGTCTACGTGCAGCCACCCAAAACCACAGTTCTTACGTTACTTCCCTTTTGGGTTTTTCCCTCTGTTACCTAGCACATTCACCTTTAAGACAACAAGTTCAATATTGTAACAAAATTACAAAGAATTTAACAAAGAATTTACAAAGAATCTTATAACATCATTTTCTCATATACATACTCATGTCATCACTGTTTTGATTAATGCAATGATTAATATTAGCAACACTCTATGCAGTACTTATACTTGGCTTCCATACTCACCATCCCTATAAGCCTATAATGTACTTATGAATATCTTTTATTCTTAAAACGGTAAATAGTTTTACAGTTACTCACAACACAATGCAAATTTATTTATGAACAGTTAAAGCATAATATGACCATAGCACACGATATCCTAATTATTAGGCTACTTGCCTTGTAAAATATCTATTGATAAGCATACTTTATTTATTCAAGCAATCAAGCAAATCACACTTTATTCAAATAATCACATATCACCATTATTGGGCATATTCTCATTGTACCATGACCAAGGCCCACTCAGGGCGGCGGCGTCTCAACATCCTCCTCCCTTGGTTATGGTACCCGTCAATATCCTCAGGGGGCTTTGGGTGTGGCTCCATTGTTCATAATCAGTGGTGGATCGTTTGGTCCTGTTTGACAATCCCATTTAAGTGCTCGATCCAGAGTCCATAGGAAGATGTTATGGATACGGTAGCGGAAAGGTAACAATCTTGAGGTATACGTGATGGCGTACAAGTCCGGTGTTGCATAGTCTCGTACCATGTATGGGACCACCAGGGTCCGCAAGTCAGAGCGTTGTGGCAGACTCTTCCCTTTTATGACTGCAGAATCCTTCCCGAAGATGGGCCGCGCCCAGTCTCCCCAGCACATTCCTTTCCGGTGTTGCACAAATGATCGGGTAATTGCCCAAGGCCACCATCCATTAATGGCCCTCATCCTCGTAATCGCCCTCTGAGCTTCACTGGATATTACTTCACCAACAAATCTGCCACCGTGCTGCTTAACCATCGTGTTGATTCCTTTATTGACCAAAAACTGATCTGTCTTAGTCAACACTGTAATGGTGCCTGTAGGTTTATGCCACGTGGGGTCATCCATGTCAAACTTAATTATCATCTTCAGTAGGGGTCTCTCCTCTCGTCCTTTCACTGGTGATATGCACTCAATTACCGCATAGTATTCTGCCCTAGCTCCCTGTTGACTAACACCATGCCAGGGGCTGGACAACGCAATCAACATCTCCCTATTAGGGGCATCAACCGATGTCTTATTTCTACCTTTCCTTTCAACCCTTCTGGTTCTGGGCCGCTTAAACTCCTCCAGTCTCTGCTTCCTAAGTTCTCTGAGTTCACTCTCCCACTGCTCAATACCTATCTCCTCTCCACTATCCAAGCTCATCTCCAAATATCCCTTCTTCTGAGGGGCCTTTTGTCCTCTTTTCAAATGCCGTTTTCCCTCCATATCTCCTTTTCTCCGATTTCACTCCTATTCGGCTCTTCCTCATCAAAATCCCAATCCAACTCTAAGTCTAAAACAAATCCATCTATTTCTGCATTTAATTGTACGGGGTTACCCTGTCCGCTCTTACAGCTCTCTTCGGCCATTTTCCTTGGTTATTTGGTTGGGCACGTGAACAACAACTAACGGTATTCTTCAAACAAAAATTAGATCTCACTATGTGAATCCTCTCGTCAGGATGTGGTCCACACCGAACAGGGGTAAGTTCTATCAGGAGGTCCCAATCTTGTCCTATTATAATCTTTTTAGTCTTGACGTTTTCTTCTATTGCAGTATCAGGGTTATTTATCAGACAGGTTAAGCATGCACGATCAGGACCTAACGCACAGTTCCTGCCTGCCGTTGCTCCGCTCAGAATCTCAAACCCGATGATCGGCGTGTGGGGAACCGATGGGGGAGGATCTGCGGGCAACACTGATTTTGGCTGGCTTGGACTGTCCAGACTTTCTTCCTAGAACAAAGTACATAAATGCAATAGCAATTATATACGTGTCCATACCAAGAATAACCATAAACAGTGCGTACGCCAAAGTTACAACCCACTCACAGACCACCCTAGTGACGATTCTCTTAGCGAGCTGTTTGTTTGCAATTACCTTGGTTATTATGATTCCAAAAGACATGGTAACAAACGGGTAGCACCCCATAATCCCGGCTCGGGCATATTCATAATAATCCCACCAAAAATGAAACACTACCATATCAATTACCCCTTCCACACAGTACAGGAGCATCATGCAGGGTGACCAGCACCTCATAACAGACACTGAAAATGATTTTATTGTACTCAACATTAAAATGGCCATACTTGCATGAGACATTGTTCTCCTCATAACCCCCCTTGCTATTGTCATTGCCAAAATCAATATTCCTCTAACAATTGTGAGGTAAATCGGCCCAGAATTGCTCATAATTGGAAATACTCCGACAATCAACATGACAATGTCTTTTACCTCCTCAGGCGCTGCAATCAGACTCGGCGGTGCGTCGACCCGGCTTTGGTTCATCCCTCTGTCGACAGAGTGGAGATATAACTTTTTCTTGAATTCACGGCTTCATCTTCTCATTTGCGCAGACATGATCTGTGTCTGTCTCTCCTTCATGCAGACATGTTTTTCATATCCACTCTCTCCAGTTACGCAGCATCCTTACCTCTGCACTTACCTAACCACTTCCCCTTTTTCACTTATTTCAACACCACGACCCAACACAACACACACCAGCGCTAACACATGCTCATCCTACTCCAAATACATATCTTCCTGTTTTGGCCTTATAACAATGCTGTTTTCTCCCCTTTTTCTGTTGCCTTTTTGCTCTTTGACTTTCTGGTTATCTTATTCTTTTCCCTGGTGCAACATGCAGTGCACATTGCTTGGCAAGTTGCTGACAATACTGCTTTTCCAACAATTAAAACTAAAATTGCCCCCACTAACACCAACAGAGGCACCTTCAAAAAACTCCAAATCCACAGAATAACTTTCTTTACTCCCTTCTCCCAGATGGTATATGGGGCATTCTTTATTGCCTCCCATACAGGAGTTATGATGGCCTTTTGAACAATATCCCCTTGTAGTCCAATCCCGACTAAGTTAAACATGGCTCGGGCCTTCTCCCATGCCGTCGGTTCCTTCACTGGATCGAAGTAGAATTGGTTGCACTTGCCCTGAAACCGTATCTCCCACTCCGGGAAAAGCGCCTTATCAGGGTAGGATTGATGATAATTTCTCAAATCGAAAGCTGCATAGGGTTCTTCTTCAAACTCAGGGTCTTTACCAAAGTTAGATACAACACTTTTGATCATGGGGTACTGCTCCCTTGGTGTACAGGCCAACTGTGTCAGCGTCCTCCATCGCACAAACCGCACATAATTAACATCTAATCCATAAAACCTTCCAGCATTTGTAGCACGTTTAAATTTCTCCTCCTGCACCCGCATATAATTTACATTCAACCGCAACACATGTCACACGTATTATTTCGATTTGGAGAACCAGTTCTATTAAACAATCCCATTACTTTCAGCCATGAGTCCCTATCCGTCATGTTTATCATTTTCACCCACAACTTCTCACAGTCTCCTCGATCACAAAACCCTGGGATCAGTGCACCCCCATATTCCTTCCATAAAGTCATATTGCCATGCTCATTGCTCGAGCTATTTCCATACAAGTCTCCCGAATTCGGTATTTCAAAGTTGATCGTTCTATAGGTGACCAGTCCCACATCCTTAACTATCTTGGGGTCCAGCGACATTTCCAACGATGTCTGACTCAGCCCTCTCATCACTATTAGAACAAACAAGCCCAATAACATCGGTACTAACACCAGTAACCAGCACCATAACCAATTTCTTCGTTTTTTCTGTTTTTTAGATCCCTCATGCTTCTTCACATGTTCAATAAATTCCTCTATTACACAATCGTCAATATTTTGGGCCATACCTCCACTTCTTCAAAGCTTCTGGTATCTGCAAAACAGGCCCAACAAATTTATTAATCTTTGCTCTCCGCAACCATCCGGGCTATCGGGTGAAATATTACTACATGGTCTTCAATCACTGTACAATTTTCCCTTTGGTATCTAACAACGGTGGCTACCCATGCTACTGTCTTTATACTTTGAATCTTCTTTTGCTCGCAAATTATTGGTTTGGTTGAATGCTTTTTACACCACAGCTTTACCCATAACTTGTCAGAATGCAATATGCACTCATCCACCTCGCACCTGATGTTTTCATCAATGCCAACCGAGTTCTCAATTTTTTCCATTTTTCTGCAGATCTTGGGGTTTACTTTGAAAAGACTCTGTCCAGTCGACTCCTTCAATGGCCCATCCATAACCATATCTCTGTGGCTTCCTTTCAACTCAAGACTTTTCCATTTCTCATATTCTATAGTACAATTATTACAACGTGCATAACTAACTTCTTCAACTGTTTCGCTAGTCCTACTTGACAGGGACAATGCACATACTGCTATTAACACAACAACTCCTACTACCACCATCACACAAACTATAACTTTCCAAGGGTCTCGCTGTTTCCTCGGCACCTTTCCCATTTCTACGTATACTTCCTCGTCGTCCATATCCTCCAAAGCTAAAGGCACCTAAAACGAGAACATCACTCAATCTTAGAAGTAGTTAGCTTCCCGGGGCCTGCATAACTCTCCACTTTCTACCTCTTGCCTAGGCTGCCCTTTCAACCTTTTCCACCATTTTAGATATGTTTTTCCCTGTTCAACTTTTTCTTTGGGCGGCTTGTGCCCACTCTCATTGATCATGACCTGATGAGGTGGTTCTTGCAAGAAGATGACCACTGATTTTCCGTAGCATGTTTGTGGCGCCTGCTTAGGCCTTATCTCCCTCATCACTATCTTCAAGGAAACCCATTTCCCTTTTCACCACGAACCTCCTGCAAGGCTTCCCATTTCTTTAACATTAAAGGATACTTTATGCCATTCCTTGTCCCAGTTGTTACCCAATCCTGAGCTTCTTGCCTTACTGTAAACACACCCCAATCTTTAAGGCTTGAGGTCTCAGTCGGCCTATTTCGCCACGCTTTGGCTGCTTCATTACCCAGCCAGGTCAACTCCTCTTCCTCCTCAGACCGGAAATGTTTCCATCTAAATTTTCCCCGGACCTTAACTGTCCGTCCTTTCTTCACTATAGGCATTCGATATTGATTCCCAAGGTCCCTTCTCATGCTCAAATCATCCCACACGATGCCTGACCGATAGGCTAACAATGTCACTGGGATAAGAGGAATTTCTACCACACATGCCCAAATTTCCCATTCATTAGTCTTACAATTACAGGGGGTGACGTGCTCAACACTGCGACCAATCAACCACTTCTGGTTCTGTTCGGTCCAACAATCCTCACAGAAGGTCACCTTGTATCTCTGACTACTCTCTCTGTTTTTTGTTTTTGTTTTTTGTTTTTTGTTTTCATTTCAATTTGAAGCACTCACACCCACACAGAACATATTGTCCAGGCACATATTCTTCATACAGGACACATGGTCCAGGCACATATTCTTCACATTGAACACTCGTTCCCGGCTCAGCTCCCGGCATCGCCCTTCCAACCTTCACACACTTTTCACTTGCCCAAACGACCATTATACCAGGGGTCAACCAGCCTTGCTTCTTCATTACGGCAGGCACCAGCAATGAAGTGCTAATTTCTCCTTCTTTTCCCATCTCTCCTATGCGCGTGGCTTCTGCCATATTAAGATTAGTTGCGTCGGGTTAACCTTCTTTCCGCTTTTTAGGTTTATTAGATTACCTTCTATTGACGTTATTTCATCGCTCCCTTACAAGTAGGTTTTTACGTATTTCCCAGCGCACACTATCCCTCTCTTAGTTTTACTCGCATATGGTGTTGATAAGATATGCTGGGTCCCCCAAGATTTCCAGCGTTTCAACAGTGTCTGGAGGCAAACATTGTCGCATTGTTTTTTCTTAAAGATTCTATATTATTCAATGGTGTAACATGCTCACAAAGACATTTCACTGCTTCCTTTGCATTTTCCTGCTTGATTGGATAAATTCTAGTATATCCCTCAGAATTATCTACAAACACCAGAAACTTATCATGACCCTTTCTAGTCTTACTAAGATGGCCTACATCCGCTGATATATGCTTTCCTGGCGTCTCACACTTTATTCTGAGATCCTCTGCCTTCACCTTCCTCATTCCTCCTTTCAAAACACACCTCTCACAGGTCCTCTTCAACCCCCTAAATTTCTCCTCCCATCCTTGTATTTGCACCTCCTGTCTTTTAAGCCACTGTTCTATTCTCCTTTCCCCTGCACATCCTAATGCCTTATGTGCCATTTCTATCAAAGCCTCTACTTCCTCCTCTGGCACTATTCTAAGAAATTTCTGCAAAAATACAGGCTTTTTACTATTAATTCTGACGGACTTGCTCCATGAATTCATTTTACCTGTACTTTCCGTTTGATAATAAGTTTTCTGTAAATAATCAATACTTTGTCCTGTATTTATTTGAAGGACTGTTCTGTAATTTTATTTTACGGAAAGTTATGTTTAATTTTTTATTTTATTTATTTCTCTTTCCTTTTTGTGTGAACACAATGCATTGTGGGTTATAACAGCCTTTGAGGCGGGAAAAATCTGAGCTCAGACAGAGGCGGGATGATTGTGAACGCCCTTTTATGGTAAGTAAAAAAATAAAAATAAAATAAATAAAATAAAAATGTTTTAAGAATATTAATCATGTATAGTAAATCAAATATGCTACATTGAACTTGTTAACTATGTCATAAACGTTTTGTTGAATGTAGTTAGTGCACAGTTGGTCAGTTGGGCAGTTACAAGGAAACTGTGAAAGAACTCATGTCATGTTAGTTATGATAATATATAATAATATAATATAATCCATCGCATTAAGTGTTGTGGCAGTCAACTTGTGTTAACACATGTTTATAATGTTAATCTTTAACGTTAGTACACTGTAAGTGTAAGTCCAGCTTTTCGGTATCTTTGATAAAACACAATTTGGATAGAAATATCTTAACGTGCACTGTTGAAGAGAAAGCAACTGACACGCCAGATCTGATACATTTTGAATTTGGTTGTGAAAACTTAGTACTAATAAATGTTTCTTTTTATCCAGAGAATCAACTCTAGAAACTCCATCGTACTAAATCGGAGTTCATTGATGCACAAAGAATAAGGTAAAGTGACTATTCCATAGTTGTGTTTAAGGTGAAGTGTTCTGACTCCAGTATGTTTGTCCATTTTACAAATACAGGAGGAGGTGCTGTGATCTAAAGACCTGTGTGCAACAAAACTTCTATGGTGATGAACTGACAACTTTAAAGCTTTACTTAGCTTAAAACTCCTGACAGTTTTTCAACCAAGTTGAACTTCCTGCACCATGAACCGAACCGTGAGATAGCTGAACCGTCAAGCCTCTATTCATTAATGTCGTTCGGAGAATAAGGGATTCAGTAGTCTTGGAAGTGTATATCATTGACGTTGTAGCTGTTATTTAAATTTTGTATTGACATTGATTCAAATTACCTGTTTATTTTGACTGTTCAGTGTCTTGTAAACTGATTTTTTTTGTTTTTGTTTTGTTTTGTTTTTTACATTGTTTTGTCAATAAATAGAAAGATTTTGCCCATTAATTTTGAATAATATCTTATGTTGAACTAAAACAAGTGAATTATGTTTAAAACACAAGATATACAGTATACTATAAATTTACATAATATTTCTGTTTCTGAGTCGTATGAATTTTACGGAAAATAAACCTTTAATAACACATTTACATATGTATTACATTATATTTTCCGTTTTCAGGCTTACGGAATTAACGGAAATTGCACTTATAATACAAAGGTTTCTGTTTTTCTCCTATTTGAATTTTACGGAACGTTTACTGTAAATTCACAGGTCACAGTTTTAACAGGACATTCTAAATGAAATGCGGCTAATGTCCTGGTAATTTTCCGCCAGCACTTTTTACCGTGATTTTACGGACATTTTTCCTAGAGTGTACGTTATATACCCAAATAGTTCCTCCTCTGTCCGTTAATTGAGTCTCCACTCTAAGTGGGCTCTGCGCTCGTCTTGGCTCTAACTCCACAGCATTTTCTTTGCAATACTCTACCATTTTATCCCAAACTCCTAGGTCCTCCTCTGCTAACCTTCGATCATTTACAACTATCCTTTAGCAAATCCTTCTTCTGTCTCTGCCTCTTATCCTGGGAACTACGGATCAACTACAGAGGCCCTATTATTGACTTCAAACATTTCTTCATCTAATCTACTTTATTCATCGCAAAACTCTATGGAGTCTAACAATGATGCACTATCTCCTCAAATGCCTCATACTGCCCCATGACCCAAAGCTGTATTTGCGGGAGTTGATTATTGCTACTGGGCTAATCACCTTGTCTGTCCACTGTACTCCGTCTAACTTTTCTTCGTATATCCAAGTGGACCTTTCTTCTGACTTTCCTTCCTCCTCTGGAGCTCTATTTCCCCTTTCTACATTTATCACCCTATTCTCAGGACTCACTTGAATTCTTTCATCCAACTGGCTCCCCGACCTTACACTATATGCCGGCGGCCTCTCACTCTCCTCCCGTGTTACTATCCTCTTCTATACTCAAAAAGCCTCCTCCTTCACCTGCTACAGAGAACGCGTCATTCTCCATCTCCTCTTGCCTTCTAGCATCACCTATTGCCACAGACATGTTTTACCTCCAGACAGTGTTCCTAACTCCCTTAACAAAGTGATCGTTGCACGCAGTAACCCCCAGCGGGTTCGGTTATTACACCGTGTGCCTGTATTCAAATTGCCTCCTACTGAGAACAACTATTCCTGATCTACTCAAACCAATGTCCCTAACTTGAATAAAAGTCGGTCGTTGCACGCAGTAACCCCTAGCGGGTTCGGTTCTCCAAGCCGTGTGCCTGTATTCAAATCGCTTCTCGCACCTCGGAAGTGACTATTCCTTGACCTATAAAAACAAAAACTAGGTAACAGCTGTACTATTACGGTGGCGTACCCCCGTTAGTGCTTTTATGGGCTGCGACCCTACACTAACGCTAGTTTTTCCCAACTATTCGTGAATAGTGGGTTTTAATCCCTGCGTTCCCCAGGTATGGGTGGAGTTACGTCTGTTCTCCGCAGCTAAACATATTCCCAATACACTGGCGGCCTGTAGGGTAGTGCGTCCAAGGGTGGCCAGGCCTCTTTCCCACTACCCTCGAATTTAACGGTTAGCTAAAGTCCACAAAGGTCCCTCCCTGGGTTTAGGTCTAAGACTTAATCGATTAGTTTTACAATTCCCTAATAAATTAAGTCCCTGTTCGGGCGCCATGTTGGAAAATTATACTCAGTGTAGAACTATTCTGACTTTTTGAAAGATCTAAGGTAAGAACCTAGTGGACTCCCTATAGTTTAACCTTTAAATTCCTATACCTCACAAAGCTGGATGACCTCCTGTGGAGAAAAGTGCAAGAAAGAGAAGGACTTACCAAAGATGAGTGACCTGGAGCTGAAGCCTGGAGTTACTTTAAAGGTTTTTTAAACAGTAGGTTCCCACAAAGAGCGACGGGCAACAGAAAAGTGTGCTTTATATAATTTATTTATTTATTTATATATATATATATATTTTATTATTTTTATTTTAATTTTAAGTGGTCGCAATACTCAGAAGGCCCACAACCAACCTTATTAGCCACTTGTAAAATTTCTTGCAACTAGGTTGACAATGCCCCTAGGCACCCAACTGTCAACGATATCAGGCGTACCTGATCTAAATGCCTAAAGCATTCGGACACAAAAGTGACTAATAAATGCCGGTTGTACCCCCCAATACTGTCCCACTGAACATACAAAAGATACACAAAACAGTACACAAACAGTACACTACACAATATACAAACAGTACATAGAACTTACAAAGTGGACAGGTGACGTGCTTCGTGGTCGCTCAGAGTAGGGAAGTCTACTGCTGAACACTTCTGGCACAGGGTTTTTATACATTTTTTATTAGGGGCTTCCCATAAGTCCTCCCTATTTTACACAATCTAGGTGACAAAACAACCCCCCTTATTACATTTTGTAACTGTCATGTGCAGCTTCATTTACCTAATAAGGTATGAACTTACTCTGTGAAGCTAAGTGAGCAGTGTTTTTTTTAGCCAAACAAGGGCAAAATGTGGAGGGCAGCTATTGTGTAACTGCCACTTTACGAGAAATGTCTTCAAACAGTTATGGTGCAATTGAGTGAGGGGTGTCTTCAGCCAGGAAAGGTCAAGTCTACGTGCAGCCACCCAAAACCACAGTTCTTACGTTACTTCCCTTTTGGGTTTTTCCCTCTGTTACCTAGCACATTCACCTTTAAGACAACAAGTTCAATATTGTAACAAAATTACAAAGAATTTAACAAAGAATTTACAAAGAATCTTATAACATCATTTTCTCATATACATACTCATGTCATCACTGTTTTGATTAATGCAATGATTAATATTAGCAACACTCTATGCAGTACTTATACTTGGCTTCCATACTCACCATCCCTATAAGCCTATAATGTACTTATGAATATCTTTTATTCTTAAAACGGTAAATAGTTTTACAGTTACTCACAACACAATGCAAATTTATTTATGAACAGTTAAAGCATAATATGACCATAGCACACGATATCCTAATTATTAGGCTACTTGCCTTGTAAAATATCTATTGATAAGCATACTTTATTTATTCAAGCAATCAAGCAAATCACACTTTATTCAAATAATCACATATCACCATTATTGGGCATATTCTCATTGTACCATGACCAAGGCCCACTCAGGGCGGCGGCGTCTCAACAGTATTTGACTTTGTATTTGGACTTAAATTGACTTTGTGTTTGTTATTTCATTGTTTTCTTGGGTGTGGTGTTGTTATAGCCTCTCATGCACATGCTATTGGTTTTGTATATTAACACATAAATAAATAAAATAAAATAAAAGACAATCCCATACATGTATTTTTCACATTTGGAAGAATGTACTGGAGTAGAAAGTATTACACTGAAAAGTAATATCGACTCAAGTCTAAAACATGTCTGCTTTTGTTGGAGGTGTTTTGTGCACATTAGGCCACAGAATACTGCAGCCCAAAGAGAGCCGATAAGTGCTCGCCCTCATTCCCGAGTGAAGGGTGTGAATGGAACACACTGTTTGGGCTCTGTACAAAGGCGGGAGTGAGAGCTCGCACCTGCAAGCCCTACAGCGAGCATCTTTGATCCACTCAGACCGCCATCAAAGAGACTGAGGACCTTTGTACAAACCCCAGCCTGTGAGCACCTATACACACACAATGCACCACTCCAACGCGTCAAAGAGGACTCCGCTAACAATAGTCCGCACTCAGAGGAACGCTGTTCACTCATAAATTACAGCAATTGTTGAGTCTCTCCAACGAGAAGTCATTCAGACGGGATCAATCCACTTCATAAGAGACACATCAGCGCGGTTAGAGGAGTCTGTCAGAGTGTAAACAGACGTGTGGGCGCGAAAACTCAGACAATTGTGAACTCTTCTTAAATTTAATGAGGATGCCACTTAAAAAAAATCTCTCTTTCTCACACACTGTTTATGGAGTTGTTCTGTTTTATTCCATTTTACACAGATTGTAACGCGCTATGGTTTAACCTTCAATAATTTAATCTCTGTGTAAAATTCAAACCTTATGTGGGTGTTATCACTGTGTCTGCCTATTTCCCGTGATTGTTTTGTTTTTTCATTCTTTATTTATAGATTTTAACAGTTTAAAGATGGGTACAATTCACATATATGTGCGAACATGAGCACAATATTATTGTTCACTCTCAAAGAATACTGTCCCGTCTAAAAAACAAAACAAAACACAAACAACAGATACAAAACTTCAGGGAGTGACCATTACATTGTCTTTTAACTTCTGACATTCAAAATCAAAGCAGGCTTTTTAATTTTTATATATGCGACCCATTTTTCCCAATACACTAGAATCCTCTCTTGTTTTTGGTTTACAAATGCTGTCAGCTCTTCCATTTTAAGATTACTCATTATTATTATATCCCACCACGCAGATAGGGTGGGAATATCTTGTGATAACCATTTTTGAGTTAGGCATTTCTTGCTAGCCACCAACAGGATGCTTAGCAAATATTTATATTTATTTCTACATTCCTGTGGTAAGCATCCAAAGTATACCGTTTTCATTTCAAAAGGAAATACACAATTAAATCTTGTAATGCTCTGTGAATGTCCATCCAATATTGTTTGATAAGTGGACAGTTCCATAATCGACACTTTCTCCAACAAATAGGAGGTCGTCCGTCAAAGTGTGTTTTTTGACATGGAGTGATACAGAATCTTGTTATTGTTTTCCATCCATATTCTTTCCATCTCTGTGAGTTTGTACATTTATTATTGTCCATTCCATCCTCTGATATTGTTATCCCTCCCTCTTTCTCCCACAATATCTTTACATACTCAGTAGAATGGGATTTACGATTCATCAACAATTTATACAAGCTTGAAATAAGCTTCTTATTCGATTTCCCATCATATGCATTTCTAAACAGTTGTAACAAGGCCATGCTACCTTCTGACACAGCATCTACTTTTTGTATCTATGACGTATTTGCAGGTATCGAAAAAAGCCTGCTTCTCCAAAGCATATTTGTGTTTAAGTGTATTGTAACACGGGTGGGAATTAAGCTATTTCCTCTTATATCACCTCTTTGCATTACCTGCGCCGTTCCCACGTTTATTCTCGCGAGTGTAACGCCACCCGCCCACGTGACCCGCTGCAGCCTATAAGTCTCTATATTATCCAGCATTCCAATATGGCTGACAGGTGCGGTGGCTAAGCCTTGGGGAAAGTTCAAAGCCGGTATGTGTAAAGTTTTGGTTTACCGTTTTCCAACAGCTTGCAACTAATTGTTAACTTATAGGTGCCGACCATCAGGGCCGAGTTGTGACGGGAGAGCGTGTCCATGTTAAGATATTAAGCGGAGTTGGTAAGTCAATCTGTTTGCTAATGGTAGCTACTAGCCGCATCCATGTATTTCTTATGGGTGGTTAGCATTGGGTTTTAACCCCGTTTTCCTCCATGTCTCTGAATGAATCTAAGTCATATTTATGTTGAGTCTTCATTGTATGTATAAATGGTGACTAAGTGTTGTGGCGTTTTAAGGCCATCTGAACGTTTTATGCTACGGTAAAGATAATGAATGAACACTGCCGCTGGTGCGCAGTTATACCGGTCATAGTAACAACACTGTGTACGTTCTCATTTGGTTTTTATGTATATGTACTATTATTAATATGTATAGTACACGTATGACATTGTTGATTGTAGTTTAGTATTGTTAATGCGAGCAGCATTAAGGTTGATAAAGATAGATTACTTTGATGTGCGCACAATGATTAAACTCAGGGTCCTGTGTTTTACGCAGGCCAGGTCCCTAAGTCTTGGATGACGAGCTGTAGATAGGCCTCGAGCCAGAGCCCAAGGATCTCCACCTCTCAACTAACCTGAACTCCACCTGCTCTGGTCGGGCCGGTATAGGCGGCTTATGGCCAAAACCCCTTGCCCCGCACCTCAGTACTCTGCGGCCCTTTGCACTATCCCACACACACCGTTTCCATAAACTGAGCTTTCACTACGAACTGTCATATTCAAATTCCCAAACCGTGTGGCCGTATGAACTGTTGCGGTTGAACTGCAATTGTTACAGAACTGTGAACAGTTTGAATGAACTCCATGGACTTTTGATATTAACCGGTTTTATGATTTATCTCATATGAATTTGCATCAATTGAACTAAACCTACATTGTTTTACATCTCATGTCTATCATGTCTATCATGTCTATTTGACGGGTCAAATTTTATATTGAGGGTTGCCTTTTGTTACTTGCTTTGTACTAAACATTGTACAATGAAACGAGATCGTGGTTGTCGTTGTGCTTCGTTTCTGTTATCTATATGAACATTTCAAACAATGCTTTGTATTTTGGTCTGTGTTAAAAAAGCGTCTTTTTTAACACAGAGCAGGTTCTCCTTTGACATTGATGAAAATCAAAATATGATGCTGCTAATTGTATGATTGATAATAATTAATTGCAATAGGATAAAGTTATTATTATAGTTCTGTCATGTAATGTCTTTATGTAAATGCTATATTGTAAATGTTGTATTGATTTTGGGGGTGGGGCTTATAAGCTCTTGCTTCAGCTCACTCCTTTTGAGCAGAATGTTTACTGCTCAAATAAACTCAACTAAACAATACTGTGCAAGTAAAAAATGCATAAATGACTCTGTTGCTGATCCACTTGTGCACGTGCTTCTCGCTTTACACGTGAGCTTGGTAAATGACCCCCTAGCTGGGTAGCTGTAGTGCTACTCTCCTGACGTGAGGCTAAGTCCTGCGTTCATGTTGTGATCTACAGTATTTATTTCTATTGTTTAATTACAATAAGTGAAAATACAAAAGCACTACGAGAGTGGAACAATATATCTTTAATATGTATCAATGATCAAATATGGGCGGCACGCAATCGGTGAGGACCATGCTTCTCTATGGTCCTTATGGCGGGGAGCTGACATTGCTGTAATACCACCCCCTTGTCGCCAGGGGCGACTCTTAGGAGCATTGATTCCAATGGCCGCTGGCTGCTCTGCTTTATGACCGCAACACTGGAGGCAGCCATTGCTCCGCCATTGCTCCGCCATTGCTGTAGTACCTCCATATCATCGCTAGGCCCCCATTGAAAAGCATTGGACTTTAGACACGTTAAAAACAACTTTAACGCCTGGTTTCAATTTTTTTAACGCTTTCTATGGCTACATATTCCTCCTGACATAATGCTGGGTTACTCACAAAAAAAGAAACCAGGCTGGTTTTTGAAATAAATGTTTTTTTAATCTCCTACTTAACGGAGGTCGGACTGTTAGCATTGGAGCTGCGCGAGCTACACGTCACGCAAGGGCCGAGTCTACAGTGAAGATCCCGCCCTTATGCCCTTATTAGGAACATGCTTCGTCAGAGCTGGGGAGGAGGAGTCTGTAAATCCACCATGATTTCCCCCTCGAACGTGGTCATTGTGGTAAATGGGGAGGAGTGAGGAGGAGCTGTCTATTCTTTTTAACAGTCTATGATTGATTCTCATGGGCCTTCAGACCGCCCAAGCGCGACTTAAAAGTCTGGCTGCAAAGAATTTTTCTTTTTCTAAAAATCGCTATGACCCATGTGACAATGCTGGGGTAGGTGAAATATTTTTAACCGCGCTGGTTTTTGTTTATCAGCCCTAAAAGAGGAAGCCTTTTCAGTGCATTGACTGGCTCCAGCGTGTCAATCAAGCTCTGGAGCTCTGTGGAGGCTCTGCCCGGCCCACGAGCCCAGGGCTTCCCGCCTTTTTGTCCTTTTAAGGAACAGGCTGTGTAGGAGGAGTCTGAGCGGCCATAAGTTTCACAGAGGACTCAGGACCTTTTCTATGAATGGGGCTGAATAGTTAATCATCTATCTCTAATTATTATATCTACGGCAGCGCAGCGGTTAGCGCTCGTACTTCACAGCAAGAAGGTCCCGTGTCGATTCACACCTGGACGGGACCTTTCTGTGTGGAGTTTGCATGTTCTCCCCGTGTCTGCGTAGGTTTCCTCCGGGTACTCCAGTTTCACCTACCACTAAAAACATGTACAATAGGTGAATCCTCCAGCCAGGTGATTCTAACCATCAGCCTGGCTCCACGGCATGTTGAGGTGAGGTGACTTCTCGGAGGAGCAAGTAAGCCACACATCTGCCCCAGCTCACTGATTGGCTGCCAGGTGCACTTGATGCTGGACCAGGCGAATCTCAGGTCTGAAAGGTAAATTTAGACCTACCTTCATCAGGCCCAAAGCGCTTCACAGCAAAGAACCAGTCACCCATACACCAATGTACGCAGACACTGGAGGCAAAGTGTTTTGCCCAAGGACACAACGACAGTGTGCATAGCGGGGATTTGAACACTGACCTTCTGATCACGAGACGACCCGCTCTACCAACTGTGCCACTGTCGCTCTAGTAAAAATGGTCTCTCTCCAGTCCACAAAGAGGCGACAAAACATCCCAAAAACATCCAGTTCACAAAAACATCACAATTCACAAGGGAAAGGTCACTAAAACACTGTTCTGTGACAGACTGTGATAACGCCATGGTAACATGGTTTTACAGAGTAGACAAGCTGTGAATAGTGGTGGTAGTAATAACCCTAGTACTCCTGGTGTGCTGCTAAAACATCACAAAAGTATCCATCCGTCACTCATCCATAATTATATTCCTAACATTATTGTACAGGCGCCGGTCCTGAATAATTAGCATGAGGCAATAATGAGAGGAGCCGGAGCCCGCAGTCGATCTCTTTAATATGTTTGTTGCTTCTTTAATTCTCTGCTCATTTGCCTTGTTGTGCTGTCAGTGTGATTTAATTGCGGTGGGAAATCGGAGCGTCGGTCCGGAGCTGGGGAGTGCTGTCTTCATGTAATTAAAGTGGGACATTTGCATCGCAGTCCTCTGGTACTTATTAAAGCATCGTCATAAACAAACGGCCGCTGCATAATCATGAGGCTTATTCCAAACTGAAGCATTGTGTCAAACACAGAAGGACTGTCAAAACAACCATTAAAAGTGTTTGTTATCCCGCCCCCACCTGAGCTCCTGGGAGTGTCACATGACTGGATCAGCACGTCACACTGAAAGTTGGATTACTGTCAACATGGTCAAACTGTACAGATAAGATGGTTCGTGTGTGATTTGTGTGTGGTCTTATAGAGTTACTTTTTTATTAACAAGACAGATCAGGACGAACCTTTGTTTTACCGAGCCTCGTTTAAGCCAATCACAGCCAAGTCTCAACAAAATGTTGCTGATTTATTAAATCTCAGGTTTTGAAAAATGTTTTGTGTGTTTGTAAGTCTGTAGCCCTTGTGGTTTCCCGTCATCCCCATGTTGTTAATTAGCACTGATAAAAGGGCTTGTTGTTACACCTGTCCACTCATTCAAACGCATCAGTGGGAGCAGTTCGACTGACACGGACCAACAGCTTGGAAGGTCACATTTTGTGGCAATTATTATCCATATTAAAAAATGTTCTCCCTTCAAAATGTTTGCAGTACTTAATAACCTCGCCGAGCCCCATTCTAGCTGGTTGTCAATGTTAACGTTATTTCTATGACACATTTACAACTTAACTCATTGACTGCCATTGACGTCTAAAGACGTCTTTTCGTTTAGTAACGTCGACTGCCAAAGACATCTTTAGACGTCAATTAAGGTTTTCAGTGGGAACAGGCACAGTAAAGCAAAATGCACCAACTATGCAAATATCGTAAAGATCTTACTTGTAGACATTATTTTATTGAGTCAGCAGGTGGCAACAGCGCTCTTTGGATGCCTATCACAGGTCAGAATTAGAAACCGCGGCTACTTCTTTCCTTTTTATCTCAGACGAGGTGAAGGATCAGATGTGGCTACCGAGGACGATAAGGAAAAATACACTTACATTTGAACAGCGGCTTTGGTTAGCGGTGCACTGTAAACCCTGACTAGCTATGATAACTCAAATTAAATGGGGAAACCCGCTGCACCATATGGTTGTGGTACATAAGCCTAAACCAATTGAGTTCACTTGGACTCAAATCATTTAGTCAGTGATAGCTCAAATCATTTAGTCAGTGATAGCTCAAATCATTTAGTCAGTGATAGCTCAAATCATTTAGTCAGTGATAGCTCAAATCATTTAGTCAACTGTAGCTCAAATCATTTAGTCAACAATAGCATTAAAAGTATAGGTTAATGAACTCAAATGATTCAAGCTTATTATACTCAAACTATTTAAATGCTACATTAACTTAAACCCATTTTAAAAAGGTTTATTCCCTCAATTAAATTGAGGAAACATACAACACTAAACCATGTGAGAAATGATAACACATACAGGAAGAACATTTTCTATGACAACTTTATTTATGACAACTTTCCACCAACAAAAGGGAACTGTAAAAGATGCAGACAGCAAAACATTGTTTGTATAGTGGTCAAAACAATGTACATGTTTGTGTCCAAGATCTTGTTTCCTGGTCAAACAGACTTGGAGTCATTATATCCACCTTGGTTGTTAAGTTTTCTACTGTTGGAGCTCCATCTGTATCTGGTTATATTGCATCAGGGAAAACAAAACAAAAACTCTCCTCCATATTTTTAAAGCCCATAATCCAACATCCGATTGAAGCGTAGGACAGCTCGGTACCAAAGTTTGTTGAAACAGTAATTCACTCTGTTGTCTGTAGAGGGAGCTTCAGACAGTAATTTAAAACCCTTGTGCTTGAGTTTCAAAATGATAAAATGTAATATATATATAGTCCTGATCAAGTCCCGACCAGTTGAAAGATGGCAAAAAGGAAATCACATTTTGCATGGTTGGATCTTAACGAGGTTCCAAGTAGAACTTTATTATGCAACAAGAAGAAATGGGAGCGAGACAAAACATTAGTAAAGCTTTTAATGAAAACAATTAAACTGGCGGTTTTGCAGCTAATCAAAAGTTTAAGACCACATGCCTTTAACCTCTTGACCCTCACCTGAACCGAGCACATTTTCTCCAGTTCATCGTTACCCAAATCCAAGAAAGTTTCATGAAAAAAAAGGGTCAAAATAGCAAACACAAGACAAAGACGATGAAAATTTAAAAAAAGCAAGGGCAAATAAGTGATGAAAAAAGCGATGGAAAAAAAAAAGGTTAAAGTGACGGCAACAACGCAAGCAAAAAGATCAGTTTAGATCAGTTTTGTTAGTCTTAGCTTTCAAATCAGATGTTACACTGGCCTACAGTTCTCCAGTTAAGAAGCTTTTAGATTTGGGTAAGGTCGGCCGAACTAGAGAAAATGAGCTTGGTTCAGGTGGAGGTTAAGAGGTTAAAAGGCCAAATCTGTGCAAAAAATGTGTATTCATTGTCATTGAGGTGGGACGCAATAACAGTAATTTTGAATTTCCTTAAAGACCCTGAGAGTTATGGAACATGACGGTGTGAAAACCTGACAGAAAATGACACTGAATCCACACTTGTGCTCAGATTTGACCTGTTAAAAGCATGTGGCCCTAAACCTTCGATCAGCTGCAAAAACATTTCAGTTTAATAGCTGTTTTCAATAAAAGGTTTATTAATATTTTTGTTTTTGTCTCACTTTCATTGTTGTAGCATATTGTTAAGTAAGTTCTACTTGAAACTTTGTTAAGATCCAACCACACCAAACTTTTGATCGGGACTGTATCATTACTGTGGTACCAAAAATATTGTAGTTCTGTTTCAAAGTCCATGTGCATGATATGTCAACCTTAAACCAGTGTCAGTCCATTTGTTGAGGGACATCACAACCTGGTCCTTAAAGTGATAGTCTGGATTTCTAAATGTATTACAAATTTTAAGAAATGTACAAAATTGACCTTCTGGCCTTAAGTGTTGATATAAAGTAAGTAAAAATATTTATTATTATATTTTTGTTAAGTCCCTCCTTCTCTGATCTCAGCAACTACTCAAGAGTCCCCTCGCCGATGGCGTTAACCAATAAAATGCGAGTAAGACGATGATTGACACTTCATGCGCGCTGTAGGCTCGTGCCCGATAACTGAGCACGCGCAGCCGCAGAGTGTTTCTGTTTCTGCTACCTGTATCCTCCGCCATTACCCCGGAGCGCCCCTGCAACAACAACCTGCACACGAACAGAAGCTACGACTGCTTGCCTGCTACTTCTCAAAAGAAATTTAAATGGTTCAAAAGCCCATCTAGCAGAAAAACTAATGCAAGATAGATGTGGAGTTTATATCGGAGAGTCGTTCAACAGATGGACGGAGCTTCGTGAGCTCAACTGCAGAACAGATGAAGAGTTGGCAACGTTTCTTATGTACAGGTAAATGCATGACACTTTGAAGTATTCATGGCGACAATTTGTTGAATTTAGTGCGTCCGTCGTGATTAGGCTTTTTGCAAATTCTAAGCGCTAATACGCTAGCTAACTATGAACTGTTTGCATCGCGTTATAAAGCTATAAGGTTAGCCTACTGTAAACAATGACACTGGTCACCACGGATGTTTTTCACAACGTTACACGCACGTGTCTTGACTATGTATATTTCTGTGCATACTGGCATTACATCAAATGTAGCATTGAGATTTGGAGACGTGCAGACATGCAGTAGGTCTAATGCCAAACTCTAAATGTAGTGCTAACATCTGATGTTTATTGTATGATAAATGATTGAAGGCCAGCGGGCTACATATGTTTTTTGAAGGAAATGCGATTAAAAATATAGCTTACTCTGTAAGAATTTTTAATTAGAAATGAACAATGTTGTTACATTTTGTGTAAATATGTATAACTATGTTTCCAGTTACCAAACCGGATCAGGGGCTACAACATCTACTCCTATATATAAAAAAACAACTATTTCCTGCTGTGCCAACACTATCGAGCATCCACGGGGACTTATCTGAGAGGTAAGAATGTTTTTTTTGTAAATTAGATTAGCACTCGACACCACAGTAAAGGGCAGACAAAAAATGTTATTGAAATTCAAAGCCCCATACCCCCAACAATGTGTGAACTGTAGTGGATTGAAGATAATAGTCTAATGAAATGGCATGCACAGCCTTACTGATGCTAGCCATGGAAAAATAGATACCACAATCAATTGGTTTAGAAAATTATTCATAAACTGCTATTCTCTTGTATTTGTAGAGATACCAATTTTGAACAGGGACTGAACGTCTTGGAGCAAGAGGAAGCCCTTTCTTCAAGAACTGCAGAGTAAGTAAAACATGTTTATTATCTGTGTAGTTGTCACACTGGTCATTGACAATGAAATTAAAATGTTGTTTTTTGTTTAGTTTACCATCAGTTGGTTTTCCTGAGGAGGAGTACAACCACACTGTGAGGATTTGAGCTTGTGTTTACAAAAACAAGTTTAAACCAAAACTTGTGTACATAATGCTAATTTATAATGCTAATGTTTACACACTGTGTTCACAGGACAGGGGCCTCTCTGAGAAGGAAAACAGATCTGAATGACCTTCAGTACATCAGTGAGCAGGACACAGGGAGAGGTCCACATTACAGAAGTGTTTACTGATGCCCACTCACAGATTTCTGCTCTTTTCAGTAAGTGTCACCGTATTTATGTTATGAAACTTGTAATTGGACACATCTAAAGCAATTATAGTTTTAATTTTTGAATGTATAAACCTGACACAGGAAATGGGATATACAAAGACAGAGGTGTGGAGCACACATGATATGTAGCATGGGTCTAAGAACTTGGGCAAAAAGCTACATGCAGTAAGTAAAATTGTGAGCTTTGTAAAAGATGCTTATTGTGCATTTATACTGTACATGTATTTGATTTTTGTTTCTTTTCTGGGTAGACTGGCCTGCAACACGGATGTTTCACAACTACAGTGGAACATTGACGGGAGAAAGAGTGGAGAGTGAAAGGTTCAACGGCACACAATACTCTCAGGGAGGTCATTCTAAAAGAACGTTGGTTCAAAGAACTACCAAAGTATCTGAAGTTTAGGTATTGCATAAAAAAAAAAAAAATTATAGAAGCTATAAATTATGCAAACATTTTTGTAGATCAACTGCATGGCTGGAGGCATTGCACAGTCATCTTATGCCAGCAAAAGACTCAGTTATGACCCGGCCATTATGAATATAAGAATGTAACTTGCAGCCCTCACCATGTATACTGACCTGCAAAAAGGATGCTGATGGGTGTATAATTGTATACAGTATGTACACATTATGTAAACTATATATCTTCATTGCTTTTCTATTATTTACTTTTTTAGCATTATTTTGTCTCTCTTTCAGATACCTTTTTAAAGTATTCAATAATAAGTCTACGTGCTGCAGGATTTATACAGTGAAGGTTGAGAAGGACTATTCATATATTCCAGAGCTCCAGACAATGATTGTTGCTGCACGGTTGAACAGCAAAAAAAGACTCCCACGCCCTGCAATACTGAGATCCTCAGACAACTGGGTTTGCTTTTAGCTGTCCCTGCCTCAACAACCCAGGAGTTACTCCAACACACCCAAGGAGATGGTATGGACTCATTTATTATCACAATATGGAATACAGAAATTGCATACATCCATGATACATTCTTTATCCTTTGCTTTTTTGCAGGTCAACGATTGCCACAGAAATATCAATAATTTGTCATTTTAATTGTAAATAAAGTTTTTGTTGAAAAATAGTTGACCATTGTTTGTTTATATCTGTAAACAAATGTTTTCCTGACAAGTTATGAGATGCTATTTCTGTGCAAGAGCTTTTTTAGGCAATATGTTAGTTGTGCTTTGAAAGTACAAGTCTGTCTTATATTGCATTCTTTATTCTCATAAAACAAAGCAAAGTGACTTCAATTGAAATGTAAATTACAATCGATGTGGTATAAATCCAATGTAGTGCCCATCAGGATCAGAAAATGTGTCTGAATTAGTCTCCACGTGTGGCACTTTAGATATGAAGTTCTCTAGAGGTGGGCGTTTCCCGGCAGTGGGCACATCTGCACCGGGGGGCTGATTTTCAGTGGGTGAGTGTCTTCCAGGAGGTGCAGTGTGAGAGGTGATGTCAAACAGAACACCAGGGTCTTTGTCCTCCACCCTGAATAACACGTCTTGATCTCCAGAGTCATATTCTGTATGTGTCCTACTCCCTATACAAAAAGAAAGTGTAGTTTTGTTAGTTTATTACAATTGATGTAAATGGTTATGCAGATGTCTGAAGGGACTTACACGTTCGAAGTGTAGCCTCTGCATTCTTAGGTTATGAACACGGGCTGAATCCTCTTCACTAAAGTCTAAGCTGGGTCTCCAGCTGCCTCTGGCCACAGATGCTTTTGGAGCATCTAGAATCGTTTGCTTGATGCTGCAGGTGGGGTTTATTTATCATCGGAGTCTCTCACAGAGTTTTGAAGACAAAAAAAGATAAAACATAATTAGAAAAAACAAAACATAAGCAAGAAGGCCCAAATCTAAAGTGGTTTAAAACACAAAAAGATGACAGACAGGACCGGACAGTAAATCGTACGCTAACTTTGTAACTGTTAGCATCATAAAAGTAAACCATGTTACATGCTAAACTATGTCAAAACTACATGTTCACTGGATATGCCCGTTTAAAGGATCTGTATCATGCTATTTTAGCCATTCCAAAGTAAAGTATAGGCATATATATGATATATTGTACCTCTATCACTATGGAGTACTCATTTTGAGAGAAATATAAGTATTTTTGGGGGGTATTTTCCCTACCCGGAAGACGAGACGCTTCGATTCAGTTAACTCCGCCCCTCTCTCCGCTCATTCCACATTTGCAGTATTATAAATATAAATATTGCTGCAAAAAGTGAAGTTACTTCACATAATGCAGTTATAAGGAGTTGACACGTGCAACACAGTTTCATAAATGGCTAACACACACGCTAACACACACGCTAACACGCGTTTTGATTGACTCACCGCTCAGCATGGCCTCCCCATCGTCGGGTGTTTACGTTATGGCCCTCGTGTTGGTTATAAAAGTTAATCCACTTTGATTCTGGCCAAGGTTTACCAAGCATCCATCAGGTTGGTTGATATAGTAGCTAGCTTAATCCCGGAAAGAAATTCCAACTTCTGGCGAGTGCACTCTTCTTTAGGAAGGTTGAATAATCCTGTTCCTCTCGTAGCCAAACGCGCATCCGTGACATTATCGGTAAGAAAAAAGAACAGGCGGTGTCCAGAGTAGGTTAGAAAGAGCTCAGTCTTCAAAAACAACACTTATGCTCAGATCCATGGCTCCTCCAGCCGTGGGTGCGCTTGATTAGCGTCGTGGGACAGCACAGACGCGTCGGAGAGTTGCTTTTTTTTTTTTTTTTTTTTTTTTTTTTTTAAAAAAAAAAAAAAAAAAAAAAAGTTTTATAAATACAAATCAGGCCGTAAGGCATTACATTACAGACGTAGAGCACTTCCGTTCCGCTGTGACGACACAACTGAACAGCTCAGTCGTTTACCAGGAGAGGGTGGAGCAGCTGCTCAGAGAGCAGGATTCAGGAGGATTACTTAGAACTGCGTGAATGAAGCCAAAAACCGCCCTGGGGGTGTTTTTGATAAGGAAATAGCATAACAACATGGCTAAAAACTCAAAAAAGTCGATTTTGCATGATATAGGACCTTTAATTGAAATTTTAGTACAGAGTTAGCTGCATAAACGTGTTATCCCCAAAAACACAAACATTTTGTACCATAAATGCATCGTTACCTCGGATAACTCCATTGTTGACACTGTCACCGTAATGTCTCCTCCTCGTCACTTCTTGGCCCATTGAACCTCGCGCGTGCACGGGAAAACAGGCGTGGCTTCCAAGACCAATCAGGACGGGAGGGGGAGGGAGCTTGGGCCGTTTTTTTCAAAAAGAGTCCCTCTCTCTCTCTCTTTCTGACAACATCCAGACTATCACTTTAAGTGCCATGAACACTTGCTGGGATGAGAAAGGATCCTTATCTTGGACACCAGAGCAACAGTTCCCTCCTCAAACGCCATTTCTTCCTGAAATTGACACACACAAAAATACATATGTATTTAGTTTTTTCATCCTGCTATAAATATTGTAAACTCTGAAGAAAAACAACAACAACAACAACAGTGCATCGTTTAGTTATGACTACCAGCTTAGATGTTTTAGGCTACAATAATGCAAATTACACAAATTTAAGTGTGTTAGAGAACAGTGATCTGATCAGAATTACAGCAGGACTGCGGATTGAGACTAAACCTTGACAAAACAAAAAGAAAGATACTAAATCAAACCAGGACTAAAGCTGGTAGTCATACCAGGGTAGGAGTAAAATGTGTCTAAACCTGGATCAGGAATTAAGGACTAACCAAGGACTTAACCAGGCCAAAGCAAAGGCATGGCTAAGTCAGTATCAGGATGAAACTATGACTGAACAGAATTATTTTTCTTATTGAGTAAGAACAAGTCAAAACAACACTGGAGGAATTCCTAAAGACGTACACCATGTCACATACAACTGTCCTCTGCATTTGAACATTCGTCAATGCCGCCGGAGTAACCCAGGTTAAGGTTTGTGACTCACTTTCGGGTCCCCGAGTCTTGACCCACCAGTTGAGAACCACCTACATAGCGTGGAATGATAAAGACATTTACCTGCAATCCTGCACGTGGAGAGTCCAGCCTCGCTGTAGTTTTCTGCAGAGGGATCTTGTGCTTCTACCTGGAGAAATATAGTTAGAAATAATTAAAAGAAATAACATTTTATGAAACTATCACTAAAACTATCACGTTTAGAAATGTCAAAATGTGACTAAAACTAAAAGCGTTTTTGTCCAAAAGACTAAGACTAAAAGGGCTTCCAAAAACAACACTGAGTTACAGCATCGAGACCCACCAACACGCTGATGACAAGCCAAGATCCAAAGAAGTACATGTTTATGATACTCGTATCTCCCACAAAACATTTTGACAAAAAGAAAAAAATATATATTGTGATAATAACACTGAATAAAGTTGAAATAATGATCAAGGCAGCTCTCAAAAAGTTATATTAATAAAAGGTAAAGGTTTACGACTCACTTTTGGGTCCTGAGTGTCGATCCACCAGTTGAGAACCACTGATCTAGTGCAGAGGCTTCAATCTCGCTGTAGGGAGCCTCACGTCCTTCTTGCGGAGGGACCTTTTGTTAACAAACAAAACAAGTAATTTTTAAGTCAAAAGCATAACATTTTTTTGAAGAATTAAAAAGATCTAATCCTAAGGGCATGGCTATATGACATACAAATGATATCACAACATAAATAAGAAATGGTATGATACCGGTATAAATTACGATATCATTTACACAATTAAAATGCACAACTGCAGCATTTCAGACAAGCAAACACATGGTGAAAACAGTTTGCAGGGCCTCAGGGGGTTGTACAGAATATTGCACATGCATTTTCCTGAACTCAAGCAAGCCACTTTTTGAACATCAGACACTTCTGAAACGCGCGTATCTGTGCGCGCCCAAACCAGGAGCCGGAGCCCGCTCTCCTCAACACTCCCCACACCTGGAGGAGCCCTCTCCCCATTACTCCCCACTCGCTCACCGCGGGGCGTTTTCAGAGGAGAACAGAGCGCACTGAGCCACGGTTCATTTCAGCCACAGTAAATCAGTCTGGCTGTCTGTTAGCTTATAGCTTAGCTTATAGATGCTCTCACTTGTTTCACGCGGTATTGTCCAACATGAAGGCTTCAATCATCGCCTTATAACCCGGCCTGACTTTGTTGTGATTCGTTAGCGCACGGTTGACTTTATGAATCTTAGCAGCTAAAGTGTTGTAATGTAGGACAAGGCCTTACCTCACTGATGTGGCTGCCCTCTCGGCGGTGTCTGGAGCGGATCACCGGTGTACAGCGCAGGCCGAGAGCGAGTGCGGGACACAGCCTGGAGCAGAGACGGACAAGTCAGCATAGAAATAAAAAGAATGGCGCTGCGGCTGCAACTCAACTTAAAATGCCGCCGACAGCGGTTTTTCTCCACTGTGTTTGAAAAATTAAAAGTTCAAGGCGCAATTGTTTTCTTGCTAAGTCTCATTTAACAACCATTACATGTAGCCTACTGTATAAATAAAATATGAAAAGCTGAGCGCAAACCGGTGGTAAACTAATTAGCATACAGGAGCAGTGCTTCAACCTCGTTTAATCTTAAAGTTAGCTAAAAAAAAATTCTTAAAGTTAGCTTTATGGAATTTTGAACATGCACTATCGGTACATAATAATGATAATATTTTTACCGTCCAGTCGTATCCAATGAAGTCTTAGCAAAGGAGCGAGTCTGTGAGATGGTAGAAGCATCATGGCTGCAGCTCCAGCTCAAACCGAAATTTTCAAAAAGTCCAGGGGCGGGGCGTGGGAGGAGCTCCGGTGAACTCGGCCTTGATTGGACTTCCAGTGGTGCAGTCTGCATACGTTTTTGCGCAATACAATTCCATTTACTACTTTATTCATTTGTTTAATCATAACTATCGAACAAATCATGCCACAATAATGCATATATATCATTGAACAGACATCGACGTCCGAACAAACTTGGGATAAACATCGTTATATACTAGAATTTATCATAATACTCCACATGAAGTGGTAGTTGAGTGGTTATGGGTGTGGGCTATAACCAGTGGTACGAAGGTAGCAGGATCGATTCCCACTCGGGAATTTTTTTCTCTCTCAACAACGTTGGACCAAAATGTGACGCTTGTTATATTACTCATGTTTTTTATTATGTATTTCAAGAAGGCTATAATTATGAACTAAAAATAATGCACTACTATAAAATCATATTGAACTAGATTGAATTTTATAATTTTATAAACTGACTGCAGGACTGGGAATTATTTATGCCTCTGAAAACGTATCTGCGTCCTGATTTTCTGTCATAATAATCACTAAAAGGATGATGCTTTGCAAGATAAGATTGTGGTTGAGTGGATAGACACTCAGACTGGAGTGCAGTAGATGGTGGGTTCAAGACTGATCAGAGTAGTTTTTATTTTTTCATCTATTCCTTTTTTATTCTACTCACTTTGGACAATGGAGAATTAAAGTGATATTATCAATAATAAAATGATAAATGTTGTCTATTTTGAGTATTTTCCCTAATGTTGCCCATAAATAATACTGACAATAATAGGCTACTTGACAATAATACTAATATCATGATATCTAACAAAACAAGTTTTATGTTTTCTTTAAAAAAAAGAACAAAAAATTCAAAAAACAATAACATTTTCTGATTGGTTAATAATGCGATTTTAAGAAAAAAGTAAGCATAGCTTAAACGGTTTCGGTCAGTATAACTTGAAGTGTAACAAGATGCATCAGAACTCAAAGCAATTGAGCTATCACGCCACATTTTTAGATTTGGGTCTCCATGACCTAGTTAAAAAGGGTTACTATAACTCTGGAGCACATTTGAGCCAAGATAGCTTAGTAGGTTTGAAAAGATGGGTGGTTGGGATTTACAGTGTGGGTCTCAGACTAAGTGTTGGATGAGATGATGACGAGGTTGACGAGCAGGATCCAGGAAGTACACAGGTATTCGACCTGAACTAGCCCAGAGAAGCAGGCTAACGCTATGGCTAACGCGGGCTCGGGGCGCCTCGGGGGCGCCTTTCATTACAGCAAACACGAAAAAAATAAAAAGTTGAGTCAGATGAGTTCAAGAAGCAGACCCGGATTCATTCAGATGTTTGAGGTGTCACTAAAGCAAAATTATATTCGTGTCAATGTCACTGTTCTGCTTGATTTGTTTTACAAAAAGCTTGTTTTCTCAGCTGTTTGTGTTTTCTCAGAAACTGTGTTTTCAGTGAAACTTATATTCAATATATTATTTTAAAAAACGCTCTGAGGAAATCTTATGCCTAAACGCGTTAGTGTTTATTTTATGCTGTAACCACATAAAGAACCATGCGAGTACCTCTGTCTGGATATATGAACTACATCGATGTGCTACCCTTTACATTTTTCTAAAGTTTATCATGTTTTGGGGTTTAGCACTCGGAACTAGCCTGGTTTTACCATCCCCTTGTACTCATTTCGTTTCGTACAGAGGGTCTGGACTTTCACAATTGAGCTCCGTTAACAGGTGGGAGGGGTGAACTCCTTTGAAACGATTGGATCTGATTTTCGCTAGCGTGTGGTCGTGACGTATGTAATGCTCCCGTGTTGAGTGAAGCAGCTATCATAACTATCATAACTCTATCATAACTCTTGGGAGCATTCCTTGCGTATTCCAAGGCTTCAGTTATAATTTCTGGATATTTGGGAGCTGAGCCAGAACGGATTGAAGAGCTACCTTTACGTTTGTATCCGCCGCCATTGCCGAACTACAACCAGCAAATGCGGCGCAAATGCTTGACGTCACCGACAACACCCGCCTCCCCCGCTCACCGAGTTATAGGTTGAAATTCAACCGATGAAACGCAGCCACTGAGATCAAACCCAGACGTACATGCAGGGAAAATATAATTGACCGGAGTTTACGGATGGCTAAGGCCAGGCTAACTCGGAACATTTGAAGACGCGCAACTCCTCTTCTTGGATACATTCAATATACTGTATTATATCATTTTTAATCTGGTTTTAGATTTTACATAGTCATAGTACACAGTATTCTGTGGGTCTTGAAAAATCAGTGAAAATCATCTAAAACGCCTGGCAATATGGCTGTTAATGGCAATATGGGGTTGGCTGTTCTGAAATTGGCTGGCAGCCAATGAGTTAAGCTTCACAAATAAAATAAAACTGCTCCTACTCGATTTGGTCAGAGTCGAGCATGTGCTGTTGCACAGGTCTCACATGCAGGACAGTGCACCCGCCCCATGGGGAACAACCAATGTTTCAGCTCCAGCCTCATAAAATTGATTTTTATTAGATTGAAATTCAAATCACAATCTAAATTGCAGGACAAGGTAAAGCAAATGATGCTCATATTTGCAAGTCTTGTTTTCCTTTACCATCCAAGAAGATGATGCCGCAATTTTTTGTCTTAGAAAGAACTAAATGACCATTTCAGACCATCTTGCCAAGTGAACCCATAGTTCTCAACTCAGTTTACGCTGCGTTTTCCTCATACATTGACCCGGTGAATTGTCTAGTTGAGTAGGCTTTACTTAGGCAGAAGGGCTCCCGAGACGCCCCTGATCGAGTGGGCCCACTGAAAAGGGCTGACCACGGGCTTCTCTGTAATTGGACAAACGAGTCAATCACCTCAATAGCACATTACTACATTCATAATTGATCCCTGGACATGTGTGTTATTGATCCCGGCTCGATCGCTATGGCACAATATTCATGTAACACCGAGCATATTCTGCTACCTAATTAAACATCACCAGGCGCTCGATGTCCGGAGAGGGATTGATTTTGTCTGATTTACACAGACAACACCAAACAGACGCATTTGTTACATCACATGTACTTCTATTGTGCTAGTGTTTTAAAACTTACACTTTTTGACACCTCTATTCCGACAATAGGTCCTTAAGGTTAGGGCTAAGGTAAGGTTAGGGTTAGTTTGTAAACGCCACTATCCTTAAGGTTAGGGCTAAGGTAAGGTTAGGGTTAGTTGTAAACGCCACTATCCTTAAGGTTAGGCTAAGGTAAACGCCACTATCCTTAAGGTTAGGGCTAAGGTAAGGTTAGGGTTAGCTTGTAAACGCCACTATCCTTAAGGTTAGGGCTAAGGTAAGGTTAGGGTTAGCTTGTAAACGCCACTATCCTTAAGGTTAGGGCTAAGGTAAGGTTAGGGTTAGCTTGTAAACGCCACTATCCTTAAGGTAGGCTAAGGTTAGGGCTCCCACCTTAAGGTTAGGGTAAGGTTAGGGTTAGCTTGTAAACGCCACTATCCTTAAGGTTAGGGCTAAGGTAAGGTTAGGGTTAGCTTGTAAACTCCACTATCCTTAAGGTTAGGGCTAAGGTAAGGTTAGGGTTAGCTTGTAAACTCCACTATCCTTAAGGTTAGGGCTAAGGTAAGGTTAGGGTTAGCTTGTAAACTCCACTATCCTTAAGGTTAGGGCTAAGGTAAGGTTAGGGTTAGCTTGTAAACTCCACTATCCTTAAGGTTAGGGCTAAGGTAAGGTTAGGGTTAGCTTGTAAACTCCACTATCCTTAAGGTTAGGGCTAAGGTAAGGTTAGGGTTAGCTTGTAAACTCCACTATCCTAAGGTTAGGGCTAGTAAGGTTCAGGTTAGCTTTAAACGCCACTATCCTTAAGTGTTAGGCTAAGGTAAGGTAGGGGTTAGTTGTAAACTCCACTATCCTAAGTTAGGGCTAAGTAAGGTTAGGTTAGCTTTGTAAAACGCCACTATCCTAAGGTTAGGCGAAGGAAAGTTAGGTTAGCTGTTAAACTCACTATCCTTAAGGTTAGGCTAAGGTAAGGTTAGGTTAGCGTAAACTGCACTATCCTAAGTTAGGCTAATACCGGTTAGCTTGTAAACTCCACTATCCTTAAGTTAGGGCTAAGTAAGGTTACTTGTTAAACTTCCACTTCCTTAAGGTTAGGGCTAAGGTAAGTTAGGGTTAGCTTGTAAACTCACTATCCTTAAGGTTAGGCTAAGTAAGTACGGTTCTTAAACTAATGAAAACTAAGTGTGTCGGAATGGCGAGGACGTTGCATTAAAAGATAAAAAGTGTCCCAGCCACGTCGACAAAGGGGGGAAAAAATGTTGGCGTGCCGAGACGTTTGATAAAAAATGGAAACACCCCCACTCCGACAATTAGACCTCAATGTCGGAGTGTGTGTGTGTGTGTGTGGGGGGGGGGGGGGGGGGTTGGAATGGCGGCGTGTAACCAGATACATGGCCTTCTCCATTACGATGATCTCCTGTCTCCTGGGTAGGGGCAGATATGTGTGTCTTTGGTGACTGAGGGCTACTCCAAGCTGAGACCAAGAAAAAACCTATGAACTATTTTGAACTATTGCTGGAATAATTCTCTTCCTCCTGAGAGAGGAGGTTTGAAGCAGCTGGACCTCTTATCT
The DNA here is from genome assembly GCA_007210695.1 of Neogobius melanostomus. Taxonomy (NCBI): domain Eukaryota; kingdom Metazoa; phylum Chordata; class Actinopteri; order Gobiiformes; family Gobiidae; genus Neogobius; species Neogobius melanostomus. The sequence goes on from VHKM01000437.1 coordinate 1,676,364, forward strand.
CTCCTATGCCGTCAACACTTCCCTTCAAGGCCAAGCCACGGAGCTAAACCTGATAAGGACTGAGCTCTCTGGGTCATATTTTGCATAACACTGACTTTCAGATTGTAAATAACCGCACACACATACCCCCTCCCTAACCATGCCCCGTAGTCCTCAGTCTGCCTCAACACGTTTCCTCAGCCCCGCCCCCTGGTCAATGGCCAGTCATCGTGTATTTCCCATGTCTTGATTTTCTATATATGTGCTTTGCCTTAACTTAACCTGATTGTAATTTCGCATATCTTCTTTTGTAAAGCTCATTGAGTTGCCTTGTGTACGAAATGCACGGTATAAATAAAGTTGCCTTGCCATTGGACGTATAGGAAGAGATCGTTTTTCCACACTTATCTTGTCTAATATAACTTTTCATCTAGCAAATGTTCCTGAATTTCACAGTAGTCTGCCTTGGCGACGTGAAAACAGGAAGCAACCTCCCTCTCCTTGTGCAGCTGAGTTTTTTGCCTTTTTCTGCAAACTGCATTTGTGGTTTCTGTGTTCCACATTGTTTTTCTGGATACTTTTGTACGTCTTTGCCGTGTTTTTGTGGAGGTTTGATGGATTTGTTTACTCTGAGAGTCTAAAATGGTCCTGAAGAAAGCAGCTTTTTAAAGGTAAACAAAATGCTAGCTTATCAGCTAAACCCATTTGAGACCTACAAATGTCTTCTTCTGAGACACTGAAGAGGCACCAAGAGCCCTCACAGCTGCAGCACAGAGGAGGCGTCACAAGAGGATCTACAGGAAACAAAAAAGGACAAACGAGAGATGGTGAAAGACTGTTGTGGAGTGGAGGGAGTGGTGGGAGGAAGAGGAAGGAGGAGCTGACCAGTGCAGGACACCACGCTCTGAAACAGGGACAAACCCAGAAGGCGCTGCACCGTTTCAGAGGATCAGAGGAGACAGAGGGAAGCCAGCCAGGTTTCTTCCGAGTGCTACAGTTCCCCCGACCTCTAAGGTCATGCGGGTCAGGTTGACACAGTGGCAGCACGGCTCAGCCGCAGCAGCTCAGGACTAACACCTGAACACTATTTCGTTGTACAGTTGTACGGCCGCTGTAGAGTGCAGAGCCCATGAATCCTGGCAGATCTTAACCCCCCGA